>CM053503.1:42815797-43207938 GCA_028627145.1 Eidolon dupreanum | reverse complement strand
CAGCCTTCTAAGATAATACTTTTTTTTTTCTTTTTTTTTTTTTTTACTATATTGCATTTCTTTAAAAAAATCAATACATGCTTATCCCAATTTTTCAAATAATACAGGGTTAAATATATAAAATATGAAAACAAGATGACTATTTGAAGAGCCACCCAAACCAGTTTTATTACTGAATAATTTACCCAAGTAAAATCCTAGAAGAACACACCATTTGCTTTAAAGAGTCTTTTTTTTTTTAAGATTAATTTTGTAGCTAATTTTATTTATTAAAATTTATTGAAGCAGATACCAATAATACCAAACCCAAGTAAACACGAATGTTTTTAAGTATCTCACTGATCTGATTTCTGGTCTCGGGTGTAATGTCATAAGAACTTTTATTAGGAAAATGCTCTACTATATTGTAAAATCTGTATCTCAGATTTCTGAAGAACACCTGGATTTCAAATGTATACCATTAATCATCAAAAAAACCCCTAAATGATGACTTTTTGGTCCCCATAATATTAAATACATCTCCAAGGCTGCCTCTTACACAATTTTTTCATATCACCTGTGCTAGGGATCAGGAAAAAATGATCATTATATTTATAGGACTTCTGTTCCACCATCATCAGTATAGTAAATGATAAGTTTTCACTTGCCCTCTCATCTTACATAAGCATGGCTATATAGATGAGAACACAGGATAGACAAAATGTTCCTCAAAAAAAAAAGGCTTTAATTCAAACCATCATTTGAGGGTTAGGAACTGACTGTCCAATCAGTTGTTCATCCAAATCTTCATGACTGTCATATCCTTTTTGTCTGTTTACTAGTTATTTTATATTTTTTTCACATCTTACTGGCATGTCTTTTACTAGAATTAGAAAGGGAAGGAAAGAAGGAAAATGCCAATTAACCCATTTTTTTCACATAATTTTGGTAAAAGACTTGGCAGAACTAGAGTTAGAAAAAATATTTAACATCATATTAAGGTTTCTATCACCTATTCTAATCACCTCTCCTTACTAAAGCTTAAAAAGTTGATGGATTTTTTGCAATTGTATGAAATAAAGTTATCGATATGCTATTAACAATCTGGCTATTTTAAATGGACACACACACTCTTGGGCCCAGCATTTCACTCCCAGGTATTTATTTTAAAGATATTGCCTCACATAGGCAAAATACGTATACAAGGATATTCAATGCAACTTCCCTTTAATAACGAAGGACTGAAATTGATGGAGTAAATGTTTATTTATTTACTGAATAAATACAGATTTATTGGTGGAATAACAACCATCAATAAAGAGCTATTAAATAAATCATAGTACGTTCATTTAATGGCATTGTACATAGCTGCTAAAAAGAATGAGTCCTTCTGTAGATGCTGATATGGAAAGATCTCCAGGACTTATTATGTGAGAAAGCAAGGAATAGAACAATATATACAGTACACTCCCATTTTGTTGTTGTTGTTGTTAATATGCGTGCCTTATCCTTACTTTAGGTTTGGTAATGTGTGGAATACTTCTGTAGGAATACACAAGAAAATGGCCAGTGAGTGCTTACAGAAGAAAGAACTGGGTGGCCTGAGGATAGTAAGTGAGAAAGACTTACCTCTCTCACTATGTTTCCTTTGTATCCTTCTAATTTGGTACTAAGTGCAAACACTGTTAATTCAAAAAACTTTTAATTTAAATTTAAAAATTAAAAAGGAGACAGCATCTTGCACCAAAACTGCCAGAGTAATTCTATGGGGGTATCTCCTCCACTAAGGACTCTGAGGCCTGTCAGTCCAGTCACTTATCTTTTGGGATTGATAACCTGCCTAGAAGCCACCACCTGTCTTGCCTCTGCCACCCTTGGTCCTCTCAGCATGTGTTTATTAAATAACCAAAGTTTCTGGTTCCAGTTAAGATGAAATATGTCCACTCCACCCTGTCTCTCCCCCTGAAGTCAACTAAAATCCTTTGATAGAGCCGCTCCATGTATTAACTGATGACGCTAAAAAAGAATTGATAGCAGGTTAATTTTGGGGAAAAAAACCCAAACTTGAAATATTGTAAACCAACAAAGGGTTCCCTTTTTCCTTCCTCTGGTATCTCTTGACCTAGATTCAAGGGCAACTCAAACCCAGAACTGTGCATCAGATGCAGACAGAAAGACTTCTAAGAAATAGTCCAAGAAATGGGCAAGGGAGCCCCTAAAAGTCAAAAGGAATAAAGGAAATCCCTTGATTTTATTTGTCTCTTCGGCTCTCTTCTGCCCTACCCCAAGGCAATTAGGGAGCAGTGGCAATGACAACAGCAGTTATATAGGAAAACTTTTTCTGTCCAGAGGAAGTGAGATCCCAAGAGCATAGAGGGAATCTCCATTGCTTTGTTTTCTCCACCTACTGTCTTGCCATTTGGTTCCCAAGGGAATTGTCAGCACAGGGAGTGCAGAGCAGAGAAATTAAAGTCTCAGTTTTCTAGCAAGAGGAGCAGAAAGGAGAATCCTTCGGATCTGAAAAATATTGGAGAACAACAGGAAAAAGAAGGAGCCCAGGAAAGCTGTATGTGAACTCCAGGGCTCATCTCCAGGCTGCATATGCAAGTACCTGATCCTAAACAACACACCAAACATTATGACATGATCTATGGTACATACCACTGCCTAGGTCTGAGACTGGCCACTGACTGGTACATACATGGCACAGACTAAATGTGTATGCACAGCAAATACTCTGAAACTAAACAGATACTCAACTCCAGCCCATAGAAGGCAGGTAGGTACTTGCAGCCTGAACCTAAATGGATTGATTTCCTCCTAAAAAAACAAACAAAACAAAAAACAAAAACAAAAGAAAACAAACAAAAGAAAAGCAATCTATAGGATTTAAATAAGACCCAAAGTCTCATAACATTATAGTCAAAATGTCCAAGGTAGAAATCCAAACTGAAAGAAACTGAAAATCTCAACATCTCACAAGGGAAGAGATAACTAACAGACACCAACCCCAAGATATCAGAGTTATCAAAGACTTTAAAGCAGCTACTATATATCATGCTCCAATAAATAAAGGCAAACACTCTTGAAGTGAATGAAGAAATAGAAAGTCTCGATAAAGAAAAAGAACACAAAAGAAAGAAAGAAAGAAAAAAAGAAAGAAAGAGAGCAAGAAAGAAAGATTTAAACTAAAAATTTAAACTAAGATTTAAACTAAAAAAATAGTAACAGAAATTTTAAAATTCATTGGATTCATAGTATAATTGAGATGACAGAAGAGTCAGTGGACTTGAAGATGGCTCAACAAAAATTTTCCAAGATGAACAATAGAGGGAAAAAAAGAGCCTCGAGGACTCCTAGACAATACAAAAGACCTATCACTTATATCATCAAATGCCCATAAGGAAGAGAGAAAGAGGTGGTATAGGAAAAAAATATCTGAAGAAATAATAGCTGAAAACTCACCAAATTTGGTAAAAGACATAAATTTGTATATTCAAAAAAAAAAAAAAAAACTCAGTGAAGAGCAAAAAGGATAAACTCACAGAAATTTTCATCTAATAAAAACTAAAATTAAAAAAATCTTGAAAGCAGTCAGAAAAATGATGTATTACATGTACAGAAACAATAATTCAAATAACTGGATGTTTCATCAGAAACCATGGAGGACAGAAGGCAGTGGAACAAGATTTTTAAGTGCTGAAAAACAACAATTGTCAATCCAGAATTCTATATCCAGTGAAAATATCCATCAAAATGATGGTTTAAAACTAAAAGAATTAATCACCAGCAGACCCACCTAAAGAAATGCTAAAGTAAATTCTTCAGATGAAAAGGAAATGATACTATAGGAAAACTAAGAATTTCAGGAAAGAAGGAAGAGCAATAAATATGGTAAATATATGAGTAAATGTAATAGCCTATGCTGTTCCTCTTAAGTCCTTTAAAATATGAATGACGGTTGAAAGCAAAGTTATAACAATATGTGATGGGGTTTTCAATGAATGTAGACATAATCCATATGACAATTACAACATAAAAGGGAGAGGGTGAACCAATCTATATGGTACTAAAGTTTCTATATTCCATTTGAAGTGATAAATATTAATTCTAAGTAGACTGAACACTAGGTATATATATTGTAATTCCTAGTCAACACTAAAATAACTATACAAATGAAGATAGTAAAAAACTCAATAGATAAATTAAGAGAATACTAAAAAATATTCAAATAATCCAAAAGAACAAAGAAAAGGGAAACAAAACAAAACAAACAAAAACCAGAGGGAACAAACAGGAAACAAATAATAAAATGGCAACTGTAAATCCAAAATATCAATAATTATATTAAATGTAAATGGTCTAAACATATCAATTAAAAGATTGTCACATAAGATTTTTTTAAAGACATATTATATGTTGTCTACCAGAAACCCACTAATACAATGGTATATGTAAGTTAAAAATAATAGAATGCTAAATGCAATATAGCAGCATGGATTGGATTATAGAAAAGAAAAAGGACATTAGCAGAAAATCTGGTGAAATTCAAATAAAATTCTGTAGCTTATGTAAAAGAGTACTGTACCAATGTTAACTTCTTAGTTTTGATAAATGTACCTTATATAAGATGTTGACATTAGGAGAAGCTGGTGAAGGGCACATAGGAACCCTCTGTATTATTTTTGCAACTCTTTAATAAATTTGAAATTATTTCAAAATGGAAAAGATATTTTAAGTAAACTTTTAAGTAAAAACAGGAGAAAATGTTTATATTAATCAGAAAATTGCAGTGGCTATCTTAATTATCAGAAAAAACAGATGTCAAGGCAAGGAAAATACCAGATAAAAAGGGACATTAAATAAAGGAAAAAGGTCAATTCACTAAAAGACATAACAATCCTAAATGTGTATTCACCTAACAAAAGAGCCTCAAATTATATGAATCAAAAATTAATAGAACAAAGAGAAGTAAACAAATCTACAATTACAATTGGAGACTTCAGTCTTTCCTTCTCAGTAATCTACGAAACAAGTGGACTGAAAATAATCAAAGATATTAAAACATAAAGTTATATACCTTATATACAATTCTTATTTGTCAAATATACCTCAATAAAGCTGAAAAAATAAAGAGGTAAAATATAATGTTGCAATTAAATATAATTAAGTTTTATTTAAAAAAAAGAAAAAATCAAGAATACAGAATAACTGAATAACACCATCAATTGAATGCATATAATTGACATTTATAAAACATTCCAGCTAACAACAGTAGTTTTTGAGTGCACATGGAACATTCACACAGACAGACTATATCTTGGGTCATAAAACAAATCATAACAAATTTAAAAATATTGAAATCATACAAAGTATGCTAAAATGGAATTAAGCTAGAAATCAATAAAATAGACTCTGGAAAATCTCCTAATACCAAAAATACTTGAAATGACATACTTCTAAATAATTCATTGGTCAAAGAGGAAGTCTCAAGGGATATAAAAATTCAACATATCAAAATTTGTGAACTGCAGACCACAGCAGTGCTTAGAGGGAAATTTACAGAATAAAAAGCTTATATTAGAAAAAAAAAGGTCTCAAATCAACAATCCACCTTTAAAAAAAGTAGTAAATTAACTCAAAGCAAGCAGAAAGAAAATAGAAATCAATTAAATTGAAAAGATGAATAAAGTTGATAAGCCTCTAGCCAAAAAATAAAAATAAAAAGAATGAATACAGTAAGCCTCTTTACCCATATTATTGCTTTCTGTGCAGTCAATCACAGTCCAAATATATTAAATGGAATATTCCGGAAATAATTCATAAGTTTTAAATTGGTTGCCATTCTGAGTAGTGTGATGAAACTTCATTCTGTCCTACCTGGGGCATGAATCATCCCTTTGTCCAGCTATATATGCCACCTACCTGTCAGTCACTTAGTAGCTGTCTTGATTACAAGATCTACTGTCATAGTATCACAGCTCTTGTGTTCAAGTAACACTTATTTTACTTAATAATGGCCCCAAAGCACAAGAGTAGTGATGCTGGCAATCTGAGTATACCAAAGAGAAGCCATAAAGTGCTAACACTCTATGTGAAAAGGCAACAGTGCTCCACTTAATAAGACACTTCATCATCTCACATAATTGCAAGAAGGGTGAGTACAATACAATAAGATATTTTGAAAGAGAGAGATACTACATTCACTTAACTTTTACTACAGTATTGTTATAAATGCTCTACTTTATTATTAATTATTGTTAATCTCTTACTGTGCCTAATTTATAAATTAAACTTTAACACAGGTGAGTACGTATAGGAAAAAACATAGTACATATAGGGTTCGGTACTATCCACTGTTTCAAGCATCCACTGGGGATCTTGGAATGTACCCCCCATAGATAAGGGGAGACTACTGTATACAAATTATCTATATCAGGAATGAAAGAAGGAATATCACTATATACCTACTGACATTAAAAAGGATAATAAGAGAATACCACAAACAAATCTATGTACATAAATTTGGCAACTAAGATGAAATGAATCACTTCCTTGAAAGCTGCAAAGTACCAAAAAGAAATAGACAATCTGAGTAATTTAGATCAATGAAGCAATCAAATTTGCAGTTAAAAACCTTCAAACAAAGAAAACCCTTTGCTCAGATGGAGAATTCTATCAAATACTTAAAGAAGGAATTTTATACATTCTCTTCCAAAAAATGTTAAAGGGAACATTTTCTAACTGCTTTTATAAAACCAGCATTATCCTAATACTAACATCAAAGACAGCACAAGAAAAACACAAAACTGCAGACCACTAACCACATGAAAGTAGATGCAAAATTCCTCAAAAAATTATTAGCAAATTAAATCCTATAATATAGAATAATACATCACAACCAAGCGGTATTTATCCCAGGAATGCAAAGCTAGTTCAGTATTTGAAAATCAATCCGTGTAATTGATTGTATTAACAAATTAAAGAAAAATTGTATGATCACTAAAATTGATACAGAAAAAGCATCTGACAAAATTAAACATTCTTGATAAAACTTTCAGAAAACTAGGAATAGAAGAGAACTTACTCAATCTGATAAAGAGTAGCTATACAAACTAACAGCTGCCATCATACTTAATGATGAAATGCTAAATACTATTTCTCTAAGATCAGGAAGAAGGCATAAATATCCACTCTCACCACTGTCACTCAATGTTCCTGGAAGTCTATAATAAGAATGGAGAAGAAAAAGAAATAAAAAGCATATAGGTTAGAAAGAAAGAAAGCTGTCACTTTTCATACTTTTCTGCATTGTCCATACAGAAAATCTCAAAAATCTACAATAAAGCTCCTAGAACTAATTAGTAAGTTTAACAAGGTTGTAAGATACAAGTCCAACAGAAATATATCATTTCTATACACTAGGAATGAATAATAAACTTAAATCTAAAATAAAAACATTTACAATAGCTTTAAAAATACTTAGATATAAATCTAACAAAACAGGTACAAATTTATATGTGGAAAACTATAAAATGCTGATAAAAGAACTCAAATATGACTTAAATAAACAGATATATCATGTTCATTGACTGGAAGACTCGACATAGTTAAGATATTAATTCTCAAATTGATCTACAGAGTTAATGCAGTTCCAGTCAAAATGCTATCAGAAGTTTTTGCAGATACAGATGAACTAATTGTGAAATTTACATAGAAAAACAACAGGGCTATACAAAATATTTTCTTATAAAACTAGAATAAAGTTAGAAGATATACTATAGAATTTTAAGTCTCGTATAAAGCTACAGTAATAATCAAGACAGTAGTATTGGTGAAGGGACAGACATGCATGTCAATGAAGCAGAGTCTAGAAATAGAGCCACATAAATATAGACAATTGAGTTTTGACAAAGGTGCAAAATCAATTCAATGGAGAAAGGACTATCTTTTCAATAACAATGTTGCTGGAGTAATTGCACATCTGCAAAAAATTCTGTTAAATGAACTTTGACCTAAATTTCATAACTCATACAAAAATTAACTCAAATAAATCATAGAACTAAATATAAAATATGAAACTAGAAAAACTTTTAGAAGAAAACAAAGAATATCTTTATGACCTTGGGTTAGACAAAGAATTCTTATAACAAAATAATCCATAAAAGAAATTAATAAATTAAATTTAACCAAAATTTAAAACTTTAACTTGACAGAAGACATTGTTAAGAGATAAAAAAGAAAAGCTACTCACTAGGAGAAAATATGTCCAAGTAATTTATCTGATAAAAGACCTGTATCCAGTATACAGTAAAAGAAAAAACTCTCAAAACTCAGTTTCTAAGAAAACAAATAATCCAATTTAAAAAATGAGGAAAAGATTTGAACAGACACTTCCCCAAAGATATATGGATGGCAATAAGCATGTGAAAAGATGCTCGATATCATTAGCCATTAGGGATATGCAAACTGAAAACACAAGAGGTTACACTACACACCTATTAAAATAGCTAAAATAAAAAATCTGAATGCTCAATGTTACTAATCATCAGAACAAATCAAAGCTACAATAAGATATTACCTCACATCTGTCAGATGACTATTACAAAAAAAAATAAGACTTATCGAGGATGTGGAGAAATCTGCAACCTTTGTATACTGCTGCTGAGAATGCAAAAGGATGCAGCTGCTATGAAAAACAATATGGAGGTTCCTCAAAAAATTAAAAATAGAACTACTATATAATCTAGCAATACTACTTTGATATATATACTCCAGGAAATTGAAATCAGGATCTCAAAGAGATATTAGCACTCCAATGTCCATCACAGCACTAGTCACAATAGCTAAGTTGGAAACAACCTAAATGTCCATCAACAGATGAATTGCTGTAAAAAATGTGGCATATACATAAAATAAAATACTATTCAGCCTTTAAAAAGAAGGAAATTCTGCAGGAAGGTGAAAAATGACATGGATGACAGAGGCTTTGTTCATCCCTCCTGTGACCAAAGCAAAGTTATGACAAAAACACGGAACAAATAGCAAGCAAAGTCACCTGGGATCCAGACGAACAGAAGGAAGGGAAATAATTAATCAACCTGCAATGGTAGAAGATAGGAGAGGGCAGAGACACTAGGCTGCCTAGTCCCCAGTGGCTGAGTGGAACAGTGTCAGCTGGCAGCTGCTGACACCTCTTGAAGGGGCTGTCCGCAAGCGGACTTTCGCAGTGATGGACCTGCTCACTCTGAGCACCAGTGACAGGTGGGCTGCATGGGGAGCACCAGGGACTTATAGGGGGACACTGAGTTGTTGGAGTGAGGGCCGGAGGCAAGGCTCTATCTTGGGCAGAAGTGCTGGCGGTATCCATTGTTCCTCTGTTGATCCCTCCCACCTCACAGGTGTGCAGACTCAGTGCCACCACAGCTGAGGTGTCATCAAACTCTATAACAGAGGTCCCTTCACCCAGAGGATTCCCTGAAACTCCACCTTCTCCAACTCATGGCCCACCCAAGCCACCTCCTGTTGTGTCTTCGGATGAGTCCGGTGCTCTTTGCTGAGCAGCACCAAGACTCACACTAGTGGCAGCTGACCTCAGTTTCTGGTGTGGCCTCTTGAGGCAACTATAAGCACAGCATCTGCTTGATGAATCTTAACAGGTGGTCCTAGAGGGGCACACTTGGCCTGCAGCTGAACCCCTCTCAGGACTGTGCCACTGGATACCTATTACAAAGCCACATTAAAAAGACCGGGAGACTTAGGAGCTTTGATTACTACACAGAAACAGACACAGAAAGGCAGCCAAAATGGGGAAAGAAGCAGAAACCATATGAGAGAACAGAACAGAGATCCAGGGATAATGGAGTCCAGCAATCTAACAGATGCAGAGTTCAAAATACTGGTTATAAAGATGTTCAACGAACTTAGGGGAAGTGTAGATGAATTCAGCAAGAACTATAACAAAGAGTTAAAAAACATAAAAATGAAAGTGGAAATTATAAAATGGAACCAGTCAGAAATGAAGAACACATTATCTGAGATGAAGAGTATTATTACAGGGAATCAACAGAGTGGATAAAGAAGAGGATCGAACCACTAATATAGAGGATGGGGAAGCCAAGGACACTTAACCAGAACAGCAAAGAAAAGAGAAGCCAAGACTACAACAATAATTTAAGGAGCCTATGGGACACAATTGAATGTAAAAATAACCATGTCATAAGGATACTTGAAGTAAAACAAGAAGTTGAAAATCTATTTGAAGAAATAATGATGGAAAACTTCCCTAACCTGGTGAAGGAAATAGACATACAACACCAGGAAGCTCAGAGTCTCAAAAAAGATGAATCCAAAAAGGACCACACCAAGTGCATTATAATTAAAATGCCGAAGGTTAAATACAAAGAGAGAATCTTAAAAATAGCAAGAGAAAAGCAGTTAGTTACCTACAAGGGAGCACCCATAAGACTGGCAGCTGATTTCTCAAAGAAACTATGCAGGACACAAGGGCATGACACAAAACATTCAATGTGATGAAAACCCAGGACCTACAACCAAGAATAATTTATCCGGCAAAGCTATCACTTAGAATCAAGACAGATAAAGAGCTTCCCAGACAAAAATAAACTAAAGGAATTCATTGACACCAAGCCAGTATTACAGGAATTGTTGGAAGGACTTCTTTAAAAAGAAAAAATATGTATCAAAAACATGAATAAAGAATGGTAATAACTACATTCCTATCAACAAGTACCTCAAATGGAAAAGAATTAAGTGCTCCAACCAAGATAGGGTGGCTGAATGGACAGGAAAACAAGATCCCTACATATGCTGTCTACAAGAGACTCACTTCAGAGTAAAAGACACACACAGACTAAAAGGAAGGGGATAGAAAAGTTATTGCCTTGATAAACCTAGAGCGTATTGCGCTGACTGAAATAAGTCAGATAGAGAAAGACAAATATCGCATGATTTCATGGACATGTGAAATCTAAAGCACAAAATAAACAACAACAACAACAACAACAACAACAACGAAAATAAACTCAGAGATACGAAGAATATTTTGAGGGCTACAAGATGGGAGCAGGTTAGGGGGATGGTGAAAAAGGGCAAAGAGATTAAGAAGTTAACAACATTGTAATAAATATGTAAGGTAGTACTAGATTTAGTGATCTCTTTGTAAATTGTATAGATCTCTAATCACTATGCTGTACAATTGGAATGAATATGTTATTGTATGCCAACTATAATTGAAAAAAACTCACTGCATTGTACAACGTAAATACAAGCAACTAATCATCTATTATATTTCAATAAAGCCAGAGGGAAAAAAAGAAGGAAATTCTGACATGTGTTACGACACTGGATGAACTTTGATGACATTATGCTAAGTGTAATAAGCCAGTCACAGAAAGAGAAATGCTGCATGATTGACTTGTATGAGATAACTAAAATAGTCAAATTCATAGAATCCAAGTGGAATGACAGTTGTCAGGGGCTGGGGGGAGAGGAAAATAGGAGTTTACTAATCAATGGGCATAAAGTTTCAGTTAAGGAGGATGAGTAAGTTCTAGAGATCCACTGTACAACATTGTACTTATAGTCAACAATAATGTAATAATCTGACAATACCAAATGCAAATGAGAATATGGAGCAACTGAACATTACTGGTGGGGACGCAAAATGGTATAACCACTCCAAAAAATAGTTTGGCAGTTTCTTATAAAAGTAAACATACACTTACTATATTACCCAGCAATTTCAGTCTTAGGGATATCTTTGAGAAATGTAAATTTAGGTTCACAGAAAAACCCATACATGAATGTTTATCACAGCACTATTCATAATCACTTAAAACTAGACACATTCAAATATCTTTCAACAGATGACTGGATAAATAAACCATCATGTAACCATACAATGGAATACTACTCAGCAATAAAAAAGAACAAATTACTGATAAATAACATGGATAAACCTCGAAGCTATTGTGCTGAGTGAAAGAAGCCAATCTCAAAAGATTATCTACTGTAGTATGATTCCACTTATATGAGATTTTAGAAAAGACAAAACCATAGGAATGGAGAACTGATCAGAGTAGCTAGGCATTAGGGGTTAGGGAGAGTATGGCTACAAAGGGGTAGCAGTGAGGAGCTCTTTGAGGTGATGGAACTGTTCTGTGTGCTGACTGTGGTGGTGGTTAAATAGATCTATATACATGCATTAAAATTCATGGAACTGTACACCAAAATTTTTTTCAGTCGTACTATTTGTAAATTTAGAAAATAATAATCATAAAAGAAAAAATTACCAAAGCTGTTAAAAACATTAAAATAAAAAAAAGTTGTCATACATGAGCTAAAACTTCAAAAGTTTTTCAAATATTAGTTCTATTAAACTTATGCTTGAGAAAGAACAAGTACCTTATTTGGTTGTGATGCCATAATAGGAACAGGTTGTGATGCCAAATAGGAAAAAGAGCTCTGTCCCAGGGGCACTGTGTATTGGCCACAACTAGACTGCAGGGGTTCTAATACCTAAATGCTGGGAATAAAAACATCAGATACCACTTGCCAAAAATGCAGACTAATATCCATACTTTAAACTCTATAGATCCACACTGGATTTTTTTTATAATACTCCCAAAAGTCAGCATTCAATTCTCACAAATAAAAGTTCTTACTAGGTTCTATGATTAAACCATGGAAAGAAAAAACAGCTGGAAAGGCCTTGACAACCCAACATCTATAAACAGAAGCAGTGCCTATAAGAAGCTGATGGTTCTGGAATCCTGGCTGGAAAAGTGACACTACTTTCTGGGGATGATATTTTTTCTTGAGATTGTGCAACAGATTGCACTGAGTGACAAGTGCGCTGCTCTTAAAAAAAAAAAAAAAAAAAAAAAAAAAACACCTTTTCTCTGAGCACTACCCTAGGCAAAGGGCAAAGGCAGGGCTCTAGAGCAGAGCCCAAAGCAGGGCAAGTAAGTCATAGTGCCCTGATGACTGCTGTACCTCCTCACCGGAAACCAGCAAGGCAGCCTGCTAAGGAGTGGGAGGTGAAAGACATGGCAACTACTACAACCTACAAGGGACAATATAAACCAAAGACTTCATAATGGTCAGGAAGGAACATGTGGCTAGCAACAAAGCCCATCAGCCCCCAAGGGTCAGGTTGGATATAATCTAATTAGAAACAAAGATAGAAAACACAGATCTAATAAATAACAAGTCTTTGATATCAATCCAATCACACAAAATGGACTTTTCTTTGACCTATAAAGCTTTTGAGCAATTTCTAATGCCATGAGTCTACATTAAGATCTCAAAATAAAAGAAGTCCTATCCCTTTGGCACTTATGTCTGAAGTTTCCAATATGAGTCAGAAAAAAAAAATAACCCTTGTGAGGTAAGTGAAATATTCACATGATCATTCTACTTTGTTTCCCCTCTACACTTAATCACTCGATCTGTGCCTTTCTTGAGTCTTATACCCACCCACCTCTTTTCTAAAGACAAGGAAGAAGAAATATTACAAAAAGAAGGAAAGTAAAAATAAAATCTATAAATATTGCTTGCACTATAACATCTAGATTAATAAAACAGATGTTCATCATTCAGTTAAGTGGTCTTTATGGACTTTCCTCATCCCAGGCTACCTTAAGAATCCCTTCCCAAGGGGCTGTTGTTTAACTGTTCTTAATTACTGTTACTTTGAGCATTCAAACTAGGAAGCAGGTACAAACTTACAATGTAATTGCACAGAGAGCCTCCTAATGGGATTACTATAAGGATGCTTTGCATCCCTAAATAGAGTGATGAATTTACTAACATCTTGTGCATGAACTCTGTCTGCTCTACTAGTTCCACACAAACCATGGGGACTTCTGACAACTGTCTGGGTGCAAACTGTGGCAAATATTAATTGAATTTGCAAGAACTCAGCAACTTTAGTGGTGAGACGAAAATAATATTAACAAATTAAAGGAAAAGTTTTATTGCACTTAATTAAATTGCTTTTCTCTAGGTGCATTCTGTTATTTTGTATGTATATGTTCTGATGTTCTAATCATCTTTATTTTTTCTTACTCAATGATCTTTACTGACTACAAAAGGTTGGAACAGAACCCAAGCTCCCTGAGCTCAACCTTTTCTCCAATTACCACTGTATACGGACGTTGCATATTATGGCCCACTGGCCAGTCATACACCCAGTTTCACCAAGGAAGTTTATTCAAGTCTGACATTTTGTATCCACAGTCCAAGATTCAGTTCCCTAAATGGAAAGCAACTATACTGGCTGGTAAAGCTTATCTCTTTCCTTCCACTTTCACCTATTAGAATCCTCTCATTTTCCACCTTTAACTCAGCCTGCAATTTCAAATACCATGGCTCTCACGAAGCACATAGACCATAAGCATATAATCAAAGAAAGAAAGCCACTAAGTTTCAGTAAGAACAAAATGGTCATCCACTAGGTCTATGAAAAGGAGCATAATCCTTATTACTTTTTCCACTAAGCTAAAGGTTAGTTGAGAATATGAAGAAAAAAGATGAGTTAAGTGTCGGTAAATAGATAGAATGAAAGACTCCAAAGTAAGAAAAGAATAGACCCACAAAGATTAAGTAATATTTATCAGTGAGAGAGTACAGAGAATAAAAAATCTGGAAGATTTAAGTTTTTCTTAAATAACATTAGAAGTTCAAGGCGGACAACCCCTCTACAGAGACAGGATTAAAAATCAGAAATAAAGATAGCTTGTTAACCAAGATGCTCTAGACTAGACTGCCTACATTTATTACAGAACATACTTTCCCAGATTTTCTAAACAGAAGAGTCTCTGTCTCTAAACTTTAAGGTAGCAAAATAATTTTTAACTACTCCTCTTCCCTTTCCCCAATGGAAAGTCATTCACCAAGCTCTACCGAAAGTCTTCCTATTAACCACTTCTTACATTAGAAAAATGTTAAACACACACACATTCATGTGACACACATTACAAAATTATATTATTTTCCTTCCTTCCCGTCTTCATCTTTACTATCCTAGTCCAAGTCTTTGTCACCACACAGCTAGGCCAAATCCAAGAGGCAATCAGCTGGATGTCCATTCCTCGTTCTGTCTATCCTATTATACACTGCTGTCCAATCCTCCTAAAACATTACAGCATAGCTTTGAAAATGTGTCATTCTGTACCCCCTCAGAAATTTTCTATGTTCTCCATTACCTCTCAGGATAAATGCAATTTCCAAAAATCCTTCATGTTTGGCTAACTCTACCCTATCTTTACAAGCTTATCTGCCACACCCCAACCCAACTGATTTATTCACTGCTCCCCCAAAATACTTTGTACATTCTCACCTTCTCACTTTGGCTCACATTGCTCTACACAACCATTTTGTAAAGCCCAGCTCAAATCATTCTTCTTCCATCAACCTGTGTCTCTGATCATACCAGCTTGAAGCTCTCTCCTTTCTAAAAAATCAATTTACTTATTTTCTATATCACTTGTGTGGCAATTAAACCCTTTTCAACTGTTATCATGAACTATTCAAAAACCTTTTATTAAACATTTTGTATTTATACTTTACCAAATAAGTTCCGAGAACATAAAGCCTATCTTTTCTATATCTTTCAATGCCTGTCACAATGCCTCACCCTTAGTTGCTACTCACTAAATATTTGTTGACTGGTGTGGTCAAGATATGTGATTTATAACTCCCTATAGAAAGCAAAAGTTCTATGTGTGTACTGAGACTAATAGTTCTCAAGGTCATATCTTCCTCTATACTTTTATTTTTCATGGATAAGTCTCAAATAAAAACCCAAAAATACAATGTAGTTAGTAGAAAGGGTTGTTTTAGCCCAAACTAACTTTTTACTTTAAATAAGCCAAGAAATTAGAAATAAATTTCACTAAGAAAAATAAAACATAAAGGGTTATCTATACCAAAAGGAAAGAGGGGAATTAATTGTTCTAAGATGATCCAGAATGAGTTAAAATTCTTAAACTATTTTAACAGTCTTCCTCCAAAGACAATGGAAACAATTGTGTAAGGGGAGATAATGTATACAGGTGCATATAAATATGTAGAAAAGGATAAAGAGAAACTGGTAACTAACAGTAGTTGCCTTTATGGAGTACATACTAGGTGATTGGAAGACAGTATAAGAAGACTTAACATTGAAGCTTCTAATTTTTGAACACTGTGCTGTTAATTATGCAAACAAATAAATTTAGAAGATATACTTTATGACATAGAATGGAAAAGATACATTAATATTTAAAAAACAAAACACCTTCCTAAAGTTCCACGCCCTATCCAGAAGATCAGGATAACTCTCATTCAGCAGTACACAGAGATGTATCCAAGGGAATCTGCATAGAGAAGAGAATTCTTTCTCTTAAAATATGAACAGTGCCCTAAATTCACATCCAAATTCACCTGTCCATTTTCACTGCAGCCATTCTTTCACTCTCACTCTCCGCTCTGATTCCTCACACTCCCAATACTTAACTTCTCTATCACAACACAAATATTTTACAATGCTTTATTTGCTTCAAGTCATCTTTCCCAGAAACAAGACATTTCTCCTTTTAAGTCTTCACCAAAAGCTTAGGAAATCCAATTGAGAATTCCATAGCAAATGAGATTTCTGGATATTCTGACCTTTGAAAAAGCTCCACCAGTCACATTTACAACCAGCTCAATTTTTTCTCTGCAATTTAATAATGCATCAATTTGTTTTCATTTAAAAGCATTTTATTTAGCTTCTTATTAAGACAAAGAGACACCAGTGAATATGAAGTGAAAGCCTGTTGCATTATCCTTAATTGAAGAAGAATTCCTCCTGAAACAAGAAACTAACGACGTAATAAATTAAGCCTGATTTATTTGCAGGGCTGTCACTCAGTAAAATGAAGGGAAAATGCTATTTCACACTGGCTTTCGTCAGACATTAAGCTTCTAAGGGCTCAGCGTTCAACTGTCTGTACAATTAAAATAAGAAGAGAATAAGAAAGGAGAAAAAATTAACTGCTTTTTCATTGATACAATAGTTGTGATCTCTTCCTTTATAAACCATCTAAAAATTTAATATTTTAATTTTGACTTTTTCTCCCTTCCCAAGTTCACTCTGGTGAACATCAATTAAATACCCAAAATGCAAAGAAGAAGAAGAAAATAAATGACATACATAATTCACAGCCTAGATAACTCATCCTTAGACAAATAAGCATTCACTATATTTCTCTAATATCCTTACTCCCCAGGAACCCAAAAGATTTTACAGAGTAAAAACTGCACTAATTAACCAACATAAAAGGAGCCTGTTAATATATCTTCTGAGGGATTTCAGTGCTTTCCATTTCCAGACCCTGAGACAAACTCAATGAACACAAGATACCTCTCTCTATCACCAGTGATGCATATACAAGTGCTCCAAACCTCTTCAGCTAACATTTTAGTCATCCTAACCCAATAGACTCTTTCCAGGATGAAGACGGTTTCAGTCCCAAACTAAGAGGTCCTCTTAGACCCTCAGACTCCCAGAGGTTTTTTTTTTTGTTGTTTTGTTTTGTTTTTTATACTCTCCTCAAGTTGACACATCTCCACATACCTAAGGGAAATCTTAACTAGTATCCTCTTTCACCTTTGCTCTTCTAGCCTGAGCCTCCCAGAAGTTTTTCTGCTTCAATGCCCACATCCCTCCCAGCATCAATCCCCAGTATACTGTTCTTCTCCAAGTTCTATGCCAAGTTCGGCCTTGTATAAGCAAAGAAGTCCAGGTGGTAGTAGTCAAAATTCCCCTGTGGTCCTAGCTATAAATTATGTTGGCAATGTGAGAGCATTTATCAGTAGCCAAGTATATATATTTATTTGCAAAAGGAAAAAAGATAGGCAGACACCGAGACATGATGACCTTTTAAAAAGTAGCTGGGATAACTACAGAAACAAAATGAGTATGTTACTTTAATGCCTTCTATATTCATCCATATTCTATTTGTTGATAAATTTTTTGTTCATTTTTCCTCATCCTTCCTGCTTCCAAGATGCTCTCCTTCAAAAGTACTTTTGCCCTCCTTCTGCCTATCCCAGAATCTTTCACTATGCCCACTCACTAAGATATGTTTAGCTACCTAGGATAATGATAATTTCTTAAAATAAAGCCAAAATTGCTCACATTCTTGATTATATGAACACCAGAATATAATACCATTTAATGAGAAAAAATCTTTAAGCATGAGTCAACCAACCTGGACACCCGTCTCCACATCACCATTTAATTAATGGTCCTATAGCCTTGGACAACTCACCTAAGCACCAGGATTCTTACTCAGTTTCCTCAGCTATAAAATGGGTAGAATAATATTTGCCTTACCTAACTCAACTATCAACTGACAGAAAGATTTTTAAAGCTTTTATAAACAGACAAACATAGAGTAATAATTAACAAAGGAAAATGGTTAGCCATGAGATCTAAACATATGAGATCCAATCAAATAAAGCAGTTCAAAAACTATATAATGGGAAAAAACGCAGAATGGTGCTGAAGACAAAGCAACTCCAAACTTGTATAGTCACTTACCATATTAAAATATCCAGTCCAAGGAAGAAAAAAGGGGAGCCTCAGCCTTTGGGCTCATTTCACCTTCAGGTCCCAGGCTGTAGCCAAAAAGAGCCCAGTTACCTGCCAATTGGTGAGTACCAAGGCTTTTCTTTTTGGTAAAGAGTCCTATTCTAAATAGTTTGGGAATGAATGAGGAAAGAGTTACTCTGATAACTGCATTTGCATTGTGGTGGTGGAGATCAGCACTGCAGTTGTATAGTAAAACTTTTCTCCATTTAGACTAGCAAGGTTCGCTCCCAAGTCAGGGCACCTGCGATTCTATCCTCCATGCCAGACTGAAGATAAAGCAACCGTCTGCTTTTCAGACTACTGAAATTTAATAGTTCATGTATACTATATCAAATACACATATAAATACACATTAAGCTGCTAAATCCCCAGACAGAAAGGAGCTAATATATATTGAGCTCCGTATGTCAGAAACCATAAGGAAACAGAGATTTCATTTAATCCCCACAAACACCCTGAAATGTAAGTACTATTATTCCTACTTTTATAGGTGAGAACACTGAAGCTCAGATAGATTAAATAACTTGCCCAAGGTCACAAAGCTAATAAGTAGCAGAGTCAAGGCTTGAACTTAGTTTTGCCTAACTCCAAAGCCCACACTGCTTCTGGCATTTTCTTCTCAATGGTATAACTACAGCAAACTTCTTGGGTCTTCATTTTACCTTAATTCTTGACATAGTACTTAACTGCATGTCCTGGTTATATTTTTATAACTTCATGAGGAGACAGAGAAAAAATTTCCATAAAATTTCCTCATCTTCTCTTTTCCTGCATTTACTTCCTATTCCTGCACAAACTATTCTGTTTTAGGCTGAATCAATGGGTTAGACCTAATAGTCTGAAATACATTTCAGCAACTAATATACCTAAAGGGTGAATGTTCTATTTCTTGCATTTAACACTTTAATAGCCACAGTTTTTGAGTATGGTATCATTTTCTAAGCTGGTTCTTGCCATTTAAAGAGTGTTAGTGCCTACAATGCCTCATACACAGTAGGTGTAGAGGGAAAATATTTGTTGATTCATTGACTGAGGAAGGTTTCTTTATTCCTCTAGTTAACTTGCTATGTTTAAATCAAGAGACTTTACAGGAGTCCAATTCTAAGAATGAATTCTTTCACATTAGATAATTTTTTGGAAATTTGAAAAATGATTCAGGAAAAAAAGGTAAATTGAAATATAAAAATCTAGTGTTTAAGTCCCTAAGTAACTAACTAATGGACTATGAACTTAAAGAGTTTTAAGGCTCAGTTTAAAAATACTGTTATTCTCAAAATAAATGAATAAACAAAACAGAAACAAACTCATGGATACAGAGAACTGATCGTTGCCAGATGCGAGGTTGAGGAGATGGGTGAAAAAGTTGAACAGATTAAGAAATACAAATTGCCAGTTATAAAAGTCACAAGGATGTACAGCATAGAAAATATAGTCAATAATATTATAATAACTATGTATGGTGTCAGGTGGGTACGAGACTTATTGGGGTGACCACTTTGTAAATTATATAAATGTCTAATCACTATGTTGTACACCTGAAACTAATATAATATTGTATGCCAACTGTAATTGATACAGTAAAACACAGATAGCTTTCACATAGGGTGGTAAGGCTGACTTTTTTTCATTTTTTAAATATAACAAAAGTTTTCTGCAATAAGTATGTTATTTTTATAATTATGGAAACTGACCCCACTCTGCATAAATTATATATTTTAATACTTTTTATACAGTGTGTTTATTTTCTTAGACATAAGCCACAGAAATTAAGTATTCATTAATTCATGCATGTGTCTCTAGAACAACTTATTACATAATAGCACATTAAAAATATTTTTTTTCCATCCCTAGAATGTTTTTCTTACTTTAGGTGGATATGTCCCTAACTTTGTATTTTTTCAAGCACGCACAGGTTTCTTGTATACTCTCCATAGAGCACTAATTGTCAACCTTTTCTTGATAACAAACACAAGTATGACATTTACCCCTGATGTAGCCCCAGTTTATGTCTTTTAACTTTATGTATGTTACCTTTTCAGTGATGTTAAAGCACTTCAATCACAGTGGAATGAGCTACTTTATTTGGTAGTAAGTTCCCTACCAATAGAAATATTTAAAGCGAAATATCCCATAAGGGGATTCCTGTGCTGAGTAGGAGGTTGCACAAGCTGAAATTTATGGCCCCCTTCCTAGTCTAAGATTTTAAAATAATTTTTTTGACAAGTCTACTTTAGTGATATAATGGATCACATACAGGCCTCTGTTATGTTGAATTCTTTTCCCCAGCTCACTATTTCTATCAACCCAGAGAAGATGTCCTTCTGATCCAGGTTAATTTAGTGAGCTTTCTGATTACTCCCTGTGGAGACCAATTCCTATAATATTAACAGTTTCTTGCTTTTTGAAATTATTAAAATGTGCTGAAAAAATGCTGTCAGCAAAATGTCACTGTATAACTTACACATGGATCTGTTGTAGCCGGTAAAACTGCCTCTAAGAGGGACAGCCAAAATGAAGAATTATGTGGGAGTAATAAAATATGATAACTAGGCCTGCAACGTCAAATATAAACCCAGCTGCGTATGCGCACACACACATCTACAGGAAAGTCTGCTAATAATAAAAGCAAAGAAAAACCCAAATCTTGTTCAGCATGTGTACACTTACTTCACCACAGGACTGGTTAGGGAACTGTCCTTTCAGCACCACATCAAGAAACCCTGGCGCAAGCCTAAACAGGCAAATAAAGCTGACTGGTAAGAAAAATTTGTTAATGCTCCTACAAAGAAAGCAACAAGCAACTGTATATTGTTTGTTTTTAAGTATGTTATATTCCAATTCATAATCCTTTATTAATTTAAAATAAAATCCTTCAAGTATTTTGATATAAGCTGACAAAAACTCCAAATGAAAACTAAAGATATACTAAGTCAGCCTCTAGAACTCAACCAAAGGAACCAATAACTGGCCTGCACTATCAAGAATTGCTTTGCAATACCCACCACCGGCCCTATTAAGAAATACAACACATTTACACATACTCTGAATCAGATGTTCAAAGGACATGGAACATGCTTGAAGTCCTCTCTAGGGAGAACCTCAATTTCTAGGACAGAGAATGCTTGCTGAATACCAAACCATTACTACCACCCCCCTTCCGAGCAATCAAAATCTCTTTCAGGGAGAACTGAAGGCCTTATGGGTCATGAGTTCCAAAGGAAAAAATGCTGCAGTATTTCAAGAACCAGGTTACAGGCAATGTGCTACAAAGCTTTCAGCATTTTAAGTCTGATTCCCCAGAGATTCCCTACCAGGATGGTACCCGGTGGTAATGTTCTCCATTTGCATTACACATCAAAAAAGGGGCGGGAGGAGCCCCCTTCCCGCAAATACCTTCTAATGCATGTGGAGAAAAGAGAAGTACAGAGCTTGTGAAAAAGTGAAAAACTACCACACCCGAAATCTCCCTTAGAAATCTAAAACATCCCCGAGCCCTAACACATCGCTACCTCTCTAAAGGATCTCCAGGTTCGAACTTGAGAAACAGTTATAAAATGCACTATCTCCCCTTGCCCCCAAAGCCGTCACCCACACCCCCTGATTCCATCCCTGCTTCTCTGGTGCCCACTGTGCATTAAAAACAGTTTTCTCTGTAGGTAAAGCTTGCTCCATGCTAATTATTTCTCCCACTCCCTGAATTGGCCAGATGTAATGCAAAGTTTCTTTTACTCCCACCCCTAACAGATGACATCCTTTTATTATAAACACTGATGCTGAATTTTGGAATCTCCGGATATAAAATGTATTATTCCCCCATGTTTCAAAAACTGCAGTGTAAGTGAGGAAGAGGGCACAGGGTGGAGTAGTTGGAAGGAATGCACGGTTTGAAGATAATAATAAATGCATATTTATTAGACTGAAAAATGATTACCACTCCACCTCATCTCCAAGCTGGTGTCCCTGAAGGGGTCTGAAAGCTCTGGCTAACCCCTGTAAAGTTAACTGCCAAGTCTTCACCAGTGGTTGCTGGGGACACGGAAGGGATGGAGCTGAGCTCTCAGAAAAAATGAAGAGGCTTTGCAGTCCCCCAAGTGCCTACAGAGAACTAGAGAGGAGGGGTCCACGCCTGTGGAGCTGGGCAGTCCCATACACCCAACGCAAACAAGAAGCCCATGGTGCTGCCTGTGGTGGTGAAGTGGGGGAGGGAAGGAAGGGAGGAGGACAGGAACAAGCTCTGCATCGGGTGGCATGGGGGTGGGGTGGGGGAAGGGGATATTCTGAAAGTGATGTACTCCCTAATGCAGGAATCCTAGCCTTCCCAGGAAAGTCCTGGGTGCCCCCAACACAGCCCCAGAACATCCTGTCGGAAAGGGTCCAGACGCATCCGAGTAAAGGACAGGGAGAGTCCTGGCTGCCCTAAGAACCCCAGGTTTCTGCAGTTGGTAACAATCGGGAGCCATATGGGGGAGACGGATGCAGTAAGATATGGGGGAGGGAGTAGATCTGAGGGGCTACTGTAGGAAGATCCCGACAGCGCTGCCCTTCCCAGTACAACCCAGCGAGGGGCCCCGACTCTTCCCGGGCCCTGGGAGATGGGGCGGCGGAGGAGTGGGGGAGGGAGCTCTGCACTACCAAAGAGGCGCTGAGGGCAGGCCAGTGTCCCCCAATGCAGGCAAGAGACGAGGAGAGCGAGTATGTATGGGGATGGGGGCCAGTGATCCTCAATTTTCCTCAGGGACCCCCGGTAAACACGGGAGAAGAAAGCAAGACTTCCAAACACCTGTCCAAAACAGAAGCCCAGCTCCATGCCCCTGGAACCCCACCGCGCACGCTGCGGCAAAGCCCCTGACTGGAGACGGGCGAGCCCCACTCCAGGGTCCCGAGACCAGAGGGGGAACCCAGAGGGCGAGGAGCAGCAGCAGGGCGGGGTCTCTGGGGCGACTTACGGCAGCGGCGGCAAAGGAGGAAGCGGCGGCCCTAGCGCGGAGCCCGGGAGGCGCGGCCGGACTGCAGAGGTGCCGAGGCTGCGGCGGGCGGGACTGCGGTGGGCGCCATCTTGGAGCGCTCCCCGCGCCCGCCCTCCGCACCACCCGAGTTCTTGCATAATTGATGACTCGCGCCCGCTGCGCGCCATCGCGCGCGCCCCCGCCGCCAGGCCCCCCGCCCGCCCCGCCCCCGCGCCGACCCCCGGCGCGCGCCCCTCGCCAGCCCCGGCCCCCGCCCGCGCGCGCCGCCCCCTCCCGCCTGCGGTCCACCTACCCCTGCAGGGCGCGCCCGCTCACCCGCGGCGCACTCGACGCCCGCCCGCTTGCTTGCTGGCTGTCAGGCGGGAGTCCCCGCGCCGCCCGGACCGGATCCAGGGCGAGAGAGCAGGGCGCCGGCAGGGGGCGCCGCTCCTGAGCGACTCTCGAGCGTCCCGGGGCCCGCCTCCTCGACGCCCCCGCGGAGCCGAGGGGGGGTCCCGGGCTGAGCGCCGGGACGTGGCCGCGGTGCTTCGGCCAGCTGCTCGCCAGTTCTTGGGTGTTGAAAGCCAAAAGGTTCTATAAGGACTCGAGTGCCCCGTGACCCTGTAAGTGCCAAGACTTACCTTTTTCCTGAGCGGCAGTCGCAGAAGGAAATGCCAGGTAATATTTGCGATGGTCGGTTATTGGAGTTTCAGACATCTATAAACACAACTCAATTTACATGATCTTCGTCCGACTGAAAAAAAAAACGCTATTGAAATTTTGTGATTCAGTGGACAGGGTCCTGGTTTGAGGAGTAGGGACACATAGCTTCCCTGACAGCCCAACCTCTGAAACTATGTAAGATCACCTTAATCTGTTTGAACCTCAGTTTGTCCATCTGTAAAGTAGGCATGAGCATTTGAACTGCTTACTCCACACTCTCTTACGAGGATCTAGATAATGAACATGAGAACTCTTAGCATTGTGTTGTGTTTCCCTTCTACATATTTCTTTCTACCACAAGTTCACAGTGAAGAGTGAGAGTAGGGTCAGGCTGCCACTTACTAGCCTTGGACATGATCAAACTCCTACACTTCAGTGTTCTTGTCTGTAAAAGAGAACAATCAAAACCTGTCAGGCTTGTTGTAATTAAAAAAGAGAACGCATTTCACACATTTACAACACAACCTAGCACACAGTATGCCTATCATGTGGTATGCCTACTGCATACATAACTTTACTGAGGTGTAATTGTCATACGATAAACTACGCATGTTTAGAGTGAACAATTTTGCCATCTGTATACATATATGAACCTATCACCATCATCAAGGTAATGAACATACCCATCACTGTCAAAAGTTTCCCCATGCCTCTTTGTAATCCCTCTATGCATCATTCTCCCACGCTCACTCCTTTTCCAGGCAACCACTAATATTTCTATTACTGTGCATTAGTTTTCATTTTCCAGAACTTTAAACAAATGGAATCACACCATATGTACTCTTCTTGTAGCTTCTTCCACTCGGCATACTTATTTTGAGATTAATCTGTTGTCAGTTATTCGGTTTTCTATCAATAGCTCATTCCTTTTTATTGCTGAGTAGTATTCATTATAGAGGTATACCACAATTTGTTTATCCAGTCACCTATTGATGACATCTAGTTTATTTCTAGTTTTTGCCTATTACAAATAAAGCTCTTATGAGTATTTGTGTGCAACTCTGTATGGACATATGCTTTCGTTTGTCGTGGATATAAATATCTAGGAATGGAATTACTGAGTCCTACCTATCGTAGCTGTGTATTTAACATATTAGGAAGGGGCCAAACTGCTTTCCAAAGTTGTAGTGCCATTTTACATCCATACTAGAAGTGTGTGAGAGTTTCAGTGGCTCTACATCTTTGACAACCTTAGGTATGGTCAGTCTTTTTATTTAAGCCATTCTAACAGTAGTGTTATCTTATTGTGGTTTTGATTGGCATTTCCTTAATAACCAAAGATATTGAGCATCTTTTCATGGGCTTGTCTGTCATCAGTAAATCCTCTTTGGTGAAGTGTTCAAGTCTTTTGCCTACTTTTTAAGCTGGGTTGTTTGTTTTCTTATTATTGAGTCTTGAGAGATATTTATATATTCTGGATACATGACTTTTATCAGATATGTGACTTATAAATATTGTCTCCTAGTCTGGGCATACCTTTTTATTCTCTTAACAGTGTCTTTCAAAGAGCAGAAATTCTCAATTTTTATGAAGTCTGATTTATTATTTCCTCTTCTATGGATCATGCTTTTGGAGTTATATTTAAGGATTTAAAAAATATATATTTAATGTGTTCCTGCACTTTTTGATTACCCTTGCACCTTGTTAAAATCAATCAGGCATGTTAAGGGTCTATTTCTGGATTCTCTGTTCTACTTCATTGATCTGTTTTTCTATCTTGACATTAATACTTGATTACTCTAGCTTTATAATAAATCTTAATGTCAGAGTGTAAGCCCTCTGACTTGGCTATTCTTTTCTTAACATTGATTTTGCTCCTTTAGGTCCTTTGCATTTCCATATGAATTTCAGAGTCAGCTGGTCAGTGCTAAAATTTTGATAAATTCACTTATTAGCTCTAGTAGATTTTTTGAGATTCCATCAGGTTTTCTACAGAGACAAATCATGTTGACCTGCAAAGAAACACAGTTTTGTTTTTCCATTTACAATCTGAATGCCTTTTATTTCTTTTTCTTGCCTTATTGCACTGGCTAGGACCTCTAGTACAATGTTGCCTAGAAAAGGAAAGAGCAAACATCTTTGCTTTGTTTCTCATCTTAGGGGGAAAGCATTCAATCTTTTGTCATTAAGTATGATGTTAGCCGTAGGTTTTTCTTAGATACTTTTAAGTTGAAGAAGTTCTCTTCTATTCCTGTTTTCCTGAGAGTTTTTTTTTTTTATGACCTTTATGTAGCATAATTTGTAAGAAAGTCAATGTGTTTTAATGAGAAATTTGAGGTCACAGACATTTTTTAAAAATCCAATCCCGTAACATAGAGAAATTCTTTCTTCCTAATAGACTTTCCTTTCCAAATAATTTTTATTTTTTATTTTTTGAAGCTGTGTGGTTGTTACAATCAAGATATATGTCCTCCTTATTAATGCTGCTTTTCCTGAAAATCAGACTCTTTGGCATTATCATGAGACATTATTTGCCAAACAGTAAGAGGACAGACTTCTGTATTCTTTCTCCAATATTTTAAGGAATGTAGAAATTCAGCCTCATGGGATTACATTGGGTTCAAGTAATAGAATCTGTTACTTTTAAGCTCTAGGTAGCTAAACTTACAAACTTTCAAAATATGAGCATATTTGCTGACTCCATGAGAATCTTTGAAGGCATCAGAAATGTCAAGGATTTCCTTTCACAACTAAGCTCATATCAGGAAAAAATTCAATACATTGAGAAATGAGTTTCCATTTAGAAAAATGAAAGAGGGATTAGACTTAGCCAGTGTTGCTCTAGAGGGCAAAATCAAGACCAAAGGTGGGAGTTCCTAGAAGATAGATGTCAGCTCAGTATGAAGAAGGATGTTCTGATAGTGCTGTCAGCAAAACAGACCACCCCTGAGAAAAGGAGCCAAAAGTGTTTGTTCAAGGAGAAAATATAAGATCAGTTGTTTTGGACATTTTGGGGATCAAAGACCCCTTTGAATATCTGATGACAGCTATGGATCTTTTTCTTTTCAGATAAATTTGCAGATCCATGCACACACATACACATATATTAATATACGACTTTACATTCAATTGTGAAACTCATTCCAGGTGAAGAATGCCCAGTGTACACAGATGTTTAAAGCATGAGATGAGACCCTGCCCCTTTCCACTCTGATAGCCTAATATCTGGTTCTATCCCCATCCTCACCACTACTTTTAGAGGTCACCTAGGATTTCCTGATGGAAATCCAGCAGAAGTATTTTCCTTATTTGGATGTTCTGCTTCACTTCTCCTTCAACCTTTTGACCCAATAATAATTTACTTAATCTTCTGGCCCTCATTCCAGACATTACTGCTTCCTCTAAATTTACTGTTCCCTTCAGTGGAAACAGTGGCTTCCTGTGATGCCAGCAGACTCCAGTCTGAAGATTTTATCTCTGAGATTACTCCTAATCTCCTCCTACACTGGCAAGCCCTGCAGAAATATTGGTGATATGGAAGATATCACTCACTCTAGTCTTCCTTTTCACTGCAACCAGCATGAAATCCCCTACAACAATATGCCTCAGTTGTTAGCCTGTGTGGACTTTTGGACTATTGTACTTCTGGTTTATCTTATTTTTGGTTTATCCTGCTTTTTATTGAAGCTTTACAAATAATTTACCAACTAATTTGGTCAAATTGCATCTACAAGAGCATACCTCATGTCTCAAGGTCAGCATCTGGAACTCCACCAATGGCTCTGCTACGCATCCTATGTAGTAAGTACACTCAACTAGGCATAGTTAAAAGGCAATATTCATAGTGGTCAGCCACATGAACTGTGGAGCAAGATGTCAAGGACTCAGACCTAAGCATCACCATGTCTTATAATCCTGGGCAAATTATATAATGACTGTGCTTTGGTATCTTTATCTGTTAAACTGAGTTAATGATAGCTCCTATCTCATAATGTTATGAGAAGGTTATATTAGTCAGTGTATATAAGTACTTAGAATAAGTCCTACTAGTTACTAGCACTCCGTAAGTATTAGTTTATTATCCATATGCTCAGAATAGAAACTTCTATCTCTCCACTCACCTTACTTCTAATGAACTCTAAGTACTGGAAGCTCATGCTTCCTAATTTCTTTGACTCTATATCTTCCTCTCCAGTGTTATTGCCCTAATCATTTCTTGCTGCTACTACGATGACAGGAGTATTGTTAATGGAGTATTGTTAATTCTTGCTCCCTTTCCCAACCATGTGACCTTGAAGTGTCACAAAATATGTAGAGCATATTTCCCTGCCTCAGTGACTTTGTATTGAGCTCTGTGACCTGCTTAGTTCAATACAAAAGTAGCAAATATTATCCAAGCAGAGGCTTTACATATGTCTGTACACCATTTGTCTTGGTCTCTTGCACTGAGATCTATCATGAGAAGAGCATGCCGCCAAGTAGTCTCTGGTCCAGGGCTAATATAGAGACACATAGAACAGACCTGGACCTACCCTGCAGCCTGGAGCCCATACTTGAAAGGCCCAGAGTTCATCTGGCAAATTCTCTTTCCGAAAAATTAGCTTGAAGTCAGCCTCCTCCAAGAAGTCTCCTTTGACTTTTATTGATGGACGTAGAGGCAGATGAGTTTGGCCCAGTACCTACATCATATTGAAGTTCCTCTTCTCTATGGACACATTCTGTGTATAGTAATCCTCATTAAATAACAAAAACTTCGTTCCTCTATAGAACATGTCCCCAAGAAGAAATTCTGGAGTCACCTCTGACTACTCTCTTTCTCTCAAACATCACATCTAATCCATCAGCAATTCAAATTCTAACTTGTATCAACACAGCTACCAAGTCATCATTATCTTTCATCTGACTTGTTTCAACAGCCTCTTAGCTGATCTCCTTGTTTCTATTCTGGCTCCTTTTCAGTCTGTTCTCAACTCAGTATCCAGAAGGATCCTTTTAACTACAAGTAAGATCAAGTTGCTCCACTCAAAAGCCTCCAATAGCAGTGAAAGCAAAATTCTGTACTATGAATTACAAGGCCCCCCATGACGGGCCCCTGTTGACTCTAACTTCTCCTTTTGTCTTCACTCACACTGAATGCACACACTGTCCTCATTACTCAAACACACCAGGCACAGTCCTGTCTTAGAGCATTTGCACTTGCTGATCCTTCTGCGTATAGCTCTCCTCCTCCAGATAGCCATAGGGTGCTTCTTTATTTCTTTTAGATGTAAACTCAAATATTGCCTTCTCAATGATACCTTCCCTGGCCATCCTATTCATAATTTCAGCTCCATCCCCACATTTCCAATTCCCGTTCCCTGGTTTATTTTTCTCCTTAGCACATATTTTTATCCACCATACTGTGTATTTTATTTATTTGATATTGTCTGACTTTCCAACTAGAACATAAACTCTGGGAGGGCAGGGATTTTTGCCTGCTTTATTCACTGCTTTATTCTCAGTACCTGGAACAGTGTCTATCAGGCACTCAAAATAAATATGTTGGACGAATGACAAAAGAAAATTGAAATGGAAAAAAATATATATTGTATTGGCACAGGGTTAGACAAATAGACAATGGAACAGGACGTAAATCCCCAAAACAGACCCCCACATACATGAATCTTTGATGTATGACTACAGGTGGCATTGCAGATCAATGGGGGATTGACAGACTTTTCAATAAATGGTGCTGGAACAATCGGGTAACCACATAGAAAATAATGAAGTTAGACCTCTACTTCCAGGTGAAATAAAGATCTAAATGTGAAAGCTAGAACTATAAAATCTTTGAATATAATACTGGAAAATAACTATGACTTCAGGGAAAAGAAGGATTTCTTAAACAAGACACAAAAAAGCACTATCTATAAAGAAGAAGATAAATCCAGACCTGATCAAGTTAAAGCTGTCTGTTTTTCAAAAGATACCGTAAAGAACGTGAAAAGACAGGTGTTGGATAAGGAATATATTTGAAATACATATAACTGACACAAGTCTAGAATTAAGAACTACAATCAAGAGTAAAACCATCACTAGAGACTGGGCAAAAGATTTAAATTAGGCACTTCACATGAAATAGAATCTAAATGGTCGATAAACATAGAAAGAGGTATTTAACCTTATTAATAATCAAAAATTCAAATTAAAACCACAATGAAATGCCTACCAGATTAACAAAAAATAATTGAAGTCTGACAACACCAAATATTGGTGTAGATGAGGAACAAGGGGAGCTTTCATACACCACTGGTGGGCACATGAAATGGTACAAGCACTTTGCAAAACAGTGTGGCGTTATCTAATTTAAAAAGAGGCATATTCCACATAAATACCTTAAAGAAAAACATGCTTATCTGCACCAGGATATATGGAAAAGAATGTTCATAAAAGCAATGTATATAGTAGTCCAATGTTTTTCAACCTAGAATGACTAAGTGAAATGCAGTTTATTCACAGAAAAGACTACTCTACAACAATGAAAATAACTAGAGCACATGAAACAACATGGATGACTCTCAAACATCATGTTGGACACAGAAGCAAGACACAGAGTAGATGGGGCTTATTATTCCCTTTATATGAAGTTCAACAACAGATCAACTATTTTACATAATTTAGGAATCAGATATAAGTGGTAAAACAATAAAGAAAAGCAAGGAAATTATCACCAAGGTCAGGATAGTGCTTACCTCTGTGGATGAAGGAAGGAAATTGTAAGAGACAGCTGGAGGGCTTTTGGGGGCTGGCAATGTTCCATTTCTTGACTTGGGTGGTGTTTTACAGATCTTTGTCTTCTAATTTTTTTTAAAACTGTACTCTCTTTTATGCCCTCTGCTGTATGTATGATGCATTTCATAATAAAATAAAATTTTAAAAAGGAGAAAAAGGAAAGCTGGCAGTTGTTTACACTAGAGACAGAAGTTAAAAGGTCTAAGAAAATATAGTTCTGGCAAGAAAATGGAAATATTGGATCACGTAAAGAGTGAGATGTCACATATGTCTGTAGCATAACTTTGTGATATGGATGATCCTACAGTAGGAATTAGGTAAAAATAAGGAAAACCAATTAGTGAAACTGTTTCAAGTGTTCCAGCCAGTGTACAAATACATGCTTAAAAGGTGAGATAAATTAGTAAGAGTCTGAAAGAGTCATTTAAAAATTTTATTTAAGTTTTGAGAGGAAAACTGCATACTGGAGTGATATATTAATGAAGGTAATACAAACTTTAATAAAGGTAAACACTGTACTCTCACTGGCTAAATGGAATAGAATTTCATTTCTCATGTGCAGCCCAGTGCGGGGAAGGGGAGTAAAGTAGCTTTGCTCCACACACAGTCATTCAGAAACTTCCTGGATGTCAGCCTCCAGCCTGCAGATCCCACAGGAAGTTTTTATGGTTAGTCCTAGAAGTGGTCACATCACTTCTCCCCCCACATTCCATTGGCTAGAATTTAATCATATAGTCCCACATATCAGGAAGATTGGGAAATATAGTAGTTTGCTAGAAGCCACTTCTCATCAACAACTCTACATTCTAGAATGGGAGCATGAGACTTCATTAAACAGCTGGCCTTTACTGCCATAGTGGTATTTATTAATTAAGGATTTGTAAAGGTTTCAGAATACATATTTTTTGAAGGTCAAGTTTCCATTGTACATCAATTTTACAATTATTACAGTACATTGTTCATTCTATGAACCTCGTAATGATAAAGACTGGGACTTTGTTTTAACAGGTAAAACAAAGAAAATTTTTTTGTCAACCCCTCTTTATATTTTACATAAAGGATGGCATAGTGCACAAAGTGTTTTGCACTTTGCTTTTTATTAACTTAACAGTATAGCTTGGAAATCTTTCCATGTCCTTACATAAAGAGCCTCCTCATTCTTTGTTATAGCTGCATAGTATTCTGCTGCATGGATGTTTTTGCCATTTCTTTCACTGAGGACTGGTCTTGTATACCCAGTGCCTAGTATAGTACCTGATACATAGGAGGGTACTTTATAAATTTTGATAAATGAATACCTCTGCCCTCAAGAAGATGGTACTATGATAAAGCCTATGAACCTAGACATGCAAAAGGCCAAGAACATGATATATAACATTATACATGATATATTCACATTAAACAGGTAATTTATTTCATTAGGTAATTATTCAGGCAGTTAAGTGGGACATAATGTCTAAGAGCCCAAGTTCTGAAATCAGACCACCTGAGTTGCAATCCCAGCTCTACCATTCACTAGGTGTATTACTTGGGCAAGTTATTTATTCTCGCTGTGCCTCTGTTTCTTCATCTTTAAATTTGACCAACTAAATGGAATAATGCATATAAAGCACTTTGCATACTTCCTGACACATATCCAGCACTCAATACAGGTTAGTTATTATTATGAGATGGAGCTAACAAAGGAAGCCTCATGGGGATGTGTTTCCATGGGGAAGGTGGAAGGTGGCACAGATGGCACAAAGATCTCCTGAGAAGGAATGCCGGGAGCAAAAGTGTAGAGAGGGGTCCACAAGGACAATGTGGGAGATGTCAACAGATTTATAATTGGGACATGGATGACCTTCTGAATAGTAATGAAAAAATGAGATTGGTGAGATGTGTACATTGATAGTAAATTGAAGTTTGTGCTTAATACCAGTGTAAGTCAGAGGGATGACATAGTAATATCTCTGTTTTGGGAAGATAATTTTAATAAGCAGTGTTCAGAATGGATGAGACAAGAGAAAGACCAGAGAAAGAGAAAATAATTAATATTGTGCTCCTACTTTGTGTGGACTTCACAAACTTGATCTTGTTCCATACTCACTCAACTCTATGGTGTAGGGATTATTAGCCCTGCTGTAGAAATAACTGGGCTTGAGGAGGCTTAGTATATTGTCCATGGTTGGAGAATAGGAACCGGTAAAGTTACACATAAATCTAAAGTTGTCTGACTCCATAGCAGAGGTGTGCCAGAGCTGACTCATACAGGCTTGCAAGAGCTGATAGTTAAAATTTCAGGAATTTTGTGAGCATTTGTTAAATACAACCATTCTTAAAAATTAAATGATAAAAACTTACAATTAAATAAATTATATTTAAAAGAAGGTAATAAATACTCAAAATTAATCACACTTAATTATTATCACTACCTCTTACCAGTGTCTGTGCTCTTAATGTTATCTACATCTCTTGTATCTGTTGGGTGGAAATATTATCTAATGGTGTGCTACTATACATCTCTTCCCATCTCCACATTCAGTAAGATCACATTGACAGCTGGAAATTAGCTGTAATGGGAGTATTTACAACACAGCAATTGGTACCCACTACATATCAAGGCTTGATTTATCATTTTGTTGATTATTTAGACTTAAGGAAGTAGTGGGAAAGTGTTAATAATATAGACTAAAATATGTGTTGTGTCTATAGCTGTTACATTTTTCATAACACAAAAACATTGAAGAAAGATTCTTTCAGTGTTAGAAGATTGTTATCTGATTCAGCAAAGAAGTCACTTGTCATTGACAAATGAGTGAAGTTCCAACGTATATCTTCGCTGTTTCACTTTGCTCATATTCACTCACGCAAACAAAAATATCAACCAACATTTATGTCAGATTTGTACTTATTTGTTAATTGCAACCATAGTTTGGCTATGGATACAGAATTATGGAAAAATTTGCAAAAGCATGCTATGGGACTCATTTGGCCAATTGGCTATATGGTAATTTACAACAAAGAGTATTATATGTTTAGTGTTACTTATAAACTGTGTGCTACATGTTTTATATCAATCAAATTTACAATAAACATACATATATGGACATTTTTTTCCAAAGAGCCAATTGCTAAACATTTACTAACATTCTACTGCTCTAAGTTATCACATCACCTTGCCTCCCAAGGGAAGAGGGAAACTAGCCATGCTTCTCCATATCAACTAGATGAATACCAGCTTCCATTCAAGCACAATATATTTACTTTAGGCAAACTATGTTATTTTCTTTTGACCTATTCTCTGATTTTCTTCTAGGTCCTTGAAATACATCACTGCTTATTTTCAGCCTAAATTATGCAAGTATGTAAGACTTCCTCTAACTCTGTAAATAGTAATTTTCTGACTTTGCCTTTCCCTTTAACACACTGATTCATCAATTCTAAGATGCACATTTTTTCACATTTTAACATCTCTGAAATTGAGATGCCTCTTACAGTCACTGCTGGCCAGGCAGCAACTGTGTCACTGCCTTCACATGTGTGAACTTGGCCAGAGCTATTCCATTGGCATTGCAGTAGATGAGTTTAACTTATGTTTAAAATATCTTTTAAAAGACTTCTCATCGAAACAAAAGGTTATTGTCACAGAAAGGCTGGGAAACAGAGCAGCAGGGGCAAATTGGGAGTAATAAAGCAAACATTTCACTTGGAAGAATGGTCAAACTGCTAAATTCTCTTGTAAAGTTCAACCAAGAACTTTACAGGAACTAAGAACGGAAGAGATCCACAATTAGAAGAAATCGTACTCCATTTTGTTCCTGAAATATATGCAAAAACATGTCTATCATAATATCACAAGCCAAACAAATAAGACAACTGTAGGTAGGAAAAACTGCCAAATTCCTTGGAATAAATCAAGGAAATCTCAAAGCAATGAGAAGCTGATATGACCAATTCATGTGTCACCCAGGACCATCATTAAGGCATGGTTTTATATTTAATTAGTAACATATTTTTCTGTATAAATGGTTTGTTAAAATAATGGTGCAGTGGTATTTGAGATTTGCTGAAATCTGATTACTGGTTTTCCTCTTTCTTCCACCATTTTATATCAAATATCATACATTGTTTGCATGTATATCAGGTGTGTTTTATGTTTTGGTGCTTCACTATAGAAATGCAACAACTTTAAAACCAAAAGAAGGCCACCTCCATGTATGATGTATCCTAACTGTATTATGCCTCTCTTCAGTCTTACTTCCTTTAGAATATAACATAAAATCCAACTTCTCTTCAAATAACTCTTAGATTGATGTATAATACATATCCAAAAAAGTGCAAACATATAAGTACAGTTAAAAGAATTGTCACAAAGTAAACACCACCCAAATGAAGAAATAGGACATTAACAGCACCTCAGAAACCCTCCTCAGTTTCCCCCAGTTGCTAACTCCACTCTGCTCCCCAAAGATAACCTGCTAACACCACAGATTACTTTTTCCATTTTAAAACTTTATACAAATAGAATGATATAATTTATATTATTTTACTTTTCAGTTCTTTCACTCAATAATATCATTGTGAGATTTATCAAAATTATTATGTGTAATTTAGCTCACATGTTTTCATGGCCATATATTATTTTATTGCATGAATATACCATGATTCAATTCTACTGATGATCAACATTTGGGTTGTTTTCATTTTAGGGCTATTTTGAATAGTGCTGCTATATTTTGAATAGTGCTGTTACAAACATTCTTAAATCTGTCTTTTCATGCACATTTCATGAATGCATTTCTGTTAGGTATACCTAGGAGTGGATTTAGTCAATAAGAGGGTATGCATATGTTCAATTTTAGTAGATACTGCCAAATACCTTTGATTTATGACAAAGTTATCCACCATAGAGCCACAGGAAAAGGTGGTTTTTAAAACAATTGAAATTTTGTCCTTACCTCATATCATACATGAAAACCAATTCCAGGTGGATTTCAAATCTAAATGTGAATTTAAAAAATGCTAAAGCTTCCTTGAGAAAATTTAAGAGAATATACAGAAAACATTTGAGAAAACACTTGACTTCTTAAAGTTCCATGAATGCTGCCTCAGGCCTTCTTACCACTAATGTAACAAGCACATTTAGCTCAAGCAAACTGTAAAAATGAAAAGGAGGGCAGTGCTTTTCAAAAAATACCACTCTTCAAAGATGGTGTAGAAGGCAAACACTGTGCTTGCCTTCTCTCACAACTACATCAAAATAAAAACAGAAATACAGAACAACCATCATTGGGAGTCACCTGAGATCTGGCTGAACAGAAGTCCTACAACTGGGGACATACAGAAGATGCCACCTTGAGACTTGTAGGAGGGGCGGAGACACAAAATGGGCAGATCCCACAACTACGTGTGGAGGTTGAGAATCAAGAGGGACATCTTGGCTACAGACATCTAACCTGAGGAGTGAGGGGTCCCAGCTCCATACTGGGCTTCCCAGCCCAGGGTTCCAGTCGCAGAAAGAGAAGTCCCCATAACCTCTGGCTGTGAAAACCAATGGAGATTGTAGCTGAGGGAGATAGAAGCTGCAGGAGTAATGTTTCTCTTAAAGGGCCCATGTGCAGACTTACTCAGTAACGGGATCACTTGCTCTGAGCTCCAGCACTGGGGCAGCTGCTCAAAGAGTGCCAGGGACATATGGGGAGGAATTGAGTTGTCTGGCTTTAGGACAAGGGCTGGAGGGATGGCTTTCTCCCAGACAGAAGTGCTGGCAGAATCCATTGTTCTTTTGTTGAGCCCTCCCTGCTCCCAGTGTGCAGACACAGCTGGCCACCATATCTGAGTCTCCATCAACCTGGATAACACAGGTCAATCCATCCAGGTGATTCCCTGAGACCCCGCACCTCTCAACTTGTGGGCCCACCCAAGCTGCCTACAGCAGAATTATCCATACAAATGGCCTGTCCTGGCATGTGCTGCAGACTTTTCTAAAATTTCTGAGGTTCACAAAACCCAAAGAAGCAGCATCTGGCCTTGGCGTGCCCCATACTTCTTGCTGAGCAGTCCCAAGCCTGGCACTAGCTGAAGCCAGCCTGGACTCCTGGCTTGGCCTCTCAAGGTATTTCTAAGCCCAGCACGGGTGGAAGCCATCTGCAGATTGCTTGGTGATTCTTGTCAGGTCGCCTTGGGCAGTATACAGGCTGTGGCTGAACTTAGCCTGCAGCTGGGCCCCTCCCAAGAGGCCCTTAGGCTGGCACACTCAGGGACCAGCTTTGACCAAAGCCGTAGTGCCACCCAGAGAGCATTTGAGGAGGACATACTCAAAGGGTGGACTGGGCAGGCACTAGAGCTCTGCTAAAGTGAATCCTGCTCTATAGGGTCAGCCTCTCCCCAGCCAATCCTCACAGCCAATTAGTCTGAGGTTAAATTCCTCCCACTGATGTGTAAACAGCAACCAAGGCTCAACTACAACAGGAGAGTACATACGACCCATTCAAGGGACACACCTTGAGCACCTGGCTCAGATGACCAGAAGATTGCTTCACTGGGTCCCACAGGATACCTATTACATAAAGCCACTCTACTAAGCCCGGGAGACTTAGGAGCCCTACCTAAGACAGAAATAAACACAGGGAAGTAGCTAAAATGGGGAAACAAAGAAATATGTCCCAAATGAAAGAAGAGAAGAAAGCTCTAGAAAAAGAACTAAACAAAATGGAGATAAGCAATCTACCAGATACAGAGTTCAAAACACTGATTATAAGGATGTTCAGTGAACTTAGGGAAGGAGAATATGAACTCAGTTAAAATTTTAACAAAGATATAGAAAACAAAAAAGGAGATAGAAAACTTTTAAAAGAACCAATCAGAAATGCTCAGCCTGGATGTCCTCCTATGGCCACCATACTGGTCTTAGGTATTGTACAACTGATGGAGTGGCTGTGGAGATGGGGGTACTGTCCCTTTTTCAGAATATTCTTTTTTAAAAATATTTTTTATTTTTCAATTATAGTTAGCATACAATGTTATGTTTCAGGTGTACAACATTGTGATTAGACGTTTATGTAATTTATAAAATGATCACCCCAATGAATCTAATACCCTTGAAACATCTAGTGTATACTGGTGCTCGGAAATGGTGGGATAGGGAATCCCATTGTTTTACACATTGAGGAAAAAGAGGAAAGAGCAATTAAAATATTCCCAAGTCTTAAAGGGTGGTATTTTATTTTAGGCACAGAAGAACTTTATTATTTAATATTTCAGTACTGAATATGACCATCTTAGTGACAAGAACTTGGATACAGTTGTATGTCCCTTTTTCAGAATATTCTTTTTTAAAAATATTTTTTATTTTTCAATTATAGTTAGCATACAATGTTATGTTTCAGGTGTACAACATTGTGATTAGACGTTTATGTAATTTATAAAATGATCACCCCAATGAATCTAATACCCATCTGACACCCTACATAGTTATTACAATACTATTGACTATATTCCTTATGCTATACTTTATACCCCTGTGACTATTGTGTAATTACCAATTTGTACTTCTTAATCCCATCCCCTTTTTACCCACTCCTCCAACCCCTCTACCATCTGGCAAGCCTCAAAATGTTCTCTGTATCTATGAGTTTGTTTCTGTTTTGTTTATTTGTTTCTTACATTCCACATATAAGTAAAATCATATGGCATTGTGGGTCTTGCCGTCTTTCAGCCGGAAGGGAAGAAAAAAGGGACCCAGGAACTCATTCATGCTCAGTCTTTTTAAGGGTGGGAACTTGGGAGTGTCTTACATCACTTCTACTTATAAATCATTGGACGTAACTCAGTCAATAGATGCATTTGGCTGCAAAAAAAGGCTAGGAAATGTAGGTTTACCTGGTGACCTCTGTAATTTTTGGAAGAAAGGGAGAATAGATATTAGGGGACAGCAAGAGTCTCCATCTCCTCACTTCCCTCTTTCCAGCTCATGTCTAACAACAGTATAAATATGCAAATTTTTGCTAGGAAAAAACAACAAAGTGATACACTGTAAAGAAAGACTTAAAAATAATAAAGATTGACAACTTGTAGTGCCAGAAAGCAAGGAACACTAAAAAAAAAAAAAAAAGGATGAAAAACCAATAGAGACACAGGAACCAATTTGGATGCGCTCCCAATGATCAAAGCTGGAACAATTTGAGCAACAAAATAAATAGCACAGTATTAGACTACAACTGAAAGTATAGAATATACATAAGTCCATCTTAGTATAAATTAATGATTCAACACATAGGTGGGTGACAAAGGACAAATCTTCCTTGAAGAAATCCAAATAATATAAGTAGATACTCCACCTTTAGGAGACGAAGCATAATTTTCACCGTCCCTTGAGTGTGGGCTGAACTTAGTGACTCATATCCACAGAATACAGTATGGAAAATGGAAAAATAGTCACCTTACAGTGCAGAAACCTGGCAAACATGACCTAAACCTACTGATGAAGGATAACAGCACCAGAGGTAAGTCAGGTTACTATCATATACCCCTGATAGGATGTGATAGGTATTTCACCTCTGCGGGATTCTTCCTAAAAACTCATAATCCCATTCTAATCATGAGAAAACACTAGAAAGACCCTCCAAAGCTCTGGAGAGTTTGTGGCTTGAGGCACCTTCTAGAAAATACCTTATGCTAATACCCCTCAAAATTATCAAGGTCATGAAAACCAAAGGCAAAAATTGTCACAGACCAGAGATGGCTAAGGAGACATGATGACTAAAAGCAAAACAGTACCCTGGGTTAGATCCTGGAACTAAAAACTGTAAAAATTACTAAAATCCAAATAGAGTCTATGGCTTAGTTAATGTACCAATATTGTTTTCTTAGTTTTAACAAATGTAAAGTAAGATGTTAACATTAAGGGAAAATGGGTGAGGGGGTACATGGGAACTCCCTATATTTTATCTTTAGAACTTTTCTACAAATCTAAAATTATTCCAAAATAAAAAGTTTATTACTATATATGAATATTAATATGTGTATATATGTATGTTATATATTACTGTGTGTATGTGTAAAGATGATCCAGATTTAAATTAAGTGTCTTCACTGGCTTTCAAACTTTTCTGACTGGGACATCTAGTATAAGAAATACTGTTTACATTGTGCACATAAACATATTTGAAACAAAAATTTCTTTCCTATTCTAATACATTTCGTTGGCTTACATGCTGTTCTCACCCCACTAATGAGACTCTCTCTGGGACTCTGCTTGTCATGACCAGCTTCCCAACCTCATCTCCCACCACGCCCAGCACATTTGCCAAGTGTTATCGCTCCCACCTGGAACACTCATTATGCAAATGCTGTAATAGTTCATTCCCTCACTTTCCTTGGGTCTCTGCCCACACACTGCCCCACACCCAGAAAGGCATTCCTTGACTATCCTGTTCAAAGTCACACCCAACTCCCACCACAAATCCTATCTAATTTACCCTGCTTTCTATGTCTTTGTAACACTGATCACAACCTGATATGGTCACATATATTTGCCATGTATTCGTGTGTTGTCTTTCTCCCTGGCTAGAAAGTTAGCCCCATGTAATATGGACTTAATCTATTTTGCCCAGTACTGTGTCCTCCTGCCTGGACCTCAGTAGCCACCAAGTGAATGTCAGTTTGTTAAATTCTCTGAATTTCTAGATATAAGTAGAGAAAACATGGCTTGACTAAATCTTGGATTTTTTTCCTTTCTTTCTTTAACTGTGGACTCAAGCTTGGCTTCTACGGTCTCTTACATTGGTGTTGAGTTGTTGGCAGCCCTAATATAACCACACCCTTGAGCCCATACACCTACCAGTGTGTGCTCAGCTTTTGTTGAATAACTGGCTTCTCTTTGCTTCCACGTGGCCATTCCTCCAGACTTCTGAGTTATCTTTTTTATTTCTATCAAGAATGAGAGAGGAAAGAGAGGGGAAAGATGGGGAGGGGGAGGAGAAAGACGCTGCATTGGCCTTCTCCATCACCTTTTCTTGTGCAATAAAGCAATGTCACTCTTGGACATTAGGCTTCTACAGGACTCACTCATTCCACATTCTCTGACTCTGGCATTCTCTACTGATGTCTAAATTCTTTCTTCATAAAATAACTTGAGTTCTCTCTAACTATGTTCTGTAGCATGGTGTTTTCTGACTAGATACAGACTGCTTCTACTTCCTAAAGGGCTGTAAGTTTCTCCCCTTCTGACTATTTTGGGGGAAGGGTTACTAGTAGTTTCCTCATAATTAAGAGTTTTTAAAAGGGGATTCAATTGTTAAGTAGAAAAACAAGGACATGGCTACATGAGGAAGGTACACAGTATATTAATAGCTATGAAAAAGGGGAAGGCAGAGAAGACATATTTAATTTTTGCTTATAAATGCATAAAATACTCAGAAAATATACATAAGAAATGAAGAACAGTGATCTCTCTGGGGGGGTCCCTTGGGAACAGGAAAACTTTTCAGTTATCTAGTCTAAGCATTTAATCAAGCAATCAATTATGAGGGATCAGACCAGGCAGGTGGACAAGAAAGTAAATTGTGTTTAAGTTGTGTTTTGGAGAAGGAAGAAGCTTATCTATGGGTAGTAAAGACTGTGATGTCACCGAGAGCGGAATTGAAGGGGATGGATGAAATTGATCTTTGATACTCAGGGACATTTAAAAAACTTTGCAAGTCCCAGTGACTCCTAGTTTTATTATATCAAATGTGTTAAAATGCACTCATATCCTACATTAGATATAATTTTGCCCTGCAAATTTGAAGAGTTATGATTTTGCTTTGGGAATTATTGGGCTATGAGTAATATTTCATTTGCAGTTGGCTATGATTTTTCAGGAGTCACTGTCTCTACTTGGGAATTCTTATGAAGTGAGAAAATCTAACCCACAGATTCTTTTCAAATGGAATGAATATTTATAAATACTAAGTTTTGCAATTAATGAAGTTGACATAATGTTATATTTTGCTGACATTTAATTTTTTATCACTTTTGTTTTACTGTTTTCTTTTTGTATTTGGAGCCAACAATTTCTTTCCAGTCCTACCAGATAAAACGGCCTCTTTGAACAGTGTCCCCCACCTTTTCTTCTGGAACCTCTACCTCAGGGTAAGTGGGTCCTTAGTTCCCTTCTGCCTCCCTTCAAGGTCCCAACCTCCCCCCGACCTTATCCAATCAACTGTCTTCAAAAGTGCCTCATGCTCAAATCTCCTTTATTCTTTACCCTTCTTCCATTTCTCATCTTTCTTTGCCATCTAAAAAAAATTTCACATAACACCAGGACTCTCTGAGCTCTGCTAATCTGTAATGTCCTAAGTAGTTAATGACTCACAGTCCAGGCAACATGTTTACATCTTTTTATAGTTATATTTTAATTGGGTCTTTCTGAAGATACATTTAAATTCAAATAACTCTCCTTAATGCTGTATATTTAGGGCTTATTTGTAGGAGACATTTCTGAGCAGGTGCAAAATCCTTCGGGAGTAAAGTTCAAGGAAAAATCCTTTCTTCCTGGGAGCTCACAAATTAGTCAGGGAGATAACATGTGTGCTGCATAACCATGGCATAAGGTAAGGTAAACAGCACTATTAAGGAAGTGGAAATTAAGGGCTGTGAGAGCTCACATTAAAGAACTCACTTCTAGCTGCAAAAAATCATAGAAGAGGCTTCCCGGGGGAGGTGACCTTTAAATTGGCACCTGAAGGATGAGTGAGGCTTGAGCGAGATCTTAGAGGTCTCCTGCTTTGGGCTCCGTTCCTCCTGACCAGCCACTGTTCATGATTCACTCCAGCAGAGGGCAGGCTGAGCAAAGGTGGGATCGAAAGCCTGTCTTTAGCCAAGTCTCCTGTTGATCTCAGCACACCCTGAACTATCTGGACAGCTTTCTAGGTTTACTAAGAAGGCCAAATCCTTTCTGTGTGAGTTTTAAAGTCCCCAAGCTTTGGGTTCCAGATTTACACCTTTAGCTTTGCCTGGATTGATATTGGGTTTACATTTTATTCAGTTTCCTATGGTTCAAGGCAGTCTGAAGCCTGGTGTCACCTCTCCTTGGGCACTAACAATATCCTGTCTGGGGAAGCCAGGCAAGGCAGGTTTGGGCCATCCAGGATGGGGAAGGAGAGAGGGGTGTGTGTGTGTGTGTGTGTGTGTGTGTGTGTGTGTGTGTGTGTGTGTATGTGTGTGTGTGTGTGTGTGTGTGTGTGTGTGTGTCTGGGTTGCCATGGGAACAGGTTCAACTTTTCTATCTACCTCTCATTTTGTTCTTTCTACCTAAAGAACGGTGAGCCGGGGCACAGGTTGGTTTAGTACTTGAACTGTCTCTCTGTCTTAGGTCAGATGACACAAAGATGAATTTGCAAGTGGTTTACTAAGGAAATACCTTGACTCCTATGAGGAGATGGGGAAGGCAGACTAGGGAAGAAGCAGCCAATGTTTTGATTTCAGGCAAAGTCTCAGCCTCAGCCTGACCCTGCAGGAAGCTCTGTAGTATAACTTGTAGCACAGAGTTTGTCCCACCTCAGGGCAAAGGGACTGTTCTTTCATGCTCATGCACCCATCATTCACTGGCTACAGCTGCCCAAGGAGGGTGTAAACTCACAGGCATTTTCAATTTTTGGTGCATTTGGGTGGAACGTCTGGGGTAGCCCATATTTTATCCTCTGAAGACGATTGCTGGCAGGAGACTAGGAGCGAACACACAGAAGCTGTGGGATGGACACAAAGCTGGTGACTGGGATCTCAGGGGATTAGGAGGCAGCACCAATAGCGTTTGCTGCTCTCTCCAAGGCCCCTTCTATTTATCCAGTCTCCCCATGATCAAAGACTTTGTCCCTGAATTCAGGCAGAGCTGCATCTGGGAAAACCTGCAGAGATTTGGGGAGCTCTCGCCATCCCAGTATCTCAGCACCTCCTCTGTTGCTTTTGGGAGCCTAAACCTTCATTGTAGGAGTTCTCATCTCTGTCCCCTAATCCCTCCTACCCCAGCACCTCAAATTTTATCCCTTCAGAATTCTCTGCTCTCAGCAATTTTTAATTTAGAAAGCCCCATGGATACATTAATGGCAGAGAAATGCTCCAAAAGGCATTACATTTTATTCAGATATCCCTCTATTTCACTGAAGAGTAAGTTCTTCAAGGGGAAGGGCTGTATCTTATTCACCTTTCAGGCTGCCTAATGTGGTGTAGCTCACAGACCTCCAGTGTCAGACTAATTGGAAGTGTTTGTTAAAAATATTAATCTACTTTCTCCCTCCACACATGCAAAAGGAATCTTGGAGTTTAGTTTTTTTCATAAGATTCCTAAGTGGTTATGGTGCTCATTACAGAAGAGAACTGCTGCCCAACACTCGAGGGTCAGGGAAGGTCCTCCAGAGAACTTTTGAAGCAGTAACCCTCATGGCCAACTCCCTCATCTCCATCAAGCCACATCTCACCTTCTCAATGAGCCCTACCCCCAACCCAGCACCCCACATTCCTGTACCTGCTCCACTTTTTCTTTTTACCATACATTTATCACCTTATTTATTATGTTTATTGTTTCTCTCCTTGCCTCCACTAGAACCCAAGCTCCATGAGGGCAGAGATCTTTGTTTCCCTTCCTGGATTGCAACATCTACACATTTCAGGTGTTCAATAGACATTTGTAGCATTAATAAAGAAATATTTCTGTGGAGAGACATCAGTATAGCTGAAGACAAAGATTATTTCACTTCTAAGCTTCTTTCATCTCAGACATTGTGTTGGGGGTCCCAAGACCACACTCAGGTGCAATAATTTACTGGAAGGACTCACAGGACTCAGAAAAGCTCACAGTTATTGTTTGTTACAGTGAAAGCATACAATTTAAAGTTAGCAAAGAGGAAAAGTGCATTGGGTGAAGTCCAGAAGAAACCAGGCTCAACCTTCCAGGTGTCTCCTCCCAATGGAATTGTACAAGGATGCACTTAATTCCCCCCGGAAACTATCTGTGACAGCACATGCCAAGTGTTCCCAACCAGAGAATCACATCCAAGCCTTGTCCAGGGTTTTTATTGGGAGCCAGTCATGTAAGCATTTAGTGCCCATGTAATTGATCTTAGCTACTCAGTCTCTAGCTCCCTACCTCCCTATAGGTCAAACATACAACATGGTCCAGGGCCTCAGGAATACAGAACCAGACAGTCACCATAAGTCACATTGTTAGCATAAACCACTTAGTCAAACTGATACAGTGTGGCCCAAGGCCTCAAGCATAGAAAGAAACTCTTATCAGGCAGGATATTTCATGAGCTCAAAGATTATCTCCTGGAAGCCAGGTCCAGGGCCAGGCAGGGTTTGAGCAACCCAAATCTGATGAGCTAACTCTTTTCTGCACAGACACCAATAAGCAGACCCTCAACGTGGACCCAACTGAACCTGTGCTGTAATTCATTTATTTGGTGTTAATCTGACTTATCCTTAAATATCACTATACCTAATTAGCATATGTTTGCAGATATATATACAAACACATTAGTATATATACTAATTCTGTCACAGAGTTGGGCCACATACTCATTTAACAAAGACTTAAGGAGCATTTACTGTGTGCTAAATGTATACATTTACTGGGAATGCAAAGATGAACACGACAGAACTGGTCCCTGTCTTCAAGAAGTTTATAGTCTAGTCTAGTCTTGTACTTTGGCATGTAAAGGATTCTTCTGAGATTACAATCTATTCCGAAGGTAGACAGGGAAAAGGGAGGACCGTGGGGCAAAGGTAATAAAAGTATGGGTGGGAAAACTACTCTACAGTCAGCTCTGCCCTTTGAACCTGTGGCTGCAGATCCTGAGGGACCTCCTGTGGCTTGTCCAAGGCCATGGAGATGTGCTTGGAGCAAGGCTGCCTTCTGAGATAAAGGGCAGCCAGGAAATATCAATGTTATGTCCATATTTGTTTATCAAACAGTGCCAGACACTGTTCCAAGCACTTTATAGATATTAACACACTGCCACCCCACCTCTGGCTGCAGCTCTGGTGGCCCTGATGCTCTGTAGGGTGCATGTCCTGGGGAGAGCAGCAGACAGCACTCGTTCTGCATCTGAAGCCCCTTCCAGATCCAGTGCTTTCTTACTCTCAAATGCCCATTATCTTAACTCTCCCATCCCAAGCTCATGTTCTTGGCCTCTTTCTAACCAGTCCCTGTTTTTATGTCCTTAGAAGTCCCCCTTCTTTTGAGAACATACCCCTATATATTCTTGAACTTTCCAGCTAACATTTTTGGCACCGGGCTTTCCCCAGATACATTGATTCTCAGCTCAGGTAACCAATGAGCTGGTAACAGAATCAATCTGAAGTCTGAGAAGCAAGCGAGGACAGTAACGAAGGCGGAAACAAGAGTTCAAGAAAAAACACCCAAGGACAGATCAGGAAGTCCCAGAGTCCCATTTCACCAGGTGAGAAGAGATGAGGAACTCTAAGGCATGTGGCAAGGGAAGATGGACCAAGTTAATGACACATAAAATTACAGGAGCTTGGGAAACTCAGAGCCACCACTAGCCTTTGTGCAAATTTGAAAAAGATGCTCCTTCTACCAGCTGAATGCAGCCATGTTAGGGCACACAGCTTGGTGAGTGGACTGTGAGCAGGATCCCAGCTTCCATTTTCCTATTCAGCGGGGCACCTTTCAAGGCAACCTGCAGGTGAATATGCAGAGTGGCTCTGGGAAATCCCAGGGCAGAGGAGGCAGCCCTGCCCCCATTCTCTTCCCTAAGAGAGATAAGCAGACCAGGTCCAAAGCAGTGTTGGCAAACTTATCCATTCCGAGCATTCTAATCCAAGGGGCAGGGCAGACATAGCTGTGGGATTTGGACAGCAGTGGTTTTCAGAGTCTGGTGGCAATTTGAATGTTATACTGGCAGGGCTCTACTAGGAAAGAAAGACCTTGGAAACTCATTCTAGAACTAGTAGAAATGAAGAAGGGAATGGACCTCCAGCCTAATGCTGGGTTCCAGTGGCTGCTGAGACCAAGAACAAGCAGCCAGGCAAGCTGCTGGGAGCCAGGTAAGCAGATCTCTGGGCCCTTAATAGGAAGTCCCCACTATCACCCACTACGCTCCCTGAGACTCCCAGGCTGTGTCAATGCCAGCACCTCAGATTCTCCTATTCTACAGCATTTCTGTATCTCTCAGCTCAGCATCAGCTCCGCTCACACTCAATAAAAGCTTATGGCTTAAACACAGAGACCAGTTCTCACTATGAATGCCATCTTTATGATGTTTTTGCACCATTAAATACATAAATGCATAATATATACATTGCATTGTAGCAGAGTAATTTCAATGATATCATAAAGTGATAATGATGGAAGGGATCTTATGCTCCTTGAAATTCAACATTCTCTCTACAGAAAAGGAAACTGATACCCAATGTAGGAAAGTGTCTTATATAGGGTTACACAACTAGTGAGTGGCAGAGCTGGGATGAGGAGCTGAAATAATAGCCAGAAGAGGAGTGAAGTTTGGGCCTGAAAAGTGGGGAGAAGGTTTGCTAATGGCTGAGGGGCGAGGCCTTGCCTTTGCTCCTCATCCATGTAGCTGAAGCAGAAAGGGAGTGTGAAATAACAGAAAAAATATATATTGGTTTCTGCTCCTGGTTTCTGGTACAGAGCTCTTAAAACCATTATAATCTTTCAAGTGATGAAAGCATCTGACACAGGGCTCCTAAATCCCTCAGAATTTTTCTGGGTAATAGGTGCGTCTTTTATTTTAATGAAGCAGCTCTTGGTGGGCTTCTGAATGGGGCTGGTCACCAGAAAGACCAAGCCATGATTAGAAGCTTGGAACTTTGAGCCCCACTCCCATTCTCTGAAAAGGGAAGTGGGGCTGGAAATTGAGTTAATAATTGATTATGCCTAAGTAATGAAGCCTCCATAAACATCTCAGAAGTATAGTGTTCTTAAAGATTCCGGGTTGGTGAACCCATTCACAGTGCTTGGGAGGATGGGCACCTCAACTCCCTGGGGACAGAAACTTGAGACCCTTAGAGACCTTTCCCTGTGTCTCTCTTCATGTGACTGTTCATTTGTATCCTTTAAAATATCCTTTGAAATAAATTGGCAATAGTAAGTAAACTGTTTTCCTGGGTTCTATAAGCCATAGGCATATTATCAAAACTGAGGAGGGGGTCATGGGATCCTCCAGTTTGTAGTGAAGTTGGACAGAGTTGTGGGTAAACTGGGGACCCACTACTTGCAATGGCATCTTAGGCAGGGGGCGGGCAGTCTTGTAGGACTGGGCCTTTATAATGTGTGGGATCTGTGCTAACTCCAGGCAGTTAGTGTCAGAATTGCTTGATGTGAAAAACCCACACACTTGGTGTCAGAAGTGTTGTGAGTTTGAGAAATGGCAGAAGAGTTTTTCCCTGTTCCCTGAGGATGCTTAGTACTGGAACAGAAAATATCCTCTCCTCTGCATGATGTGGATCTCAACAGGGGAGGGGGAAGTTGCTCTCTAGTAAACTGTTGGTATAGATGGGGCAGTTTTCCCAGAAAAATGAAGAAATCCCCCAGAATCTGGAAACACAGTTTCTAAATTTCAGATTATTTCTTGAAGTCCCTATTTCTCTTGACATGTACCTGTACTCGCTCAAATTGCAGGTAAAACTCTGACAGTTGGAAACCTACTCTTTTTCTTCTTGATGTTCGGAAGTTGAGGAGGCCTAGCCCAGCCTGGCATTGGTCAGTTTCTCTGGACTGGGGAAACATTCTGTTTCTTGGTAAAGGTTCTGTTCAAATCCTGGGGGCTGATGAAGAATCTAGGCCACCCTATCTGTTTTGGGGGAGGTGTTCAGTCATGGGGAGACTGAGCTGGAGATCCTGTGATCCTGCTCAGGCAGGCTCAACCATCTCAACTCTGCCAAAATCAAGAGGTATCAAATTGTGACTGAGTGCAGCAAAACAGGCCTTCCATGTGGGGGAATATCAGTGGGTACATTTGGGAAAAGCAGTGAGTCAGTTATATCAAGAGGCTTATGAATTGCCATACACTCTACGCCAATAATTTCCATAGTGAATCTCTTCTAAAGAAATAATGTGACATATAGAAAACATTTATGCACAAAGATGTTTGTCAATGGTATTGATAATAAGAGGCAAAAAATTACACACAATACATATGTCCACAATAGGGAATTGGTTAAATAAGTCATAATATATCCCTTGGTAGGATGTTATCCAGTCATTAATAATGACATTGTAATGATTTTTTCATGACATGATTGTGGTAAAAATTAATCCAGACTCAAATTTTACATACAGCATGCTTTTAGTAATGTAAAAAGAAATGTGCTCAGAAAAAGACTGCAAGAAAATGTACCAAAATGTTACCAATCGTTCTCTTCAATTATGGAATTACAGATGTATATTATCTTCTTTTCATACTGTTATACTTTATTGTGGTAAGTGGAACTTTCAAATGGCCCTGTGATTCCTGACCCCTGTATCCATATCCATGTATAATCTCCTCTCCTTGAGTGTGGGTGGATCCTGTGAGACTAGAAGCAAGTGCTTCTAACCCATAGACAACAGCAAAGGTGATGGGCTGTCACCCCCCTGATTATGTAACATTATCTGGTGAAGGTGAAGGGATCTTTCAGCTGTAATTAGAGTTAGCTAATCTTGTGGCTCTCAGTTAATCAAAAGGGCCTATGCAGACTAGTATCCTCTAAGAGCGAGGGCCGTGGACTACAGCCGAAAGGAATTGAATTCTCCCAACAACTTAATGATCTTGGACGAAGACCCTGAGCCTGGGGGCTGACACCTTGATTACAACCTTGTGAGAGACCCTGAGCAGAGAACTCAGCTAAGCCACATCCATACTCCTGATCTACGGAAACTGTGAGTAAATAAATGCATTAAGTCACTAAGGTTGTAGTCATTTGTTACAGAGCAATGGAAAACTAATACGTTTATTCTTCTGTGTAACTTCATAATTTTCTTTACTTTCTAAATATTTGGTAATAGCCCTGTGTCAAATAGAACTTTCTGCAGTGATGGAAATGTTCTACCCTGCTAACCAACACACTAGCTATTAGCTATGCATGGCTGTGGAGCACTGGAAATGTAGCTCAGGAGACTCGAGAACTGAAGTTTTACATTTTTTATTTTGATTAAGTTTAAATGGCTAGTGAGTAGCATATCTGACAACACAGCTCTATATTTTACTTTTATGATAAATTTTTAAAATCTGATCCATGAAGCAAGCTGCAGGCAAATGGCCACTTTCAAAGGAAAGAGTATGAAATCTACGAACCTAGACAGGTAGCAAGGGACAGTAAGGACAGCAGTAATTGGCCCTGTAGCCCTGAATGTTCTTATCTCTAAAAAGGAAATAAGAATAACTGCCCTAGGATTGTTTCAAGGACCAAATAAGATGCTGTATGCAAAAAGAAAGAAGCCAGGCCCGCTTACTCCCCTCCAATTTGGGACAGACAGAATGGAAGAGGAGCTGCTTTTGGGGGACTTCAGCACTTTCTGACACAGGCAAAGGAGAGAGGGAAGACAGGCTCCTGTTCCCACCTAGCGTTCCGAGGGCCTGCTCTCTGTTGCTTTGACTCATTCCGGCTCAAAGGCACTTGTGCCTCCCATTCTAAGGCACCGGCACATAACTTTCTTTCCAGATGTATACTGTGGCTGAGGACAGGAGAATTTTGGCCTCTCCCCAAATGGAATCACACTGATCTAAGATGGCACATGGCCCTTGGGAGCTGGGTTGGGAGTGGAATCTCTTTCTATGAATGTGCATAGCAAGCTCTCTAGGGAGTGAGGAGGGAGCAGGAAGTAGAGTAAGAAAAAGCATATTTTGTATTACAAAATAATTTTATATTTGAATAGTGAGCATCAGTTTAAAAGGCTTAAGAAAGTCTTCTCCAGAAGCTCTGGGAGGTAAATACACCTAGTACAAAAGACTTTGGAGTCATATCTGCTACCTTAATAGCTGTGTGATCTTGGAAAAATTACTTATCCTCTCTGAGCCTTGGTTTCTTCATCTATAAAATAGGATTATACCTACTATACAAAAGATATGTTTTATTTGAAACTGTGTATAGTCCGAAAGCATCCATATACCTCATCCAATTCCAATTCTCTGGTGAAGCTGAGAGTAATAGGTGGATGGGAGACAAGATGTAGGCAGGAGAGGGACTTGCTGAGCATGCACTGTGGGGAGTCAGCGTGAGCAGGAACCAGGGAAGACCTGGAGCTGGGGTTGAAGAGGAGAATGAGGCCCCATAGCGTTCTCTGAGGTATGATACTTCTTGGCATGTTTGTCCTGTGCAAGGGGGAAGATGGACGAGAAGAAACCAGTGGGAAGAATGAGGGTTGAAGATGTGGAGAAGGGCTGTGTTAGAGTAGTAGTATGTGGGAAAGATGAAACCCAGATGCAGGTGGATGATTAGTTTTCATCACCTCCCCAAAGAAGCTGGAGAGATAACCAGTAGTGAGCCTTTTGTCATGTAGACCAAGGGTCTCCAACCCCCAGGGCTACGAACCAGTACCAGTATGTGGCCTGTTAGAAACAAAGCTGCACAGCAGGAGGTGAATAGTGAGCGAGCAAGTGAGCGAAGCGAAGCTTCGTCTGTATATGCACCTGCTCATCAGCACTAGCATCACCACTTCAACTCTACCTCAGATCATCAGGTATTAGATTCTCATAGGAGTATCGGTCCCTGGTGCCAAAAGGGTTGGGGACCGCTGATGTAGATGATGGAAGACTGATCTGGAAGGCTAGGCAGGGCCCTCCTTTCTCTGTAGGTGTTCATTTCCATCCTTCCTAGTTGGGATGTTGCCAGGGGGACAGACTACAGTTCCAGGGATTTGATCTGTAAGGTCACAGTGTTGTCTGGAGGTGTGGCTATCACTAGCCAACATAATGTAGGTTCCTGCTGGATGGATTTTTCCAATAACTCATTAAAGGCCATACAAAGCTGAATCTATGACCTAGTGATGATATGAATGAATCTGTTCCCTTTTCCAGGCAGATCAAGGCCACAAACCCCTTACTTTGGACTTTCATAAATGTCAATATGCCAGGTCCAGAGACCACACATGGCCATGGACACCAGGCTGCCTTTAACAAGGTCCCTGAAGGTCTAGGTCCTGTGAGGAACTTCACCCTCCTGCTGCCATTGCCTCAAGATTTCACCCACTGGATTCCAGATTCCAGCTTGCTTGGACCCTCCTACTTGTCTCTGGTCCTCTAAATATGAGTCCTCAGACTAGGACTTGTCCAATCTTCCAGGTGTGTCCCACCTCTGTGGCTCCTGGCTCACCACACCTAAAGCCCAGGGTGGTTCCTGCCAAGCAATTCCTGCCCTCATTATAGACTCAGGGGACGTCGAACTTGGAAGGAAGCTGAGAAACTAAACACGACCCTTTGTTTATACTGATGAAGAAACTGTAGCCCAGAGGAGGAAACTGAAGCTAGTAAAGAGCAGAGGCAGGACCAGAACCACATCTCCTGAATTCTCCCTGCCCAGGGCTGTGTGATAACCATGAGGTTGGGGTCCCTTACAAAGATCTTAAAAACTGCCCATCCTGTGGTGAGATCAGCCACCTCCTCAGTGCAATGTGCTCCTTTATGTCACCCCCTCCCAGACTGGAAACTCTATGCATTTGTTCACCACTGTGTCCTAAGCGTTGGGAATACTGCCTGGCACAGAGTAAGTATACCATCATTATTTGTTGAAGCAAGAAGCAAGTCATTGTAGATATGGCCAACCAAATTATTCAGCTCTGAGTGGTCATTTGGGCTAGCAAACTGGATGTGCTGCATCAGTGTGGTCAGAACAATGCACGATGATGTGTTTTTGAGCATGCATGTGGTTTAGATTCAAGAAGACCTAGGTCTGAATCCTAGCTCTGCCATCTACTGGCTGTACATCATCAGGCAAATCATTTAACTTCCTTAACCTAAGTTTCCCATTAGAGTAATGAAACTTGCCTCAAAGAGTTGCTGCAAACTAAATAAATTATTCATTTAAAGTACTTGGACCAGAGTTGGATACATACTCAACGTATGGTAGATTTTTATATTAGAATTGCTACTCACTGCCGGTCTTACCCATTCTTCCTTCTACATGCAACCCCCACTCATGGTCTCTGCTGTCCCATGACCCTGACATTGGACATAGCTAATTGGACCCAAGTGGGGAATTAGTAGTAGAGGTCAATCTGTTTAGTCCCCTTCTTTGTGAGACCTTCCAGGCAATTGCCAGCTTGTAATTCACTCTCTTGCTCTGGCCCACTAGAAGAACCAAGGCAACTTAGCTTTGGGAATCATTAGCAGAGGTGGCCTCAATGCTGGGAGAAAAAGCTCCATGCCCCTGAATCAGGGTGAACTGCTTGGCGTTGCTACCTGGAGGGCCCTGGCGAGCCAGGTGCCAACAACACACAAGAACATTGGCCCAGGACAGAGTGGCACAGTATGTCTGCAGTGAGTGATAGAGATGGCAGCAGCAGCAGGGTCTCAGTAGCAGGCAAGGCACAAAGAGCTAGAACTGGGGCCTGGGATGGAAAGGTTGTTACTGAAGTCACCATGTTCATAAACAGATATGCGTTGGCTCTGGGAGCTTTTAAGAGAGCCTGGAGTTCCTATAATAACAGGTGGTGGGCAGGAGACAGGAAAATACCCTCTTGTGTGTTTTTGGAATTTTTTTTTTTAACCTAGATCCATGTAACCTGGGACACATGTAACCCAAAGACCTAGCCCCAGAGTGGTGGGGACTCAAAGTGCTGAGGCCTTCATCCTCTGCTGGGCCTTGAAGCAGACAGCCTCATCCCACTCACTCTTTCTTCCCGGCACCGTTTGCTCCCTCCATTCGACTCAGACATCTGTTCCCCACCCACTCTTTCATCACCACCCTCCCATCTCTCATCCTCCTCCCAGGCGATGTTGTCTGTCTGCACATCCTCCCTATCTCTGTCACCGAGTCATGGGCCCTCCAGTCCACTCTCCTACATCTGCAGTTTTCCCGTCAGACGTCACCCTGCGCCCCAGTGAGCATCTCCAGCGTTAGGCACTCACTAGCTCCTGAGGCAGCCAATTCCATTCCTGGACAGCTTTAGCTTAAATTTATAACACGAACCCAGTCTGCTTCCTAAGAAAACAAATTGGTCCTGGTTATGTCCTCTGGAGCTTTGTCGAACAAGTTTACTCTTTATTTATTTATATGGCAGCTTTTCTCTCAGACGTGTGACATCAGAATGATATTCACTCCACCTGCATTTTCCCCACACCCAGTCACTTTTTTCCTTATCTTCTCCATCTGCCTGTCCTCTCTGTCACCACAAACCTGGACCTGGTCCAGAGCCTCAACACCTTGTGCATGGCCCACTCGCTCTAGTTTTCCCATCTTTCAATTCTTCATTACCACAAGATGAATTTTTCCAAACAAGCATACATCTCCCTTTTGATAGTGGCTTGGAGCCTCTAGGGGAGTCCTCATTACTTAACCTGGCTTTTAAGGTCTTCTGTCCTCTGTCTCCATTTTATGTACAATTGCTTCCTTATACAAAACTCTTCACTGCATACTAGTGAAACTCACTATCATCATCAGAACTTTCCATCAGCACTCTTGCCTCTGGGGCCCAGTCTATACCCTCTTCCCTCCTCCAATCCTGTTTTATCTTTGGAGGTCTGACTATCCTGAGGCTCTAAAAGGGTTCCCTCCCACAACCTGCAGAACCCTAGGTCCTCCCCACTATGCTTTTGCAAATGCTGTCTTGTTTTTGATTAGGTCCTCTGAGAACTCTTTTATTCCCCCCAGCACTTCATAGGTAGGCACTCAAACCGTGAGTTTGGAGGACAATGATGTAATGAACCCAGCTGTCAAGACTCCTTGAGTCTCTTTCTCATTTTCTTCAAATGTTCTCCCTATGAGCATGCTTTGGGCATCTCTGTTTTTCCAGCATCCTCTGAAGACTACTCATAGAGTACTCTCTGTGGGGTCTGACCACTGTCAGATACAGAAAACCCACAGTTCCCCTGAGCCAAAGGTACAGATGGGGATGCAGTAGATTATGATGAAACAATCTGGCCACAGTAATTATTTATTCAGGCTCCCAAAATATCAGTGTTGAGTTCTTCACATCTTAATAATAAGTCCTCAAGTTCTTCTTCCTGAGAAAACTTTTCCAGGATTTCTCAGGAGCAGTCACTACCTCCCTTGGCCAGTCATTAAAATAATTAATTAAAAATTAAAGAACCATTGCATATCTGCCATGTCCTAGGCATTCTTTCTGGAACACTGAATTCTTGTTTCCCCAATTTCTCCTGCTGCTTAAGAGTGATATAATTTGTATATTCTTGAATTTCATATTTCTCTAATACTGTTATTTTTCAGTATGTCCTTTCATTTTCTTGTGTATATCAGTATTTTTCAGACACAGACCCCATGGTCAGGAACCTAGGAAGCCAGTAGACCATGAAACTGAGGGCACAGATTTAAACACACAAACACTGTCTCACTCTGGGCTCTGCTACTACCAGCTGTCTGAACCTAAATAATTCATTTAATCTTTGTGAGTATGTTTTCCTGACCTGTAAAAGGAATAGTACCCATTCCACGTACTGTGAAAATTAGATAATGTACGTGTGCTTAGCCAGGCACATCATACACACACACAACAGAGTGCTGGTCACTATTGTTGGCGATTCTCTAATGGAGTGCTTCAGCCCTGCATGGCAGGTTATGAAATGCCCCAGAAAGGCTTTTGATGATAGTGCTAGTGATGACAGAATTGTTAAAAGAGGACATGGAGGACCTTATGACTCAAAATTAGTGCTAGAATCACAAAACTCAATGTTATGAGATAACCTTTACTACTATTTTGCCTGGGTAGTTGAGGCCTGGGCATGTTTTCTTTATCCACTGTGTCTATTAGGGAAATAAGTGTAATTTCTGAGAAAGGGAAGAGCTTTGGGGACTATGATAATTAAAGGGAAATGGCCATTACCCTGTAGGGGCTCGCAAACCTGTTAGTCTCCCCATCTCTCCCCTCTGGACCTTGGGAGAACACACTCGAAGATCAGTGGCTGAACTAGGACTGATGATCTTGTAATGGGTAAGCACCCCATAATCCATAACCCCAGCCAGGAAGCCCAAGCGAGGCTTCTTTCTCCCAATGAGGAAATACCTGTAAACCACACAGACAAAGGTTACAATGACCATTGACTCCTTTCTCCTTGAATTCACCACACAGTTGCAAATCCAAGGACTGGAACCGGGAGAGGAGGGAGGACCTACTATTAGAGGAGGCCCAGAGGGCACCTAGGGAGGAGGCTGCCTTACCATGCTTAATCCGCTTAGTTTCCCCACAGACCTATAAAATCAGTGGTTTTATCACTCACATTTTGCAGTAAAGAAACTGAAGCACAGAGGAAACAAGTTGCCCAAGGTCACACAGCTGTGAAGGCAGAGCTGGGACTTGAACTCAGGCAGGCTTGTTCCTAGCTTATCTGTTCTATACCCTGCCACTTGCTGAGAGCCTCACTCATACCACAGAGCTTCCTAACAGGGAGATTCTGTGTTTCCCTCCACTCATGAGCACCACCATCTATTAAACAGGTGAAACTGTGGGGAGTGTGCCCTGGCTGGGGACCTTTGGGCAATGATTGAAAGAGGAAGCAATGCAATAACTAGCACGTTTTTCTTACCAGCGTGTGCCTGTGTGTCCCTGTAATTAAACACAACCAGGAGGTAAAAAGGGGTGAATTTGTCTGTAACCTGGGGATCAGCCTTTGGACAGCACTAAGATAACAGACATGTCAGTTACTATGTCCTCCTGGCCCTTGTCTCCTTCCAAGGGAAACTGATATATCATAGCCCCTGCTGGAAGAACATCACTCAACTGACATTTTTTACTGCTTGACCCTCACTCTCCTTCAGGTGGCCCAGGGTGGCACTAGACTCAAAGGCCTCCAATCCTTAGGCTTGTTAGGGACCTGCTGTGTGGCCTGCTAAGCAACGATGAGCAGGGACCAATCACATTCTCAGTCTTGGGAATGTGATTTTGGAAATAGAGACAGTGAAGATGCGAGCAATGGGGTTTGAGGCCCAAAGAACCTGGAGGTGGTTAAGGTTGTGACAGATTAGGCAGAGACACTAACATTGTATAAGAGCTACAATTAGAAGAACATTTATATGGTGGAAGATGAGAATAAGGTAGTTGGAAGTGAAGCAGACACAGAAGAGCCAAAGCATTATAGCAGTTGACATGCAATACTGCACATAAGAATAATTGAGAGAATTTAACAAACACCAGTATCTGTGCTTATCCCCAGAGATTCCATTTGATTGGTGTAGAATGGGAACCAAACTCCAGGAGGTTACAAATCTCATCAGGTGACTTTCAGGTCAGGCAGGTAGAGGACCACTGACCTCAGTCAGGTTCCCTGGCCCCTGAGGTTCTTGCTCTGTGGAAGGCCTCATAGTTCAGGCTCTCCTGGATTCTTTGGATGACACATTTGGATATTTTATCATTTACAGTTCCTGCCTTATTCCTTGCTAACAAAATCCTAATTTTGTACAAGTATTGGAGCATCAACACGGTCAAAGAAGATGCGCCCAGCCCCAGAGGATAAAGCCTAGTTGGTCCAAACCAAACAAGGTAATCCTGATACTTTTCCCATATTAGAGATGGTTATGTGATCCAGTTCTGACCAATGACATGGGAAGAGGCAACCCTCTTGGAAAGGTTTTCATGTTTGAAAGAGATAGAAACTAGAGAAATGCCCCCTCATACTCCTCTGCACTTAGAAGTTATGCTGGCTGATGTGATGCCTAGAGCTTCTAGAGCCATCTTGTGACTAAGAGAGGAAAACCAAGAGAATTGCAGAGAATCTGACCCTGCTGTGATCACTGCTGAATTAACTAACCCAGGACTCACCTACCTTCAGATTTCTTATTACTTAACTATATGCTTCCTATGTGCCAGGGGGCAGTCTAAGTATTTTGTGTATCACCTGATGTAATCCTTAACAACTCTGAAGCTAGTCCTCTAGATGTGAGAATGATAAACGCTTCCCCACACCCACTCTCCCACATCAGAACTAGCTCTGTTTCCTGCATGGGTAGCCTTCCCAATACTCAATGCAACTGAAGCATGTCTCTCTGAGACAAAATGACATAATGTGTATACTGTCGAGATATTTAAAAAATAGCCAAAAGAGCAAAAGTCCTCAAAGCTAGTGAGTTTTGTGTTTAACAGACTGGAGGCCAGTTTGCACTGGCTCTCCTTAATAAAATATTCACATTGCCACATATTCAGGAAGTTTTCAGTTGATTCCATTTGAGTTACTCCATAAAGCCTGCTGGCTGCCTCTCCCCCTACCCTTGCCTCTCACCCCCTCACTGTTCTCTATACTCTTACTCCATTGCTTCCCTCTTCCCCTTTTCTCCAACCTGCCAACAACTGGATTTGAGAGGGAAAGAAATTGAGCAATCCCCACCCCCCAAAATCAAAACTCTGGAGTGATAGATTTTAAAAATATGAATTTCTAAGCAGTATAGTCAAATATTAGCAACTGCTCTCATCAGTCTGGTTTTATCTCCAAAATGGGCTCTCTTTTCATGCTGTCCTGTCCTCCTGCCCAAACATAAGTCTAAGCAGTCTCTAAAGAAAGGGCCAGTATAGCTTCCTTCCATGTCTCTGCCTCAAGGACTGTTCAGGGTCTGCCTCAAGGAGGTGTACACAGCCCTCACAAGGCACACTCAGCGAACACCACATGCTTCTCTCACCCATCTTCATAACTCCTCTTCACAGGTTCGGAAGTTGTTCGCCATTGGCTCAGCCCTTCGGTTTGGGCTCAAAGAACACTAAAGGTGTGAGCAGTTTACACAGATTTTATTTTCACCCATTGAGCACAGGAAAGTCTGGGCAGGCAGAGGTGACACAACCACTTCCCCTGGTTCACAGACAGACCATTAGATTTGGTTGGTAAGGGACAGGGATCCTATTCCTACCACAGATTGCTATGGGGTTATCACAATAACACGTTGTTCTCTTGATTATATTTACACCATGGATTGTGGAGAGGGTACATTGCTTACACTAAAAATATATACTTTGGAATCTCTAAAACAAAAATATCTCTATCTTTACACGAGACCTGCTAGAAAGAACATAAGAAACAAGGGAAATGTACCAGCACCTCAAGTTGTCCCCTCCCATGGGAAGGTTGCTCTACTCACCACCGTTAGCTTGGGAGGGCGACCATGTCTAACCAATCAGACAGACAGACACAGATAAACAAGAGGGAGGCTTATCATCTTGGAGGAGCGAATATGGGATAGAGGAGTGGGATGGAGGACTTTGGCCTCTTTTACAAAAGGAGTAATTGCACATTCAGTTTGGTACTTCTGCTTCCAACATTATTGCATGTGTGAAAAACCTGCATGTTGGAGTCAAGTGCAAACCTGCTAAGAGAAGCCCAAGCTCTGCTGATTTCTGCTGGGCTGAGAAAAGTGCCGTGGGTGGGTTTTCTCTCTCTCAGGAAATATTAATACCATCAGCTAGAAGAAAGAAGTTCTGTATTCTCCAGTGCTCAAAATGGGTTAGGTTTAAGAAAAATGCCTGTCCTTTTCTTTTCACAAGGATCAGATACCATTCCATTCCCTTTGCACACAGAATCTCCTAAAAGAATGATGCCTATGGATGAATCATTCCACTTTCTGAATTTTCCTATTGAAAAGACTCACATAAGACTCCTTTCCTCTTTTCATGTTTCAAGCAGTGATATAGTTACTTCATACCTCTTTTGGTTATGAAAATTAGCCTTCTTTTTGGTAAAGAAATGTTAAGTCAACAGCCTATTCTGTATAATTAATGTAAGAGACTAAGGGCACCAAGAATCATAAAGAATAGATTTGGTAGAAAAATCACTTCTATTTGGTTTTAGAATGTCTTTTTCTCTTTACACTGAAATACAGATGCGCCTGAGGGCTTGAGAATCCTTAGTCCCTTATTCTAAATAAGGAAAATAACTGTAAAGTTCCCTTTGCAAGAAGCCCCAGAACTGTTCAAGCTCCTCATGTCTCTCACCACCCCTAAGCGATGGTAGTTTTCAGGACCTCTAACCAAGAACTTCTTCCCTCCAAGGAGAACTTGAAAGACTGAGAAAAAGGCAGAAAGGAGAAGAAAGGGTGCTTGAAAAAGATGAGTCAGTAAAAAGAGGTGTTGTCTTGGATGATGTCTCATTGGACCAGCCAGAGCCTGCAGGAAGGATTTCCACCATATGGGAGACCCAACAGCTATGATCAAAAGAAAGTCAGAAAGGTTGAGAACATTCAATGCAGGGATCCTTAATATCCTACCAGGATGTGGCTTGGAAACCTGAGATGTCCAAGAAAAATGCAATAACAAACTATCAAAGACTGCATACAGTCCCAAGAGGAAGTGCTAATTCTCTTGCAAAAGAAGAAATTTAGAGAAGCTGTTAAAGTAGCAGAGAGAACAAACTGGATAGTACTTCTGATGCTAGTTAAACGGAAAACCAGGAGACCCAAGGTCAAGCCTTCTCCTATACTTCAAGAAAAGGTGGAGACTCAGAACATGGAAATTGAAATTGATGGAGAAAATGCAGGGAGAATTGCTGACTCCTCTACCAAGAGGGAATCTGGAGAATTGAGTAGGTAGAAAATAAAGTAAAACTGGGAGTTGGATGACCGGAAACCACAAATGCCTAGAACCAGAGACCTCTTGAAGGGTCACGGTGGTCACAACCTGAGATGTTAACCAAGTCTGAGACTTAGCATATACCAGATTTTTATTAAACATTTATGACTAATTTAAAAGCCAATCACATCCCAGAAAAAGAGAAATAGCAGATATTCACAATGTCATTTGGAAGTATATGGTTTACCACCTTTCTAACCTAACAGCAAGTTTATATGAATGAGACAAGGATAGCAGTGGTATGTGGTAAAGACCAGATCTCCTGATAATCCCATCATCACAAGTTTGAAATCATATATAGCCACAAACAGCTAGCATGCATTTTATGCAACCAAACATATTTGGCAACTTCAGCATATTTCTGCTGGTCTTCACCTTCTCTCTCAACCAACCCCTCCCTAAATGTAATGGGCTAGGAAGTAACCCACCCCTTAGCAATACCAGTTCTCCCCACTACAACCAAGATTCCAATAATCATCACTTTTTTAAATCCCTGGCCCCCCTCCCTTCCTACCTCTGTACTATCAGCTCATTGGGGCATTGGCCTGCCATCACTCAACTATTCCTGAAATCGTAAAAGAGGTGGACTACTCCTCTTGACCAAGCAAACCTGGGCATGGAAATCACCTAACTACCTGCCATGCTTTCTACCCCTGAATCAGTTTCTCCTAAATGTTGAACTTAAACACATTTTTCTATAGATTAAGCAGCCTGTATTTGTTTCAGGCTATTCTGTTAGAGAAGTCTAAGGGGGGAACCTAGATGGGCGAATATATTTTTTGATGTCCCCATAGCTTAGGTGCAAAGGCTGTTTAATAGCAGCAATGAAATCTTATAGATACACTTTGATTTGTCGATAAACATGCATGCATATGCACATACATACACACATAGTGCTGCTGCTTCACCTCTACTCCCACACACAGCCCAGTTTGGCTCTGCCACCACAGTCGCCAGCCACAGACCTGAGTATAGAAGCAGCCAGGGCTGGGTTTGAGTATTTGGTGGGAGCTGGGAAAGAGAAGAAAGTAAGACTAGGAAATGATTCCTATCACCGAGATATACCAGAAATAAGGCTGGCTGTTGTCTGAGAAAAAAATCTAATGGCCTAAAAAGATTGGCACAGCCTTTGAAAGCAGCTAACGTTCCCAAGGCACAGTAACCTAGGAGGGTCTGGCTCAGGAAGGACTTGGAAGGACACACGTGCTTCTGTAACCGTACTGCACAGAGGAAACAAAGACAGGTTCCATACTCTTAAGAAGCCTAGCATATACAAGGCGTCATAAGACATCAGTGTATTAGGAAAAAGATTTTTCTAAGTGACATTGTCACCTAGTTTTGATGCATAATGGGCTCTTCCCTATTACATTATTACAGCCACGCTGAGGCAAAGACATAGGTGAAGCAGTCACCAACCTCCCTGCACAAAGGTGGCAGGAGAAGATGGGAGGGGAAAGATGGAGGAAGAAAGCATGGGTGTTCTCAGGAAACAAAGTTGAAAAAGGAGGTAAGCTCAAGGAAGCAGCCTGAGAGGGACAGGAAAAGCTAGCAAGAAAGCTTTTCCCATTGAAAGGTTGCCTTCTGATTTTTCTAGGTTGGGTAGGTAAATGGGTACAATTATTACATTTATCCTAAAGTGACAAAATGTGACGCTTTGGCTCACAAAGATTTTAATGCCCATATAAAAAGAAAAATGCCTGTTCCTGTCTGCACCATATAAAAGGAAACTGAAGCTGTCCCTAAAACAGCCTTGTGAGTAGAAATCAGACAAACCAGGAATAATACCCACAATTCAAAGGAATATCATTTTAACATTTGAAAGCAGCGTGACATTCAGCCAATAGGCCATACATACTGCTTGTTTACAGCAAGCATCCGTTCTGAGTGGATGGTATCCATCCTGTACCAGTTGTTAAATATTTTGAAAATCATCTGTGTTTTAAAATAATTGTGGCTCTAAGAGAAGTGAAATATGAAAGAAATACAGAATTCCTCTGATATCAGAAGTCCTTAGAGTAAGCCCAGAATACACTAATATATTTTAAGAGTACGGAATGCAAAATTCAGTAAAGTTCTTGTAGCTAACTCTTCACCTGTGAAAGAAGAGCATACTGGAGGAACATCCACTATTCAAAGAGTTTCCAGGATGGAAAACTAATAGGATCATATTCCCTGACATGCTCACTAGTCACGTTCTGTGCACAAAGGAAGGGAAGGTCTATACACACTGGAACCCAAACCCTTGATATTCGATGCAACAGAGAAGAGAAAAACTATAAATATAGTTGTATACTAAATATCAAAATTAATTTCACCACTTAAAGTTCATTTCTCAGTGTGGCTTTTTACATCTGAGAGCCAGAATATTTGTCAACCAACAGAAATCCATGATGAAGAAACCACATGGCTGAAGGTGGCTTTGGTCCATTGAGTTGATGATGATGGTTTGCTACTAAGGCAGCTAAGGAAACATTACGTAAGCACTTGGATCTCTCCAGGAATGGAATCAAATGTGTCTTCAAGAGAGAGCAGCAAGACATGGATGTTTCCACATCATGGCCAATAAAAACACCTTATCTCCCTTTCTACTCACAAACAACTATTATCAAACCTTTCCCAGATATCTAGAAAGCAGACACTATGACAAATTTTCAGCCTAGGAAGTCCTTCCTGGCATCTAAACTAATTCCTTCTGTAGCAATTTAAGTTCATTTTCTTACTCTATCCTCGATGAAACGAAGAGAAGCTTTCCATCCTCACCATTATTGACTTTCGCCTGAGTCTTTCCCGTCTAAGCTAAATACCACCAATGTCCCCCCTCTTGGCCCTTTCATCATCCAAAGTTCTTGCTGAGTTATGCAGACTGCTGCTAAGGAACGATGAAGACGCACCCAGGTCAGCGGCATCTTCTGGCTGCGGTCGTGGGCACTGCCAATGCCCAGGTTGCTGACCCTCCTCGTAGCAGACCTTCCTAACAGCCTCTGGGTCTGACCAGCATCCCCCAGGGCAGGCAATCCACCTAAGGCCCACGATACTATGGGACTGGAGAGCCTTCCCTTTTCTCTCTGCTTCTACTACCCTACCCCATCCTTTAGGAATAGGGACCTCATTGAAGGACTCCTCAGTGGCAGAATGGATCCATATGGCTTGGCAGGTCAGCAGAGAGTTTCAGAGAAAATGTCTGGAAAATGGGAGGCTGGGTCTTCAATGGTGGCAGTTCTGAAGAGAAAGAAAAGGAAGAGGAGAAGTACCAGCAGGAGGTGGTTTTCTGCTTGCACATTCACATCTGGTGACTGGCTGCTGGTATGGGAATGGCTGGATGCCCTCCAATGCACACCATGAATAACTGAATGCCGTGGCATGGCTTTTACATGACCAAGAACAGGGTCAGACTTGGTCTTGCTTCTCCGAGAGGTTCACCATCTTCTCTGTAACCAGAACTTCCCTGAGGCACCTCATAGCCCAAATCTTCCTTCCAAGCAAAGACTTTTAGTTGAAGAGACTGAATAAAAGTGTTACAATTAGACAAAAAGAGAACACATGATTCATTCCTGCTTTTAACGCAATACTTTGAAGATGTCACCACGATTTGGATCTGGTTATATTTTAAGTTCATTTACAAGTAGACTAGTTCTCAACTAAAAATAACCATGTGCTTTATACATTTCGACAGCTGCCTGGATTTTCCTCTGAAGGAAACAAGATTCTATATTTCACTCACATTCAGCATAGATTTATTTTAACCCATTCGATGAAGAAATAACCCACTGCTACCACCCACTGGTGGCTGTGACTTTCCATAGGACTTCAGTTTTTCCTCAGACCAGCCTTATGAGTGAGGCAGTTAGGATTGTTTCCATTTTCCTGATGAATAAACTGAGAGCCAGAAACAGTGGCCTGCAGGTTATACATGGAATTAATAACTAAATTAGGTCTCTAATTTCTAGCCTACTGCTTTTTTTTTTTAACTAAAAAAGTTGCCTTTAATAACACCTAAGATTTTACCTACAGTTGTCTGCCTACTTAAACTTAAATGGTGTTTGAAATAATTATTCAATTTGGGTGCATAGCCTACTTCGATGCAAGCAAATATGCCTTGAGTCCTTCCATTTTTTTTCATTAAACCTAATTAACACTGATCTATGCTATTGGAAAATGATGTACAGAAATTTGTTTCCAAAATAAGAAAATAGTTACAACTTAATATTTCAAAATCTTTACTTGGCAATAACTCTTATTACAGAATTGTATTAATACTATGAACACTATCTGAATATTTTAGCAATTTCTCAGTTTGTGTGGTTGCAGTTACCAGAAAGATGCTCTATAGATTTTGAAATGGAACTAGAAAGAATATTAAGGGAACTAAATAGATAGAGCAAATTTTTATATCCCAAAATAATTCCATCCTGATTTTGGATCTATGTAAATGGGCAGTTCAAAAAGCACATCTGTTCAAATAGTTAGAAAATGTTTTTTACTTTTCTTGAGTTTATAGTTATTCTCGTGGGGATAGCAGCAGTGCTGGAAGTGATATTTATTAGACAGATTCAATTTTACAACTAAAATATCTTCTACTTTCAACATGATTACTATTTTTTAAAAGCAGAAATAAATAAAAATCGGCAATTATAGTTCTCTTTACCTCTTTTCCTTTGAATTTCCAGAATTCATACTGAGAGCTTTCCACACTGTTGTTTTAGGCATTTCATCAGATATATTAATCTCAGAGGGGTCACATCTGAAATCAATACTCAGGACAGTAAATGTCAAACATACCATCGAAATACATATCTCAGTCTGTAATGACCACCACCCACCAAAAGGGAAAAGATTATGTCTGAGGGAGCTCAGCTAACAGCTCTCAAGAAAGCTAGGAACCTGACGGTTGGAATATAGAGGCAAGGTGACCCATGAGGCAGTGTGGAGAGCTGGCTGAGGTGCCAGATGGCAGCCAGCCCCGCCTCCACTATTCTGCACTCCTTGGAGGAGTCCCTCCAGGGGTGCCGATGGCAGCGCTGTGAGGCCAGCAGTGGTGGCATCAGGAGCTCCCACTTACTGAGTGTGTGTGCCAGGCATGGCACTAAGCACTCTTCATTTTCTCACTTACATAGCCAAATGCTTCCTATTTGTAGTTTACGAAGGACTTTTTTAATATCTTATCTTAACTATCACGGCCTCAGTGAATATCAACATTCTCATTTAAAGGTGCAGAAACCAAAGCTCCCAGGGCTAAGAAACCTTTGAAGGTCAAACACCAGTAAGTGGAGAATCAAGACCTTGAATCCAGTCCTTGGTCCCCTAGAACCCCAGAGCACTCTGAAGTTTTCTACAAGCCAGACTGTCTCCTTTCAAAAGGCCAGTGGAGGAGGCGGCATTGCTCCTACTTTGGAGCAATGGAGGAACTACTCTGGAGGAACATTGCTCCTACTTTGCCACCAGAGAATTCAAAGCCTATGGCTCCTTGCAGAACAACCTGCAGAGAGTTTATTAAGGCCCAAAGATTCCATTGCTTTGGGATCAGTTAAAATAAAAAGTCAAACTCATAGTAACAGAAAGTAGAATGGTGGTTACCAGAGGCTGCGCGGGTGGGTGGGGCACAGGTGGGGGAAAGGGGAGATACTGATCAAAGGGTACAAACTTTCAGTTATAAGATAAAGAAATTCTGAAGATCTATGTACAGCATGACCATAGTTAATAATCATGTATTATACACTTGAAATTTGCTAAGAAAGTCGATCTCAAGTGTTCTCACTGCACATACAAAAAAGGAATGGTAACTATAGGAGGGGACGGATATGTTATTAGTGTAAGTGTAGTAATCATTTCATGATGTATACATATAGCAGAACACCATGTTGTATACCTTAAAAATATACTATTTTTATTTGTCGAAAATAAACAAATCGAAAAAATATTTAAGATAAAAAAAGACTTTCCTCATTTCCCCTCAGTATAAAATAAAACCATAATCAATGACCCAGCAATAAATTATCCAGTATGCAGATGCCCCTGATCTCCTCTCTTCCTTTTCTGCCCTGTCTCAACCTTTGGGCTTCTTTTGGCTTGTGTATGTCTCTCTTCCATAGAGGAAGCAAAAGCCAGTAATGAAACCACAAATGGACCAACTTAGCTTCCTGTGACTTGTGGAGAGCAACAGCTTCAATAGGGAAAGGTAATAAAATTATGGCAGAAGTAAGGAATTTTTAAGATCCCAGTTTGGTCCTCCTTGGCTCCTAGGGCTGTGGATGCCATGAGCCAAGCTGGAACAGGCTGGCTGTCTTTGCTCATCCCCAAAGGCTTGCTGAAGCTTGGGAATTTCATGCCTACCAGGCTAAGAACTCTCTGGAAATGAAGATCATATCCTATTCATCTTAGGAAGGTGGCAAAGAAAGGCAGAAGGAACACTGCTTTGAGGAATACAAAGGCTAGGGTTTGAGTCTTAAACTTTCTACTTAGCAGCATTGTGACCTTGGGCAAATTACATAAAATCCTCCATGCCTTGGTTTCCTTGTTGCACGAATGTAGATAATGAGACTTATGTCAGAGAGTTGGTGTCAAGATTAAATGACAGCACATAGTAAACCTTCTAGCAGAGTCCTGGCACAGAGAAGGCACTCAGTACCTCCCTCACACTGTTCTCCTTGTGATTTCCAGCACCTGGTCAAGTGCCTGATACATGACAGGTAGATACTCAGAAAACCATGACAGGAAAAGGTGTTTTCACAGGTTGGAACTGGGAGGCTGAGTGTTGGCTTTTTATACCAGCAGCTGCTTGTGTGACATCCCCTCCCCTAACAAAGCCAGGACATATATACAATATCCAAAACAGTAAACCCTTTGGTGTTTAGGGAGTTTTTACCTGAAACTGTTGTTCTTTCCAGGACTGCTTAGTAACTTCCTGCTTTCTAAGGAGAACTTGTCTCCTCCCATTTCTAATATTTTCTCAGCTTCCTGGAAGAAAAAAAGACATTATTATATCATGGACCAAGTAAAACCATGCATCTACACTAACGCATAATCTATCACTACAGTTTCTACCTAATTTTTCTCACATTTATTATAAAAGAGTGTAATCACATTCTTTTATAGATTTGACTCATCACAAAAAGAGAGACAACCAATTTGTACATGGAACAGTATTTTTTAAAAAAAGAACCTGAATTTGAATAAGCCTCTAGATCCAACTACCAATTTACTAAAAATATAGGGAAAAGAACATATTAAATGACACCAAGGGATACATTTAGTAAAATCTAAATGGTGGGAAACCCTACAGATTAAAGACCCAGTGTATCCAACCAAAAGAAAAAGAGATCGAAGGGGAAGCCCTAAAGAGATTTAAGAAACATATCAACCAATTGTAATATATGGACCTTATTTGGATCTTATTTCAAGCTGATTGTTAAAAATAATAGTGAGTCACCAATGTCACCACAATAAATTTAATAAAAAATAAATACAAATAATAGTAAGTCAGCTGGAGAAACATGAAAAATGATCATTCTTTCTACTTTTGTGTATGTTTGAAATGTTCCATAATAAAATGTTTTCTCAAAAAGTAGTCCCATTAATTAAAAAAAAGAATTAGAGAAAAAATATGCACAAAGATGGTTGAAGTAGCATAATTAATAATAAAACCAAAAACAACTATAAGTTTTAAAAAAGGGAGAATGTTTAAATTAATTGAGATAATAATACTATAGAATATTATGCAACCATTAAAACAACATATATGATTACCATATGGACATATAGAAACATGAAAGTATCTTATGAAGTCAAGTTGAGGATAAAAAATCAGAATATATTTATATATAACAACACAAAAAATATATAATTATTATAGTTATATGAAAACTATATTAAGAATTTAAATAGAACATTTTAAAAACTGAACAGAAATGTTAGATGCTGATGTGAAAATTTGGGGTAAAGTCTATTTTTTTCTTTTATTTCATTTAGTTTTTAAAATAATTATATCATTTTAAACTTCAGAAATTTTTAAAAATAAGGAATATAATGTTTACTAGCCACCTTGAATTTAACATCCAAAAGAATCCCTTGATTTTTCCTCCCAAAACTGCTGTTCCTAGGTCTTCCCCATCTTAATAAATAGCACAGCCATTCATCCAATTGTTCACTCCAAAAATCTAAGAGTGGTCCTTGAATCTTCTTTCACCCATGCCACTATATATTACCAAAACTTATCAGCTCTATATTCCAAATAAGTCTCAAACCAAGCCACTTTCACTATCTCTCCCTTAGCCTAAGCTACTATCACTTCTTGCCTGAACTATTGCCACAGATTTCTAACTAGTCTCCTGGCTACTTCTCTCCCATTTCCAGCCTCACTGGTTTTCTTGATGTTCCTCAAGGACACCAAGCTCATTCCTTTACATTTACTGTTCCCATGGCCTGGAATGCTCCTACTCCCAGATATTCTCATGACTTGCCCCTCATTTTAGTGAGGTTTCTGCTGAAATATCTCCTTCGAAGAGTCATCCTTGATCACCCTTAAAAAAGCAACTACCATACCCCCTTACTTTCTTCTTAAACCATATCACTACCTAACATTTTATGTAAATAAATATTTGTGTACACATATATATGTGTAATTTTAAAATTTTGTTTGTGTTTTTGGATGTCTAAAAGCTTCACATTTTACATAGTGAATTCTATCAATCTTCACTTTAAAGTTTTCCTCCATTGCTTTTGTGCCTATAATTGTTAAAGCTTATTTAATAACACAAAACAGATAGACCAATGGAACAGAATTGGGAGCCCAGAAATAAACCCATGCATATACAGTCAACTAATATTTGACAAGGGAGCCAAGATCACACATTGGAAAAAGAACAGTTTCTTCAATAAATGCTGCTGGGAAAACTGGATAGTCATATGCAGAAGAATGAAACTGGACCCCTATCTTACACCACTCACAAAAATTAACTTGAAATAGATTAAATACTTAAATGTGAGACCTGAAACAGTAAAATACCTAGAAGAAAACATAGGGAAAAAGCTCTTTGACATTGGTCTTAGCAATGATTTTTGGATTTGACACCAAAAGCACAAGCAACAAAAGCAAAAGTAAATAAGCATGACAACATCAAACAAAAAGCTTCTACACAGCAAAAGAAATGATCGACAAAATGAAAAGGCAATCTACGGAATGGGAAAAAATATTCGTAAACCACATAACCTAATAAGGAGTTAATGTCCAAAATGTACAAAGAACACATACAACTCAGTAGCCAAATGATGATCATAATGATGATGATGATGATGATGATGATGATGATAATCCAATTAAAAAATAGGTAAAGGCCCTTCCTTTTCCTAAGAAGACATTCAAATGGCCAACAGGTATATGAAAAAGCATTCAATATCATCAATCATAAGGAAAACACAAATCAAAACTACAATGAGATATCACCTCACATATGAAGATGGCTATTATCAAAAAGACAAGAGTAAGTGTTAGTGAAGATGGGAAAAAAAGGAAACTCTTGTGCACTGTTGGTGGGAATGTAGATCGGTACAGCCACTATGAAAAAAGTATGGAGATTCCTCAAAAAATTACAAAGAGAACTATTGCATGATCCAGCAATTCTACCTCTGGATATATATAACCAAAGGAAATGAAATCACTATCTCAAAGGGATATCTGCACCCTATGTTCATCGCAGCACTATTTACAATAACCAAAACATGGAAACAACCTAAGTGTCCATCAATAGATGAATGGATAAAGAAAAGGTTACACACATATACACACATACAAATATTGTTCAGCCATAAAAAAAAAAGGAAATCTTGCCATTTTTAACAACATGAATGAATCTTGAGGGCATTATGCTAAGTGAAAGAAGTCAGACAAATTCTTTATAATCTCACTAATACGTGGAATCTAAAAAAACTGAAGTCATAGAAACAGAATAAATTGGTGTTTGCAGGGGTGGTGGGGGAAATAAGTAAAGAAGGTCAAAGGGTACACACTTTCAGTTATAAGATGAATAATTTCTGGGAATATCATACACAACATGGTGGCTATAGTTAATAATGCTGTATTATATATTTGAAAGTTGCTAAGAGAATAGATTTTAAAAGTTCTCACCACAAAAAAAATAATAATTGTGACTATGTAAGGTGATAAATGCATTAACTAACCCTATTGTGATAACCATTTTTCAATATATACATATATCAATTCCTTACATTGTATACCTTGAATTTACACAATGTCATGTCAATTATATCTCAATAAGACTGGAAAAAATAAGATTCTAAAAATTCAAGATATTAGGAAAAAAAGTCCTTTTAAAATGTATTTCAAAGGACACGTTCAGACACTAACTGTATTTGAAAACACTTTCCAGGTCTTTCATTTCTTGATCAGGTATTTTCATTTTGCTACACATTCATTCTTTTGCACAGATAGGCTACCAATTGAGGGTCCATTGTGTGGATGGCAGATGCCGTGTGCTCAGGGAAATGAGGAAGGACAGAAAGTCCTGTGCAAGTTATCTTTGCATGGTGCCAACCACAACATCATCTGTAATTAGGTACATAACAAATACTCTCAGAATTAATAGGTTTTGTATACTTGTCAAATTAGACCTTTTGGGAGAACATGAACCATTAGATCTGATAATAAGAGCAGATTCTATGTTCATAGTCTAAGTGTGAACCTGGTGAGTAGACTGTAGACAAACAAACAAACAAGCAAAACAATTGGTTCTCAAATCCAAAAATGAAGGGCAGATAGGGACAAGAATCTTTAATCCTTTCTCAGCTGAGAACAGCTTTGGAGGAATCTTCCCAGCTCCTAAATATAACCCTTGGGATTCCAGACATGCTGACTTTTCATGTGGCCCTTCCTATGTTCTGAAATTTGAGGCTGCCCCAAAGTGTATAGTTGGTGCAAGAACTATGACCTCTTCCTCCTTGGCCTTCTTTTTGGCATCATCCAACTTCTTCTTTTTGCTTTCAGGCATGAGATCATCTAACCAGCTCAGCTCTCGCTTTGAGAAGCAAAGATCCATGACTTTCCTGACAAAGACCAAGGCCAAAACCTGAAGAAAAAATAAAGAAACTGAATCAAAGGGGCTCATTTACTTTCTGGAGTTAAAAGCAAAGTCTTACTTTCACAGCAAATGAGGACATTTCAAACAAAATCAAACCATAATAATAATGATAGTTACCTTTTATTAGTGCCCTCTTTGGACCAGATACTAAGGTAAGTGTTTTATATACAATATTTATTTAACTATCTTAACAATCCTACAACCTAGAGAGCAACTAATTTAATTCCCTCAATGAAAAGAGAAACACTTCATCTGCAGATGGCCCTAAGAGCTGCCTTCCCCTGGCCTGGGGCCAGCAGAGCAACAGAGCACATGGGGTTGGAGAGCCTCTGCAGGAGCATGGCTATGGTGTGGCCACCCATGCCCATCCCAGGCATGACTCCCCATGGGGTGAAGGGACCTTGAAGGACCCTCTGGATTCCCTCTGATCCCTTGCCTATGCATTTCTCCACCAAATCCTTGCTTAATGCCTGCATCATGGATCTCTAGTGGTTTTTGTCTCTGCCCTCTGTTCTGGTCTGACACTCTTTATAACTGAGAAAATTGAGGCCCAGGGAAAGAAAGTGACTTGCCTTATTTTCTCAACAGAAACAGGTCAATGGATCTCAACTGCTACTCTACTTTTTTTTCCTACAAGGGCCATTTTAGTCAAAGATGAACCAGTAATAATCCAGAAAGACCTGTTTGGATTGACTGGTGTTCACCAGCTACATCTGGTGGCTGGACAAAGAATGAAGCAAATAAAGCTTATTAAATTCAACCACATTTCTCTTGAATTTCAGTGACTATTTTTCCAATAAGTCCAAAATTGATAGTATCCCTCCAGGATTTGTTAGGAATTTGTTATTTCTTTAACCAAACACTCAACCACTGAACATAACACCCAAATGCAGAACTCTATGTGTATTCTGATGAAATTGAGAAACCATCAGAAAAGTATACTAGACCAGAGAAAAAGAAACCCACCTCTAGTTTCCTCACCCTTGAATATTCTCCCAGTAAGACAGAGTTCAAAAGTACCTAAACAAGTACCAAACATTATCCTCATTGCCTCTTTTCTCTAGAGGCCTACCCTTTGGGTAACTTTCAAACATTCCACTGAATTTTCAGTGTCCTTGTAACACAGAGTGAGCCAGAGAAAGGAAGGAATCAAGAAGAGGTGATGAAACAGTCAGGTGGCAAGAATTTCATCATCACTCTAGATTTAGAAAACAGCTTGTCACCTGTTGCACCACACATAGTTCAACTTCTCTAGTCTCCTTTCCAAAGATCTTGCTTCAGTTAGAAAGGACATAAGGATGTCCCAGTCTCTTATCAGTCCTAGATGAACCTCCTCCTCTCCCCCAGTGGCTTAAAACAGTGTATTTCTACCACTTTAGGCACTTTTGATCACAATAAATTCTAAATTGGAACTCTATTGCTTTGAAGTAATATGCAAATTATTGCCAACATGAAGGTTCCTCTCCATGTCAGATTCACAAAAGAAAGAAAGAAGGTGGGGAGAGAGAAAGAAGAAGAGGAAGAGGAAGGGAAGGGAATGGAGGGAAAGAGGAAGGAAGGGAGGGAAGAAAGGAGGAAAGGAGGAAGAGGGGAAGAAGGAAGGAAGGAAAGAAGGGAAGGAAGGCCAGGCAGACTGATAACCTAGAAAATAAACATGACAAACTGTTACACACATGCATCCCCACCTCAAGGTCCCCTAAATAATGCTGCTCCTATGAAGATCAACCAAAAACTCATCATCAATAAGGGATTAATATCCATATTATATAAAGAACTCCTAAAACTCAACAACAGCATAAAAACCACCTAATTAAATAATGGGCAAAGGACTTGACTAGACATTTCTGAAAGAAGAGATACGAATAGCCAATAAGCACATGAAAAGATGCTCAACATGACTACTCATTAGGGAAATGCAAATCAAAACCATAATGAAATATCATTGTTTGGCTGTTATCCAAAAACAAATAAATAAACAAAAACCTCAAAAACAAAAACACAGAAAATAACATTTTGGCAAAATGTGGAGATATTGGAACCCTCTGTGCTGGTAGGAATGTACAATGGTATTGCTGCAATGAAAAACAGTATGACAGGTCCTCAAAAAATTCAAAATGGAAGTGCCATGTGATCCAGCCATCCTACTTCTGGGTATATACCCAAAAGAAATGAAAGCAGGGACACAAACAGGAATTTGTTTCCTGTTAGCATTATTCACAATAATGTGGTATATGTTTGCATGTATGTATACACATACATATGGAATATTATTTGGTCTTTAAAAAGGAAGGAAATTCTGACACACGCTACAACATAGATGAACCTGGAAGACATTATGCCAAGTGAAATAAGCCCATCACAAAAGGACAAATACTGCATGGTTTTCCTCATCTGAGGTCCCTAGAGTAGTCATATTCATAGAGACAGAAAGCAGAATGGTGGTTGCCAGGGGATGAGGGGAGAAGGAAATGGGGAATTATTGTTTAATGAGTACAGAGTTTCAGTTTTGCAAGATGAAAAAAGTTCTGGAAATGGATGGTGGCAATAGTTGCACGACAATGTGAATGTACTGAACTATACACTTTAAAAGGTTAAGATGGTATTGTATGCTATGTATATTTGATCATTTTTTCAAAAAAACAAATAATTTTTGAAAAACTCACCATCATTGGAAAGATAATAGCAGCTGGAGATGCCTTGATGACCCAGAGCAGAACAAGGCAAGTCAGCTGGACGAGGGTGAAGAGATGAACTTTGCGCAGCGGGACATGCCGAAGGTAGATGAAATCTGGCTGGTGCTTTGCAGGCATCCCAAAGAGCTTCAGACGATCAAAGAACTGAAAGGGATGGACTGGTGTTTATTTTCAGGAGGCTTCTCTGGGTCAGAAGCCTTGTTGGGCCCATTTGTATCCCTTATATCACCTGCTCTGAAAGGTAGATAATACCATTTCCACTGGACAGAAATGGAAACAGTCTCAGAGAGGGCATGTAATTTGGCCATGATTGGTAAGTGACAGAGTCAAAATTCAGATTCACCATTTTAAAGTCTAGGTTCAAATTTCTTTTTCCTACCCCACACTGTGGCTCCTGAGAAAGTTTCTTTCTCGGGGAATGTTGAAAACAAAATAAGGTAATTGCATCTTTCTCTTTATTATCAAAACTAAATCTCTTCCTGGTTATTGGAAGAGTTTGAAGATTCTCATGATTATTTATAGTGGAAACATAAAATGAAACCTCGTAACAATTGATACAGAAAATATGACCATCCTTATATTATAAAATGGGAAAACAGAGACCCAGAGAGATTAAACAACCTGCCCAAAGTCACATTAGAAATCAGTGTATAAGAATAACCACTAGATATTCCATAAAAACAAAGAGGAACCAGCCAAAAAGAGAAGCAACAGCTAAGTCATCATATCATCTGGCGTACCCAAATAATCAGTAACAAGCTCCTGAGTTTCTCTGTTCGAAGGACTGAGAGGAATGAGTTGATAGATGGGAAAAGGCAGAGTATGACAGGACGCTGTATCTGCTTACATGGAGCAGCTCCCACTACTACCCAATCTCTTCATCAATGTACAGCTAAACCCCCTCTCTCACACTTTAGCCTGGCACTAAAATTAGCACTGTTCCTGTGTGGAAGCCAGTTTGATTCTTGACCAATATTTCGTATCTAAGTTTACTAGCATCTGACAAAACACCTAGTGTTTAATGTGTGCCTAATAATTGTCTGTTGAATAATTAACAAATGACGAGAACCATGACATCAAGCCAGACCAGCTGTAAGTGTCTGCGCCCTCATGCCAACATGACTGTATTTTGCCCGATGTCCAAAGAAATGTTTACAATAGTTTAACCAGCAAGACTAGGAAATGGTTTCTCAAAACTGGTTTGTGCTTCCCTAGGCGAGGGAGCTGTGTCCCCTTCCCACCCCCACGCCCCAGTCAGGATAGGTGAGCTCACAGTGAGAAGACTGCTCTGGCTGAGCCATGCAATACCTGAATTCCCTGTAGTGAAGAGACTCCCATGTAGAGGAAGACTCCATAGAGTACCGGCATTGGGATGAACTGAAGACAAGGGCAGAAAGACCGGAGATTATACTTGGTATCAGTGCACTCTGGACTATATCAACTTTTAAATCTCCAAGAAGGAAGTATAGTCACAAAATCACTGTATAAATGTTACATTAGTTTCTGCTGCCTTTACATGATTAAGAAGCAGAAGTAAAAACAAGCTGACAGTGATAAAAATCATTTTGTTCTGAAATGAAATGATTACATGTAAGTGTAATCTGGTCCAGGTTAAATCATAGGCCTCACCTCTCACCTATGTCTGGCTCCTCCTCTTCCATGCGGTGGGCGGACACACACACACACACACACACACACACACACACACCTCTTTTACAAAACTGATACCTTTTAAACCTTGTGTAATCACACAGTCATCTCCTCAGGGATTTGGTGTATTTTAACATGGACTAGAAAAGTTTCCTTTTTTACTAAACAGACTTGAGGGCAAGAGTGGGGAAATAAGAAACCTTATCAGAGAAGGAATGACCTGGGGAGAAATAACAATGTTTTTATACTGAATATACATATGCACCTACCACATCACATACATTAATCGAAGTAATCTTCAGAGCAACTCTATGAGGTAGGGAAATGAAGTCTATAGAATCAAGGCAAGGAAAATCTCAGAGCTGAAGACTAAACTCTACTTGCTTTTATCTGAGGCTAAAGAACATTCCCAAAAATAATTCCTCTTAGAACTAGAAAATTCCCCATTGGATTTTATGTTTTCCAGCTCTAGAGTGAGTAGATGTCTCAATTTGGTGCTACCTTGTTTGTGGAACTATTTAATGGTTTCCTAAAAGAATCCTCCCGAGATAGTTAAAGGAAGTCCAGGCAATGCCCACCACCATGCCTTTGTGGTTACATTCCTGGAGGAGCAGCAATCTTTGGGCTTCTTCAGATGGCACCTAGACCAGCAGTAGGAGTGGGGTAGTACTAGGGACAGAGAGTAGAAGAGGGTAATGAGAAGAGGTGGCAAGATTGAGTGGACAGGCAGATAGTGCAGAATTCTTTCCCATCTCTCTCATTTCATCTTGAAATAACATTTGCAGTGCAGGCTAGGGTGGTCAGAGATTCACAAAAAAAGAGGAGAAATGGAAGCGAGAGAGACAAGTAAGTGCTCCAGAATAGTTGGGCTTGAAGATACGGCCATAGAGCTTTCCTTTTCACCTCATTTTTCCCAGATGCAGGCCTTACACCCACACACAAAAGTTTTTTCTCATGTTCAGGTATTTTTCATCTTTCTAAAAATTCCCTTTTAACCTCACATCTCACACCAGCTACTCCCCATTTTTCTGTTTCACTTTACAGAAAAACCTCTTGAAAGAGTTGTCCACTCAAACTCTTTACTTCCGCACATCCTATTTACTCATTAGTCCCTTGTTAATTCAGCTTCTGCCCTATTGTTTCACTGAATCTGCTCTTGTCAAGTCACAACAAGGCCTCCATGTTGTCAAATCCAGTGGCCTTGGTTTAGTCTTCATCTTTCCAGCCAGTTTCTAACTAATCTCTCCTACCTGAAACATTCCCCTTGTATCACTTCCCTGATGCCACACTCTCCTGGTTTCCCTCCTACCTCTGGCAGCTCCTTCTGAGTCTCTGTTGCATTTCCTCCTCTACCCAACTACTAAATATGGAGCTCTTCAGACTGTTCTTCTCTCTGGTCCTACTTCTCTTTTATATCTACTCTTCTCCTTGAGTCATCTCATCTACTCCCTTGGCTTTCAATATCACCTATGTACTCCTGCATTTATATTTTTAGTTCAGAACCCTCCTCTAGCTTCTTTACTCAGATGCCTCCCAAAGATCTTATCCAAAATCTGACCACAGCCTCGCCTGTCACAAAATCATTTCCCCATCTAAATGCCATCTGCCCAAGTCAGAAACCTAGCAGGTGTTTTTTCATTTTCCTCACTCAATTCTACATCTAGTCAACAGGCAAGACCTTTGGATCTTCCTCCAAGATATACAGCAGACTTGCCTTTTATCCATCCCTACTGCCAACTTCCTTACCCAAGCCACCACATACCTACCTATAATAACCTCACTGGTCTCTCTTCTAATTTTCCCCAACCTTAAAACCTCAGACTCTAGCCATCAGCCAGAGTGATCTTTTGAAAATACTAAATCGATCATGTCCTTCTGTTAAAACCCTTCAAATGCTACCTTTACCACTGTCAACAAGGCCCTGCATGGTCTGCCCCCACTTACTCTTCAATCTCATCTCACTGTGCTTTTGCCTCTACTCAACATCCTTGAGCCACATGGCTCGGATGTTTCCTGCACATCACTCTTTCCCATCTTGGCGCTTCGCCAGACTGTTTTTCTCCCTTTCCCCCACGCCGTTCCCCACTCTCCCTAGCATGGCTGGCTGTATCTCAGCTTAAATAGCATTTCCTTAGAGAGGCCTTCTCTGACCACACTAACTAAAACAGCACCTCTTTAATTTTCTATAGCACTGTAGACCACTGTATATATTCATTGATCACTTTTATTCTGTAATTATTGTTTTCTTAACTAACTTTCTTAACCATGTCTTATCTGTCTTACCCCACTAGAATAAGCTCTTTCTTATTTTCAAATCAGGCACTCAATATATTACCTAATGAGTGAATGAATGATTACCTTTAATATAGCTGTCATGAAGACCGAGCAGCCCATCAGCACGAAGATCATAAGGCCTGTCACTCTCTGCTCTCGGATGCCCAAAAACTTGGGCTGTTCCCCAGGAGCAGAGCACTCAGATTCCAGTTTGAGGCTATTCACATGTGTGATGGACAAGACAGTTGCAGCCACGAACCAGGGCAGGCCCATGATGGAGCAGACACCCAACATTATGGCTACCATCAGCAGGTCCAGGTGGTAGCCACAGCCTTTCTGTGGGGGAAAAAGAGTCTCTGTCACTACCAATAGTCTGGCTGTAGTAGGGCATAGAACAGTGAGCTAAGAGTCTCAGGCCCAAAGCAGGAAGGGCTGTATAGACAAGGAGGAAGGAGTCCAGTGATCCCAGACAAGACTTTCAGTCACTCTTCATTTAGAGGAAACAGAGAAGAAAACGGGAAACCTTAGCCTATGCAAAACATACCAACATCCATTCTTTATCCAAGTGCCCCAGATCTCACTCAGCCTCACACATTCGAAGATTCATCCTTCCTTGGCAGAGTTGCCAGAGACCAAGCCACATCTTGACCATTCTAGATGGTAGATACTAAAGGAATTGAAAATAAATATACTTATTGGGTTCCTGTAACACACGCCCAGATCCTTGACAAATATGCATGTTGCCTACTCTAAGTAAGGAAGGAACAGAGATGAAGGCATGAAGCCTCTCCCTAATACATGCACTGGAGCCAACCTTACTTCTTGAGGATCCTTGGGCTCAATATTCAATCTGGAAACTCCAGTAATGGACACTAATGGGAGAATACCTGATCTAGGAAACAGTAGCCCAAGCTCTGACCTGAACCTCAGGAAAATAAGCCTGACCCACAGCATGTGGCTATATAAGGACCACCAGGAACTCAGCCTGGCCACCTTCCCCACAGGTTTAAGACAAAAGAAATGGAGCCCAAGCTTCTTTTGCATCATACCATCATGTTCCACTCTAGGGATTGGATACCCCTGGAAACTCCTTAAGAGCTCCTTCTGTGACTGCTTTTACCAGGTTCTACAGTTCCTGGCCTAAATAGGTTTACCCTACAATTTAAAAAATGTTACAGGCTGTCATTAGTCCTTCTAGGTCAGAACTTCTTGTTACCTTGAGCTTGTGTTCCTTCCTGTTAATGATGACAGCTGTGATCTGCTGGTCCATGAATATTAAGATAGTGCAGAGAAGAGCTGGGATAATTGCAGCTATCACAGTCCACCAGGGATTGGGGCCAATGGGACTAATAATCCACCCTCGATCATCCCTTGTCGGCTAAAGGGAAAAAACAAGGTCTTATTTTTGTGTTTTAAGTTAACTATGGCCATTACGGTAAAACAAATCAAACTGAATCACAATAGTCACATTTCTTTTTATTCTTGAATGAAAATCCTTTAAAAAAAAAAAGCATGAAATTTAGAAACTCCTTAGGAAATCTACGACTTTGTTACAAATCCCCTTTAAAAGAGTCGATCCTCAATTATCAGCTTCTTATGAAATATTCATAAATCCTTTATATTCTCCCCCTACTCTCTAAATCCCTGTGAACAAAGAAAGCAACTTTTCCTCAACATTAGCCCAAATAAAATATAATTAACAACGAAATTGTTGACAAAAAATAATTTAATGACTTCCAAAGGTAAATATAAATAAATAACTTTGACTATCTGCCTCCAGAAGCCATATAATGTATATTTATAACACAAACAAAGGTATAGTCAGTTGTATCAAATTTCCTGGGCTTAGACTGGACTGGTCCATGGCACTTCTCCCATCATCGGTGAAACGAGCTCAGGCACTAGAGAGTTGAGAGAGGAGCACAAGACTGCTGAACTTGGGGACTTGTTTGATTCAGGACCCTCTCCAATGCCCCTGAAGACCACTGTTCATAAATCTTATTTGGGTGTTCATGACATACATAAACTCTCTACATCCTCAACCCTTCTCCACCCCTCCAAAGAGTACTCTGAGAAAAAAAAAGTTCACCTTGTTTGGCAAGTAGCAATGGAGCATAAAAGACCAGGGATACAAATTGGCCCAGAATTGACCCAAAGTCAACAAACAAAGCAAAGATTGTTACACCCCAAGTATTTGGTTCTATATTGGTGTGACTCTGGGATTCAAAGACTCTTCAATAATGTCATCTAGTCCCAAATTATGAATGGGTCAGGTTTTGAAAGTTTACAGAATCTATGTTTCTTTAGTGACAGCATTCTAAGTGGTAGTTAAACTGTTAGGCCAACACAAAAACTTATTAAACCCTGACTGCCATTAACCCACTTGTAATAGTACTAGCCTTCAGATTGAGTGTTTGGTCACTGAGGGTCATGTATTATAATAAGAAAGGGAAGAAAAAAGAAAATTTCTTCTCTGCTTCCTGAAAGCAAGTCCTGCTAATGAACAATAACTCTTCCGTATTCTTCCATATCCCTTTCTCATCTTTCTCCCACTTCTCAGAGGCCTTCTTCCCAGATGTCCCAGAAATTCAGTGCCTTCTGACTATATTCAGCCTGCCCATCAGGGAACCTTTCCAAGGACTGCTTAATGCTCCCAAATTACTTATTTTTACACAATGTCCATTCCTCCTACAGGGCTGACCTCAGCTAGATATTAGAGAGAGAGAAAGCTGATTGCGCTTATTCACCTAAGGTGAGAATAACATATTCTCAGAGATATTATATGTTTAAAGAGGGTGTTTTTAAATCCATAAATTTCGAACTGGTGGCATTTTAGCAAATTTCACAAAACAAAAAATAAAAATTTCAGGCAATGTGGAAAGGGATATTTTTAACCAGGCTTACTTCAGGGGGAAAGAAGGGAGAGGGGGAGAGAGAGAGAGAGAGAGAGAGAGAGCGAGAGAGAGAGAGAAGACAAAGGCCAACTGTACAGGGCATTTACAAGTCACAGACTGCCTTTATTCCTGCCCTTCTTCTCCTCCCCAGCCTCTCCCATTCTTTCATTTTATAATTCTTTTCCAGTCACTGAGTATGTCCAGGTTTTCTTTCCTCTCCACCCTGTGGGGATCTATGGAGCTGAGTTCAGCTTCTCCATCTTTTCTGTTTACTCAGTTAGTGCTCCCAAACGGAAATATATTTGGAGTCCCTATGTATTGAACATTCATTTTATTTTTTATATAGGTTTTTGGAAAAATATTATAGATTATAGAGAGTTCTACAAACAAACAATGAAATAGGGTTGAAGAGATGTACCGCTTACTCTGGCAGGAGCCCTAGACGCCAGATGAGGCCACTAAACCAGATTACCTCCTCATGAGGCAAGATCCTAAGGGGCAGGCCCAAGTCCTATGTTTAGCATTCTCATCCTTCCTGGTTTCCTTATGCAGTTGGTGCTCAATGAAAGTGCTGTCATCCAGACTTGTTCTAGAGACCCATGTTTCCACAGTAACTAGTGTGTATGTATGTAAATGTACACATTCCATTGTTTTAAATCTTAACATATTAAAAACAGTGACATTAATGATCATAAACAATCATTAAACAACCTTAGGTTTGTTGTTCTCTGACTTTTCTGACTTGAACTTAGCCAAGCCTGAGGAGTCTGCTTTTCTGAAAGGTAAGGCATGAAGAGCAAGGTTCAGATTTAGAGGACTGCCAGACTCATGATTAGACTATGGAAAGGCCTTTGAAATTAACCTGGAACCAGATTCTATGAAACTACATGAGGTATCAAGTACCCTGAGCTCTGTTTACCTTGAACACACTGGGAACTTGAAGCTTTGGTGATGGGACTCCAATCAAAAAATCAATAATCACCATTGTGAAGATTGTGAGGAAAACGGCAAAGTCACTCACCATGGAGCGTACCTGGCATGCGGTAGAAAAGAATTTAGTATTGTAGAAGGTTTAAAAATCCCCAGAAGAATGTTTTAATTTTATAGTAAATTAATAAAAGCATATTTAAACAACAGGAATATGTTAATATACCTAAGTTAATGCCTCCACCAAAACCTTGAAATGGTTCCTAATTTCACTTTGTTAAAAACCCAAAAGGCCTTCTTGGCCTATGAGGCCCACATACACAAGCACCATGCCCTCTCTGACCCCAGCTCCTAAAGCTCTCCCGCACTCTCACTCTGTTCCAGCCACAAAGACCGCTTTGTTTCTTAAACATGCCAGACTCAGCCCTGCCTCAGGGTCTTTGTACTTTCTCATCCCTCTACCTCAAATGCTTTTTCTCCAGTAACCTCTTGGGTCACTTCCTAACCTCCTTTATGTTCACTAAAATATCACCTTCTGCATGAGATCTTCTCTGGTGACCCACCACCTTGTACCTCAGTACTTCCTATATTACTTTCCTGCTTCATTTTTCTCCACAGCACTTATCACCATTTTGTTCCTAAAAGGACTATCTCACTTTATAGTTTAGTGTAGCTTTAATAAAATACAATGTCTCTGAAATGCCCAGTGCCTGCTTTACTCTGAACTTTCAACAGTTATAGAGAAAAATATATTTCAGCCACATGTAACATCACTAATACCTTTACCGGACTTTGCTTTCCTTTGAAACCTAAGGTTTCCAGCTCCCCATCCCTGGTTTTATTTGTTCTCCTCTTAATGTCACACAAATTCTCTCCTCTGAACTCTTATAGCACTTACATCCCAGGTTGGCATACAACTATTTACTACTGTCTCATGTGGACCTAGTTGTTTCATGTGTTTCCCCTTCCTGTCCAATGGCAGTGACCATGTTTTAAACTTATTTTGCATCCCCCATAGCATGTAGTCCAGACCTGAACAAGTAATTAGTGCACAACTGTCGCTTGTTCCCTGTTTGTCCAGATCAGAACAATGACCTAGAACTTATACATGTGCCTCCTTTAACTCCTTTAACTACTTAGACATCAGTAAGCCTACTGATGTCTAAGAATGTGTTTTGGTCATGTAGGTGTGTACAATAATTATCCAATCAACTGAGCCCTCCATCCATTCACACATTCTGCTCTGCAAATGTACCTGACTGAAACTTTACTTACAAAAAAACCACCATTTCTTCTTGATTTGAGCTCCTTTTCAAAGCAATGGCTCCTTTAGCCACTCTATACTTGGCTTCTAATTCTGCCCTTATATAACTGGTCATGACAAAACAGTGCCATTTGCATTGGGGAAAGTTTGTTGAGACTTCAACTAGTCATGCAAACCAAGTCATTTCCCAGGAGCATTTTGGCTGCTGCAGTCAATGTGAACAGTAATTTCACAAGCTATTACAAGAGCCATCCCTGGAAGGAGAACTTGGGGTCCCCTACATATCCAAAGTGATCATCCCAATTGACTATATTACAGAGCCAGCTGTAGCTATTGCATGTTACATGTCTTGACATTCTGGAAATGAGATTTAACAGTATTCTGAAAAGAAGACAATAGGTTTTTGAGACTACTACTACACCTTAAACTCACCTGGCACTTTTAAATCAAAATGCTTTTAAGTATTAATTCCTTGTTCCATGCTACACACCTATGAAAGAGGCTGCCGGACACTAGAAGAAGAGATGCTACAGTGTGGCTCATCAGGACATTTAGAGATCTCACCTGCTGCTCTATTCAGTAAGCAGCATAGAAGCTGAGAATAGGCTCTGTTATATTAGAATTCTAACACAAAAGAAATGGATGAACATGCTACCTACTCTGGTTGGGAAATAGCGGCTTGTCTTAAATGTCTTTAAGGTGCTCGAGAGGATGAAGGTGGTGAAGAAGAGAATGCAGGACCAGAAGAGCACATCAGGAGTATAGGGTCCATGATGGCCACACGCAGATCCCGTGAACTCTCCATGCATCATCTGGCATTCCTAGAGGAACAAGCATTCTGGGTAATAAAAGGCAGGCAGGAAGGAGTAAACTGGCTTCTGCTTTCAGAGTCCACCACTCACTGTAATCCCATACTTGCTGGGGTCACAGGCTGCCAATGGCACTGACCTCCACGCACTTGTGATGATCTCACTTGCACAGGCCCCTTCCAGATAGGCTGACTACTTAAGGTTTTAACTAAGACACTTCTGAAAATGAAACCAGAACTGCCTCAAGCAAACAAGGTTCTGGGAGGGCCCAGCAATCTGTATTATTTTTATTACAGAGGACTTCCAAATTTGAGTGTTCCTCAAGCCCCATAAAACCTGGATCTGCCCCCCACCCCTGCCTGGTTTCATCTCCACATATCCTTAGTGTAGGGTCACTGGGTAGGGTATAGCTATTGTACATGGGAAGAGAAGAGAGAGATAATCTTCTTTTTCCTTTTCCCTTTATGTACAAGAGGATTTTGAAGGAGGAAAAAACGTCAGTAAGAATAGTTTTTTAAAAGTTTTACTTCTTTAAATGCCAGACCTTGCTGAAGGGCTACCCACTTCTAACTAGAAGCCCCCCTTAAACCTGACGGTCACAGTGCTAGGCCATCTGGCAGCCCCCAGACTTACAGTAACAGTCAGGTTAGCCCAGTGGACTTCTGTTGTCACAATGTTGTGGTCCTTCCAGTACTGTAGTGTGTGATTGTTTGGATTCTCTGGGAGAGTACACCTGCAGCTGAGGGATTAAAAAAATAAAGATTCTTGAGGAAAGCAGCGAAGTATTCAATGAAATATTTTTAGCTATGATTGGCCTAAAAGCTCTATCAGAGCCTGCCTGTTTCTCCTTTGCCCACTTCAGATCCCTGAAATTGGTCTTATTGGTTGTGGCCCATCTGTAGGCCCAACCATACCCCAACTTTTTCATCAGTTATTAATAAAGATGGACTCAAATCAGCATGAAGGGCTTGAATTAAATCATACTGACAACCGAGCTTGGTATCTGAATGAACCCTGGTGGTTTCTTGCTTAGTTTCTATCTCTCAGGCTTATCCTATGGAATTCAATCTGCATAGCAAGGAGGACATGATACCTCATTCAGCTACCCACAGCTCCTTCTAAGCCTAAATATCTTGTTCCCTATACCCCTGCCACATTCTTGCTCTAAAATTCAGTCTCTTAGAATTGTGATGTAAGTTCTTCCTGACACTGTGTCATCCCTGGTAATATTCCACTGCCTTGGCCATTCTCTGGCTTCCCAGGCTGTGTCTTCGATCTAAACCAGATCAGACCATACCTATCCTGTGGGCCACTATGTTGCCTCCCACTCCTAGCATACTTCATGCCTAGTATACTAAACTGACATAGCCATTCCCACCAACTTTGTTTCATCTGTGAATTTAATGAACATACCTTCTAAGGATATAGCACGAACAGAATTAAAATTCAAAAAGCTCTCAACGAGTTATAATAATAGGAGAAAATCAACAAAACAAAAATAGGGAAAGCTATAAAGTCCTACATTTAGGTATAAAAAAATCAATTCCAAACTTGGAAACAACAGATGTCCTCCAGTAGATGAATGGCTATACTGTAGTACATCTAAACAATGGACTATTACTCAGCACTAAAAAGAAACAACCTAAGTGTCCTTCAAGGGATGATTGGATAAAGAAGATACACACACACACACACACACACACACACACACACACACACACACAATGGAATATTACTTAGCCATAAGAAAGGATGAAATACTGCCATTTGCAACAATATGAATGGATCTTGAGAGTATCGTGCTAAGTGAAATAAATTAGACAGAAAAGGACAAGAACTGTATGATTTCACTCATCTGTGGGATATAAAACAGAAAGCAACAAACAAACAAAACCAACAAACAAACTCATACGCAGACAACAGTATGGTAGTTACCAGAGGTGAACAGGGTAGGGGGAGGATGAAGAGGGAAGGAGGGGTCAAATATATGGTGACAGAAGGAGACTAGACTTTTGTGTTGAGTACACAATGCAATATATAGATGACATAGAATTATACATCTGAAACATATAATTATTAATCAATGTTATCACAATAAATTTAATTTAATTCAAATCAATGTTATCTTAATAAATTTAATTTAAATTTAAAAAATATTTAAATATAAATAAAAATAAATGAGCTATCAAGTCAAAACACATAGAAGACCTTCCAATGTATATTACTAAGGGAACGAAGCCAATCTGAAAAACCAAATACTGTGTGATTACAACTGTATGATGTTGTGTGGAAAAGGTAAAAATACAGAAACAGTATAACGATCAGTGGTTTCCAGGGGCTGGGGCGGTGGGGAACAATGAATAGAGAACAGAAGATTTTTATGGTAGTGGAGTGAGCCCTCATGTAAACTATGGACTCTAAGTAATAATGGTGTATCAATGCAGGTTCATTGATTGTAACTTATGTACCACTCTGGCATGGGATGTCGATAGTGGGGGAAGCTGTGCATTTGTGGGGGCATAGAGTATATGGGAACTCTGTACTTTCTGCTCAATTTTGCTGTGAACCTAAAACTGCTCTAAAAAAAATTAAGTCCATTAAAAAAATCAGTTCCACACATATTAAGATAAAATCATTTAAAGGAAATTCTAGCTTCACATCAACTCCATATGAACCAATGGTGGAATGCAACTAATAAAAATACTATCTTGTGCTTTAATAACAAAGAATTAAAGTATTTGGATCCAAAGTCTACTCAATCCACAGCTGGTCACTTTTGTCTGTCTTCTCCTACTAGAAGATAAGCCTCATGAGGGTAGATGCTTTGTCTGTCATGTTCATTGCTATGCTTCCAGGGCCTAAAACAGTGCCTGACACATAGTAGGTGCTTAACAAATATTTGTTAAATAAATGTTAAAAAAAAAAAGGTCAAAGAATGAACCTTACTCCAATGCCAATGGGCAATCTACTAGGCTTCAAAGAGCATGCTCCCTAATGGTTGTCATTTGTAATAAAAGAACTTTTTAAAATTCTAATAAATTTTGTATGACTTATGTTTTTCAGGTTAATAAATGGATAACTAGAATCTATAAAAGTGTATCTGTGGCTAGTTAACAGACTCTGCATGCAGTATGCTCTTTCTACTCAGGCAGTTTCAGGTTGAAACTGTCCACTTCACAACCAGCCCCTCCACATGAGAACTGTATAGCCAAAAGGGGTGGGGACTTGATATACAGAGCTAAAGGATGTGGATCTTTAGTCATAATTTGGAGGATACTATTTCAGAGAAGAAATGTTTTATAGGACAAGACTCTCCTAGATGATTAAAAACACAACCAAATACTGTGTTTCTTTTCCAGCTGGTCCAAATTATATTGAACACATGAAGAAAACCCAGTGTCATTAGTTGAAATCCAGATAAGTAATATATTTCTAGATCTTTAGGATATAGGGTAAGAGACCTGTGAGTCTGTAAGGAATTATTAATATATCTCTACCTAATGATTCCTAAAAGTAGCCTATACATACTTTCAGTGAATCTTGATAACATGGTTCAGGGTCTCACAAGTCCTTAGAAAAAGAAGTTTTTCCCAATAACTAACTTGAATTATCCCTGCTACATTTGCAGCCTATTTTTGTCTTGATGCCTGGAACCAAAAGACATGCTTGGAAAGCATTTTTCAAGTTCCCTCTGAATTTCACTCTCAGTCCATTCTCTCTGTCATCAATTTTGATTGTTCTTCTCTGGCAGCTCCCCAAGTCTCCACATCCATATATAAGCTCTGTTCACAGAGGGCCAAGATACTTCCTTAATAGAAGCTGCAAGTACTGCCTGGTGTACTACATCAGCCGTTAAACTCATGACCTTTGCTCAATTAAAAAAAAAAAAACAGTAAAATGCACACTTACTAATATAGGCTAAGGTGGTCCAGCTGGCTATGCATGTGGATCGGGTAGGTCTCTGCCAGGTGAATCAGCTTTTCTATTGCTTCATAAATGAAAATTATGCAAATCAAGGAGGCAAACGCTTCTTCAGTGAAGCGGGTAATGTAGCAGACAAGGGAACTGGCATCAGTTGCCACAAGGACAATACACAGGAAGGCGGTCCACAGTCCAATACAAGCTCTCAGGGAGAGGTATGAAAGAGCATAGTCTCTGAAACAAAACCAAAGTTCATCAAAAAGCCTGGATAGATGGCATTAAGAGACAAAGGATTAGCAATATGGTTAATTTATCTCACATTATCTATACCAGTATTGCAACCCAGTTTCTCCCTAAGTCTGACTGCACTTTACTCCTAAATGCTTCCCTGAGGGGACAATTGTGGCAAAGATTTGCTTCATGGGTAGAATTCGCTATAGCAAAGACATAGAAGGTAGAGAAAGAAGGAATTGTCCCACACACATTTCTGCCATTACTGCCCAACATGATTAAGATCTTATTCTTGCAGATAAGAAAAAGGAGATGGCACTTGGTTCCATGTGCTCTTACTACTAATACAAAATTAAAAAAAAAAAAAGATTTTATGGGAAAAGTAAGGAAACAAGGGCATTGCTAACCCTCCACTACCACTAGCAACATTAAGGGGCATGTTAGGCCAAATTAAAAACTGACTTAAAATGGAAATGGAGGAGCTTGAATTAGCTATGGAAAGTTTTTTTAAAGCTAAAAAGTCAAGATTTCAATAATGACTGAGGGACACTAATAAAGCTCTTTAAGACTCGGAGACCTGCTCTTTTAGGTATGGTACCACCTGGGGGCAGGAAAACAGACCAAATGATTTCTTACTTCAGGTTTTACCATCCAGAATGACATATGCCTACTCATACTTGCCTGGGACCCTGGCATTCAACCCTAACAGCACAATAACACATCCAGTTAGAGTTTTCAGAAAACTAAATGTCTTACTTGCAGAATTTGAACAAAATCTTTTCAAACACAAGCACTGGCCCAGTACTTCCCAGGATGGTGAGAGCCTGTCCCGCAAACAAGGAATAGGCGATCCCGGTCATGGAGGCTCCAAACAAGGATTCAATTGCACTCTGAGAGAGAAAAAAAATCATCCCTGAGTTCACAGCTCATCTGTAATGAGTAATGTAGGCCCATGTACATTCCTGACTTAGCTGTCATGCGTGCCCTGACAAGTCATTTGCTTTTCCTTCATCTTAGCAAGAATGATATGTACATACTGTCTAATACTCCTGTAAATAGATATCACTTTGACAATTCAGGTGCCCAAATCCATCCACACATGATTCCTTAGCTAAGTTCTATTGTGCAGTGACTCAATTCAGTATTTAAATATATATAGGAAGCACAGTAATAATGTTCACACTATGAACTGCCATACAGAATCACCTTAAATCTTATTTTTCAAATGACATTAATATATCATTTTGCATCCTTGGAGCAATGGGCAGTTCAACTGGGTAATCAGCTACTGAAATTGATATTCAAGCAAAGGAGAGTCTGTTCTAAAGGAAGAACTATGTTGCTGCGTGGTATGAAGTCAGAATGCCAGAGTAATTCAATAGAAAGACTCCAATCTCCTCGGTCCTAGCCCACGGAATTCCCCCCTACCCCAGTGAACCTGGCTGCCACCATAACCTTTCAGGTCTTCTTTGGGACCATGAGAAGTAGTTAAAAGTTCTTACTATGCGTCCCTCAGTGGCTTCTCCAAGCAACCCACCAAAGGTGATGACAGGTGACATGCAGGCACAGTACAGGAACAGAAAGGAGGCCAAACACTGTAAGCTGAGGGCATCCCGGTAGTCACTCCAGTACCAAGGGGCCTTCCGTTTGATGTCCAGCATCAAGCCCCCAAATAGCCTGTGGAAACATGGCAGACAAGTCTCTAACACAGTCCCTCTTCCACAGAAGCATATGAACAGCACACATTTGAAACCACTTCACACGTGCCCTGTATTCAGGTAATAGTTTGGCTTCAATTTGATCCCAAGTACAAGAGATCTGTCTCGGGTCAGCACAGATTCTATTTGCAACCAAGGGCATGAATTTGAATGATTATCCCCAGCATAAAAAGAATTAATTTGGGTGGGCGCATTACTCATTCAATCAAAAGTTCCAAAAAATTAATATGAAATTAAGTATTAGCTTCAAACTTCAAATTCTGAGCTGTTAGGAAGAAATATGCACAATCAATTCAAGATATTAAAATTGTTAGTTTTATTACATCTTTCTAAATTAAAAGCCTCATTCATGTGCACTTTCCTACTCTGAACAACTACCCACCTTACCCTTGAGGAATTAGGAAAATAATTCATTCATGCTGTTGACAAGTAGCAGCAAGTACTTCGTGCCAGGCACTGTGCCAGGTACTGGAGATGCAGCAGTGAGCAAGATAAACACAGTCCTTCTCTCCAGGACCAAAGGTCTGGTGCGTAAGACAGGCAGTATTGTGAGGGTGCCATGGCAGCACAGAACAGCATTTCAGCGGGGACTCTGAGAATGCACCAGGAGTTAGCCTAATTAGGCAGATGTGCTAGCATAAATGACACCTGGAGGTGAGAGCGCATGGCGGGTTCAAGGTGCTGAAAGAGATGTGGCTGGATAAGACAGTGTGAGAGCCAGATACCAACAGCTCAGACTGGAGCAGCAGGAAAAGCTGAGTCATGAAAGGCCTTATAAACTGTTTTGAGGAATCAGGACTTTGTCTTAATGACATGTCAAGTAACTGGAGGATTGTAAACAGAGGAACGACATAATTAAACATGCATCTGGATGGATCACTTTGGTGGAGGCTGTAATGGATGGAATGTGGGGCAAGACTGGAAGCAGTGGATTGAGATGAGGAAAACTAGATGGGTTCAAGGGCCAATCAGGAGTTAGAATCAACAGGACTTGGTGGCAGGACCCATCTCTACTTTCCAAGGAAAAGACAGATCAACAGCAAGATATCCTCTACCAAGGAGTAGTGTTCCCAGACTGAGTCACTTTTTCTAAGAGCAGAGTCATTGAACCATGGTGAAAGTTGTTAAGTGAGTAATGAAAAGAGCCACTCAGCATTCCATAGGACAAACTGATTTCTTTTTTGTAGAAAGCAATGGCATAGAAAAAAAGGAGAGAGGACTGTTACAGAATGGGAACATAATAACCAAATGTAAATGTTGATTGGTCAAACAAATGAACTCTAAAAAGATGTTGCTAAGACAATCACAAAAAATTGAAGAGGGACTGAGCATTATGTGATTTAAATAATTATTATTAATTTTGTTAGATTTAATAATGGCATGATAGTTGTTTTAAAATATATCCTTATCAGACAAGAATACATACTGAAGTAGTTACAGGTAAAATGACATGATACCGGTGATTTGGTTTAAAATAATCTAGAAAACAAAAATAAACAATTAAGTAAGGAGAAGTAAATGAAACAAGATTGGTAAAATGTTGATAACTGTTGATGGACACATGGGGGGTTCATTATACTATCCTCTCTTCTTGTTTACATGTTTGAAATTTTCCCTAACAAACAGCTTTAAAAAAACCAATCTACTCTCTCATTCAAAAGCTTTCTCTCTCTCATCTGGCCAGGTACAACAGGTGTACAGGTGGACACGGCAGACTACCTTACCCACTCGTTCTTTCCCTCTGGTTTGTGGGGGCATAGTTGGGATACACACTTCCTCAACTTACAGCAGTAACATCACAGTCTGGATCTGGGCTTAAGGGAGAGAGGCAGAGCCAGCCATGTGACCTGATTTGGTTTTAAATGCTTGTCTGGCAAACATATGTAGGTAAGGAGCTATCCATAGGGTCTAACCTAGAGCACCAGAGATCTGCCTCACGGTTTGGGACCAAGGCTCCAGTTTGTAATAGTGTTTTTCTTGCTTTCTTCTATAGGCAGATAGCCTCTTAAGGAATTTACAGGCAGCTGCAATTAGGCTGGGGCAAGATTCAAGTGTTTCTGGATCCTTAGCCAACATAGCATCTTAGTACCATGTAAATACCACTTCTTAATCACCAATGGCCTTCCTCTGAAAGGTATTATTCTAGGAGAAGAATCTCTTTCTGCAAAAATGAGCCTCACCCCACTGAAGCAACCTGAGATGCTGCCACGATTGGTTGGCCCTAGGACACAGGAGGCGCCTTCAGGGAGGAGTATCTTTGAGTAACAGACAAAAAATTTATGTGAAATGGATTTATGAGAAGCATAGAAAGGGAGGACATCTGTTTGCCTAGAAGTGATTTAAAAAGGAGAGAAAAGATCTGAGGCTCTTACTGATGGTATAACTATAAATTAATAAAATAATTTCTGAACACTTTATGGAGTAAGCCACATAGCTCACTCATGCATAAAATCAGATCATAATTGCACATCAACCACAGATATCTATTAGACATGAATGCTTCTCTCCACATTTGATACTTCTTTTACCTTTCAACACTACTCTTAATGTTCAAGGTGGTTTTTTTTTGGCGGGAGAGGGGTCGGGGAAGGGGGTGGGGTGGTGGTGGTAGGAAGCACACATGGATATGAATTTAAGCTTGATACAAAAAAGGACTTACCCATGTAGAGGGTCACTAGGCTCTGGAGCACTGACTTAGGAGGGCTTTAGGGACAGGCCAGCCATCCATTTGTCTGGTGTGCTTTGGAAGAAATTTGTTTGAAGTGTGGGGGGATCATCGAGACAGCAGCTCCTGATTCTTTTCTTCAATAACCCTTCCCCAAAATGGAATCTCCAATGAAGTACATAAATCTACCCTGGAAACCCCCTTTCCAGAGTATCTCCTTTGTTGTGAAGCTTTTAACCTAGGAATATTCTAGTCAATCTTCCTCTTTGTTAAGTATGGGAATGTACTGGCATCACTGTCTACATCAACATCAGAGAGGACCAGACACTGTCTGAGCCCTGGTGTGGCAGGTCGGATAATACAGAATTCAGAGTACTGTGTTCAACTTTGTCTCCTTTCCCTCCTCCATAAGAGTTTACACTCCTACATCTCTCAATAATGTTCCATCCAATGAGGATAATATCCCCTAAGTCTCTAAGTTTTGCCCCAGGTTGTGTACCACTTCAAAGAAACACAACTAAAGGTGTGAAAAATTATAAAAAACCAGGCTAATTCATTTTTAGTCTGTGTAGTCCAGGAGGATCCAGAAAGTTCCAGGATGTCCATCTGCAGGGGAAGGTTCACACTGACCCCCTATATAATTTGAGATTGGGAAAGGGGCCAGAGTTGGCATAGAACTATGGTCCCCAATATAGGCAGTAGGCCACCTGGCCTAAAAGGCTACAATGGGAGGAAGGCCATGTGTCTTGAGGTCTTTTACAAAGGGCGCTCAGGAAAACTTTAGGAGCTCAGGAAGAAGAAGCACATCCCCCACACCAAGCAGAGCTAGGCTCTGAGCCCAGATAACCCTTCCTTCCTTTCAGCTTTGTCAATTCCAGAAGTTCCTGACATGACATTATAGGACAACGTCCTCAAATCCTATTTGAATTTATAAGTAAAGGTATTTGGGGTTGGTGATTAAACATGTGATGGTTCTGGCTATCTAGGATTTTGTTTTAGGATGTCAGGCACCATTTTCGAGATTCTATAATTGCTGTAATTCAATCTAATGGTCTCCCAAACTCCCATATGAAACTGATTATAAGTGACTCCCTTCAAAAGGCTGGGAACCCTAGTTTATTCTCCTCTCTTTGACACCAAAAGAAACCTGAGATCTTACCCGTGCACAGATTGTCTGTTTGGAGGAGACCTTGTTGCCCTCCTTTCCATTACTTTCAAGTTCTAAATCTTAGGGTGTAGACACCCTTTACAGTCAAAAGATAAATCACAACTCTGAAATACTATCAAATTCATACCCAAGACCTTTCCTCTTAAAAAACACCACCTCCTCTAAGACACTCTCAATTCTGGAACCTACTCTAAGAACAGCTGCTTCACTTGAACTGTCTCTCAATACCAGACCTCCCCACCAAATTCAGACCTTTTCCAACTTTGAAGAAAATGTTAAATTTACTCTTAGAAACTGCTCCCTCTTTTTGGTGACCCCTTCTATCAAAGGACTCCTCCTTTCTTCCAGTGAATCCTCCCCAGAACCTAGTTAGTTATCTTTCCCCATTCTCAAATACCTTCCTCCAGAAACGTGGCAGAGTGAGAGATGTCCCTAGATGTCTCCCCTTGAAACAACAATAAGCTGAACATCTAAAACTCAACAAAAAACACCCAAACTGCATATCAAATACATTCCTCCAACCAGGAAACATACTCCTCTTTCAGGACACTGTTAGTTTAGTGCCACTGTCTCCTGCATCAGTCTCCTCTCGCTTCCTCTCCCTGAATTTCCAAGAATGAAAACATAGATCACTCTCCACAATTCAAAAAAAGCCTTCCGTTTCCATTGGGTAGGGTAGTTTTCTACTGATAGAAAAATAAGGAAAGCAACTTTAAGCAAGGAGGGAAAAAATAAAGGGAAAGCAAGAGAGTAGAGGACATTATAAGCTTCTTTCCATGATCTGAGCCCTCTCCTGAGAATCTCCACCCAGCAGATCCTTCTCAGACACAGCACAACTTACAGAGCCAGAACCATAGTCTCAACCTTCTCCCACGATTTGAGATTTGGGTTGGATGCCACTCCAACCCAAAATACCATCCTCTTATACCACCTTCCTACCTGGCAAATAAAACCTAGTCTGGAAACCTGCTTCCTTCACCATAGAGAATCTCCTTCTTTGATATTGCTCCTTGAAATTTTGGACTAGAAGAGTAGACTGCCTATCTGAGACACACACCTAAAATAGTACCTACTTTCCTATGCTACAGGAGTTTCTTAAAATAATCGCTCAATATTTATCCATACCCAGTCCATTCATGTTACTGAACAGGCATCATTCTAAAAATATTCATTCATTCATTCATTCATCAGATATTGAGTGCCCACTCTGTGCTGGACATGGTGCTGAGTACTTGGTATATAATGGGGTCCCTGCCCTTACGGAGCAAACATTCTAGAAGGAAAGACAACAATTCAAGCAATAATAATAAAGTATGATAAGGGCTCTACCAGGGGGCTGAGGGGATGGTAGTGGGCAAGAAGGGGACAGAGCTGTGACACTCCATAGCAGGAACACCTAACCTCACCTATAGAGAATCCTGGAAAGCTTTCCAAAGAAAGTGACACCTTAGCTGAGACAAAGGATAAGTAGCAGTTAGCCAGGAGATGAGGAAGGGAACGTGTGCTCAAATCTGTGGGAACAATGTGTGGGAAGGACAGGAGGTGAAACAGAACATGGTAGGTGGTTTCAGAAACTTGAATGAATGAATACAATATTTGATAGATTCATAATACTTAGTCAGTGGTCTCATTTAAAAATCATTCCCAGCCAATTAAGATGCTACAGAGAAGAAGGCTGCAAGCAAAAAAGGATGACTCATCCTTTTACAAAACTTCTGCCCAGCAAGCAGTATCAGCTGTGACATCATAGAACTTACCGCCCAGTGCGTTGAAGTTCTGGCCCGCTGTGGCCCCCATGTGGTTCTGGTTCTATGTGACAAACATTTCCATTAGGAACTCCAGGCATTTTCCTTTTCTCCTTTTAACAGAGGACCACAAAATTAGTAAAGTCCTTCCTGCTAATTGGGTGGGGGTGGTGGTAAAATAATACAAAAGCAGCCAAAAAAATACCCAAGTGTTTGTAGCTTTCAAATGCATTGATTGATTTGGGGCAGTTTATGGACTTTCCTGAAAAAAAACAACAACAACAATATCTAATTTCTCCTCCTTTCCACTAGTACCTAAATCCTAACTCTGCCTTGCCCAGAAACAGAAAAATGGAGGCTCTGGCATTAGATATGATCTAAGTTCCAGTTTCAAATCTGCCTCTGTGCAATCTTACTTTACCTTAAAACCTTGAAGATAATTTTATTCCAAGTTTTACTCCTCGTTTGTAAAACTAAAGATAACAATACCTAGCTAGAGATGTTGCTGAGAAGATTAAATTAGCACATGTACAGCATGTGGCCTTGTGTTTAGTGCACAGTAGGAGTGCCCTTCATATCTTGAACCTGTCAAAAAAGTACAGGGAACTCTGTTTGCTCTCTCTGTACAACTTGCTCTTTTCATTTAATGGCTTCATTCATGATATACTCCCAAGAAATGTCCTTCCCTCTCCTCTCTGCCGTTCCACATCAATCCTTCAAAAGTTGGCTTAAAATTCATGCCAGGTCATTCAGACTGACCTATCACACCTGAGCCAATCTGTGTTTTTGCATATTAATTTTTTATTACTGTTCTGACATTCTAGGTGCCCCCAAACAGGGCCATGTCTCGATTTACTTAGCAGATATACCCAACATGGTCATTGCTTTGTCCATGGTGGACACTCAGTTAAGTGACACTAATGTGCACACATTACCTGCGAAGGGACGTTTTTGGGTGGCTCAATTCTAATTGAGGGGTCCCATTCTCCTGGAGGGAGTACCGTCACCTGGTCTAAGAACTCATCAATGCCTGCCAGGAGATCATCTCGCTCCTTTGCCTTATATGCCACATCATGAAAAATCTACAGAGAAGAAAAAACCTTCAGGAAAGCTGAAAATGACTTTATTTAAAACAATCCGCAATGGATATAGTGAAGGATGGATACAACCTCTTGATTTTTATCTCTGCCATAGGGATATGAAATATGGAAAATTTTAGTCCTTGGAGAAGTGCATGGATAAAAGGATAAAAAAATGAACCTAAAGATGAGATGGGTCAAATAGAACTAAGTATATGTCTATTAGTATAAGAAAAGATAAGATAGGACTCTATAGTTGCATAGTTCTGTCATCTCCTCAAAGAATGAAACAAAAGGCAAGATGTATAGGAAAATTTCCTGATCATAATGGTTGGAAAAACTATATGGAATTACTAATGAAGATCCTCTGTGAAATAAGCCTCCCAATCAAAGAGAGTTGATAAAACACAGCTCCCATCTCCTTCTGCTTGCTAAGACATATGCCTTGAAAGCTCTGCTTTGCAACTTACGTGAGCAGCAAAGTCCTCACCAGGGTGTGCAGTGGGAGTTCATCACCATGGCAGACAAACTGTCTGGTTGCCTTGGTACATTCACATTACTGTGCCAAGTGCAAACCCCTAACTCTTATACAAACTGGTCTCAGTTACGTGCAACAGGACTGAGGTTTCTTTATATAAATAAGTTGGGTGCATTTAATTAACCATCTTCTCTAGAAACTTGAGTCAGCCTTGATATCTTTCCCTCTAAGTATCCTACTAGGCAATAACAATTTTTCCAGAAAAAGATTTCTCTGCACCCCTGATTATTCAAAGAGAAAGAGATGGCATAGGGAGAAAAATCCCCCAGAGGGTTCAGTCCTCCCACCATAAACATTCATAGAAGTGACCTGAACTGCTCCTCAGCAGACATAGCAATTGCAATTATTCTATCCCCAACAACTAGCACTGTGCTTTGGCACAAAGCAAATACTCAATAAATATTTATGAGATGAATAAATGAAAAACAGAAGTGGCATGTACCTCATCTGTCATGATGGTGGCCATGGATCTGCCAATCTCATGGTATTGCTGACCTTTCCCTACTGGACCCAACAGGATAAACAAAAACCTGGCAACACATACAAAGGATGAAATTATATAAGTAAACATAAAGAAATGGCATCTTCTCTCTAAACGGCAAAACATTTCTCTTTCCTATCAAACAGAAATCATCACGGTACCTTCAATAAAAGGTGGCAGACTAATGATGGAGCAATATGAGTTGCCTTGACCTAATAGCTCACTATGGGCATTGGAAGCTATTTGTGTGACTCCATTCAAAAATGTGGTTGTAATTCTTAAGGTTTCTATAGACATAATTCCTTGCTTTTTCAAAACATGGCATTGTTGTGCAAATTCAAGGTTATCTAAATCTCATTCACTGCTGTAATAAGAAAATGATGGGGAGAGGAAAGGAATAAGGAAGTTGAAATTATCAAACCCTGGAGAGGAATCTAAATTGTGTTCTGGACACCTGAATACTCTGTTAATTAATGAGGCTCTGAGTCACCTGAACTGCCACCTTCAGAGTGCATGAATAGCCTTCTGAACAAATGTGGACATATCTGCAAGCCAAATAAATCCTGCCAGAACTGTGGAAAGAGACATCAATGCCTTTGCTCAGAGACATTTCCCTGGGATACAACTCTGTAGAACTGGGAGAGTAAGACAGTCTTCCCATAATAACAAGTGACTAGCCCTTGCTATGCCCTTTGGATGCTCGCTCTTCAGTTCTCCATTACCAAGGCAGCAGGTACTGTGCAGTCATAACCTTAAAAATCTTAGAATTCTTCTGTATAAAGGTTATTCAAATATACTTCAGTGAGATCACTGCTGAATTTTAAACATCATTCTCAAAATTAATTAATCCTATATTTTGACATTAGCTGGTTTCTTCCCTCAGAGCTCATGTAAATCTGTACTTTGGACAGGATGCACTGAGTTGGGCTGTCTTTGTCTTTACCTTGTTGGGATGGGCACTTCTGTCAGGCCTGAGAGAAGAACAGCTGGAGACAGCCTCACAAAGGCAACAATGGGGCGGTCCAGAGTATCCACCTCGCCAACCAGGACGTTTGAAGCTTCTGCCCCAGTGGGAATTTTTTTCATGAAATGAAGGTCCACCTGAAAGTCCAAAAGAACCTCTGACACCTTGGGAGCCATAACCCCAAACATCAATCACCTTCCTCATCCCTTACATTCATACGGCATTTTATGATTTAAGAAATGTTTTCTTACCCTATTTAATCTGATACTTGCACAACTCTGTAAGGTAGATGAGACAGATCTTTTCAGCCCATTTTTTATTAAAAAAAAAAAATGAAGCAACTGAGACCCACAGAGGTGAAGCTGACTTGTGCAGGGTGACAGAGCTTTTGAGAGAAAAAATTGAAATCCAAGTGCTCAAATTTGAATTCCATGACACCAAGCTTTCTCAGAGAAAAATGTTTTTGAAGCTCTAGGTCCAATTTTTTCCATTTTAAAACACTTGAATGTTTTGTCAGAGATTCCCAGTTTTTATAAGGGTCCCTGCCTTATGAGCAGAGAAGTGACCTGACACTATCTGTATTTTAGAAAGACAGTGTCAAGGATAGACTAGACAAAAAGAAGATGGAGGAGAAAATCAAGGCTTAAACCACAAACTGCAATGAGGTACTGCTACTACAGAAGTCCTCGGATACCAAAGTCACAGTTCTCAAAAAGAGTTTCAACTACAAAGTAGTGTTAGAAAACATTGTCTTGGCAAAATTCTAGGAGGTAAAAAAGAGTTGCTAGAGAGCCGGTACCAAAAAATAATTCTGAAAAACCAGGAGGTCTGTGTCAGGAAGGATTATCCATGGTCAGTCTCAGTTTCAGCATGTTGAACCTGGTAGAACAAACTGATGAGTCAGCTCCATCCAGGCTGGAGTAGAAGGGAGAAGACATAAGCAGATGGGCCTCCTTTTCTGCAGAAGGAGTTCTGGTTTTTGGAGAAAGGGTGCTAAAATAACAAAGCTTACCCAGCCTCTAGCAATGGGACTCTGGGTTCCACTAAAATGTTCTTAAGCCAATAAGCCAACTTCCCATGTCTCTGCTCACCTTGCTTAAATCCACGGGGCTGTGTTCACAATTCACTCCATTTTTTACTTCAAGATTTGTAGTTGGAACAGACTGAGGAGACACAGTTTGACCTACTTGAAGAAAATCAAACAGAATTCTCTGAATCTCTCCTTTTTCCCTCTCTGATATGCCTCATCCACCACTGTTTGGCTATGACTATCTCCTGGCAAAGCCCACATGGAAAAGAGGTGAAGATAACTACAAGCCAGGACCCATACATACCTATCTCCTTACCTACTCGTTAGTGGTAAATAGAGGTCTTACTACTCCCGTACCTTCTTCCTGAACACTTTGTGATCCTCTTTTCTTCCTCTGTTAAGGTAGTAATCCTTAACCAGGAATACACATCAGAGAATCCTATGGAGAACTTATCAAATATATAGAGTCCCAGGCATATCCCCTGCACACTGTGATCCATTAACATGGAGACAAGGAGAGACCAATATAGGTTACGCCCTGCCTGGCCACAGAAGAGGCAACCAATCAGCAGCTGAAATTCATTGAATATTTACAACCTATCATGCACCTGGCTAAGGGTTTTTTACATGGATTAAGTTATTAAAGCCTCACAATAAACTTTTGGAGTAGATCCTACTATTATCCTTATTTTACAGAGGAGAAAATGAGACGTAAAGAGGCTTAGGAAGTTGCCCAAGGTCATACATTTTGCAAGTGGTGAAGCCAGAATCTCAAGCCTAGAAGTCAGACCCAAGAGTGTACACTATTATATTTTGCCTCTCTAATCTAATCTAAGACATTTCTTTACTTCTAAAATGTTCCAGTTGACTTCCTCTGGACCCAAATTATCCCCATGTTGATATCTCCCTGAGGCCGCTCTGGGGCACAAACCTCTCACTCTGGGTCCACTGAGGTCTAACTGAGGCATGCATTCCTAATGCTACAAGAGATAGGTCACCAGTCTCAGCTAAACACTTGCCAATCACCAAAAAGTACAATATCTAAGTGAGTATGGAAGCCTATTAGATAAATATAGCCCTTACCTTCTAGTAACTTAGTATCTCCAGCTAATTCCTAAAAGCCTTATGAATAAAAGATAAAGTCATTCCTAATAATCTTACCATTTTTATCCATTGAATGTGGATCAGACTGCTTCTTGCCAACCTCAGCAAAGGAGCGAACAATGGGAATGAGGTTATTTCTCTTCTTTTCATTCTGATGATGATGCTTTTTGAGAAGAGCTTCTCGTACTTTAACCCTCATGCTGTCATTCAGGTCACTGAACAGTTCTTGCTGGTCCAAGACCAGGTCTGGAAGTAGATGCTAACATGAACACTCAAACTGATGGTCAGTGGACCCAAAAAGGCCAACATTAAGTGGGATAAGGGGTGAAGAGTAAAAAGTAGGGGGAAGCAGTTCAACCGTGGTCACTGAGGTACAATTCCCACTTCATTGCCTGAAAGAGCTATTTGATGACAGCAGCTGTGATAAGTCATATTTTAGTTATATAGTAAATCATTATTATTAGAAATAGAAACTATTAAGCACTTAGTATGTGCCAGGAGCTATATACTATGAACTTTATATAGATCATCTAATTTAATCCTTATAAAAACTCTGAGAAGTGGCTGGTATTATAACAGTTATTATAGAAAACAGTTATTACCAGGAAACTGAGGCCCAAACACTACAAAACTTCTCAAGGTCACTCATCTAGTAAGTTGCAGAGCTGGGATTCAAACCCAAGACTGTCTACCCCAAAGCCCACAATATTACCCATTTTGTTCTGCTATCTGCCAAAATTTGTCAATATTCTCTTCCTCTAAGGTTTTAACATTGGTGTGATTCATGACTAACATGAATACATCAAGTACCTAATGTAGAGAACCACAGCAGGTTTACCTCAATCCTACATACCTGTCCCCAAGCCTCTCCCAAACTTCAACCCACTTTCAACTCCAACTTCATCCATGACTATCCAAGTGCTAGTAGCAGTAAATAAAGAAAATCTATTTTGAATATTCAAGCCAAAGATCCATGTTTCTCTATCTTTAACCTCTAAGTTAATTGGTTTCTTACCGCCCCCCACCCCCTTTATAAACATGCTTTGGGATCCTTCATCTTGAGAAAAAAAAGAATATCTATCCCAAATGTCCCTTTATCTAACGCTTCTTCTCTTATCACTTAAAGTTCCAAAAACAAAAATTCCTCAGGCCCCTGCAGTTTGTTTGGCTACCTCAATGAAACTGCTTTTGATAAAATCATCAATAACCTTCCAGTTGCTAAATCTGATGGATGTTTCTAGTCCTTACCTAACTTTACCTCTCTGAGGCATCTGACATTGATGAATTGAAAATCTCTCCCCTCTCAGCTTTTGTAGTAGGTGGAATGGTGGTCCCCCAAAAGATATGTCTATGTATTATCTCACGAGATCCATGAATGTGACCTTATTTGTAAAAAGGGTCTTTGCAGATGTAATTAAGGATCTCGAGATGAGATCACCCTGGATGACACTGACAAATATCTTTATAATAGAGACACAGATGAGAAATCCACATGAAGACAGAGGCAGTTTGGAGTTATGCAGCCATGAGCTAAGAAATAATTAGAGCCACTAGAAGCTGGAAGCTAGAAGCAGCGAGGCATAACTTTCCCCTAGAGTATTTGGAGGGGACACAGGGTCCCATCAGTGCTGACCCCTCCCTTGAGTCCCCCCCCCATGTGATCCCAGAGAGGCAGAATTACTTGGTTACTGGAAATGGAGAAAAGTTTGGAGAAATCCTTCTTGAACCTATCCAGCCAAACCGAGCCAAGCTAAGGAAAAAATTCCTCACATGCACCCAGGTGTTTCCCAAACTCCATTCCCAAAACAAAGTAACTTAACACTCAACCACTCCAGGAAACTCCATTAGACATCTCTCCTTTACAACCTGCTGAAGGAGTGTGGTTACTTTGGCTCAATCTCTTACATGTGTTCCCTAGCTGCAATATTTTTAAAATCTTTCTTTAATTCAAGAATTCCCAGTTGTAGAATTCCCAGTTGCCCCTCTCTAATTATTATCAAAACATATCTCCATTGTTGCACTTACATTCATTGTTCCATGGCTATTTTCCCCACTAGAAGGTGAGCTCCTTGAAGGTAAGAACTATCTTATTTTTACTCCCCTGTGCCTAGCACATTATCAAGCATAAATAGATACAAAATAAGTATTCATTGAATGTACAGACAAATGGAAGAATAAACACCATGTAGTCTAAATTCCATAAGCCTGTGAAATAGATAAGAGCAGTTTCTTGGTTTGAAACCCATCCTACAGCTGAGAACTTTGAGGTCGGGAAGATTAACTGACTTGCCTAAGGACACACAGCCACTTTATTATTTCCTCTACATCACACTTCTTAATTTACACAAACACTCCTCTGTTTTCCCTCACCTAACCTTACCTGAAATTTCTTCTATGCTATTTGCACGCATATCCAGAAGGACCGTTCCATTAATAAGGCAGCTCCTTAGCTCAAAGAGACTATGCAATGAAAGGGTTGCCACATAAGGCTTGCTCCAGCGTTCTCCTCCATCCTCAACATCTTCTTCAAACTTCAGCCACCTGAAAGTATTGCAAAGAACTAGATGCCAAAGACAGAAAATGAGGACTTTTCAAGAGAGAATCTTTAATGTAAGCCACAAAGAAAGATTCTGAATAACCAGACTGAACATTGTAATCTAATCTATATCCTCAGGGTACATTGGTAAGTGAAAACAGCAGGCTATAAAACAATGCAAGATTGAGTATATAGTTGTCTATTTTTATTTAAAGAAAATTTAAAAAATATGAACAGATACATGTATAAGACACCAAATATAATATTCTTCATTATCCCTGGGGTTTCGCACATAATTTTTGTTTTCTTTTTTTGCTTATCTTTATTTTCTAATTTTTATGAGTATGCGTTACTTATGCAATTAAAAGTAGATCTAATCTACATCACTTGGATACATTGACAAACCACATTAATAAAATGATAATAGTTTTCTTTTTAAAAAAGCCTATCTGTGTGACCTTTAGCAACCAGCAAAGACAGAATGACAAAATTAATTGCCTTTTCACTTGGTATCAAGTCAATTGGCTTGTTTAATTCTCTCTACCCACAGAAAACAGCCACGGATATGGCAGGCATCCAGGAAGAGCTGTTCCAATGAGAGCTCAAGCCACGCTTTGTTAGTTAACCCATCTCGCCTCCTTCTCCAAGACTCAGGCATGCTGGCTTTGTAACATCCACAAGGCTCATTAGATCAGTGACTAGAGGAGCTCTGGACATGGCCCCGGTTAATCTGAGGGCTTTTCTGGAGTTTGAGCTCGGACAAGCATGGTCACTCTACAGCTATCCCAGGAAGCCTACTGTCAAGCTGACTACAATCCCAAGGGTCGCTATGAGGTTGGACTTACATGGACTGTCCCATAGGAAGTTAAAGTCTCAAAAATTCTGAGACCTCCAGTGAATTAAAATCCAAATGACTCCATGGTTCACCTACAGGAAAAGTCTGGATGTATGCCCTATCTTCTGGGCTAGGTCCAAACCAAGATGGCCCTAACAGGCATCTTCTAAACTAGAACTATTACATCAAAATAGCCCAGAGGTATTCCAGGCCCCAGAAAAATAAGAGAAGACTCCCTGAAGGTTCCATGTTTCTGTCACTAATCTCAGGCTCAAGGTCAACGGGCACAGGTGTGACCAAAGACATCACAGAGAGGCCAATGTCAAGACTCTCCATAGAGGACTCTAGAACATCAGTCCCTATGTCAGTCATCATTTCTCCCATAAAGAAATAAAAGACAGGCAGGCCTGTCACTTGCTGAAAGGTACATATTTGCCTACCCAAGCAAATCTTGACCCAGTTTATTTGAGGGCCTCACCTGGCTGTCTCCTTCCACTCAGCATCTTCTCCCTCTTTCATACAAATCTCATCCAACTCTGTGAATAGCTCGTGAGGCACATGCTCTTCATCTTCCTCAGTGCCAAGAATGAACTGAACACGCTGAGATGGTGTGTCTGGAAAATCAACCACAGAGAAAGGTCTGCTCCCAGCCTCAACTTAGAATAGAAATAGTATTCTGTCATACTTAGCTCATCTGGGGGCCTTACAATTGCAGAAACATATAAAAGATAATCCTGAATGCAGATCAAAAATATTTCTTTATTCCTAGAAATTTTTTGAAAAGCCCTTCTGTGGAAACAGTTTCATGGGAGAGAAAAATTACTAACTAAAACCACTTGAAGAAAACCCACAAGAATTTTAAAATCTGATGAATTTTATCAAAAGGGAATGACTCATTCTCTAGAAAATGATTCCACCTAGTTTGGTATTGATTTGGGGGCCTGAACTCTAGTGTTTAGTAAGATACTTTTGATTCTTAGTGGCATTTCTTCTTGGAAGCAAGCTCTGAGAACTCTATACAAGGACTAGAGAATCAAGACCACCTGCTTGAATGTCCACCACACATTCCCTCAGCCTCACCAAGCCTCCCAGCCATGGATACCCGCCCTCAATCCCAAGGGTGTTACCGTGGGCCAGGGCCTCCGGGCCTTCCTCCCCCTGGCTGGCTCCTTTTCCCCGGCCTCGTCGCCGATGCTTCTGGCCATGGGTTCGGTGGTGCCGATGACTCTGCCGGCCCAGTGGCATCCGAACCCCGACATACAGAGTTCTATGACCTGAAAAGAAGCAGAAGGTCAGTAGAGACAACTAAAGGAGGGGGGAAAAATTACAGCTTTCAGCTGGCCACAACTCTGTAATTATAAAAGTTCAAAGATTTCCGGGACTAAGAATATAGGGATCTTGGAGCTGAAGGTCTCTTTTGTCTTGCACATGTCTGCAAACCTCACAGGAGTGTTGTTCAAATCAAAGAAAATAATGTGCATGAACATTAAAGGCCAATATAAATGCTAGTTGTTATTATAATGACAATTTGATCAATTGTTAAAAAGCAATATAGTCACTTTATGACAACTGCAGCAAGTCTGGGCAGGGAGACAGTTTAGAAAAGTGGTTAAGTGCTCAGGTCAACTTGCCTGGGTCCAAAGCTTGACTGCATCATTCACTAGCCTTATGACCTTGAACGAGTTATCGAATCTCTCTATGACTGCCTTTAAAAAAGGAGTACTAAAAGTTTATTATTTAAACTTAGTGGGGCTTGTGAGCAGTAAATTTAAGATAATATACGTAAAATGCTTAACACAATGCCTTGAATAAGTTTTAGCAGCCAATACATTCTAGGATCAGTTTCCATTATTTTTTTTTTCCTGCACTATAGAACATACGATATAGAATAACAGTGAGAGACTGATTACAAATCAGAAGGAGCATAGGCTGGGGTTACAGGAAGATATTAAATATTGTACAAAAAAGAGAGGAACATGAAAAAATAATCCAACAGTGTTCCTTTCTAGTTTCTCCTTTCCTACTCCATCATTCTTTCTGTAAACCATATTTTGTTCTTTCATGATTTGCAGGCCTCTCTCACCTCCACCTGGCTTCATTTGCCTTCCTGCCAAGCCAGAATGAAAAGTTTCCAGGTGCTACAACCCCAACACACAGAGCCTTGGTCTTCCCCCATTTCTGCCCAGTTACTGATGTTCAGCACTCTAGATCTCAGGCTGACTCCCCACATCTTCTACCACAAGAGCTGTTCCAATTTTTAGTCCCTGTCTTCAAATCCACAACCTTCTGCACAGAACTTCCCTCTAAGCAGGTTATCTCGCTTCATGTTTTAATGAGAAGACTCAGGCTCTCATGTGAGCTCCTCCATCTCAGCCCTGCTCACTTTCCTCCCCCAGCTTCTCCTCTTTGCCAGGCTAATAAACATTGTCTCCCACTGCTCTAGGGTCCTACTCCATCAGTTATGCTTGGTCTCTCCTTCCCATCCATCCCTTCCACTGGTTTCTCTTGACTACACACACATACTCAAGTCTCTTATTCTAGAAAGAAAATTTACCAGTGCAGTTACACTCTCCCAAGTTTCTGCCCTGTCCTCTCCCCTTCTCCATCAAACCACTTTCAAGAACAGTCTACAACCTAGCTCCCTTTCCTTACCATCTCTTTGTTCCATAACCTCTGCATGTGGCCATTCTCCATTGAAATTGCCCTCATTAGGGACACAAGACCATCTAATCTCTACACCAGATCTCCATCATCTTACATCTCTCTCAGTTCAATTCAAAAGACTTTCTTAAGAGCCCACCACGTTCCAGGCAGTATCCAAATCCTTTGACCACTTCCTCCCCTCGGTTGTCTGGGCGCCCTTAGCTCCTGTCTCACTGCTCTCCCTGGCTCGCTTGCACTCTTCTGACTGTGTTTCTCTATCCCTTCCGCAATCCACCAAAAGAAGGCTCCCTGGGTTTCCCTCTTTGGCCCCTTTTTTCTCCCTTTTTAGTGATATTTGCTGTCCTGATTTCAAAATTCACTTCTACAAATGACCCCCAAATCTTTATCTACAGTGATTCAATGTGTCCCAAAGCAAACCCGCCATCCTCCATCTCAAGTCAGGCTCCCGTTCATTTCCTCCATGTTTCTGTCCATGGCACCCCATTCTCTCAACTTTCCAGGCTTGAAACCTCAGAGATAACTTAGTTCCACCTCTATTCCTTGCCCCTCAGTGCTACATCCTATAGATTAGGGATGTCAAGCCTTTCTCTCCTACCACTTTAAGGACAGCAGGGGCCTCCTTCCGTCTCCCACACCAATTCAATCCTACAAACCAATCCCCCTGAGGTACTACTCTAATCATGGCTAACTCCTACATAGTTAGGACCCTTCATGATCCAGCCTGCTAGGGCCCCATCCTGCTTTCTCGTCTTTTCTTCCTCCAGGACAAATCATACATTCAATAGGAAAGTAAAGGGGAAAACCTATAAAAGAACAGAGTAATCACCTCAAGAGAGATAAAAATAGAAATCCCACATAGGCTCACATCGAATAAACATTCTAGGGGCAAAGAAATCTAGAGACGTACTGCAGCAACAGAATGGCCTGATTTTGACTCTGTCTCTTCATAGCCTTAGCTACTGCACAGATTCATTGCAAATGCACCTTCCTTCTTGGTATTACTTCTGATCTCCTGATCAGATGTGCTACCTCCTTCCTCTAATTCCTCAGCATCCTTGTCAGGCATTTTCTTATGCACTTATTATGTCTTGCATTAAAGTTAAGCATCTATCAGTCTTATCTCCCACTATTCATCTGCAAGCTCCTCAAGGTCCCAGGTCAGACCATCTTCCTCTTGGAATCCCTCACATAACAAAGCACGGTAGTCTTATGCATACATGATTATCCCTCCACAAATATTCATAAAATGGAAAATCTCCTAAGTGCCTCCACAAGGAACATAACCCCTTAAGACCTCTTCAGGAGAAGACAATCTAACCTTAGAAGGCCTCTAATCTGAAGAGGGCCACAAGAGAAATGAGCAACCAAAGTGAATGTTTTTAGGGTGGATGAAATACTTACCAGGACATGAGAGGATTGAGAAGGTCCTAGTGAACCTGAGAATTTAAAGTTTAATCCAGGAAGACTTCCTAGATAAGAGGACTTTATGGAAAGTGTTACCAACTCTTCATCATCTTCTTTTCCCAGCAATGGGGTTTCCTAAGACTATGTTCAATTTCTTTGGAGATTCCCTGATAGTGCTCTCCACTTCCAAGTGGGGTTAAAGTGCCTTGGAGTACTGCCCTAGCACCCCTTTCTCTATTTCTCCTTCCTTTGCTTTGTCCTGCCCTGACTTCCAAATTCCAAAGTGACAAAGTAAAATAAAAAAGAAACAGTGAAAATTAGAGGAGAAGATGATCAGAAATTTGTGATAGTGTTGACAGACAGGAGGATAAAATATTTATGTCTTGCATTATCTGGTAGAATTATACCTTTTACCTTCTTCCTGTCTTAAAACCAGTCTTATGTTGACTTGTGCACATCTTAGGACATTTTTGAGAGGAAGATCTCTAACCATAATGTAGTCATCTTGAAACTTCATTAAAACAGAAATAGAGAACCAGAAGAGGTCATTTGCTAAGATGTGGGATTCCAGACCTCTGACATTATCAACAAAAACTATAAAGTGTGAAAATGACCAAATTGAATATTATCTTAAATATAATAGCATTTGTTAACTAATAATGGTCAACTATAGTATGTTAATTAGGTCCCTATAGCACATCACTGAGATCAATCCAGGCTCATGTCACCTAATTATGCCAGGTCCTGTCCCAAGGGCTGGGGATACAGTAGTGAACAGAACAAAATCCCTGTCTTCAAGACACATACTCTAGTTGGGGAAGACAGACATCATAAAAACAAAAACATGTTATTTCAAATATTGATAATTATCATGACTAAAATATACTAAAGTGCTAGAGTGTCTATTGTGGCAGGTACAATGAAAAAGGGAGACTTTATATGATTAGAAGGGACATCTGAGTAATGAGAAAGAGAGGCTATGAAAAGATCTGGGGGGAGAGTATTCCAGGGAGAGAGAAGATCAAGTACACAGGCCATACAATAGCAATGGGCAGGGCTGGTTCCAAGGCAAAAGGACAGCTAGTAGGGCCAGAACACAGTGAAAGAGGAAAGAAGAGAAGAGTGAAAAGTTTAGTAAGACAGACAGGGCAGATCATGAAGAATATGTGGACCATGAAAAGCATAATTAGATCCTAGAGAATCACTTCAACCAGCTCCTAAAATAGTGACCTAACTGCTGTAAAATCAGATGTGTCCAGGTAGAGTAGACTTAAGAACAGTCTGAGGGGTAACTCTCAGTCCTTCAATACAGCTATCTTGACCATGTGCTTCCTCTTTCCAGCAAACCCCCCAAAAGTTTACTGGCCAGTCTAGGATCTCCACTTTTCCTTAAACACATTCCAAGTATCTTCACTGGGCTTGTGCTGGTATACTGCTAATATTATTTAATTTTAACTACATTCTAAAGAGAAGTTGAAAATACAGTGATTAGGTATTAGAACCTGTGTTATTGCATCTTTCTTGGTTAATTTACCCACTGACACTACTAAAATAATACAAGGAGGATGGACCAAATAACTTCTCAGGTCTTGTCTAGATGGTAGCTAGTCCAGGTTCTAATGGTCAAAACCTAGGGAAGTCTCAGGCTAGGGCATTCTCTGGAGAAATCACAATGGTTCAATTGTTCTCACTATCCTTACTTATTGATGCAAAAAGAGACCATAAAAGAAGCTCAGTTAATATTTGTTGAGTAAATAATGTATGGTTTTGCTTAATATTTAAATTCCACGAGGCAAGCCTGGAGCATAATGGGGAAGACATCCTACAGATGCCTTTGATGGATTTGTAGGAAGTGAGGTAAAGCCAACATCTTAGAGAAGGAAGAGTCTAATCAGTTCTCACAAACATTAGCCAACCACGCCTGTCTTTTGAAAACAGCAGCGAGACAGGCAGAAATGAAAACAAGCCCTGGCAGGTCGTAGCTAAGTAGGACCGAGTATCTATCAGAAAATAAGGCATCAGATTCTGGGCTGGGGACTCTGAAACAGACACTTGAATTTTCTACTCAAATCAGAAGAAAAGATGACAAACAAATGGACACTAGGAAATGAATATACCACCAATAAAATCCAGTCCATATAATTGGATTCTGGCAGTCTGGTGACTTTACTAAACTGATCCTCTGGTTACTTTGCCAGCCATTCAAGTGCTCTTATACCCACAGTCTTCATCCTCCTCATCTACCTGTCAATTCAGTCAGATCTCACCTCCTTTCTATCTCATTCTCCACTCTTTTTTCAAGTTATTGTCAAATCTATTCTTTGGGGGCTATCTGTTTGCAAAGGCAAGTACTCATTTAGCAAAACCTATGGGAAAGATGTAACTTTAGTGTATATTTTTTAAAATAAGTATGTATACACATACAGATAGCAATCATCATAATCAGACTGGGACTGAATCGCAGGTGGGACTCACCTTGCTAATGGACATTGGGCCTACCATTCTATACATACTGTTTACCAAGTATGTAGACAGAACTCATTAGCACATACAAAAGAGTATTCCATTCCCCTGGGATAGATGTTGACTCAAAATCAATAACCACAGGGGGAATCTAACATATGGAACAGATGCAAGCTTTTTTTTTTTTAACTTATAAATATGACCAAATGGCTCTTACGCATTTGCTAAAAACTTATTAGAAGGCACTAAACTTACTCTAGGTTTCATAAATCTAGTTAATCAGGAATAATGATCTGCCAGGGAAAATGTAAAAATCCATTCCATCTAAAGCAACTGCTCCGTATTCCTCTGGGATGGGAAGAGTCCCCTGAAGCACATCATGGACTACTGCTCTTCATGAGTTTACTTTTAGAAATCTGTTCTAATGTTTGCTTTTGACTCTTCTCAAAAAAAAAAAAAAAGCAACGTCATGGTTTAATGCACTATATCCTACTGATGGAATTAACTTTTCCCCCAAAAATTACACATTTACAAAAGTCTCTCACAATGTCCAGAGACTAAATATCAGAGTAGTTCTGAAAATGGGTTAGGAAATGGTTTATGTCTTGTGAGGTAGAGGGTATGGAGTAAAGGGGAAGAAAGACCCAGGGATTTATCTGCAGCCACACAACCCTGTATCATGGCATACACATCGAATCAGAATACAATTTACCTGTCTTCCATCAAAGTGGGATTGATTTTACCCCACACCTTAAGAAATAATGTCACCCTAAATGCAGCTTCTCTGAGTCCTAGGGCTGCCTTCAGAGTGAGTCAGGGTGGAGTCCACAGCATGTCCAACCCTAAAGCAAATCCCTCTTCTCTCTAGAGCAGCTCAAGTGACACATCAGGCCTGACAAGTGGGCACCATTTGTCCTCCATTTGCCTGGAGTGCTTTTTGTTAATAGTACTACCATAAATAAGATTCTAGTTTTCAAAAAGGTCTATGTATAAAGGACCATTTCCCAACACACTATCCCCTAGTAATAACATCATCATAGATGGCTTTCTTTTATGGAAAAATGGAAAGCACATAACAAATAGGTGATGTCATCGCAAAAAGCTGCTCCTATGCCAATTACTCAGCTGATCTCTATGGATGGAACATAGTCCTCGGGGTTCAAGAGAGTTTGCCCAAGTTTATTATTCTACTCCCAAGTAGACAAGAATGTTCATCAATGGTTACCTCCTTGCTGAGGACAAAGGTCTCGTGGACCCCAATAACTAAATTGAAAGCAGCAATGTCCCCACAAAGCACTGAGAGGGTAGAACGGCAACAGGATTATCAGGGCAGAAGGAGGGTGGGGTAATACATTAAAATGTTTATATACAGTGGAACAAGATGTTGAGGTTGGTGGTTAATGCTGGATACTGTCCTCACTTGCAGGCACTGTGGTAGAGTGGAAAGAGCAGACTTCTGTCCCAATCTCTCCTGCCATTTGACTGCATGACCATGAGCAGTTTCCCCACATATAAAATAGGGTAAAACTTACCTGTCTTTCTTGCTATGAAGATAAAAAAAAAGACAACTTGTACGAAGGCTCTAATCAAATGCCTAACACATAAGGGGCATTCCAACAAATGTAAGTTTCCCACTCCCACACCCTTTCCTTCTCCTACTTTCTCCCAGTTGCTGAAATCCACATTGGCTCTTCTTCCTTCTGGTTAAAATAACTTGGAAAACTTGACCTTGATATATTCAAAATCCACTGACCTCCACAGAGCCACCCACATAAGTTCTCATGGTAACAGACCCAGAAGCTGAGTCAGCCTTCACAGCTTTCACTCTCCCCATCCAAAGGACAAGTTTTCTCTAGGGATTATACAACTTTGATGAAAAAAAAGTCACGGGAACAGAGAGACTATTTCACATGTTGTCCTAGTCATTAGAATGTTGCTGTATCATAGACTTCAACATTGTAGGGGATGCTGCAGAGAGCTCGCAAAGGCTTTTGAGCCAAATGTGGATTCTCATTAAAGCTATACTAGACATGAGCCTTCCTCTAATAAGACTGGGCGTCACCACTTACCAGGAAACTAGGCCCCATGGGAAAAAGGGAAGCAGGACACCACATGATGGTTATGAAGGGAGCAGGAGTGAGGCAGAAAAGAAAGGCAAGAACAGCCTTAATAAGGTAAACTAGACAGAATGGGCCAATAAAAATGCCTCTTGCATCCTGTCCACTTCAGTTGAGTTTTTATACAACTCTGTGCTGTGAACTCTTAAAGACTATGTTATAGGTGTGTATGTGTTTTCCCTTTTCTTGTTTAGAAAAAAACATCAGGCAGAAATGGGTATAGTTATAAGAGAAGAACTAACATTGGAAATGGGGTAAAAAAACAACAACAACAGGGTTTTAAAGCAAAACTGAGTTTTAAAAGTTATTTGTATTTTTTCTTTTAAAATTTTGTATATATTTATATTTCTAATCAGTTATCAAGAATTAATAAACTGATCTGAATACTTCACATTCTCAAGGGATAAGTCACTTAGTAATATTTATATTGGACTGTACAGTGCTCAAAGCACTGTCTCACAAGATGTCTATTAGAACCTAATAGTAAGACAGGTATTATCATCCCTACTTTTATTTAACAGACAAGGAAACTGAGGCTAAGAGAAATTAAGTGGTTTTATCCCAAGGTCCTAACAACTAGTGAAAAAGAGCTAGGACTCAAACCCAGGTCTCCTGATGGCAAAGCTGCTCCTCCCACACCAGGCTGCCCTTCGCTAACTTTCCCCATTACATAGTATAACAGTTCTTACCTTCCAACTCTTCTTTCTCATAGTGAATGTTGAGAATTGTACTGGTCCCACCCTGATCCACCACAGCCTCTTCATCTGGTCTCTGTTGAAACATAAATAAGTAGTTATAGTAATACCCCTACATTCATCCAAACATTCAGTTAAGTACTGTGTGTATCCAGATCCTTTATGCAACCCTTGGGGGGGAAAAGCACAATGGTTTATGTATATTTTTAATTTGAAACTCACAATAACTTTGAGATGCAAACATGGCAGCCATTCTCTTTCTCGTTTTTATAAATGAGCAGCCTGAGACTAGGAAATGTTAAGTAATTATTGCCCAAGGTCACAAGTATGGTAAAAGGCAGAGCTAAAACTGAGCCCAGGTCTTGCGACTGGAGATCTCATGCCTTTTCTACCTCTGCACTCCACTTACACATCTGTATAACACAGGTATTTTGTAAGTAGTGTTGACCACATTGTCTCATTTGGTGTAAACCAGTCCTGTTTTACCACTCTGTTCTTGATATTCTCCATCCTACTCCTCTGACCATACATCCTCTGTCTCTTACTAAGGCTCATCTTTCTCCAGCCATTAATCTCCAAGAATTAGCACTCTACCTTTTGTTTCCCTTGCTTGAGTCTTACAATTTCAACAGCAGCCTGAAATGGTGTGGCTCACTGGGATGCCACACCTCAAGAGCCATGTGTCTAAAACCAAACTAATATTCCTTCCAAAACTAGTAGCCTGTGCTCACTTACTTACTCTTAGCTATGGCACGATCATTTCTTAGTCCACATTTGAAATTTCAAACTTTTTTATTCATCTATTCTATATGTATTTAGTGCCTATTACATGCCCTAAGGAAAACAGTTGCCTTTTCTTATCAAGACCTCCTTTGCAATTTCCCTCAAATTCAGTCTCATCGCACATCTACTCGATCCCATATTCTCCAACACTTTCAGTCACAGTGGACATTTTTTTCAGTTCTAGAACCACATCAACTTTCTTCCTTCGGAGTTGCTTCTTCTGCCCTCTGCCAGCTACCCCCACCTCTACCACCAGCAGCTAGTACTTATTCATCATCCCATAGATTTCAGCCTAAATGCACTTCTTTGGAAGCCCTCCCGACTGCCCTTCCTCTGAACTAAGCTAGGTTCCCCCATTTTTATGCCCTCATAGCATACTGTACTTCTCCTTAGTAAGGCAATGCTCTGCTCCTTAGGAGAGGAACCATATCTGTCTTCCTCACCACAGTTACACAGACTTTACCTAGCACTCTACACAGACTTTTCACATAGTAAGTGCTCAATAAACCTTTGTTAGAAGAATGAATATAATGGCACCCACCTTAACAAGACCTTTGCCAGACCCTGAATTATTTCAAAAATTGCTTTAGCTGATTTTCCCACTAGTCTTTTTCCTTACCAACCATACAGCTGCAGCCAGGCTCACCATGCACATTCTCACCTTTGTGCCTGTGCTCACACTGTCTGGTCACTTACCAGTCCCCTTCCCCACCCTCCAGGACACCAAATCCTTACCATCTTTCCAGATCCTGCTCAAATTTCCAGCTTACTGTTCCAATTTTACTATTTTGTAATTTTACATAATTTAAATCTATGCCTCCAAATAAGGCAAACTGAACATAAGACAATCCATTTTCTCAATCAGAAGATTAAAAAAAAAAAAGTTTTTGAGGGCAACTTGAATAAACAAACTTTTAGGGAAATAGATGAAATACTCGAATATTTACTTATAGTATTTTATTTATGAATTTAGTTTTACAGACATATTTAAAATTCCATATTACTACTACCATGGGATAATCTCTAAGACATAATACTAATTTTAAAAAGCAAAGTGGAAAAAACTGTATTATTTGCTAACTTTTATCTAAGAAAGAGTATTGGAACATAAGCATCTGCTTATACTTAAAAACATATAAAGGAAGAATAAGTCATAAAAGATGTTCTTAAATAGTCACCTATAAAGGAGGAAGGACATGGGGAAAGGAGATAAAGATAGAAACTAAACTTCTTGGAATATATCTTATTTTGTAAATATTTTACGTAACTTAAAACCAAAATTTAAAATTTTTAAAGCAATTCCTAGAAATCAAAAACAAAATGAAAAGAAATGCCAAATTGATGGTATAACTATTCCAAGAGAAATTATTTCTAGTAATTTTAAAACATGATAAACTGATTTAGTGGCACATATTCTAAGGACAAAAGGAATTAAAGAAGATCTTAAACTGCTTTTTGGTTATCATATTGTTGATTGTCATGTCAGTTTTATTCTTCTGAGACAGTTGTGTATTGTGAGATAAAATAAACAATAATTATGTGGACTTTTCTTGTCACACTCAGTGTGATCGAGAACTGGAATTCTCAGCAGGGGTGAAAGGAGATACAGTTGTAAGAAAGAAGTAAAAACCATGCAGTCTTAAATCTGAGTAGGAAATATCAGCAAGAATATTATGTATTTTTATCTGTAAATGTTTTAAAGTTTATAAATTTATATTTTTCTATCTCTGTCCACTCAAAAGGCTTAGAAAATATAATCAGCCAATAGCAAGGAGTATCATTAACACCTAGATTGTGGTCTCTTAAAGTACCATTTTCTACTAAAAGGAACTCAAAGACAGCTAAGGTTGTGTCAAAAGGACTCAGGAGCCAACTTAAAGAGGTCCTTTGCCAAATAGGGCAATTTGAGCATCAATAAGGGTAATAAATGCAACAGATTGAATATATTAAATACATTAAAATCCATAAGTTCACAATGTCACTTTAAAAATTAACTAATTGGTCACCATTGGAAGATAATGCTAATAAAACAACTCATTGTTTTGAAAAGTGGAAAAATTTACTCTGGTTTTCTTATATAAATTATAACCATAGAGTATTACCATAAAGTAGATGAAGGAATTTTCTCATTATAAAAAAGAATAAATGGAAAGGAGTGTCAGAATTAAAACACTGCTATTTACAATCCCAAATGGATTGTATTGATTTTCACAAACATCGGAGAGAGACAACCAGACATTATATGCCTCCTAATGGGAGACCTTATCATCACCCATGAGGTAATCTTACCAAATAAATTGTCCCTGAATCTGATCAAGCCTCTAAATCCAAATACCAATTTACTGAAAATACAGTGAAACAGAGCTCCACAGAAAAACAACACTGCGAGAATACAATCAACAAAGTCCAGACTGTGGGAAATTATATAGAATAAATCTCCCCCTGCCCCCTTTTTTAAAATAAATAATTGCAGGAAGAGAAAGAGACAGAAACAGAGAGGAAGGTGAAACCAACAGGTGAAAAGAAACAATGAACCAACCACAACGATCTTGATTAAAACAAACTAACTGAAATAATTCTTTATTTTTTTAATAACTTTTCTAAAGTTATGACATTTGAGACAACTGGAAATTTGAATATTGACTAGACTTTTTATTATATTAAAGAAACTGTTATTTTTCTTTTGAGGTGTATTATGCTCATGTTTTTAAGAATCCTTATCTTTTAGTGACACATTAAAATATGTAGTGAAAAAAATAATGATTACAAATATGTAAAATAATATATTAACTTAAAAATATTACTTATCTCACATTTTATAAATGTTATTCAAAGTTTTCAAATACATCTTTAACATCAACGTCCTCATCATCACCATAGGTGGTTTGAGTCAATTTTCCAGAGCATGTCAGTTTCACTTCCATCTAAGTTGTAAATTCTCTCATGTAAAGTAGGGTCTTTTCTGAAGAATAACTTTTAGGTGAAAGAACCCTGCTTTTATTTTACACTTATTTGTTCACCTGGCTTATTGGTAAGATCATAAATTTTCTAACAGCAGCAGCCACATATTTTCATTCATGTTCTCCCAGAGTCTAATACAGTAGTTTACCACTGTAAGTAGCCTGCATGCCTGTATGTTCACTACTATGTATCTAGCACCTAGTACAATGTCCAGTATGTGGTAAGTAGCCAATAAATTTTGACAAATGAATATTAGTTTTCTGAACTCTTTATTTAAATCACATGATCACTTATTTTCTTATAAAACTTCATATATATGTATCTATGTACACAAATGTGAATAATTTTTCAAGTTGGTTTCCCCACAGGTTTGTAATATCCAGAGGGCAGAGACCAATTAATTATGATGCTTAGTATTGTCCACTGACACCTGACACAGCACAGAACACAGCAGGAAGCTGGATGAAGTGGGGGAGGAGGGATGATTGATTTTTGACTCTAAGACTATAAAAGCAAAATATTAAAAGCAAGGTCAACTGTCTGAAAAATTCAGGTTAGAAAATTGACTTGTTGTTTGTTTCCTTAATTTAAATTGATTAACCACAGCCTAAATTCACTGAATAAATGTTCATCCACTTTCTTTGTCTTGCCGAAGAAAACAGAGCCACTGTCAAATACCATTAGCCAGAGCACTTGAAAGGTCAGGCTTAAATGTGAATGTGTGGACTTTGTTTGGATCATGATTCAAGTAAGTCAACTATCTGAAAAAATTATAAGGCGCTCACAGAAATTTGAACCGAATAAATATTTGATTATATAAAGAATTTGTTTATTTTTAAGTAATAATATTGTGATATGGTAATTATGTCATTAAAAAAGAGTCCTTAATCTTTAGTGATACATACTAAAGTTTTTACTGATGAAATGATGTGATGTCTGGGATTTGGAGAGTGGGGAAGACATAGATCAAACAATATAGATTGTGTGTTCACTGTTGAAGCCAGGTCATTGTGCACATAATGATCCATTTTTATAAGCTTTTCTACTTTGGTACATGTTTGAGATGTTCCATAAATTTTAAGTATACATGAAATCTGCTTAAAATCACAAAAATGAAAAGAAAGGAACATCAAGTCTCACCGGTTTCGGTCTGTGCTTGTTGCAGCTTCCCCATCAGTTGGCTTTATTTCTTCTAATACCATTATTATTTATGGCCGAGAAGACTTTTTTTAATTATTAATTAAGTTTATTGGGGTAACATTGGTTAATACAATTTTATAATTTTCAAGTGTACATTATCATTTGACATCTGTATATTCTATTGTGTGTTTATCACCCAAAGTCCAGTTTCCTTCAGCTACCATGTATTTGATTCCTTTTACCTACTTCACCCTCACCCTAAATCCTATATTTGAACCCTTTTACCCAGTCTACCTCCCCCACACCACTAGTAACCACTAGCCCATTGTCCATGTCCATGAGTCTCTGTTTGTTTGTCCTGCTTATTTTTTGCTTTTAAGTTTACATCCCACATATAAGTGATATTATGTGATTTTCAAGTTTTTCTGTCTGGCTAATTTCATTTAGCATGATTATCTCGGGTCCATCCATGTTGTTGCAAATGGTAGTATTTCATCTCTTTTTATGGCTGAGTAATATTCCATTGTAATATACCACAGCTTCTTTAGCCAATCATCTATCGTAGATCACTTCGTTGCTTCCATGTCCTGGCTACTGTGAAAAATACTGCTATGAACATCGGTGTGCAAATATCTTTTTGGATATGGGTTTTCAAGACTTTGGGGTAAATACACAGTAGAGGAATTGCTGGATCATATGGTAGATCAATTCTTAGTTTTTTGAGGAACCTCCATACTATTTTCCATAGTGGCTGTACCAATTTGCAGTCCCACCAATAGTGTATGAGGGTTCCTTTTTCTCTGCATGCTCAGAGAGGATTTCTTAACCATGGATTTCTAGGGTTCCTATGAATGGGCTTCAGAGGATTATGTGTCAGTATATATTTTTCTTGGGAAAGAGTCCATAACTTTCGTCAGATTCTCAGGGGAGCTATGACTCAGAAAAGATTAGAATCATAAAGCCACATTATATAAGTTTAGGAGAAAAAGGAAAGGAGGGAGGAAGGGAAAGAAAGGTGAACTAGAGAAAAGGCCCTGTTTCAAAGTCTCCTCATTTCTGTACTTCCTCTTAGTTCACTAACAATGACCCACTACCCATAAATGTGAATTGATTTGGCTGCCTATCACAAGAACAAGATAAAAAGAACTATGGGGGTTAAACACACATGAAAACATGGAAACTGAAAGGCACATAGTGAGAGAGAAAGCATCGTTATGAGCCTTGAAAAATGAATGAATTATAGCTGAGTAGCAGACCAGAATCTCACTTACAGTTAATAGACAAATTAAAAGGTAGGGGCAGGGCTGAGTCTTACATAATGCCTCCTGCTCCTGGAAGCAGCCACAGAGGCTGCAGGGGAGGGAGAAGACAGCAGTGTGGAGCCCACCTTGAGCCCTCTCCCTGACACAGCTCCCCTGCTGCTCCATGCTGGGCCTATGTTATAGACCTGTCAAACTCAATCCCACCTCTTTTCCTGCAGTCACTCTCAGACTTTTTACCTCCAAAGACCCCTTTAATTTTTTTTCCTAAGTATCCAATGTTTGCTTCGATTGTATAGTACTCTCACCCCTCCATCCTCTCACCCACTCCCACCCCAGACCCCCCCCCCAAAAAAAAAGAATCAAGCATTTATTAAGTTCTGATATATTTAATAATTTTAAATCAACAAATAAATATAGAAGTGGCTTCTAGAGTTTCTAATCAGCAATTGAGTTAATGTAATTAGTATTAGGAAGAACTATTCATTGAGCACTTACTATATGCCTAGCATTGTGCTTTATATATATTACCTCACTAAATCCTCACAATTGCCCTAAATCAAAGATAAATAATATATCACAAGAGCTAAGTGGGATAGGAAGAACTCAAATGTCTCTATTCCTTATATTAACATTGTACTCTAATATTGCCAAAAGCAAAAAACCTGGTCATTTTAAAGAGCTTGTGTCACCTAATTAATAGATTAATGTCCACAGTGAGAACAGCTCAAGATCTACATTATTACCTTCTTAAATCCTTAATGCTCCAGAACATTGTACTTCAAACTGCCCCTTTACTGACCAGACTTCCAATAGTTTTCCACCTCATTCAATTCCATCTTCCTCTTTATCTAGAAAAGTCTGTGAATTCTGGCCCCTTGAAGCTCCATCACTGAATCTGATACACAGATCCCCAACTCTCTAATGCCCTCTAATTTGACTTTCTTACTGAATGCAGATACCCTATCGCAAGAAAAAATGGTTCTAGTGACCAATGAGCTGCTGAATACCCACAAATTTCCTATTCTGACCCAAGCAGTCTGCTTGGGGCCTAAAATTTCAAAGTGGTTCTGGCTTCTCGGTAATTCTTTTCTTGAACCCCACTTGGAGTCACTCCTGTTCAGTATAGATTACTAATTAGTACATTATGGTAGGTGGAATAATGACCCCCACAACAAGGTTCCAGATGGAAGTAAAATTGTTAATCAGTTCAATTTAAAATAGAGATTACCCTGGATTATCTGGTGGGTTCAATATAATCACAAAGATCCCTAAAAGGGGAAGAGGGAAACAGAATAATAATCAGAGAAAGAGATATGATGCCAAAAGTAGGGTCTGAGACACACTGTTGCTAGCTTTGAAGACAGAGTTAGAGCACTATGAGCCAAGGAATACAGGCAGCCTCTGGAAGCTAAAGAAGTCAAAGAAACAGATTCTCTCCTAGAGCCTCTAGAAGGAAACACCAGCACTTTGATTTTAGCCCAGTGAGAGGTTGTTGGACTTCTGAACTACAGAACTGTAAGATAATCAATTTGTGTTGTTTTAAGCCATGAAATTTGTGATAATTTGTTATGGCAACAATAGAAACTAATACATACATTATGGCTTCCTAACTACCAAGACCTGAGTAAGGTGGTACTGTCCTATGGGAAACACCAAGCTCTCCATTATCTAAGATTTGTTGCTGTTACCTAGCAGCAAATTTAGAACAAATATGGTTGCTTTGCTGTGTCCTGGTTACTACTGTGGCAGGCTTGGCTGAGAGCCCTATCTACACTGCCAAGGCAAACTATGAGCTAAAAATTATCCACAAATTTATCTACAAAATTAACAGGAAGTAAATTTGCAGCCTGAAATGTCCCCTAGATGACTTCAATTCTCTGCTTGGCAGGACAGCCATACCTCTCCTACTGAAGTTCCCCAGTAAAATCTATAAAGCCAGATAAAGAGAACATTCACAGCTTCGCCAATTCCCACATAGAGAAAGAACACCTAGCCTGTGTTGGGAGAGGGTGGAGGAGTATGAATTATACATTGCAATGTAGTGAGAGGAGAAATTGCTATGGTTGATAACTTTTGTTCAATAACATTCAGCAAATACTTACTGCTGACCTTGGAAAAGTTAACATGCTTTCTACAGAGCCATTCATTCATTCACTCAGCAAATACTTACTGAGCTCCAACATATGCCAGAGTCATTGGGAATGAGCATTCAGGTCCCCTTCAGGAACTTCTGTTTTAGAGTTTTCTCAGGCATACCTTAAGACATGCAATGTAACTCTCTTCCCATTAGCCATACTTCCCAATTATCACCCATTTACCAGAGTTTATTATTCTGAAGATTTTGCAACATTTTCCATTCTGAGTAGGCCTGTTTCACATAAAAGTCTTGGTAACTACCCAAATTCACTTGCTCCCCGCTCTGCCACTTCTACCTTTTCTGAATCTCCATGCAGGCCTCAGCACTACTTAGCTCAAGTGCTGATGATTTTGACCTCTCTAGCCTTCTCCTCTAGCACTTCCTTCTGCTCAGTGTTGAAAGTGCTGATCAGAAGAACTTTGAAGTTACAAGATGTCCCCAGTTCCAGTCCAAACTAGGAACTCTCCCTAAAGTTTTCTGATCTTCTTCCTCCATTACTACCCCCTTTAAGAGCTCATTTACTCCTAAAATTCCAATAACTACCTCTGGATGTCTCATCAAAAGTCAATAATGCAGGCCTCCCTTAATTCATCCAAAATTACAGTCTCCTGATTGGCCTCCTTCATTCCAGTTGTCCAACAGTGAGGCAAAGGTGTAATAGCCACCATAATAAAAGAAGGCATCTTAAAATTGAAAAATGAAGCAGACAACTCCACAGAATATAACAGAATTTATTATGGGGTAATTTACTTCCAGGAAGATTGGGTCCGAAAGGAAAAAATGACCCAGAAGTCTGTGCAGGTTATTCTCTGTTAACAGACCCCTGTTACAGTACTTTTTTTAAAGTATAACTCGGGTACTAATGACTGACAGGATAGAGACAAAGAATGCAGTGTCAGGACTCATACTTCCTAGTGGTCTTGTGATAGATAATTGTTTGTAATCAATACTATCACCAGTTTGATATTTATCTCAGTTGTCATGCCATTCCAGCTATTACAAACAAACATATTTATGGCTACATTTTAAGAAACACAGATAATCGTTAATTAGGAAACTTTGATATGCTTGCTAAGGACAGTGAAGTTGGTCAAAGGTCACAGTATGAAACTTTTTTTTAATTTAATTTAATTTTATTATTATTTTTTTAGGGTGACATTGGTTAACAAAATCCAATAAGTTTCAGCCATACACTTTAACAGTAAGGCATATATATATTTACACTGTGTGTTCATCTTACATAGTTAGATTTCTTTCTGTCACCACATATCTGACCCACTTTACCCCATCCACCTCCTCTCTCCTCCCTCCCCTCTACCCTCTGGTAACCACTAGTCTATTGTCCATGTCTGTGAGTCTCTGTTTGTCCTGTTCACTTGTTGCTTTTAGGTTTATATCCCACATGTAAGTGATATGTGATTTTCAACTTTCAATCTGGCTTATCTTGCTTAGCATGATTATCTCGAGGTCCATCCATGTTGTTGCAAATGGCAGTATTTCATCTCTTCTTACGGCTGAGTGATATTACATTGTACATATGTACCACAGCTTCTTTATCTAATCATTTATCGTAGGACACTTCAGTTGCTTCTATGTCCTGGCCATCGTAAATAATGCTGCTATGAATGTCCATGGGCAAACATGTTTTCGGATATGAGTTTTCAAGTCTTTGGGGTAAATACCCAGTAGAGGGATTGCACAGCATCAAACTTAAATCCATGACACACAAATTAAATTGGTTTTGTTCTCATCTACAGCTATACACCAGTCTCTTCCCTCTTTACTATATCCTTTGTACATCTTGCCACATATATCTTCTCAAACACTTGTTAAGTGCTCACTCTGAGCCAGACACTGGTCTAGGAGTCAAAGACACAAACTATAGTAATGCAGAGTGATCAAGGGCACATCCTTCGGAGAGGGGCAGCTCTGCTACTTATTAGAAGTTACTTAACCTCTCTACATCTTGGTTTCCTCATTTGGAAAATGGGGATAATAAGGGCATGTAACTCTCAGGGTTATTGAGAGACTTAGATGAGATAATGAATCAAAGCCCTTAACATAGTGTCTGGCACATAGCAAGCACCAATAAAAGTCAGCTTACATAAACAATATCAAAGAGAGCTCTCAGGTTAGAGGCAGAGATGAACATGTATATTCCATAAGTAAAGGGTGGGAGAAGTAACAGGACTTGGTGGGTGTCATGAACAGAGAAGCCAGAGTGAGGAATTCTGATAGTGATATGGAGCAAGACCTTGAAAGTTAAAATGGAATTCTCTAGGTGGAGAATAGGAAAAAAATTTTCTGGTTGGGCCACCTGAGCAAAGACATGACAGCACATTAAAGCTCTGGTGTGATCAAACAGTGGCTGTCTGTTGCCCTGGGCTAATTCTGACAAGGCCTTGAGCTCCTTAAGGAAAGGCACATTGGTTTTGGATATGTGAGAATCATTTATTTACTCATGCAACTGAGTACCTATTTCATACCTGACACTGTGCTAGATGAAAAGACTTTGTACTTAACTCCTGCTCTCGTGAAGCTTCTATTTGAAAATAAACAAAAAATCAGTACAAGAACACTTCAGATAAATGATTTGTGCTATTAAGAAAACAAAAAAGGATCAAACGAAAGGGAGTAACTATGGGTAGAGGTCAAGGAAAGCCACTGTGAGGAGGTGACATTTGAGTTGAGTCATGAGAAGGCCTAAGTAGAAAAATATCTTAGGCAGAGGGACAGACAAGAACAAAGGTCCCGAAGTATGAAAGAGCTTGCCATACTGAAGAAACAGAAAGCCAGTATATGGTGAGAGAGTGGAGGAGAGACCGTCAGGGAGAGTAGGCAAGGCCCTGATCACTTTAAAGCTCAGTAGGCCATGATAAGGAGTTTGAGTTTAATTTTAAAAGGCATTGGGAAGCCACTGAAGGGCTTTGAAATAGGATATGAAATAATCTGGTTTGTGTTTTTAAAAGCTCTCTCTGGCTGCCATGTTTAAAGTGGAAGGCAAGAGAGAAGGCAGAGGAAACCATTAAGAGGTTAGTACAGTAGCTGAAACCAGAGAAAATAGCATAGACTTATATTTAGATGTGATGCCTTCAGTCTCTGTTTACATCAAATTATAAAATCTCTTCACCTTGCAAGGTTCATCTCCCCTCCACACAGCCTAGTTGGCACATCGGAGGCTTAACTGGTAGTTTTCAGTCAGTTGACTGTGTCTCCCACAAGTCAGCCCCATTTTTTTTCCTCCATACATCCAAGTTCCCATTTGCCCATCATCTCACTTAGTCTTTATGAGGTCCTTCTTTTCTCACTCTATTCCTTTTCTTCTCCTCATCCCACTACCCATGAAATTTTCATGAACCATATATAAAGGAGATAATCATTTTCTATTCTACTCCAGAAGCACTCAGGAATTATCAATTTCACAGAGCACTAATAGAAGCCTAGGGGTTATTATGATCTTGACAATACAACCTGTACACATTCTGCATGTTAAGGACACTGTCTCCTCACATTTGTTCCAGCCTGTTCTCTCCACTGCAGCAAGAGAAATCTTTTCAGCAGGAAAATCTGATCATGATCTCATTGGCTCTCTTTCTCTCTCTTGCATGCTTCCTTTCTCTCTCTCTACTGCTCTCTCTTCTTTCTCTCCCTGCTTAAACCCCTTCAGTGGCTTCCTCTTGTTCCTCAGAGAATACCAACTTCCTCAGCATGGGATACAATGGCCCTGTATGTTTTGACACCAGAGTACATCTCGCACCATTCCGCTCATTTACTCTCCATGACTCCAGCCATGCTGGCCCTCTTTTAGATATTGTAGACAGATGTACCCCCTTCTGCCACAGGACTTTTGCATATGGTGTTCTCATTGTCTCCAAGGCCCTGAGACCAAGGCTGGAATCACTATTATACATACTCATAGCACTCTTTCTTTCAAAGCATTCATCACAGTTTATAATAATATATTTACTTGTGTGGTTATTTGATCAAAATGGTTATTTCTCCCCCCACTCCACTAGATGGGAAGCTCCAGAGGGCAAGAACATTGCCTACTTTTGCTCATCATTGTATTTCAAACATAGAGTATACTTAGTAGGCCTTAAAAAGATTAGATATCAAAAGATTTTCCAAAATCTTAGATATGGTTCCTTTTTGATGGAGCAAGCAAAGAAGGAATTACAGATCTTCTTGTAGCAAACTATTATCGGGAAGTAAAGGAGAGAGTTAGTGTCTGATACTCATTTTGCTACAAACTCAGTGTTTTCCCTGTCTCCTTACAGAAACCATCCCTGATGTCGATATAGCACTTGTTTCCAAGATCCATCATCCTTCCAAAGGAGGTCCATCATTCTCTTCACAGCCCTCCACTTCAGGCTTGACCCCTCCTTCAATCCCTTTTTCCAGAGGAGTAACTATACTACCTGATTGTGCAGGAAAGGGGAAGTAGAGAATTCAATGAGCTACCACTCATCGGTTGTCACACAATAACATTTAACAAAGTCCTTTCACAAAAAGCACTGTTGTTCTCAAACCAGCCCTGTGAGATAAGGGAAGCAGATATTATCATTCCCATTTTACTAGATGGGGAACTGAGGTTCAAAGAGGCAAGTGACTTACTCAAGGTTACAATGCCTATATGAGGTAGATTTAGATTTGAACCTACAGACTGACACCTAGTCGAACGTTTTTCCTTACATTAGCCACCGCAACAGTTGGGTTATCAGTTACTTAAACCTAATTTCCTCATTCCCTTAAATAAATATTTGTTCTTGACCCCTCGACACATCTCCAGCCCATTTCTGCTTCCCTACCCAAAATCTGTCAGTGTCCGTGCAATGGGGTGGAAGGAGTAAAATAACTGGACACACCGACGGGGTTTGGTACCAGCCTCCAATCTTTCCAGCTCTTCCTCGGAGTGATTGAAGAACCTGAAACCCCAGAAATAAAAACAAAGAGACCTGCCCCACCAGAGCAAGATCTCTGGCTACCAGTTCTCCCACGTTACGGCAGGACACAGCGAGGCCAGAAGCCAGCCTCTCTCCCAACAGGGAGGATCCCAGGAGAACAGAGATCACCGCTGGCCGCGCAAGGGATGCGGCAGTGATCTGCCAGCTCCCGGGTTCGGCCCAAGGTCATCCTCTTTCAGTCCGGCGCGATCCCCAACCACCCAGAGCGCCCCCTGGTGTCCCAGGCTGGCCTCCCCTCGCCCTCAGGGAGTGGCCTGCAGAGCCGGGCTCGGGGGCTGAGGAAGGAGGGTGAGCAGAGGATGAGGAGGGACGGGAGGCGGGGCCCTACCTGATAGCTGAGGACGCTGTCCGGCTCGTTACTCCCGGCCGGCATGGCGGAGCTGAGCTAGTTCTCGCCCGTGGGCTCCAGGCCGAGCGTCAGCAGCACACACACACTCTAGCAGGGTCTGAGCGGATTGCCCAAGCGGCGACCTCAACCCCCGGAGCCAACGGTCAACCATCAACCGCCACCGCCTTCATAGCCACGGTCCCGCGAGGAATCGCCGCAGCCAATCAGCGCGCGGTCTGTGTGGCCAATCAGGGCGCGGAGCACGAGAGGACGCTGTCCGGCGGTACCCTGGACTACCACGAGGAGGAGGAGGGAACAGCCCAACGAGCCCCGGTTGCCGTGGAAACCGCCTCCCTCCCTTCAGGGGCCCCTGGGCTTGAAGGTCCTTCTAACGGCTTTGCTAGAAACTGAAAATCCTATGCTTCTATTTGCAGCTGCACCTGATCCTTTAAAACTGGGAAAGTGTCGGTTTTGCCTATTCTATTTTTTCCTTGGATAATTCCTAAATTCTGGTGAAACATCCCTTGGGATTGCAGAAGAAGTAATTAAGGATGAGGGGAAAGGGCCTTCTACGGTTACTCGTTGTAATCAATGAGCTAGTGGCCAAATTAAAGAGCATTAAAGAGAGGCAGGCAGTGATCCTGGCCGCTCCACAGACTCACTATGATTAGGTCTCCTCTTTGGGCTGGCAGTGAAAGGCAGAGTTGAGCTAAGGATGATTGTTGTAATTCCACAAAAACGCTTCCAACTTTTCCAAGAAATGATCTAAGGCAAATTTTTATTTAATAACAAGAACGACCGATCTAAGGCAAGGTTAGGAAATCATGAGTAACGCATTCAATTTGATTTGTTTTAAAAGAAAAGAGAGGTTGGTCATAATCCAACCAATCCTCTGCCCCAAAAGAAGGAAGGGGGCCTTTTCCTTTGTATGCACTATCACATCAGACTGCAGTGAGTCCAAATGAGAGCAAAAAGAACTGTTGCAAATCATTCTTATTCTCCGAAGAAGCTGCACTTGAGGACCACAGGTCCATATTTCGACCCCTGCATACCATGCCTTGCATTGGCCCTGAAATTTGAAACAAGGTCGTGCTTCAGTATCACTGAAGCAGAACCATGTTTCTGGTCTTTTATGTAACCCTTAGTCCCATTTCTGGGCCTTAGCATTCATTATCATAGTCTCTGTTGCTCTCTTCCCTAATCCTGTTCCTTGAATCTAGAATCCACACCATCTTTTCCCATCAAAATCTTAACCTTTCCTCAGAGTCAGTCTCAAAGGCCACCTCTTCCAAGAAGCCTTTCTTGATCTCACTCTCCCTAATACTCCTAAGACATGTCATCTCTCCCTCCTCTGAATCCTCATAGCACTTCGTATCTTTCTTACAGCAGTTATCATGCTGTAGTTACTTAAGTACTTTAATTATATGTTATATTGACTTTAACTTACTATAATATTGTAAATTTTTTAAGGTAAGGGTTATTTTTTATGTCCTTCTATATACTCCATAAATGAATGCTTCTATATACTCCGAAGAATGCTGAGCACATAGAAAATTGTTAGCCTAATTCAACCTAATCAAAAACGTATTGAACACTTACCAAGTACAGGCCCAAATAGCACTGAAAATGCCGAGAAATTTAAAATATAATACATATTCCAAGGGGCTTACGATCTAATTAGGGAAACAGGATACCCTGTGTGTTAATACAGTGACAAGCTAATAGAACACAGAATAAGAACAATATAGTAATATAAACAACAAAGATTATAAAAACTCAAAAAGAGAAATTTACCCTTATGACTTGGGACACTTTAGGAACATGACACAGAGGACATGGATTTGAGCTCAATTTGAAAATAGTTGAGCCAAGATAAAGAGAGCAAGCATCTTAACTCTTGGGCAAAGACAAGAATAGAAATGTATGTGGCCTATTCAGGGTAGCCATGATTTGGGTCAAAGTGGAAAGTTATAGAGAAGAGTAGTAGGAAGTAAAAATTGTGGTAAAGAAGAGGTATAGCCAAATTATGGAGAGCCAACTAGTTCAGACTTTATTTTGTTCACATGATAGAAAGTAGAACATTGTTGAAAGTTTTAGAGAACTCTTCCATGCACCAGGACCCAGGTTTAATGGTATAAATGAATTGTGTCATTTATTATTCATAGTATCTCCATTATTTCCCCCATTTCACTGGTAAGAAAACCGAGGCTCAGAGAAGTTTAGCAGCTTTCTCAAGGTCAAGCAGTCGTTAAACTGGGATTCAGTCATTTATTGACTCAAAAAATATTTACTGAGAATCCATGTATTCGGCCCTGTGTTGGGTATTGGGGGAACAGCAAAAAGACAAACAGGGTCTTGCCCCTTTGAGCCTTACAATCTAGTGGGAAGACAATAAACAAGTAAACAAACAAGATAATTACAGGGTATGACTGTTTCTATGAAGTAGATAGTTATATGATAGCACGTAACTGGCATGGGAGGGTGGGGAGAGCTACTTTAGATGGGGTCAGAGGCTTCTCTGAGGAGATGAAGAGAGCCTCACCTGATAAGATTAGTCAAGGATAAGCTGTCTGATTCTACAGCTCTTGGTCACCATGCAACATGTCCCATATAAGTGGTATCATTGCCAAAATCTTAGATTAGGAGCAAGATGGATTAGAGGGGGAAACCTGAGCAAGGGGTCAATTAGACTAACTCTGGCAACGTAGTAATTCAGGAGGCACCGAGGATGGTGACCAAAGGGAAAATATGCCCACGTTCCCCTCTCCCTAAAAAGACAGCTCCCAGTCATGGGACTGGGCTTGAGTGGGCAGAGTAGAGAGAGAAATGAGGAGGTAAAGGATTACTAGGAGCTCTGGTGGGTCTGATTTTCCTTCAGTTCAAATGCAGAACAAGTCAGTGCCTCTGGCCCCTGACTCCAGGGTCAAGAGCCCCATCTTCTGGTCTATAGTGCAAATTACAAAAGGAACTAGGCCACAGAGGAAGCCTCTGAGGCTGCCTGAAGCGGCTGCCATCCACGGCACTGCCACACACAGGCTCTCCACTCCCCGGGATTTGGTCTCTCTTTCCTTTCCAAAGGAGACTGGCTCACTTGGTTCCAGGCTTCAGGCTCTAGGAAATTCGCTTCTACCGCTCCTTACATTACTTGGAAAGATGCAAGTGTGCTGCTCTCTACCTGGCCAGCAAGCAGGTGCTGGAGGAGCTGGAAGGAGAATATTCAGCCAAAGGCACCACATCACCCTAATTATTTTTCTAACAAAAGCAGAAAAAACAGTGGAACAGAACTCAGAGTTTTCTGGGGCCTGCATAGAGTTCTGTGCTTGGCCTAGAACAAGGCATAAAATGGACAGGAAAATGCAAAATACATGCAGAGACAGTGACCACACATATACACACACACACATACAAACACACACACATTCACACACAACAGGGAGGCAAGGAGGCATGCTACTTGGATGACCTCAATTAATCCTTGCAACAATTCCATGAGGTAGGTTCTATTATCCCATGTTATAGATGAAAACACAAGACTGAGGCTTAGAAATGTAACTTGCCCAGGTCACACAGCCAGCACAGTTAATAAATGGAGACACTGGGCTCTGAGCTCAGAGACATCTGATTCCAGAGTGCACATGCTTAGTTTAACCACCTACTGCCTCTCACAGGGATGCCTGCAACCACCATCCTTCTGTAACTTTTATAGACTCCACCCTCTTTTCATGGATTCCAAATGTTGCCATCCTTCCAGATTTCGTCTCTAAATCCTTCTCTAATACCAATGATTCTTACATTTTGGGAGGAGAGGGTAGATCTTGAATAAATAAAATATATGAGATTCTCCTTTCAGATAAGAACACAACGTCCTAAATTTTGCATATAATGATAAGGACGTGTTCACAGCCTTCCCAGGGAAGCACTGTGCACCTTACATATATTATCTTAATTATTGGCTGGAAACATTGAAATTCTCTTATTTAGAGACAAAAAGGCAAAAATTCAAGAAACTCAAAAGGTCTGAGAAAATATTCTCATCTAATTGCAACTAAGTTTTCCAGCAAAAGCATATTAATTCCTCTGTCAATTTACTGTATCTCTTGCCCCGTTTAAACTGTCCAAAGAGCAGTCAGGGCAGAGGTTCTAGTCCTTACTTGACATTAGATACTCCAATGCCCAGCTATATCTCATACCTGATTTAGTTTCTCCCACTTCTTCTTAATTACACATCTAAACCCAGGAAAAGGTTGGTAGAAAAGATGTCAAATCCAAAGAAAGACTTAATTAGGGCTTGCTTGTGCTATCATCTGGGAGCATTTCCTGTGAAGGGAAGGAGAGCGGGAGAGAGACACCATTCTTTGTTAAGCCAAAAAGGTTATACAGGTGCATGACTTGCCTTCAGCCCCTGCCAAGTCACGGTATATCTAAAGAGACTACAGAACACAATTTTCTTTGTTCACAGTGTGCTGCCAGCTTGGAACATTACACATCACAGAGAAGAACAATGAAGCACCACAGAAACTGACTCTTGACCGGAAGAATCAGTCCCCTCCATTTGTCATCATCGACATTATCCATAGACATTCCTCATGCTGTATTCATTTAAATCTTGCTCCAGACAAAGTGAGGCTCTGGTAGACAGAACACAAGTAAAATGGCAAAAATCCACTTCCTGCCTTCTCTGGAATCACAACTAAGATATGGGATGGTGGCAAAGGTAGGGGGAAGGACCTGTAGAGGAAGCAGAACAAAACAGAAAAGCAGTCCTTGAGAGTTAACACCATGGGACTTCTAGATTCAGATGGGAAGTCATTCAGAAACAGGCATTAACCAAACCTAGCCCTGCTTAGAAACCAGATCTGTGTACAGTAGCTAATTCAATACCTCACATTTGTATTATTCTGTATACTCTTAACTTATCACCTTATCTCATTTCCCTTCAATGGGTGTGTAAATGTACACAGAACATTTCATGGACTAGGAAGCCGAAATGTGGCTAGAATAGGGACTTGCCCAGGCCAGTTAATAGCAGAGCTGGGTCAAGAATTACTAATGCTTTTCACTTCACTGAATGGCTTCCTACAAATATAATTCCATTTAGCCAGTTCCTACCTAAAATGAAACTGGCTTCAATGAAACAATGAAAATGTGGATCTCCTTTAGAAATGACATGAACTCCTCATAGCAAAAACCCAGAGTTTCTCCTCTGTTACCCTTTCCTATCAGATGACAGTGTCATATAATTTCCACTTTGGAAAGCTTGTCAATGATACCCATTCATTAGTTTACTGAACAAACTCTCATGAAGTTCTGAAAGTAACAATTACTGCTTCTTATCTCTGGAAGCACGTATCTGACATGGATATAAATTTAATCCAAGCTACTCATTCCCCATGAAACATCCCTTGAGGCCTTCTATTTTACACTTAATAAAAAAGAAAAGAGAGCCATTCAGACATTTGGGCTGGAGCAAAAAGCAACAGAAATAGAATTTGAAGGTATTTCACCAATTTATCTTTTTGTACCTTTAATATTTCACCAAATTGAAAAGGCCAGCCTCCTCTTTAAAAAAGATAGAGTTTCCTTGGTTCTTTCTTATAAAAAAACAAACAAACAAAACAGGAAAAGGGTATTTGCTATATTTACCAAGAACAATCAGGGCTATGAGATATTCAGCCAGGGAATAGCAGAGGAAAAAATCCCAGCCTTAAAACAGATATAGAAATAATCAACTTTGTTTGAGGTAGGCAAAATGAACAAGGGCCATTACAATTCAATTAAAACCTATAGATCAGCTTTGGTCTCTTTATAACTTCTTGTCCTTATCACCTAAAAATTGTTAGAAGGGGCTCGAAAGTCCTATAGATCAGTTTTCTATCCAACACAATTCTCTTCCACAGCATCCCAGAGAAGGAGCCATCCAATTTTCCCTGTATCTTTCAAGTGACAAGGAACATGCCGCTGAATGAGGCCAGCAACCTCAGATCAGGTTCCATTTGCCTCCTTGAAATTTCCACTCTTTATTCCAAGTGCTTGCTTTTCTAGCTCCAAAGAGAAAATCTATTCACTCTTCCACATGACAGCCCTTTGAATATTTATAGCCAAATATAACATCCTCTCTTGTTTTTGTCTTCCTTAGAGGGCATGATCAGGATGAGATTACAGTCTCCAGCAAGACCCTTGCATTTCTATGATTCTAGACCACTAGGAGAACTTCCAGCAATGAAATACATAATTTAAAAAGACCTCCACCATGGTTAATTTTTCGTATGTAATAATGGTTTGTGGTTATGTAGATGATTCTTAGTCTTAGGAGATGCAAACTGCAGTGTTTAGGGGTAGAGTATCATGATATCTACAACTTATTTTCAAATGGTTCAGCAATATTTAGATAGATAGATAGATAGATAGATAGATAGATATAGATAGACAGATTATAGATAGATAGAGACAGATGACAGATTGATTGATCGATATAGATATATAGATAGATATACCTACATAGAGATAGACAGAAATAAAGTAAATATGACAAGATGTTAACAATTGTAGAATCTAGTGGAGGCTCTACAGATGTTCATTGTCATTGTTTTTCATCTTCTTACAATGTATGAAAATTTTTATAATTAAAATTTGGAAAATAGAGGGGCAAAAAAGGTGAGGGGGATGAAAGTAAAATAAAGACATTTTTCAAAACACAAATAATCAAACAAACAAAAAGACCTCTATCAAATAGACAAATTCCCAGACCAGTGGGCACTACATCAGGACATCTCTTGCCCCAAGCTGAACAAATGCCAAAAGTATAGAATGTCCACAAAATATGAGAGTCATGCCTAAAGCAAGATGACTCAGACAGTTTGAAAGATACAAGATGGGCAAAAGTATGTCAGGTAAATGAAAGAGACAGACCGATAGACAGACAGAAGAAAGGGAGAGAGGGAGGAAAGAAGAAAGAAACAAAGTCATGACCTAGAGTAAGTTGTGATCTTTCCCTCTAGTTTCAGGGCGAAATTATAGGCACTTTATAACAATAAGCATTTACTTTACAATGAAGATCTAACAAATACCTATGCAACCAAATAACAACAAACATATAAAATGAAATTAACTGGAAATATAAAGAATTTACACACATATTATTTGTGAGAAGAGTTTATTTTACCTCTCTCAGTCTGTGACAGAGCAACACAAAAAATAAAGATATACACTTGAGTAATATAACTGATATGATTAATCTAATTGATATAGATTAAACTCTATATTTTGAAAACAAAGAATATATCTTTTCGAGGGCTTATGGAATATTCACCAAAATTGACTATTAGACCAAAAGAAAATGAAATAAATTCTATAGAGTAAAAGACATTCTATTACCATAATGTAATAAAACTTGAAATCAGTAACAAAAAAACATTTAACTCTACTAAATGGAATTTTTAAAACTCTTAAGTAATTCATTTATAAGAAAATTAAAACTGAAACTGCAGAAGACTGGGACCAAAAATATTTTATAGTTTTAAATAATTACACACATAAATATGAAAATGAAAATTAATGAATTAAGCATCCAACTCAAGAAGTTAGAGAGTCACAGAAAATTATTAAATGAGAAAATAGAAAAAGCATAATTAACAAATATATTCAAGGACATTTAAGACTATATTACAAAGCTATAGTGATCAAAATAGTATGGTACTGGCATAAAAACAGACACATGACCAATGCAACACAATTGAGAGCCCAGAAATAAACCTATGCATATTCAGTCAACTAATATTTGATAAAGGAGCCAAGTATACTCAGTAGGGAAAGAATAATCTCTTCAATAAATGTGGTTGGGAAAATTGGATATAAAAATAAAACTGGACCCCTATCTTACACCACTCACAAAAATTAGCTCAAAATGAATTAAAGACTTAAATGTAAGACCTGAAACAATAAAACTCCTAGAAGAAAACAAAGGAGAAAAGCTCCTTGACATTAGTCTTGGCAATGATTTTGGGGGTATCACACCAAAAGCACAAGGTACAAAAGCAAAAACAGACAAATGGGACTACACCAAACTAAAAAGCTCCTGCACAGCAAAAGAAACAATCAACAAAATAAAAAGGCAACCTGTGGGAGAAATTTTTCCTCAAAAATTATAAATAGAACCTATGGGAATAGGAGAAAATATCTGCAAACCACATATCTGTTAAGAGGTTAATATCCAAAGTATATAAGGAACTCATACAATTCAATAGCAAAAAATATAATAATAAAATAAAAATAATCCAATTTAAAAAATGGGCAAAGGACATGAATAGATATTTTTCCAAAGAAGATATACAAATGACCAATGGGTACATGAAAAGATGCTCAACATCACTGATTATCGGTGAAATGCAAAGGAAAACCACAATGAGATATCACCTCATACCTATTAGGATGACAATGATCAAAAATATAAGGGATAACAAGTGTTGGAAAAGAAATGGAGAAAAGGGAAACTTTGTGCACTATTGGTTGGAATGGGTAAATTGGTACAACCATTGAAAAAGGTATAGAGATTCCTCAAAAAACTAAAAATAGAACTATAATATGATCCAGCAATATCATTTCTGGAAATTTTATCCAAAGGAAATGAAATCACTATCTCAAAGAAATATCTGCATTCCCATGTTTATTGTAGTATTATTTACACTAGTCAAGACACGGAAACAACCTAAGTATCCATCAACCGATGAATGTGTAAAGATTGTATATGCATGCGTGCACACACACACACACACACACACAGAAATATTATTTAGTCATAAAAAATGGAAAGAAATCCTGCCATTTGAGACAGTGTGGATGGAACCTGAGGGTGTTATGGTACATGAAATGTCAGAGAAAGACAAAATACTGTGTAATATCACTTATAAGTAGAATCTAAAAAAACAAAATTGATAGAGTGTAGAATGGTTGTTGCTATGGGCTGAGGGGTGGGGAAAATGGGGAGAGATTGGACAAAGGGTACAAACTTTCAGTCATAAGATAATTAAGTTCTGGGAATCTAATGTACAGCATGGTAACTATAGTTAACAATACTGTAATATATACTTCAAAGTTATGTGAGGTGATGAATGTGTTAACTAACCTTACTGTGGCAATCTTTTTGCAATATATACACGTATCAAATCATCAGGTTGTACACCTTAAACTTACACAATGTTATGTGTCAATTATATCTCAATAAATCTGAGGGGAAGTATGTTCAAAATTAATTCTTTTGAGTAAAAAAGCAAGACATCAGCTAACCAAATCATAGTGTGGGTAAGGGATAGGCAAGAGGAAATGTATAAATGCAAAAAATAAAAAATGAGGATAAATAACTTCATTAATGCAAAGAAAATTTGCTCAACTCTATGTAACTGAAAAACTCAACTAAATAGCAAGTGCTCTATGAATAGAAAGATTGTTAGAAGAGAGAAAATCCAAATCATGGAGGGGGGTAGGAGGGACAAGAAAGTTTCATAGGAATACCTTCCACTAAAAAGATGAATACATTCAAGCCCAGATGCATTCTAACCAGAACATCAAATCCAGGATCATTCTTCATAGGAAAACACTACAGGTATTCCCAGTTCAAAATAATCATCACAATTACTTAATGCACGGGGAGGGGGTTACCGAATGGAATGTAGTGCACTTGACAACAGAAAAAATAAAATATATGAAAAATAAGAATGGAAGAGACTAAAGTATTACATGGTAAACCTGGAAAACAAAAGAATCAACTGAAAACTATCGTGAACAATAAGACAATTCAGAAAAGTGGCTGGCAAAATATTATTATACAGAAATCAGTCACTTTCCTGTAACACAAAGCACAACTGATTAGATAATAGAATGAGAGTAAAGATTCCTGTTACAGTAATAAGCAAAGGAATAACAAACCAAGTAAGCAAGTAATGACCAAGAACTACATGAAAAAAATCAACTACTACTGAGTGTTGCAAAAGAAGTCTTGAGTAAATCAAAAGGCACACCCTGTTTCTGGTAGGAAAAACTCAATTTAGTAAAGCTGTTAATTCTCCTTTTATCAACCTATAAATTTCAAGACATCACAATAAAATTACTAACAGGGTTTATTTTTTCAATGGGCAAGTAAAAATGTCCAGGAAAACTCTGAAAAAAACAAAAAACATGTAGTAAGATCCCGTCCTACACCTGTTCTGAAAGAAAAATGCTCCGGACTGAGCATTACACTAGAGTCTCTTTCCTTAAAGAATGGCTGTGAACAGGCTTCAGAATGGCTGCCCTGACAGGGATTCATCTCTACCCTCTTCCTCCACACCTAACACCACTATGGTGTCCCTGTAGCCCATACTTTCTTGCAGCCACAATCCTGGGCAGCCTTGGGTCTTCAAGCAGAGAGACGTAAACACCATGTTCCTGAGCTATCACCGCTGCACAGCACTTTAGAGCACTGGGAGTTCCGGTCCTTGCCATCTGAAAGCTCTGCCACATGTTTTGAGTTGAATTATGTCCCCCCACCTCCCCCCAAAAAAGATATTTTGAAGTCTTAACCCCCAGTACTTCAGAATGTGACTTCATTTGGAAATAGGGTCACTGCAGATTGAATTAATTAAGATGAGGTCATACTGAAGCAGAGTAGGCCCCTAATCTGATTAGTGTCCTTATAAAGAGATGGTCATGTGAAGACACAGAGAGACATGGGGAGAATACTACATAAAGACAGAGAATTGGAGTGACAGGTCTACAGTCCAAGGAATGATAAATTTGTTTAATGAGGCTTAACGCAGGCGGGAGGCAAAGGAAGAGTTTCTCTATAGGTTTTAGATGGAGCATGGCCCTGCAGATTTCTCCAGAACTGAGACAACAAATTTCTGTTTTAAGCCACCCATTTTGTCATACTTTGTCACAACAGCCCTATGAAATTAATACAGACATCTACAGTCGGAATCTTTGCATTCTACACCACTAGGACAAGAAGCTGAGCACCTGGTAGAAGCTTCCTAGTTTAAAAACCAAAAGAGTTTTAAACAGGAAATTCTGACTGGTCTAGCTAGAAGCGTAAGGATTTCATGCTTGGGAGATACCCCCTCAGGGCAAGACATCATTTTCACATGCCTTCTGACTTTGCTCAGCTTCCACCCTGAGGACTGACTGGCCTGGGCTTTCTCCTCATTAACTGTGACTCCCTGCTGCAACAAGCCCACCTAGCCAGGATCAAACTGGGCTGTGTTATCACACAACACTAGTAACGGGTTCCAGGGATCCTGGTGAAAGAGTAGAGACTCAAAGGCCCTCAGATTGGATCTCTGGATCTAAAATCACTGCATGTGGGGCCTGAGGCACTAAATCTTGGGGACTAGTTAAAACATGTTATTTGCATTCCAAATTGTGGGGGCCACCCAGGTCACATGTATGCCCCTCACTCTACCTGCATCTCTCGCACTTACCCACCTGACAAACTTCTGCTCATTCTTCACAAACCATGTCACCTCTTCTTCCAGCAAGTAAATTAATCACTCCCTCCTTTGTGTCATTCCTGGGCCCCTTACATGTTCCTCTGTTCCTGCTTTTATCACATTCTAGAGGAATGGTTCAGTAGACTAGGAGCTCCTTACAGATAGAAAATATGTCTTTCATCTCTGACTCCCTAGTACCTAGCACTGTACCCCACACTGATAATGCTTCATGGCTTCCTGTATAGTGCTTTCATATGTATTAAATTTTCCATCCTGTTAACAGAATGTTAGAATGTTCTTGCTTATACTTGGCCGAAATCTCTCTCCCAGTATGATTATATTTGTAGCTGGTGACCTCCCTCATGAAACAAAGTGTTCCCTGAGAGAGAAACGCTAGTTCTTCGCCCTCCTCTGGTCCTAACCCCTTTTTCACAGAAGTTGTCCTCTGTAAATGCAATTTCAGCTGCTGCCACCACCATACTTCCTACTTTCAGGAAGCATCTGATAACCCCATTATGTCTCTCTGGTGCTTTCTGTCCCATCTATCTCCAGGGAATCAAGCAGTCCAATTTATTTAATACCATGTGATCTGCTGAACCCACACCACACTGTATCGTCCTAATTTAATTTATTACAGACATTGTGACATGTCTGTTTTTCAGAAAAACAGACTACCTCTTACATTAGTTATGTGGCCATCAGTCCTCTCCTAGTTGACAATGGCAGGAGCTTTTTACATCTCTTTTCTAGTAATGGATAATATTTCCTCCTGGAATAAGAACCAAAAACCTTAATAATGTTCATAGCCTTTGACCCAGCAAATTCCACTCCAAGAAGTTTACCCTAGCAAAATGAGGTCAGGAAGAGAGGGAGTTACAGTAGCATTATTTATATGTAACAGGGAAGACTGCACTGGGATATTTTGTACAAACTCTACAAAGGGCATGGTTGACCACAGAACATCAAAATGTCTGAGTCTAAAGTTGTAATAAAGTGGAGAAAATGGTCATCTCCTAGGCTCACCCAGCACTAGCAGGGGTTGAGGTACAGCATGCCCCCCAAGTTGGGGGTGGTGGTGCTATAGATAAAGCAGACACTGGACCAGCCTCTTGCCTCTCTAGTCTTGGGGTCACCTCCTCTCCCAAGGGGAGGTCCTCCAGTTCCCTCGGTCTCCCATGTATCTCCCAATTCCACCTGGGAAATTGCCTGTTTCAAAGGCATCTTATAGGATAAAGCTGAGAAAAATGGGCAGTCCATCCTACCCAATCCAATATGTCCCCACCTCTCTACTGCTCTTTGGAGAGTCAGAAGCATCATTTCTTAAGTTTTTCTTGAGAATCGATCTCTGCTTCCTCCCTGCCAGGCCTGGGTTTAAAGGAACAAAGACAGCCCTTTCTTCAACTACCTTATAAAATAAGTTAATTTAGTGTGTCATATTATTTATTGGTCAGATTTTTTTGGGGGGAAGAGGGGGTAACAAAACCACATTCAAACATATTTCAACCAAAACAAGAAGGAAGAAAGGAGGAAAGGAAGGGAGAGAGGGAGGTAGGGAGGTAGGGAGGTGATGAAATGAAAGGAAAGGTGAAGACGAAGAAGTATTGGAATAAATAATTTCAGGTACAATAGGACCCAGGAGTCCAAAACATACCATTGGAGTCCTCTCACTCTTTATTCTCTGCTTTCTCAATGTAAGCTTCATGTCAGACTGACATTCCTTTCTCCTTCGCTAGTGGCAAAGATGGCCACTAGCTGCTCTAAACTTATGTCGCCTTCCCAGCTAATGATTTCATTAGTGGTCATATAGGAGGTGTGAAGAAGAGGAAGGGTTATATTTTTTGCTAGGTCCAGGAAATATCTCAAAGAAGGCTCTGAGTAGCCTGACTTAGATAATGTGACTAACTCTAAACCAATCATGATGGCCAAAGGATTTGTGCACATAGATATCATATATCTGCCCTTGGTGGTGGGGCATGAGGTGGGCCTCATCTGAATTTCATGGACTAAGAATCAAAAAGGGAGGTGGTTCCCTGAGATATGCTACACAAAGAAGAAAGCAGATCCATTCCAATTCACTAGGCCTGTCCCAATCTCTGTCTGTCCTTCTACATAGCCAGGCCCCTAGTTTCTCCTGAATTTGGTCAGGAGTCAACTTCCACAGACTGACAATTTTATATTCAGCAGACAGCCCCAGGTTTCAAAGCAACCGTTGGCCTCCTTCATGCAACTCCTTGTATTAGATTTGGGTCTACTCTTATGGCAAACAGCAATAGTGGCTAAGTGGTACAATCTCTAGAGTATGCCCATAATTCTGGCCTCACCTGAGTGAAGTCCTTCTTCCCTTACCTACTGTAAGACAGAGATAACTGAGGCAGGCCCTGGACAAATATGGGAACTCCAAGGCCCTGCAGCATGGTTGCCGCAGGTGTTCATGCAGCTTGTGTCCTGACACCTGACACCGATCTGTATTTGCCCAGAGGAAAAGAGGCCTTCTAGCAATTCAAAAGGCTCCTTACCAGCTAACAACTACATTTCTGCAGCACAGGTACAGATAGGGTGATTTCTCCAAGGGTAATACAGGAAGGATTTCGAGGCTTGGACTTTAGACACGTGTCACATGGCTTGAGTAACAGAATTGTTGTCTTATACAGTCTTTTGTTATTTCTGGCTGTGCTGTGGCTGGGGTATAAACCTGCAGTTCTGCATTCCTCCAGTCAGATGGATACTTCCTCCGCACTGGCTGCCAACACCATCACACTCTGGGGGATGCGTCTCTGTGAATTAACACAAGAGGCCACAGGGAGCAGTAACCACCCACTAGATGTACCCTTGCCTCATTTCTATTCTTCCCACTGCTTTCAGTTGCTTTGGGAGTAAATCAAAATGAAAGAACTTTGAATAGGATCCAAGGAGTTGTTCTTACCCACCTTCAAACCCAGACCAAACTTTATGGGTCAGCCAAGCTCCCCAACAGGCCGTTAGGCTCCTGCCCAAGCTCTGAAAACAGGTAGGTAAAGCTTTTGGATGGAGTTATAGGCACATACTAAGAAATCCAAATGTTGGTTCCACTGACCCTTGTCTTCAGGCTTGAATGGTCTTCACACATTTACTGGAGTTCAACGGCTCTCCTTGGTGGCAGAGAGGAGTGGTCCTGGGTGTCTGTGTTATTGTTGCTGTTACTGTTGTTGCTGAACACAGAACATCATGTTCTAAGCACATTACGAGTGATTTACATACATTATCTCATCTAAATTTCACAACAGACTCATATCAACATCCTCTTTTTAAAAAGAGAAAACTGAGGTTAAACAACTTGCCACCAATTATATAACTGCTAGCTGCCTGTGGGACTTCATGCCATCACACTGTGAGTCTCTTCCTGATTGGGGGGAGTTCTATCAGGGCCTCCCAGCCCCAGACACTGAGATGTGCCTCTCTCATTGCATCTGGTCATGAGATAACCCTGTGAAGAATGGGTGAAGTCACCCAGAATGTTCCCTGGGCTTCAATTCTCTGGTTCCAAAGGCAAGAAGTACACAAGTCTCAGCACCAGGACTTGACTCCTCTGCAAGGTGTCAGAGAAACTGCTCAGATAGGCAGTAGGCTAAAGTTCCCATTTGGACATGGCTTTCTCAGCTTTTGGAGTTAAAAGATTAGATTCATACGGGCAGTAAGGTTCTATGGCTCCCTGGGGACAATTGTTTCCACTGTCACATTCTAGGTTCTGTAGAAAATTCTAGTTTGGGTAGATTCAAAGCAAAATCTTAATGTCCCTTGGAGGAAGCCTGAGTCCCTTTGGGCTAGTGTCCCCTATTTTACCCTTAAGTCCCTCCTTTGGCTCCAGAAAAGCCTACTGAGTTATCTCACATAACAGACAGCAGAGTGGCATAGACCCCAAGAGTAGCATAAGCTCCAGCTCAGTAGTATCAACAGAGGCCCAGGTTTTAACATCCCTTTGCTTCGCCCTGTCACTGTGTGGGCTTTGTTCTCAGGTAGGCTTCAGAAAGACTGTGTTATTCTTGTTACATGTTTTTTTTTTTTTTTCCCAAAAGAATTAAAGCTTTCCAGGAGGCCCCCAGCAGACATCTTTCTTTGCCCATCACTGGCAAGGAGAATGGGATCACCATGTCGAGCTTAGAATAATGGCCAAGGGACAAATAAATGCCAGAAAGTCAAATACCCTGACCACTATAACCTTCAAATTTAGTACCAGTGGATTTAATGTAGGGAAGAGGCAAGAGAAGTAAAAGTTGAATCAAGCTATATTCAGAAACTACAATATGTTGATCAGCCCTATGGCCAGACCAGGAAGAACCCTATGGAACAAAGGAAGATTTCTGCTGGGATTGCTAAAAACCTATTTCCCCACACTATGAAGGGAAAACAGAAAAATAGAGTCTGTAAGTGGCACCCTACACAAAATAAAATCATTTATTCCCTATGGCTAAAACCATGGGGAACCTATGGATCAAAGGCTGAGAATTGCCAGCAGGCCTCTTCACACTTCATACTCTTATTCTTTCTCACTGTATGCCGATGCCATCAAAGGAAAATGAGTAAATGAAGTCTTTAAACTGTAATTCATAGAAACTAGGAATGATATATAAACTGAATTTCCTGAACACGAGGAGTTTCTTCTTGTCTTGGCTTCTTGTCTTGGCTTTCTCTTGTCTTTGCTTTTTCTGTCTATGGAGTGTTAACCCTTCTCTAATAAACTTTCCTTTTGACTCTAACTCTGGCATGCATCTGAATTCTTTCTTGCGCTCAGCCAAGAACCCTTCTCTCTTGGGGCAGGGCTTGAACTAACTGTAAGTGGGAAATCTGCCCTGTCATGCATCAGGTTTATCAGAGAATTGAATGCCAGGGAAGGATAATACATTACAGAGCCCATCAGGGTCTGAAAGTCCATCTCCAGCTCCCCATAGTAGGTCTTCTATTCTTCTATTCTTCTATTCTTAAGGCATCCTTGTTTTGTACCTGTTAAGTCACTTGTGATTTGGCAAGTCTGGAATAGTTTCATATAAACTTCTTACAACAGTTGAACTCTTAGGATATTTTAAGTCTTTATAATTAATAAGCAGAGTCAATATCTTTTCAAAGTTTGAGCTCATTCCTTGTTGTAACAATATATACCTGTCACATTTTACTGTAGTCTGGCAGAATGTGCATAGAATAAGGCACCACTTGATCTGTTTTCCCCTAGAAGTATGAGATATAAAGAAGTTTATTCACACTCCTTTAAGGTCCTGCTGAAATAAATTATGTCATGTAAACAAACTAGATAATCCACATCTCCATCTACCTTTTACATGGAGTGGTTAAAGGGATCAAATGTTCTGAGGCATCCTTTCAAATTGATAAAATTCCATGGATAAGTAAGAATTTGGGTTTTTCCCCCTCACTAACCATAGGTTTTTCTTAGTACCACTCCTCACCACCAACTAGTTCTCTGGCAGTGGGTCCCAACTCTGAGAAAACCTACACACATCCCCATTGTGCTTAGCTATTTAGTTACTACCATAGTGGGGGGAGGTTTACAGGACCTCACTGATAATCAGTAGCTCTTCAAAAAGTTTCTATAAATCCCTGATTTCAAACAATGAAATCTATTTTAACCTGATCTCAGTGAACATAACCCATATTCCCTTCATTAAGAAAGAAAAGATTTTTCTAATTTAGGGCTTCCTTTCTAATCTCTTCTCCTGATCTCTGGGTCAAGACACTCGATTTATTCACAGATCCCGGTGAAGCAAACCCAGGAGAGGTCAGAGGGACAGTACTTGGCTCTGCATGGTCTCTGCCCACTCTATCCACCTCAACTGGGGAAAAGGATCACTTTGTGTCTACATGCTGCCTTTAGAAGATGCCAACATTTTATAAAGATTGAATTCAAAATCAGACAGCCTGTAACTGGGAGAGCCAGCATTCCACATAGGTCTTACTCTAAAACTGTTTTCACTTTGCCAAAATCACATGCTGTTGATATGTCTGTCTACTTAGAAAACCCAAGAGAATCAACTGGAAATCTATCAGAGCCATAAGGAGAACTCTCAGTAATTTAATTGCTTTTATAATAACTTTAACCATTTCAGACAATATCATGAAAAAAGGTACAACTTAAGGTACTTATTAAAATCAGCATGATTCCTTCTCTGGACAGTACCAATGGCTGACTCTGGGGAGGAAACGAGGTGACCAGGGATGGGAGTAGGAAGGAGACTTACACATCACTAGACTTGTGAACTTTTAGTTCCTGTACCATGTGTACATCTTACCTATTGAAAATAAATAAATAAATAAATAAATAAGATTCCATGAGAATTAATAAGCACCAAGGCAATAAAGAGGACATGAGTCTTCAGGATGTTAGAACAGCCATTGAGTTCTTCTATGTCTCTACTTTCAATGCAAAACAATAATAAACAACATTCCGGTGATGCTATCAAAGGGATTTCAGCTTTTTCTAATGAAATTCATTGTTTTTTCAAATGTCTAAGATGACGGGAATTTCCTCTCCTATTTTTTAGGGATAGATAACAGAAGTTGGGCTGTTAGCTGGGTAGTAGTTTGCTCTGGGGGAGGGGGTAGTTTATTACTCTTTTTATCACTTCCTTTTGAGCAAAATAATTGTTAGGTTGAAATCCAATTACCTGTTTCCGAAAGTTCAATGTGCATCTCCCCGCCCCCCTTTATTTAGGAGACCTATAAACAATAAGCTACCATAATTTTGAGCAGAAAGAGTTCCCCCAACAAAACCTTGCAAGCATTTAGATGTTTTATTCTTCGCAATCATTAAATTTCTCGTTTACAAAAGGTACACACAGATTCTGGGCATCGTGAGTGCTTTTAAGGAGATCTTGTGTAAAGGTTTAAGCAGAAGAATCCATAGTTAACAATTTGCCAATCTCGTGTGTTTCCCAAGGGAGGAAAAATTATTCATTGTATGATATGAGGATCCAGTCTTCTGGAATAGATAATATTTATAATAACAACCAAATTATAAAATACCAAGGAGTAATTTTAACAAGAACCTTGCAGACCAGGCAGGAGCTACTTTAAGGACTCAAAGATGACTTATGCTACAAATGTCAACCCAAGTGACTTTCTGGCTCCTCTCTCACTTGAGGTGGGACAGAGAGGAAAAGAAAACATGTACATGGACTTAACTGCTAGTGGGATAGCCAGCTACATATAATAGAAAAACAAAAAGGCAAACAACCTAAAAGTCCTGCATTAGGAGGTTGGTTTAAAACATATATGTGGTTTATCTACACAACAGATTACTAGGCAGTGATTCATAATCTTATGTGAGAAGATTATTTTATCACCTTGAAAAATACATAATATAGTAAGTAAAAAAAATCAGCTCATAAAACAGTATATTCAATGTGATTCCAGTTTCGTAATAAACATATAGTAATTACATACATATGTAATTTTATATATATATATACATATAATTTCACAACTATATATACAGTCATCTAACATAGATTGTAAGACAAAGGAAACAACACTGCAAATTAAATTATGGCACCATCAATTTAAGATACATCCCAACTTCAGAAATGTTAAAAAGTGAAAAAATATGCATCTTAGAATTGATAAAATACACATATGCATAGAAAAAATAGAACATAATATATCAAAATAGTTATAGTGATTATCTCTAAGTACCATTTTTATGGGTAGCTTATCTTCCTCTTTGTGATTTTTTGTGCTTTCTAAACATACGATATTTGGAAATTAAAAAAAAAAACAATAAATACTCTATTACCCACCCCTCCAGCTCTTCTAACCCTTCTCCCTTTCTCTTATTTTCCCCTCCATTCTCTCTAGGTTCTTTGTCCAGATCCCAATCCAGTGCCATGCTGAGCCATATTGAAGCCTGAGGAAAAAGGAAATTGGCTTTAATGCAAGCAAAGTCATCAACAATACTTTCAAAATCTAATTCTTCACTTATTTCATTGTCAGTTGATAAATTGCCATATTCAAAAATTTCTCTTGACCAAGTGATGATCTTAAATAAATTTTAATTAACTTAAACTGAAGTAAAATCATAGTAAATTCTGTTTGGGTCTAAATAAAGAAAACTTAAGTTAATGTTGTGAGTTTTAATACACTTACTTTTCAATTTGTCAACATTTTTCAACTACTGTAATAGAAAAAAACGACCACTTAAAAAATACCAAAAACATGAATATGGGATACACATTTTTCCTTTTGCTTTTTGCTCCAATATGGCTCAGCAGGACACTATTCTTTATTTTAAATTGTTGATATTTTGTTTGTCACAAATTTTTTGCATCAATTTTGATTTCTTAAAATGTTACATTAAATATTATTTGATTATTGAGTTTTTTGTCGTCCCCTTCAATTCTGCACCCAAGGCATATGCCTCACTCACCTTACTTTATCCTGGCTCTGCCCAGTTACAATCCTTTTTACATTTGTCAACTTTCTTTCCTAGACTATGGGTGTCCTGAGGAGAAATACGTGGCTTATTTACCTTTGTATCTCTGTGTCCTACCCAATAATTTGCACAGAGACTACCCATGGTGGGCTTCAACATTGTTTTGTTGAAGGTAGGAAGGGAAGAAGGAAAACATGATAATGTTAATGATAATGGCTAACATTCTAACATCCACTGAGTGCTTACTGTGTACTAGGTAGTGGGTTAAACATTTTACTTAATCTAAAAACTGAATAATAAAAATAGTATACCCATCTTACAGATGAGAAAATTGAGGCACAAAAAGGTGGGTGAATAGTAATGCATGAATAATTATGGAAGAACTTGAAACAGATCTGCTTAGCTTCCTAAAACATTTTTTACTTTGACTGTTTCCCTTCTGGGCATGGGAATGAGATGAGGAGGAAAGGGAAACAGGGAGAAAAGAGATGAAGAAACAACTGTAGTAGAACCCAATTGTCACAGTTTCACCTCAGATATCTGCTTGAGCTTCACAGCAACCCTACGTATCATTAACCCCGCTTTACAGATAAGAAATTGAGATGTAAGAAAGTTAAAGGAATATATTTGGTTCCTTCTGTGATTAGCCGCCCTGGGGGGTGGAGAGGTAGAGTGCTAAATAGGGTGGGTGGATTGTTGGCAGGCCAGCTGCCCTCCCTCCTAACCTTCCAGGCAAACTCAAGGCAGCTTCCTCTGCAAACTCTGCTTACTAAGTGTAGCCAGCACCTCTTCCTGATGGGCAAATCTCCCTCATTCTACCCCACCCAGAGGTGGGCGTTCCCTCACCTGAGACTGCTTGTTGAAGAGTCTTGATAAGGGACAAAGCTGATGTCAACAGACTCACAGAGCTGCTCTTGTCTCCTTGCCTCCACTGATGCGCCCTCACCACATTTCCTGCCTTGTAGTGGGGAGAACCCACTCACGCACACTGATGTAAGAAGTTAAATTCAGAACACCTCAAAGCAAAAGCTAAAATGGCCAAGAAATAAAAACAAGAAAAAAAAGTGAAATTCACAAGATTTCCTGAGGAACAGAAAATTCAGGCATGTCTTGCAGAAATGCTTGATGGGAGGAGTTTTGGTCACGAATATGTGGAGATGATTTCTGGAGAGAAGGACCGAAGGTCTGGGGAGGGAGGAAATATATTTTTCAATGTATGCCTTTTGATAGTGCTTGATTTTTTTTTAAACCATGTGCCTCAATAACTTTTTCAATTAAACTTTTTAAAAGTGGTCTGCCACCAGTGGCAAGCTGGGGTAACAGCCACCATTCTGTAGTGGCTCAACACCAGAGCTTCCTAGAGCAGGGAGGGGGCAGGGAGCCTGAACCGTCCTTCCTGCTAGTAGAGAACAGCTCAGTCCATGACACATTAGGGGTGGGTCCCACATCCTGTAGACTACATATGCCTCCAAATTAGGAAGTTAATGATTCTGAGAACTCAAAGTCACGTTTAAAATCAGAGTCAGCTGATTTTATTCTAAGACAGCTGTCAAATAAGACAAATGACAAGAATACTGGCAACTGGAGTAATGGGAGTTAAAATGAGCCCTGAGTGTCTGCAAAGGGGCTAAAATGGATGATCAAGGTAAACTCTGTAGAAAGTCTCTCTTTAGGAATTTGAACCCCAGAAAGTATCTAGCGTGAAAGAAAGATTGCTGGGGGATGGGGGTTTACTCAGCTACTTGGAGTGAGGGGAGATGAGAGACCATGCCAAGAGTAAGTGGAAGCTTCCTTTTCTATTCCTTTGGGAATGTCCGGCTTTCATCATTCCTCTGGTCAAGTATAGTGGGACAAGATTTTATTCTCCATGTTCCATTGGCCTTGTCTCTCCAGACTCCATCACTGGAAAACCTCTGGAAAACTTCTTGCTCAATCCTACCGCGCGGTCCCAGTTTAGAAAACAAGATTACTTCTCTTCATCCAACTATTAATCTCCAAGTGGCTTCCCCTGCCTGTCCCAGCTCATGTCAGAACTGTCTACCCACCCACTCCTGTTGCCAGGTCTTATGGACTTAGAAATACAAACTCGTTTAAATATTAAAAAAAAAAAAATAGAATTCGTGGTCCAAGTTTCTGCCATAGAAAATTTCCAGATTATTAGCTATTTAAAGTAAATTGTGCTACTTCTCTATTACTGAGTAAGGACCCAAAGATTGTATCACAGAACCTTAGAGCTGGAGAGGACCAGAGAGCAGCCTGCGGCCCTGGAGGGTTGATTTAGAGCATGGGTTTAGGAATTCAATTTACCTGTATTCTAATTCCAGCCCTGCCACTACTTGTTCAATTGTTCTCAAACTTGAGCGTACACACCAATAGGAACCTCCTGGAGGGCTTTTAAAAACACAAATATCTAGGTCCTATTCCCAGAGAATCGGATTATTAGTTCTGGGGTGGGATCCAAGAATCTACATTTCTAACAAATTATCAGCTGCTGCTGAAGCTGCAGGTCCGGAAACCACACTTTGAGCGTCACTCTAGCTGTGCGATTAGCCGCCTCCCACATATATTCCGGGTATTACTCGCCGGTATTTGCTGGGGCTAAGGTTTACCTAAGACCTGTTATATGAAGCCCTTAGCATTGTTTGTGGCACACAGTTAATAACTGCTCTTGCTGTTGGATGAAGCGGAGGAGCCTTTTGCCCAAGACCACCCTGTCAATAAGAAGCAAACCTGGGACGGAGCCCCGGGCTCCTCACTGCCTGGCCGCCGTTTTCCCTTCAGCGCCGCTGCTTCCTCTGAGCGCGCCAGCCGCGCCGCCACCGGGTGTGCGGTTCCCTGCACATGCTGCTCCGCGCCACCGGCGGCTCGGCTAATGCCTGCCGTCTTTGGAGTGCCTGAGACCCTCCGGCGCTGAGAGCCTGCCGGCGGAGACTATACCCCTAGGGTGAGCTGAGACCTGGAAAAACTAGAGAAGCTGGCACCTAGCAGCAGCCACGGGGTGCGAGAGTGCGTGGGGCTGGGGGCCACTACCTGGCGGTCAGCCTCCAGCGGCCCTGGGAGCTCTGGGGCGTGGCGTGGCCCAGAACGGCTCTCGGGGGCCCAGCGGGTGGCCCCCTTCACCTGGCCCCGGGAGGGGCCTGTATGACTCGCCCTTCTGGCAGTGCCAGGCCCCGCCCCGGCTCCGCCCTCCAGGACGTCCCGTCGGGAAACCCGCGAGCTGCTTCGCAGCGTGGCTGCGGCTCTGCTTTGGGGCGACAGGTAAGCGCAGAAGCAGCCCGCAACTCCCCCCTACCCCCACCCCGCCACGACTTGGAACTCAGAACTCTCCGGTTTCTCGGGACTTCCTTCCAGTCGAGCTCACTTCTGCCAGGCCCTTAATCTCTGCGGACCTTTTCCTCCTCATCTTCCTCCCCGTCCCTCCCCACCGTAGTAAAATGAAGAGGGTGGACCAGACTGGTCCAAATCTGTCGTGGTGGCCTCTAGCGCCTTCTCCAAAGGACTCCTGCCCACCTTTGCTCCTTCCTTAAAGGATGAATGAAAGAAAAAGCTCAGACCTCTGGGACTTGGAAGGGTGGGGTAGAGAGGGACAAGCGGTAGCACTCCCTCCAGGACTCCACCCTTCTTCCCTTCACCCACCAATGCCGCTGCATTCCTTAGGTGCCCCATATGCCAGTTTGGGCCACCCCATGTGCCCCGCTACAGAAAATCTTTCAGAGAGGTTCCCTCCTGCCACTGCCACGTTGCTCCTGAGCAGGAGAAAGCCAAGAGAAGCCTCCTGGTGGGGGCTGGTCCCCAAAAAGACTTGGGCCTTTTTGCAGGTGGGAGCTGTGTGGTATTGTGGGGAGGGAATCTGTTGGGTGCTCATGACTGTGACTGTCACCAACTTCCCAATTTCCTGGTCATTTGTTCCAAGCCCCAGGCTAACCAAAAGGAGAAACAGTTTACTTGCCCCACAGAGCCAGTCATCCCAGATCCTGACCTCTGCAGAGGGTAGGACAGGGCTCTCCCCATGTGTATGTATATGGGTGAGGGGAGTTTCAGTTTGTCAGCAACACTTAGAACAGACCCCCTCTATTAGCCAACAACCCAATGCAACAGTCCCAGGGAGGGTTTCGATGCTGTGCTCTCAGTGCACCCCAGACCAACAAGCCCACAAGGTTCTTTGACGTTTCCAGAGTTGTTGTGTTAACCTCTGGGCACACCGAAGAACCTAGGGTTTGTGCTCATTTTACCAAAGATGTGTGTGCACTACCCAGGGCCTATTCTCCTCACTGACAGATGAGCTGTGTTCTTACCCGTCACAGGAGGAGTATAAAAGAATGAAGCAGGCAAATTCATGTGATGAATTGTACATGCTAAGGTGAGGGGTTTGAAATATACTTTGGCTTAAGTTATCCATCAGAAGCCAGTATCATTGCAGGTACTTCCCTAGCTCCTGTTCCTCAACAATGCTATTCACTTTAGGCACCCAAAGTTAACGAGAGAAAACCACTTTCAAGGGCACCAGGGCAGAAAAACAGGACAGGACTATCAAAGAGAAGACTATCAAAGGACTATCCAGAAGAGATAGTCTGGAGCTGGTGGAACCATGAAGGACACTGAGCTGCCCAAGGTGGCCTCACTCTTGGTGATCACTGCCCACATTTGGCAGGACAACTGACTCCCACCCACAGCAGCATGGAACAACTCAGGCGTGAAAGGGGAGGCCCTGATGCCTGTCAGATGCCCTCTGAGGTCAGAAACATCTTAGCCCAAGTTAAAGTGTGGGACCCCTGGACAGGAGATATGACTATGGGCTTAGTCCATGTAGTCATTGCCTAGAACAGAAGTCAGGAATAAGAGGGGCAGCTAACCCTACGGCCAAGGGCCTCTGAATGCCAGGAGGCAGCTGACTCAGCCCTGTCACTAATTTAGCTGTCTTACCTTGGCCAAATCACATAAACACTCCCTGTGTGGGAAGCTAATGAGAAGGTGTATATGAGAGTGCTTTGGCAAAGCTCCAAGCACCAGCCAAATGCAAGGCAGTGTGTGGCATGGTTAAGGCAGCAAGTGCGCTTTGGAGAGACCCGAGTCTGCGTGCAAATCCTGCTTCTGCTACTTCCTAGCTATGTGACCTTGGCCAAGTTACTTATCCTCCCTGTGCTTCAGTTTCCATCTGTGTAAAATGGAGATTACTGTTGCTTGACTTGATATGGTAAGTTGTGATTTTTAAAATGTTGGTGATATTGTCCAAACCTCCTCTGTCTCCCACGGGCCTGTTCTGACATCTCCAACCCTGGAAGTAAAGTTGAGGACCGGAGTAAGGGCCAGAGGGACCCAGTGAGTGGCTGTGCCAAAGATGGGTGAACTCAGCTCTTCATACAGCCCTCTGCCCTTCTCTGGGAAAGCCTAAAAAGTCCATTCTCATTTGATGGAAATGAGAGTAAGGATTTGAATAAAGGAGAGGTCAAGTGCAGGGCAGTGACTGTCTCTATGTTGAGCTCAATGCTGTAATTGTGTTGTGTAAAAGGCTGGCGTAGTGAACAAGAATGGGTTCAGTCTGGAGAGAAAAAGAAATGTTAGAAGACTTTTGTGGCACCTGAGAACTTATGGGGTCAGTTTATTCTCCTGTACCCTCTGCAACCTGGTCCTAGGTAGAGATTTGAAGAAAGGAAGAAACACAATCCTCACCCTCAGCTCTACATATAACAGAGAACAAAGGACAGACAGATGAGGGCAGTGGAATAGCATAACCAAATACCTCAGGGCTGAGGGATACTGCAGGGATTGGAAGGCTAGGTGGATTGGTAGGAAAAAGCATTCCAGAGGCAGAAGATTGGGAAACAGGATTTAAGGATTGGAAAGAAGAAAGAAAACAGGATCTAGGTGGCCTAGTGTCTAGGCCTGTTAGTTTTCCCTCCCCAGAAAATCTGGTGGGGAAGTCACACATGGGGAAACATGGGTAGTGAAACTTGGAAACAAATACACTTGGATACTAGAGCCGAGGAGTTTGGAGTAGAAATTTTAAAGAGAAAAGAAACATCACTTGCTTAGCAAGAATATAAGGGAAAGGCTTTGCGGAGAAGATAGCCTGTGAGGGTGAGTAGCAAACAGGTAGGAGACTACTCTGACCATCAAGTGGTGCTGGTGCTGTGAATATGGCTGTTATGATTATGAAAGTGGGAGAGAGAGGCCTGAGGCTAAGGAGGCTGGCAGGCAGTTTCTGCATATCCTCCAGATGTTGGGCGATAAGGGCACAGTCTCAGATGACGGTTTTGAGCAGAGAGAAAGAGGAGGATCCAAGAGGCAGGGAATGAGTCAGCAGGACTTGGGTGTAGAGTAAAGTGAACCTGACATTGAAAAGGGATTCAAAATTATACGCCCAGGAGTGGGGCAGGGGCAGGTGGTGTTTCTAGGATTTTAATGCTGTTGGCAGCAATGGGGAAATTGGGAAGGCTGACTAGCTTAGGGGATGGCACAAACCCTAAGTTCAGGGTGTGATATGTTGAGTATCTGGTGGCTCTGAGTAGAAGGCCTATAGCCAGGAGCAGACTGTGGGGTGACGAGAGAAGGAAAAACTTCAGTTCTGCCCTCTTCCATTTCCCCCACCCCAATCTGGAGGCCAGCCCAAGCCTTCAGGAATAACCCTTCTCTTAACACCCCTCTTGTACTTTCCGGCCTCCCCCAACAGACATGATAAGACTCCATTCAAGTTGCTTTTTTTTTTTGGCCTTCTCTCAAACCCAGTCTGATTGTCACTAGGGTTTAGGGAATCTCTCCTCATGCCCACCTGGGTTCCTCCTTCATCCCTGGATTCCTAGGAGCCAGCAATTTCAAGGCTGGATTTGAGAACAGTTACACATCCCTACCCATCTGGCAGTGCCTAAAAGTAACTCCAGTGAAAAACCTGTGAGCTGTTGAACTTCCTGTTTGGGTACATATTATTTTGATTTTCAGAGACTTCTACAAATTTGGAATAAATCAACAAGTGTTTACTGCTCTATGCCAAGCACTGTTCTAGATATATAGTGTGAGAACAAAGTTAGGTTGTTTTTTTTTTTAATTGAAAATCTGTTTGGGTAATTTAAGCTTAAAATATTATGCAAACGAACCTAGATATGCTGGGGAAAGAACTTGATAGACTAGCTACAGAAATAACTTTCAGTGCATCTTTCTGGGAAAATAAGCCACAGTACTGCAGCTTTAGTCTTGGGGAAAAGCTGAAGTGTCTTAAAGGTGTAATTATGAGGAAAAGTGAAAACCTCCCAGCATTCTGTAATCAGCAGGGTCAGGTTGGGAGGAGGGTTGTGAAGGGGATCATTTGCTACTTTGTTCACAGAATGAGAACAGAGGAAGTAAAATGAGAGCTGTGTTTGATTGAGAGGAAGAGAGAATCATTTAGCCAAAACAGCCTCTTGGTCCCCTCACCACACCAGTAGCTTAAAATTGACCTGTCCCCTCCCCATCATGATGTCCAGCTCCACACACCTGCACCCTGGGTGAGAGCAGTGACAGTCATCTCTTTTCGAAGAAACCTGTAATTGAGCCTTAGTCTGACTAACTTGAGCAAATATCCCTGTAGCTCTGTCTTACTTCCTGGCTGCCACGTCTCCCGGAGGTGAGCAGCCCAGCTGATAAACAGAAAGAAACTTTGTTACAAAGAGGCCACCTGGCCAGCAAGGGTGTGTTCTAGGTGGCTGACCAAGGCTTTCACAAATGGTGAAACTTTGCGGGGACTTCCAGTTTCGGCATCTTCAAAGCATTCATAGTCGTGAATGGGACTTGAGAAGTGGGGAGGGGGTCCTAAGAATGGAGTGGACACACAGGATAACAGCCCTGCCCCAGGGTCAGGAGAGCCAAACTCTGTCCCCACATTTCCTAAGGGTAGGTAAGGGTGGGGGAACAGAGTAGTGGCCTGGAAATTAGGAGACTGGCATCTGCCCCTGGAGCCATAAGCTGTGTGACAACAAGGAAGTAACCTAACTATTCTGGCCTCACCTGTAAAATGAGGGTCCTGGACTCACAGACAGACCTAGTCAAAGTGGCATGGTAATGCGTAACAACAGAATATCATGTAACTCAAATGATATTGGAGTTAAGTGCATTCAAAACATCACTTAGTGAAGCCAGCTCTTACCCTTGTCCTTTAACCCCTCTGGCCTCATCTCATTTAACAAGAGTTTATGGAATATTTCCTAATTTGCAAGCCGTAAAAAGGTGAAAACAACCTGGCCTCCCTGGTCCAGGAATTCACAGAGCTGTGAGAGAGAACAGACCTCTTCCACACAGGGAAGGCTGTGATGGGGCCAGGATCAAAGTATAAACTGTCTGCTAAAGGGGGCAAGACAGAGCAGAGATGAATTCTGCTAGAGATCTAAGAAAGCTTCTTGGGGAAGGCTAGAATGTAAAATAGAGGAATTGGACTATATCATTGGCTTTCAGCTTTCTATGACTGAACCAAAGTAAGAAAGACAATTTTACAACAAAATTTCATACCCATTTAACATGCGACAGGGCATTCCAAAAGTCTTAGGGCAGTTTTACATTTAATTACATCAGAGGCATGAATTCTACAAACTAACAAAAAAAAATCATTTGAAAATGTAATACTTTCAATTTCTTTATGAATTTTGAATAACATTTTTCATTTTCAGTTTGTATCAAGAAGTGTTTTTTACCTTTAATGGACTGAGACAAACATTTAAAATAAAATTTTATTACTCAAAATTCATAAAGCTCAATAAGGTAAAAGAAATTTAAATAAACCTTTGAAAGGATGTTCTCTGTAAATCTGTAGCATTTATACTTATGAAGTTATTAAAACTTAAAATTACACTAAGACTTTTGGTACACTCTATGTACAATAACTGAAATAAAATTTTAACAAAATAATACCTATATCATATGTAACATACTTTTGCATTTGCATTTTTGTTATATTCTATTCTGATATTTTAAAGAATTTTTAAGAATTTTTTATTATGACGACATTGGTTAAAGAAACCCAGTAAGTTTCAGGTGTACAATTCAACAGTAAAGCATATATATACATTGTATTGTGTGTTCACCGCCCATAGTTAGATTTCTTTCTGTCACCACATATTTGACCCTTTGTACCCCATCTACCTCCCCCTTCACCCCTCTCCAGTAACCACTAGTCTGTTATCCATGTCTATGAGTCTCTGCTTGTTTGTCCTGTTCGTTTGTTGCTTTTAGGTTTATATCCCACATGTAAGTGAGATCATGTGGTTTTCAATTTTTTCTGCCTGGATAAAGACTTTTTTTCATGCTGATTTGTAACACTTTAAATTTATTTCACAATCCTATAGTAGATTGCAATCAGTTTGTTAGACATTGAGCTGGGTGAAGCCTCAGTTTGCCTAGACCAGTGAGAGAAGGTAAGGCGAAGTTTTGTTCTGGCATCATCTCAGTCCTGAAACCAAGATGGTCTGATGTGTTGCAATCCCAAGGATGGCTGGGGGAAACAGAGTTGAGTATGAATGCTCAGCAGTGGCAGGGGGAGGATGAGTGGATGAGGGCTGTGGGCACACTTGCCAATGTACCTGATGGCCATACTGTGGGAACCTAAAAGTGAGGGAGCTATACAAGATGCTGTGGGGAGAATACTGTGAAGCCCTGCACTTAACAAAGTACTACATACAGGAGGGACTATTCTTTCAGCAAGGCAGGTAGAGGAGTGACCTCCCCGACCTTGCTAGCCACACTTTGGGGAATCATCTCCTACACAGAGAGCAGGAATCCTTAATCCCAGTCTTCTTTCTTCCATCGGATTATGTGTCTCTTCTAGGTGACTCTTTCCTATCGCCTGCATACTGAGCAAACAAACTAGAGACTGAGTGAGTCCTTTACGCACAAAGCTAATCACAGGTGTCTCCTTGCATTTCAGGATGTGGTTAATACCTTGAGGAATTGAGGCTCAAGAGACAAAGCCTTAGGCTGCCATGTTGGATTAAGAGAGCAGATGCTGGGGAAGGGCTCAATTTAACCCCAGATCTCTTTCTCCAGGGGAAATAAAAGGAATAAAGGTAAACCCCACTTTGAGGAACCACAACGCAATGCTAGGACAAAGGAGTTGAAGTGACCTGGTGATTCTGAGTGAGTTGGTCAAAGAGGCCTTCCTGGAGAAGGTGAGTCTTGAGCGCTTGGCAGCAGCTGGTAACTAAGTTATTACCAAGCCTTTGTTTCTAATTGTGCTCCCTTCTTTCTTGCTGGAGTGGGAAGGTAGACAGAAAGTGTTAGGGAAGATACTACCTGCAGGACAGTTCAACACTGTCATGGCAAACAGGGCTCTGTTTGAGCTTAGCCAGGGGCAGTTCCAGGATTTATGAGGTTTCCTGTCTAAGCAGAACTCCTTATGCTGGCCTAGCATAGCTCAGCCCCTGGTGCAGGAAACTGCCTCTACACTAAATCCCCATTTCCTCCTTGAAGCCTTCTTCAAGCTCACGGAGAACTCCATCTTTTGCAACTTGGCACTTACAGTCTGTGCTATTAAGTTTTAATTTTAATAATTTTGGAATAGGTAATATAGTCAGGTTCAAAGTAAAAAAGGGTATTCAGTGAAAGGTCTTTTCCTGCTCCTGTCCCCTCCCTAGACACGTGCTATCTGGACCCAGTGATACCAGTTTTTGTTCTCCAACTACATTTTAAAATCCCATGGGGGAAAGAAATTGTCTTATATCTCTGTGTCCCAGCTGGAGTGAACTGTCCCACCCCATCATAAGGGAGTTTTTTAGCACCCCATTCTCCCTCCTCCTTCAGCACTGCTGCTATCTTGGGTCAGACCCCCAGGCCCCTCTTAATTGGCCATCCAACTGCCAGTCAGGTCTGTCTCCTAGATATCCTCTGCCAGTTATCATATTGTATTTCCTGTAATGCTGGGCTCCCCAGTAATCCTTTATTGCTCCCTATACCTCAGATCAACAGCAAACTCCTTGGTATGATGACTTGTTTGCAGCTCTGTCTCCAGGCCCATCCTCTGCTACTCCCATCAGACTTCATACTCCCACCATCCTGATCTACTTGCTATTCTCTGATTGGCTGTGCTGTCTTCTGCCTCTAGGCCTTCGTATGTGTTCACCTTGCCTGGCCAACTTCTATTTGTGGGTTAGTGTTTAGCCCAAGTTCCTCCCCATATAGGACTTCTTCACAAATGACACCCTCCACTTGCTGAGTTTCCTGCATCCTCTCTCTATCAGTACCCAAGGGTGCCTCTCTCACCCCATCTTCTCACTTGGTGATCTCCATTTAAAACTGACTCCCCCAGTTGATTATGTTCCTTGAAGGCTGGTTTTGCTCATCTCTGTATCTCCCCCATCTGGCAGAGTTCCTGGCATATAGCAGTTACTCAGGTAATACTGGCAGAATGAACAAATCTCCTCTCCTATCTTCTAGACAACATCTAATACAAAATAGATATTCAAAGAGAATTCATTTTATTTCATTTTTGATGCTGCTGCTGAGTCTGATGTAATAAAAGAAAACTCGTTGTCTCCTCAAGCTCAGAGTGACCCCTGCTTCCCCTTGAGATCATGAAGGCCACATATTCCCCAGATCTAAGTGACTCCAGATACCAGGCTCTCCACAGGCAGGAGCTTGCATGTTTAAGTAACAGCATTAAATAGCTCAACTGAAGTTACTTTTAAGCAAGACGTGCCATAGGGCAATGAGTGTGGCTTTGGCCAGGGACCAAGTGCTTGAGGATAATTGCTAGAAAGCTGAGCAGAGATTTATTAATTATAATAATAGAAATAATTGATACCATTTATTGAGGGCTTAGTATGTACAGGCACTCTGCTGAGGATTTAATGTACATTATCTCTAATTTAATCCTCACCCAACCCTGTAAATTAGGTATCGGTTACCCCCACTTTATAGATGAGGAAATTCGGGCTTAGAGAGATTAAGTAATTTGTTCAAGGGTCACATGGCCACTAATGATAAAAATTAACACTTTTTCAGAACTTCATGCAGAGACTGTAAGCATTTTCCATGAATTATTTCATTGAATTTATTAATCCCTATAACAAGAGGTAGGTGCTATTATTACTAGAAGGGGCAGAGCTGGGAATTGTGCCCAGGTCTTTGCCTCCAACATATGGTGCTTAACAAGGGACTCTTATGCTTCCAGAGCTCTCCACAGAAAGTTTTACAGTCACCTTCTGAGCCATGGGACCATGTGCTTGAGGGTATAAAGCTAATGAATGCCCAAGCTCAGTCCTGCCTAGAAGGTGTTGCCATAGAATCTTAGACATTTTTTAATTAAATATGAGTATATACAGAAGAATATTTATAAAATAGATTTAGGGTATAAGGAATAACAGTACCAGCAGAGGCAACCACCCACTTTAAGAAAAACACTTTACTTTGAAGTCCCCTGTGCGTCTATTCCTATAAATTTCCCCACTCTTCAGAAACTTTGGTTTCATCATTCCTTTCATTTATTTTCTTTCTTGCTTTCTTTTTAATGGAAGAAATGATTTAAAATTTTCTCCCATCTACCTCCCCCTCCCCCATCATTTTCTTTATAGATTTACCACATGTTCATGTTCATTTCTGTATTCATGAATAATATTTTGTATTCATTTTTGTTTCCATAAACAATATATTGTTTAGTTTTACATTTTACAGTTTTCTATAAATGGAATCATACTGTATGTATCCTTTGGCAACTTACTTTTTTCACTCAACATTACATCTGTGTTGTTGCATGTAGAAGTGGTTCATTCTTAATCACTGCTGTAGAGTACTCCATGGTATGACTATATTTCACACTCCATTCTACTGCTGAATGACATTTGGATTGCTGCTATTTTTGCCATCTTAGTCAATGCTACCAGAAACATCTGGTACATGCCTCCCAGCTCATGTTCACTGGGATTTGTCTGGAATATAAAATGAGGAAGGGACTTGGGGTACCATAGGGTGTGTGCATTTTATCAAATTTTACTTGATAAAGCCAAACTGGTTTTCCAGAGTGGTTATGTTGATTATACCTCTTCATTTAGAGTTTCAGTGTTCTAGTCACTCTAGATCCATTAATGCCAGAATCTTAGGGCAGGAAAGAAACACTGAGTCCATTCTCCTCATTTTATGGATGGAGGAAATTTAGACACAGGAAAGTTAAGGGACTGGGCTAAGGCGATGTCGCCATTCAGCAACAGAGCCTGGACTCAAACCCCAAATCCCCTGACTCCCTCCTCATCCCTACTTTGGCTCATTTCTCTCCCTTGTCTCCTCCCTTCTCAGGCTGAGGCCCCAAGGTGTGGCCGCCACAGCATATTGAGCTATTTCTAAGCTCAGGCCCAGCACTCAAGCTGACCTAGCCAAGGTCCCCATTGGTTACCGAGGATGAGGTTCCTCCGCAGACGCCACATGCCCCTGCGCCTGGCCATAGTGGGCAGTGCCTTTGTACTCTTCCTCTTCATCCTGCAGAGGGATGTAAGCAGCAAGGAACAAGCCACAGAGAAACCATGGCTGAAGTCCTTGGTGAGCCAGAAGGATCATGTTTTGGATCTCATGCTGGGGGCTGTGAACAACCTTAAGGAATCGATACCCAAGCTCCAGATCAGGGCTCCGGAGCCCCAGGAGACACTTGTCTCCACAAAGAAGTCCTGCCTCCCTGGATTCTATGCCCCATCTGAGCTGAAGCCCTTCTGGGAACGGCCACCACAGAACCCCAACAGCCCTGGGGCAGATGGGAAAGCATTTCAGAAGAACCAGTGGACTGCCCTGGAGACCCAGGAAAAGGAAGAGGGCTATAAGAAGCACTGCTTCAATGCTTTTGCCAGTGACCGGATCTCCCTGCAGAGAGCCCTGGGGCCAGACACCCGACCCCCTGAGTAAGTAGCACCCAAAGTCCTGGGGTGAGGCCAGGGCTCTGCCAAAGGTGTGCCTAATAAGGCCATGGCCATGGGCCAAGTGCCAGGTAAAGAACTGATGGGGATTTTAAGATATGAGCAAAGATTTCCTCTAAACACTCCCTCCCTTTCTTGACTGATTGGGGTTCAAGAGTATTATGGTCTGGCTAGAGGACCAAGGAGACCTGTGAGGATGAAACACAATTATGAAGGTGACAGGAAAAATAAAAAGGAACTCAGGGCCTGGGACCTAGCATGAGGGGGACTGAAGGGAACTGATTCCAGGCCAAAGATTCAGTGGCCTTGGCCTCTGCCAGAAACTGTGGGACTCTGCTGCTGAGATCTTAGAAAAGGGACATTTCCTGACAGTGGCCCGGGTGGTCAGGACTATCCCCATACCTCCTGATTTACTTCTTCCAGAGAAGGCCTACAGGACCATGAATTCATTCCGACCTTTATTTGAAGATGTTTATACTTTCAATTCTGGGCGATGAACCAGCACTTAGATCTTTGAGCTGTAACCTACCTTTCTCTAATGTGGCTGTAGCTATGTTCACACTGTCCTCAAGTCAAAGATTTTGTGTCTTTTTTATTTCGACTTGTTTTTCCTAACTCAAGAGTTATACACTTTTTTGGTCTTTTGTCACTTGGCATCCCCATCCCCAAACTCATGATTCTTTAAGGCTGTGAACCTGGGTTTCCTCAGATTTGGACCAAGCATTACAGTTCTAGAAGGTGGAGCTACTTGTTGGCAGGAGCTCCTCAGCAGGGAAGGGCATTGGGCCATGTGACAGCCAGTGGAGGAAGTTTGGGAGTCTCCTCTGGAGCATCCCTGGGAAATCATTCTGATTGATAAGAAAGGGTGTTAAGCCACATGATCCCTTGAGATCGAGGATTCACATATCCTCATCCAAATTTAAAATGGCCTGTCAAGAGGGTGGCAGCATGGCCAAGTGCCATAGAGTGACTGGATTAGATGAGGGTATAGAATAGGTCACAGGCAATTGATTGTGATAGTAGTGTAAGATTACAGGGAATTAATGAGGAAATGGATTAGGGAAGAACTGTAAGGGGTAACGAGAAGTGTATGGAAATTGTAGTCACTTTTCTCCGATGTCAAATTTGCCCCTCATTTCTTCCTCTTTGGGACCTCTGGATTGGGTTGCACTTTATGCAGTACACATATTACTGGAAAACAAAGTCAGCCCTAAGAACTCCTAGAGCAGATGAGGAGTGAGAGAGGACAGCAGCGGGGAGCTCTCGGCATCACAGCTGGGGCACTAAGCCAGCTCTAGGGGAAATGGTTTTGGAGTAGGTTGGCTACAACCTCAGAGTAGGTGGCAAATACAGGGTAAGCCTGGAGCAGGGAGCAGCCATTCTCATCCGCAACAGAGAATGTAGGCTGGTGGTTCCAAGGAGCAGAGGGTGGTAATGGGAATCTGTGCACAGAGTTGTCACTACCCCCAGCACTCCAAGGAAACTAGAGAGCTGCATCTAATCTTTCATCCTTCTAGATGTGTCGACCAGAAGTTTCGGCGCTGCCCCCCACTGCCCACCACCAGCGTCATCATTGTGTTTCACAACGAGGCCTGGTCCACGCTGCTGCGGACGGTGTACAGTGTCCTGCACACTTCCCCTGCCATTCTGCTGAAGGAGATCATATTGGTGGATGATGCCAGCACTGAGGGTGAGGCTGGAGGGGGCACTGAAGAGGGGGCCAGCATCTCCCTTGGTACTCTGGGAACAAGGGCACGTTCTCTTGAGGGAGCAGGTACCCTGCGATGCCTGCTGCCTGGCACCACAGCCCATCATAAAGGCCAGGAGCAGGGAGAAGGCAGGTGAGAGACAGGAAGATGAGGGACAGGAAGTAGGAAGACCACATTCCTAGAGCCTGGACTTCACCCCCGAAAAGTTCCAGGAGCTTAGAAGTTCTAAGCTTTAAGTTCTGAGACTCCTTTTAGAGCCACCCAGCCCACCCCAAATCAGAAATGCCAGGAGAGGTCAGAGCATCGCCTACCTGCTACACCACTCTTCTACTCTGGAAAGATTCCACTTCAGAAGCTCTCTTTGCTATAGTTCTCAATAGGCAAGTGAGGTTCCTCACCAAAATTTTACCTCACCCTTTAAAGCAATCCCACAAACATCTACAGAGTATTCTGTGCCTGGCACTGACCTAGGCACAGGAGATACCATAACAAATAATAAATGAGATAGATTTTGCCCTGAAAAGGCTAACAACCCTCATGTGTCAGATGGCCCCCTACAACACCAACCACAGCAGCGTTTCCCATAACACACCCCTAACAAATTTGAAAGGACATGGACTAGAGAGAACAATACCCAGGAATTCAGATCCCAGTTCTGCCTCTTTCTAACTCTGATCTTGGGTAAAATACTTAGCCTCTCTGAGCCTCAGTTCTCTCTACTAAAAATGAAAACAATTGACTCCCTCGCATGGTGGACAAAGGATCAGAGGATAGGTGATAATGAGATAATTCACGTGACACAGTAGTTAGCATGGAATAAGAGCCCCATAGCATTAGGTTCAGTTTATTTTTTGTAGGGTAACAATGCACTCTGGGAGTATGCAACCAGGAGGTGTTATTTCTGCATGATATGGCTGGGGCAGTCCACAGTGAAAGCCAGATTGGAGCTGGACCTGAAAGCATGAGTGTCTAGGAAGAGAAGAGGTGTTGGAGCGCATCCCCAGAAGAGAGAATGGCATAGACAGAGTCCTAGAGACAAAGATGTGTTTGTGAAAAATTGAGAGGTTTGATGTGGCTGATGCTTAGCTTTGTTGTAGAAAATGACTCTAAAAAGATGTTGAATTGAAATTCATGCCATGTTAAAGAATTTATCTAAAAAAAAAAATGAGTTACTGAAGGTGTTTAAGCTGGAGAGTGACCTTGTCTCAAAAGGATGGCAGTTTGAGGTGGGGGGCATTCATTGTCAGGAAGAAAGACAGAGGATCCTGATTCCAGAGAGGAAGTTCTTATAATCCCTTAAGAGTGAGATGATAGGGTGAGAACTAGGAAAGGGGCTATGGGACTGATGCATCATCATTAGGCTGGGAGTCTCCAGGAGTGTCTGGGGCTCTCCCAGGTTGGCCTCCTGTGCCCATGCACCCATACTGAGCACAGGAACTGACACCACACTTCCCAGTATATGCCCTGGGGCTACTCCAGTAGAGCTGCTACCTTTCCTGACTTTCCCCCATCCTCTTTTCTGTTTCTAGATTAGGGGTGATGCTAAAAAGTGAACTAGGACTGGGGAAAGCAGTAGAAGGAGGAGCTGAGTATGAGCATTGTTGAGTCCATTTCTTTAGGGAGTTCATATTTCCCTAGGGAGGATAGACATCTAGCAGCACTTACAAAGCAAAGGCAAACAAGTATCGAGGAGAAAATGCGAGAATTTGGCAGACAGGAACATAGGATTAGGCTTCTGGAAAGGGAGAGCCAAAGAGTTTGGCAGAGATGGGAGAAGCTTGAGAATGGCCTCTTAGCAATAAAGTGGAATGGGAGCAGGTATATCAGCTCCCTTTCCTCTCAAACTGACTCTCTGGTCACCCTTCTCCAATACCTATGCTACCTACCCCTCAGAAGCTTCTTCCCTTGAATTGCATAGGGTGGGCATTCTAAACTGTTTCTACTTGTCACCCAGAATTTTGTGAGTCCATAAGGTACAAATACCCAGTTGGGCAACTCCTCCGACCAGGCTAGAAAAGTGGCAGCAGCATCTAAAGGGCACAGCAGCCTATGCCTAGTAGAGTGGACTTTGCAGTAGCTCCTTAGCAGCCCCTCCAAAGGGTCTGCCTCTAGCAGGCATGTCTCTGGTCATCTCTCCCTTGTTGCTTTGGACTCTGTCTTAGGACCAATTCCAGCAACTCAGAATCACCTGCCTGAAAAGACTAAACCAGCCAATCGTATTTTTCTGAGTCTTGGCTTCCTTTGAGAATCTGTTAAAAAGCTTCGCCCCACTCCCTAGAATAGTGAAGAATTGCCATAACAATGCGCGCACACTGACATTTTTGCATGTAATTAATTCCAGGGAACTTGTGTACCCTTGGATAAACAACCCCACTTTCAGGGCTTTCAGACTCTCAAGATACTTTCAGTTCAGTGGAGGAAAGGACAAAACTCAGATCTATGGTCAGAAATCTTTGCAGTCCACAGTGAGATAAAATTTCCCATACGCTTGACCATTTGATCAGATTTACTGGCTCTCATTACAGACACACAGACAAGGGCTGTGTGTCTGCTGAAATACAATGTCCAATGCTCTCTGTGCTCCTATCCAGACACTTGGCAGTGCTCTATGACCACGAGTATACAGACATTTGATGCTAGGGTGGGGGAAAGAGGCCTAGTCACCCGCTAGGGAACTCTTTCTTACCTACCTCAAAGTCTGAACCCTGGGCACAGATTTCACTCCTGTGTAGCCAGAGCAGATGCTACTCCTAGTCTGGCACATTCCACAAGATTCTGAAAACTGTCCACCCCAGGCCCATCAGTCTACTATGCTCCAAATGGAGCATCCCCATGTCAAAAGCCCTGCCTCTGGAGGAGACTGAGGAAGTAAGAAGCTAGGCCTTCCTCCTATGGGAATTTGCTAGATGGATAGGAGGAAGTCAGACACATGCACAGGTCCCAGAGTCAAGAAGTGAACAGGACCCTCAGCGAATAAGTTCCTCACAGAGAAAGGAGGAATGAGGAGGTGGTGTTGGACAGGGGTGCTATAGGAAAGGAAGAGAAAGGGACCAGCAGGCAAAGGGAGGAGAGATGGGGCAGCCCTAAAGTCAGGAAAGACACTGTGTGAAACCCAAGGGAGGAAACATTTGGGGAACACTTTGTTATTAGCTGAATATTTCGTTGTCTTATATATCACATTTATTCATCCATTCATCTGTCTATGGACCCTGGGGTTGTTTCCACATTTTGCCTATTATGAAATAATGCTGCTATCACCATTGGCATACAAATACTTGTTTGAAACCCTGCTTTCAATTCTTTTGGGTACATACCCGGAAGTGGAATTGCTGGACCATGTGGTAATTCTGTGTATAAATTTTTTTTTTTTTTTTGAGGAACCAGCATACTGTTTGGATTTGTTTTTAAGTGCCATTTTAAGGCACTATAGTGACATGATCTGGATTATAGTTTTACAAGATAACTCTGCTGCCTACTGTGGCTGCTATATCAAGAATAGATTGGGAAGAGTGGTATAAAGTAGCGGCCAAGAGATCAGGTAAGACATTATTGCCAGTGGTGACAATGGAGATGGAGAGAGAAGTGGCAGTACTTGCTGATGGACTAATTGTAAAGGATGAGAAAGGGGAGAATCCAGCATGACTCCTAGGTTAGAGCAGCTAGAGGGATGCAGGTACCATGTACTGTCATGGGGGAGCCTGGGGATGAAGTTTGGGAGGAAATCTGGAGTTCTGTTTAAGGCATGTTTGGTTTGTGGTTGTGTTAGACATCCAAGTAAAAATGGTGAAGCTTGGGAAAGAAACCGAGGAACTGTCTGCATATTGATGAGACTGAGTAAGACGTGGGTGTTAAAGGTCATAGGAGTCTTGTAGACTTGTTGTGAGGAATGAAGCTGCATTAGGGTGGTGGGGTGTTAAACCTAAATTAGGAGGGGACATAAGAGAGTATGGATGGGCTCGTCTGTGTCTCCATGCTCAGCCCTGCTGTACTCAGCTCTGGGGCATATGTCCATTGGGTCCAGGGGTATGACAGGACAACTGTCAGGAGGGGCATCTTAGGGGAGTTGTCTTACTCCCTGAGAAGCACCTGCACTCATGCTCAGAATCCCCAGGTCTAGCCTAGACACCTGAGCCTGAAGGAAGTTGTGGGCGAGGGCCTCATAGAGTTCAGGTCCTCCTGAGGCTCACAACTTTTTTAGTGCTTCACAGTCTCTTACCACAAAACCCATTTCCTATAATGTTTTGTCTCTGAGTTATCTCCACCATGTGAACTTCCTGTGAGCACAGTTAAGTAAGTTCTAAGAGGAAACACCAGCCATGCTGAGAAGGTGAGGATCCTGGTTGGGTTTCCTCCTTCCTTCCTGTTAGAGCCAGCACCTAGGGCCAGATTATAGTTGGATTATGGGTCCTCGAAGGTGGGACCCAGACCTGGACCCACCCTGCCCAGGATAGTGTCTGGTACCTGGGCAATGAGTTAGCAGGTGTTTGTTAAGTAAGTGCTGGGCTGAAGAGGCAAAATGAAGCTAATTTTGACTTACAAACTTGGGGACAGTACTCCTTATTTTAGTGTGTTAATCCTCATAGAGAAGATTAAATACAAAAGTCAACATGAAAGCACATAGACTAACACATAATAGATGTAGATGCTAAGTATTTGGGCACAGTGTGTGTGTGTGTGTGTGTGTGTGTGTGTGTGTGTGTGTGTGTGTGTGTGTATGAGAGAGGGAGAGAGAGAGATTGAGATCACACACACACAATTGATTTCAGTCCCCATAGTTTGCATAGCACTGTGTTCAGAGCAAGGTCTAAGCACTCGGCTGATCCCACAGCCTGAAAGAGAAAGAACACATTCATCCGTCACATCTGCCCTCCACCTCCACTTCTGAAACTATAGGCAACTCCACTCTGCATAGTCAGAAACAGAACAGTGACACAGATTAACTAAAATAGCAGTTAATAAAACATAAGTAAGATTTGGAATATGTTTCAAGATGGATTGCTTCAGAATAGAGCTATTTCTAACCCTCTGAGGATTTAAGACTGAATAAGAGTCTTGAAGTAAGCCCCCCACTCAGAAGGAACTGAAGATCTCAGCAGAGATACCCCTCCCTTCAAAAAGCTTTCCCCACCCCCACGCCCAAATTCAGAATGTTATTACCCCTGCAGGCTCTCCCCATGCTCCACTAACTCTGGCAGGTCACTGATTACCTATTCCCTCCCTGGGTGGCCAGGCTTACCACTGTACCTGGCCCATGGTAGGCACTTGGTACATATTTTTTAATTAAAAAGCTGCTTGGCATCTTTTCATCTTCCTAAAGAATTCCACATGCAGAGAAGGTTATAAAGAGGATTAGAGTAAGACTACTTGCTGTTGATCCAGCAAGCAAGAAGTCAGCATTTGTGTGTGTCCTACCTGACAAACTTATTCTGAAGAGCCCGGGAGATAGGGATCAGACAGCAAGAAATGACTGCCACAACCACCAGGTATGGAAAAAAGAGGAGACTGGAATCATAGCTCTGAAAGATGGCGGCTGAGGGTGCAGAGACCAACAGAGGCATCTTGGGAGCCTTTGTCGGAAGTTTACAATTGATTTGAGACCAAAAAACCACAATTCTGAGGTCCTCTCTTGGACATTAGAGAAGGTGCCTATAAGTAAATGGGCACAGGATGAACACTTTAGAGCTAGTGTCCTGACAAGGTGGTCTTGGGGTGGCAGGGTACATCTGGCCATCCATGTGACTTCTTCCTCTCACTCCCTCCCCAACTTCAGCTTCCATGGAATTGCTTAGTGCCTTAGGTGTAAAAGAGTTAAAAGTTCAGGCTTGCTGGGGGCCTGAGAGTGCCAGGGCTTCTTGCCCACAGGGGAATAGATTTGCAACAAAGCGGTGAACTGACAACAATGACACTGTCCCTTCCAGAGTACTTAAAGGAGCAACTGGAGCAGTATGTGAAGCAGCTGCAGATTGTGAGGGTGGTGCGACAGGAGGAACGGAAGGGGTTGATCACTGCCCGACTGCTGGGAGCCAGCGTGGCACAGGCAGAGGTGCTCACCTTCCTGGATGCCCACTGTGAGTAAATCAGTGCTGGCCTGGCACCCAGGAAGCCTGGGTGTAGGCAGGTCCAACCCATCCCTGGCAGAATGAAGAGCTGTGACCACAGCATCACCAAGGCCCTTTCCTGCTCTGCTGTTCCAGGAGTGAAGGAGACTTGGAACTTGCTCCAGCTTCTTCTAGCCCTTTCTCACCCAGTCCTGAGGATGTTTTATCAGGAGGCACACACCACCCTAAAACAATTGGTGACCCCACAATTGCTGGGAGTGTGCTCTGGAGTATCATTCTTCTCTCCCCTCTCCCCTAATCTTGTACCTTGTTCTGAACTCAGCCTCCCAGAGGCCTCCTATTACCACTGGGAACTGGTTTGTGTGGAGCTTTCCTGTAGCCAGGAAGGCATCCCTCTTGCTACAAACCAAAACACTTCCTACCATTGTCATGGATTAAAAAAAAACTGTTTCCTAAAAGCAGTGATATGTATAGGTAAAAGCCCTAGACTTGGGAGTCAGAAGACAAGCTTGTATTCTGGCTCTGCCACTAACCAAACCTCGATGTCCTCATTTGTAAGATCAGAATGAAAATACCAGCCTTACTTACCAACAGAATTATTGCTCTGAAGGCCAAATAAAGTAATACATACAGTTCATTTAAAATCTCAAAGGGCTAGACAAATGAAAGAGATGATTATTCTACAACTGGAGCTGAAGCTTGGGATGCAGATATACCTAAGAGAAGGGACACCTGCTTCTGAAATCCACACTTAGGTGGGGAGGGCTGATTCACTGGATAGGCTGGGAACCCAAAGACACCCATTCGGGCCCTTCTCTGTGCCCGATTTGACCATGTTACAACCCCAAGACCTTTATTCTCCTCTCCAAAGCTGCTTCCATCTTTAGGTGGGGAGAAGGGGAAGTAGAAGTTTCTTAGATCTCTCTATGCTCTCTACAGCTGTAGAGCCTGCCTCTGTTGCTCTTCCTATAACTAGGAAGTAGATAGAGGGTTCTCTCATCCTCCTAGGTCTCCTTGCTAGCATGGGGCATAGGCTCAGCTGTGAGCAGGACCCTGACAGCTGTCTCCTGGTCTGGGCCTACAGGTGAGTGCTTCCATGGCTGGCTGGAACCCCTCCTGGCTCGCATCACAGAAGACAAGACAGCAGTGGTGAGCCCGGACATCGTCACCATTGACCTCAACACTTTTGAGTTTTCCAAGCCCGTCCAGAGAGGCAGAGTCCATAGCCGTGGCAACTTTGACTGGAGCCTGACCTTCGGCTGGGAAACTCTGCCTGCACATGAAAAGCAGAGGCGTAAGGATGAGACCTACCCTATCAAGTAAGGACCACAGCCTGGTGAGCCCCCAGCCTAAGCTCCGTGGCCCTAGACCCACCCAGTTCTAGGGACCTGTGCCATCTCAGGTCAACATTTATTAGGTACTCTATTAAGCACTTGACATATTTTATTTAATTCTTATCTCTATGATTAGCCTGTTTTACAGGTAAGAACACTGAGGTTCCTAGTGATAAACAATTGGCCTCAGATCATGCAACTAGCAAACGGTGGAACAAGGATACCCGTCCTGGCCTATCTGACCCAAAGCTCATGCTCCTAACCATGGCACTATATTGGTACTCTTATCCACCACTTATTGTGTGCCAGGTGCTGGACTAAGGGTTTTACACTCTTTATTTCATTTATTCCTCCCTGCACGTAAGAAGACATGACTGGTGCTTGAAGAGGCACTGAGAGATGGTGGGTAGAGGCCATTGTTGAATAGCCATTGTAATAAGAGAAGATGGCATGTGTTCCCTGGTCACCATCTTTGAAAAAACTGAGAACATATTACAAGAACACAGACAAGTGAGTGTGCTGCTGTTTGCAATTTGTTGTAATTGCCCTGAACTTTTTCTGTAAAGGGCCAAATAGTAAATATTTCAGGTTTGCCAGCTACATACAGTCTGTTGTATATTATTCCTTAGTTGTGTAACTTTTAAACAATCTTTTAAAAATGTAAAAACATTCTTTGCCCCAGAGCCTTATAAAGCCAAGCCAGATTTGGCCCTCAGGTCACAGTTTGCCAACCCCTGAGCTATGGGGTGGATACGTGAAAGTTTACACGTTGTTTAACTCGCACCTGGGTTTACCTTCCCCTCATACACCCACCCTGTCCTTCCCTCTCCAGTTGCCTATTGGTGTTGTTAGAAAACATAAGTTTATTTTCACAGATGTCTAAGTCAGACTGAATTGGGGAGTGACTTTTAGAGTATCCTGTGATTCTGGATTATCTGCCACAGGAAACTTCAGGGTCAACTGAATATATATCAGGGATGGAGGGAAGCAGAGGTTGAGGATACAGTGAGCAAAGATAAGAGAGAAGGCTTGAAAGGAAGAGAGGGTTGGAGTTACTCGCCCTCCGCATACCCAAATCCTAAGAGATGTTGCCTAGAGTCTCAGTAGAGAGGGCCCAAGTGGATGCCACAGAAGGGAATCCCATGGATCCTGAACAGCCAGATGCTCTGTATCTATTAGAAGGAGGAGAAGAAGCAACAGAAAGGGGAGACAGGAAAAGAAACGGCAGAGGAAAGAAAAGAAATTGGAACACCCTACTGACCATCTGCTTGTTTCATAGATGTCTTTTGTTTAGTGTCTACAGCAACAAAGCCCCACTCCCCCAAGCTAGAGGCCAGGCACACAGTGGCACAGTCAGGGACAGGGCACCTGGCTACTACCCATCACTGACATCCCTGGCTCCAATGTCCAAGGACCATACAACTGGAAGATAAAGATCCAGTGTTTGAGGAATGAATTTACTCACTGGTCTAGTGTTTGAGGAATGAAACTGGGCCCTGGTGGCATGCGTGGCCTACCCTGGGCACTATGCATAGTACCTCAACAGGAGGCCTTCTGGCAGTACCCTCCCATTCTCCACTGTGAAAGCTAACAAGAAGCTCACAGGAGAGGTGAAGGATCCAGAGAATCCTAAGAATTGGGCCAGAAAATGTAGGTCGTTGCCTCTTGGTTCTGAGTCTGCAGCGAAGATCCCTGTGTAAGGTTTCTCCTCAGATATAATATCTTAGTAGCTTCTCAGTCAGAGAGACCTCACAAAGCCAAGAGACAGGCCCAAGTGAGGAAGAGCCTCAGAAGAAGCAGGTTAGCTCCCAAGTGCTCAACCGGAGTCCCAGGACCATCTAAGCCTTTCTGGGCATTGCTAGGGCTAGCTTAGAACCCCAGGGAGAGGCCAGAACCCGTGACAGAAAGCATGCACAAGCATAAGGTTTTCCTAACTGAAATTCCTCTCAGAAATCAGCTGCAGGAGTCAACTTCAGGGGTGACAGGAGCAGCCACAAGGTAACACCAAGGTCAAGCTCCTGTGTAGTCATCTTGACAGATCAGTCCAGTTAACACTGATTGTGCCCCTGTTGTGTGTAAAGCACATTGATTGGTTCTGGGCTTACAGAAAATGTTTCAGTATCTTTCTGCCTGTTTGTATGAAGAAGCAACAGAAGGGGGCAGCAAAGCCCCATCCACCGAACCTGGCCCCCACACAACTGTCAGCAGCTACCGATTATGTATCTGATAGTCTGCCCCTGTCTCCCCTAGCCCCTACCCCTACCTTCAACCCTTAGTCCAACCACTATTACGAGCAACGTGGTATCTAAATTCTAATAATGAGATGTTTTTGTCAATTTATCTTAATATGGATCTATTTCTCCCTGCTTTTGTCTGAAATCCAGGATCTTTTTGTAACCTCCAAATGCTCCCTTTTGTGCAAGTTGAACTTGATGTCATCTCACTTCCTACTCTGTTTCAGGGAGCACCTCTTATCAGTTTCTTTTCAAAGCAGCTGGCAGATTTACCCCAAAGCTAAAGTTTCTCATGCAGTATTAAGTACCAGGGCTGGGCCTCTACTAAAACTGTGCCTTTCTAGTCCCTGAAGGGCCAAGAACCCTGAAAGAGAATGGGGTCAATCCAGCTCATAATATTCATTCATTCATGGTTTGAATTCTATTTCCAAAAGCAATTGTTCCAGGAACTTTGCTGCCAAAAAGCAAACGATGGTAGTAGCTTACCCTCTGCTACTAGATTGAGCTCTCAGAAGATGGAATCTGTCTTAGCTCTGAATGCCTAACCTGTAACACAGGCTGATGTTAATACATCCTTGGTTGAATAAATAAGTTGGTGCTTTTTAGAAGAGAGTAATGATAATTATACCTATCCTTAGCCTGGTTCCCAGAGGTGAAGAGGACATAATAATAGCTCAATAAACATTTGCTAAATAAATAAGTTCGTGGAAAAGGGGCTGCACATCCCAGGAAAGCAGTTGGGGTCGGTTGTGGGTGTTAGCAGTGAGTCCACAGCTTTCCACACCAGGTTCCCACTCCTCTTTCCCCCAGAAGATACACATATTGTCCCTCTGTCTCTCCAGATCCCCGACGTTTGCTGGTGGCCTCTTCTCCATCTCCAAGTCCTACTTTGAACACATCGGTACCTATGATAATCAGATGGAGATCTGGGGAGGGGAGAACGTGGAAATGTCCTTCCGGGTGAGAGTGAAGAGGGCTTCGAGGGGGGAACCACAGCATCCCAGGGGACAGCCCGAGAACCTGTATCTTAGGTAGCAGAGCTTCAGGGATATCGCGTCTGCAACTGAACTTAAAAGGTGTCTGTTTCCTGCCATGCCCCGCTTTTCCTCTGTTCCCCTCCCTGTCTCTAGCAGTAAGGCTCTGGGAATCAGACTGGACAACTTGAAGCAAATAATGGACAGAACTCCTCAGAGAGAAGGGATAATGGTGGTAATAGGAACTGGACATCTGGGGACTAGTAACATCTTTCATGATGTCTGTGGGAAAAGGGTTAGACCCTGGTCAAGGGCTTAATGGTAGAGGACCCTGGAATAGGTCAGTAAGCAGTCATTATCCTTTTTCCAGAAAACTTAGGTTCCCTTTTCCAGGTCAGAGGACACATGTCCTGCTAGTCTCTGGAGTTCCCCTACCCTATACTCAGCAGGTTCTTCATACTGTAGAAGATGGGGTCCGAGTTCTGGTGGACCCCCAAACTCTGAAGGATTCCAGGAATAAGGCAAATCAGGATTAGGTTAGGAAGAAAGGATTGCCTCTCCATGAAATCTACACAAATCCCCATGCCAATGGAGAGGTAATTAGTAAATAAATGAGCTTGTTTATGAGGTCACCTCTCATCATGCCTGTCATGTCATAAGTACTTCTTCAATACCTGCTGTTACTATGATTATGTATTTCTGTTGCTGCTATGCTGAAATAAATGATATGCTTCCTAATTTAAAATGTAAAAAAGAGAAGACACAAGTGGGAAGGCTTAAACCTGTGGGCTTAAACCAGCCTACTGACATACATAAGGGTCACCAGCTCAGTCACCGTAACTCCCAGGGTTCTGATTCTAGGCTTATCCAAGAGACTCTGATCTCTGTTCAGTCCCTCTCCTAGGAAGCTAGTGTGCTAAAGGTCCTGGTGACTATCACAGGCCACCTGGCAGTTGACTATGCTTGCTATAATTATAATACACTGGTGCTCTGATTGGGTCACAAGTCTATCTTGATTTGAGGGAGCTTGAGTTTCCAGTAACACCTAGGTGAGCTGATAAAATCATACTTCCAGGTCAAAAAAGCCAAAGGACCAGAGTTTGAAGTATATATACACACACAAAGTTAGCTAAACTGTCTTTTCTCTAAAGTGGGCCCTGGTAATCCTCAGGTAACCCTGCAAATTTCTGTTTGCTTAAGTCAGAGTGAACCAATATCAGACAGCTAGGGATTGTGTAGTCATGATCTAGAAGAAGCCTGGTCAATGTTCTTAATTTCCAGGAGAGAGAGTAGCATTTCCTTGAGTTCTTAGATCTGGGGTCTGGTGATCTGGGAATAGAACAGAGCTGCTTGGGAGGACCACCCAGCCTCCTGAAGGTCCCATCCCATATCTTTCTATGGCAGGTATGGCTTGGGAGGACCACCCAGCCTCCTGAAGGTCCCATCCCATATCTTTCTATGGCAGGTATGGCAGTGTGGGGGCCAGCTGGAGATCATCCCCTGCTCTGTGGTAGGCCACGTGTTCCGCACCAAGAGCCCCCACACCTTTCCCAAAGGCACCAATGTCATTGCTCGCAACCAAGTGCGCCTGGCTGAGGTCTGGATGGATAACTACAAAGAGATTTTCTACAGGAGAAATATGCAGGCAGCAAAGATGGCCCAAGAGGTGAGAAGAAATAGTGCTCTGCAGGTGTTTGGATGAAGAGAAGTGTAGAATCCCAGACCCTAGTCAAGGGCTTAATGGTAGTGGCCCAGCCATCTCTACCATCTGGTACCTCCCTTTACCCCTCAGACCTTGTAAGCTAGAGCCCAGGGAGGCTAAGGAATGAGGAGAGAAGCCTTTGTTGTCTCTGCCTAGAGAGCCCCAGCATCTTTTAGGAGGGTGTGGTAAAGAGATTTTGAGGAAGAACCTCTTATAGGAGGAGTGGCTTTGTTCTGAGAGGCTCAGAATGGAGGGCTGTGAGAAAACTGGAAGTGACAGGAGATGAGGAAATAAGGAAGATATGAATGGGGGGGCGGGGTTGTCCCAAAGCCAAGACAGGTGTTGGGATTGGATTTGAGGCTGAGTTGGTAGTTCTAACAAGTCCTGAGCAGGAATGAGCCTGCAACCCATTCTGGGAGAAAGCAGCCCCAGGAACTCTGGGCTACTTCAACCCTGATGAGATGGTTGAGGCTGGTGGGCCTGACCTTTAGGATGCTGGTTTGGTTGACAGAAATCCTTTGGTGACATTTCGGAACGTCTGCAGCTGAGGGAAAAACTACATTGTCGTAACTTTTCCTGGTTCCTGCACAACATCTACCCAGAGATGTTTGTTCCTGACCTGAAGCCCACATTTTATGGAGCTGTGAGTATTGAGAACCGGCTTGCTCACCCATCACAGAACCCCCCCCCCCCATAGAACTTCAGGACCACTTACCCCACAGAAGGATGACAAATGAGAACTAATTTTTACTCTCCGCATTCCTTTATCCAGTAGGAGGACTTTGGGACCTTTAGAGATAGCTAAAATCCTTATAAGTGGAAGACAACCCATAAGCAGTAGTTCTTGAACACTTATCACCTACATCAGAATCTTCAGAAAGGAATGTTAAAATGCAGACTGCTGTTTCAGCAGCACTGGGGTAGAGCCTGTAGAGCCTGAAAATGTGCATTTCTGACAAGTTCCTAGGTGATGCTGATGGTCTGGGGATCGCATTTTGAGAGCCATTGCTCATAAGGAAATTCACATGTGCTGAGGGCTTCTCCCAGGAACCTGGCAGCCTGAAAGGTTGCCCAGCCTGCCCTGGCTCAGCCTTTGGGCTCTCTCTGTACCTCACTTTGTTATTAACTCCAGGCATCTGGGTTAATAAGCAAAGAGGATGAACAGAGGAGAAAAATCACAGAGGGGAAATCCAGTCCTACAAATTTATTCCAAGTGGGCCTGACAGCACAAACTAAAATATTCCTGACTGTGCCATCCCGGTTCCCCTCTCTGCTTACCATACTGCAGATAAAGAACCTCGGCATCAATCAATGCCTGGATGTGGGTGAGAACAACCATGGAGGAAAGCCCCTCATCATGTACACCTGCCATCACCTTGGCGGCAACCAGGTATATAGCCCAACTCTACCAGGGCAGGTCCAAGAGAAGCCTGTCTCTGGGGCATCTCCTTTCTTCACAGACCCCCTTTCTCCACTCAGAATAGTCTTTTCTTGTGAACCTGGGTGAGGGAGATCCAGAGAAAGAAGGCAATACTATACCTGCTCTCAGAAAGCTCCCAGTCTGAGAGGAAATGCATGACACAGACAAGGTCTGAGGTCTGAATTAGGGACATCCAGAGAGCACTGGGCATCGAGCTGGGTGCTGGAGAGGGATGGAGGGGAGGATTGCTTATCAGAGAAGTCTTGCTGGAGGATGCCAGCTGCTAAGTGATGTTTTAGGGTAAGGTGGGAAATTTGAGTACTTTCCTTCACCTATGTACTTCTATCTTCAATGCTTCCCCTACCCAGAAAATACCACTCTGATCCTTCCACCCAAAAATGATCCCAGAACAACCACCTACTGACATCTCACAGTCACTTGGCATCCTGAGAATTTACTCCATGCTCTTCCCTGAGGAGTGACTAGTAACCTCCCTGACCCCAGCCCCTCAATCTACCCTGAATGCCCAGCGTTTGGTAAGGAAGAAGCACTTGAACTGTAACTGAAGCAAGAAAAGGAGTGGCTTAGGACACTGAACAGGCTGCCAATATATATATATGAAGACAAAATCACTCTAAAGCAATTCACTATATCACTAGCCTGCACAATGATTTTATGTGGTACATTGGTGAACATTTTTTATTTTAATGGTAGTCTATTCGCAAAAAAAAACACTAGCATATCAAACACATGACTTCACAGATAATGCTTAAAATTAAGCTAAGTTAAAATTTTAATTAAGGAAAAAATATTAAGTAACTATTATTCCAATATAATCCAGATATGGTTTTTAAAAAAAAATCCTAAAGGTGACACATGAAGTCTTGGCACTCATTCAGTTTCCTCCCCAGGAGGCCATCTGTGGTTGGCATCTTAGGGTAAATGGCTTTGGAAAGTGATGGGCAAACTCTCTACCTGTCCCTCAGAACTTCCTCTTGTCTTGACTTCTAGTACTTTGAGTACACAACCCAGAGAGACCTTCGCCACAATATCGCAAAGCAGCTGTGTCTACATGCCAGCACTGGTGCTCTGGGCCTTAGGAGCTGTCATTTCAATGGCAAAAATAGCCAAGTCCCCAAGGATGAAGAATGGGAATTGACCCAGGTGAGTAAACTGCCCAGAAAGCTAAGTGTCAAGAACCTGAGGCCACTCTGACCCCTCCTTATTTTCTGCATCTTATGCTTGAGGTACCATTGGGTGGATCAGGACAATGTAGGAAGTATGAAGAATGGGCTTCATCACAGGCAGGGTTCCAGGAGCTTAAGTAATATTTGGTGATGGCTGGTTTGGGCCAATGTAAAGATGGGGTCGTGGGTTATGTATGGTCCATGCCACCTCTGTCATAGTCAAGTATTTTTAGACTGAACCTAAATAGATGAAGGTGAAGGGGCACTCGTGGTTCCTGCCTGCCCTCTTGTGTGCTAGGCGCAAAGCTATGTATGCACATATGTTGGTGGCCTCCTCCGGCTTCTTGTCTTCACGAATGTGGATGAACTGAGGGAAGCGCAGGCACACAACGTATCTTTCAGAGGCTCTTCCCAAGTAAGTGGTGTCCCCATTTCTATAGATGAGCTAACTGAAGCTCATCAAGTTTGTGACTGGCTCGAGACCCATCACTAGTAAATGGCCGGCCTGGGATTTAGACCTAGATAAATCTGACTTGAATTTGAAAGCATAGGTTCTTTCCATTATACCACATTACCTCAGGATTTATAATGTAACTTCTACAGTACCAGGCCCTAAATAGCACCCCTAATGAGTCTCCATACCCCACTCTACCCCAAACCCTAGTCCCTGGCTTAGGGAAAGAGTAGCCTAATCTTGGGGCCACAGGGAAGAGAGAAGTCTAACTAAATATGATACAAGTCAGAAAGTGGGGGTGAGCAGCAGTGGCCCAGGTCTTTAAGATTGGCCTTTTGAAGGAGATGGCCCTGAATGCATTTTTTCAGTTACCCCATAGTTTTTTCTCTGTTCCAGCAATTCAGGCTAAAGCTGGGAGTGGGAAATTGGTATCAGACACATCCCTTCCGAGTGTCTAGTATCCAAAGAAAGGAATTTGGAAATGTCCTCTATGTACCTTGTTAGATTTCCTTTGCTTTTTATCTATTGTACCCTGTTTTATTGCCCCCCAGTAGCACTATTAGAGGTCTGAGGCCCAGGTTGACCCTTTGCTGTGTCATCTTTTAGGACCAGCTTATCAGAAACTCAGGATCTGGTACCTGCCTGACATCTGAAGACAAAAAGCCAGCCATGGCCTCCTGTAATCCCAGTGACCCCCACCAACACTGGATCTTTACCTAGGCCTCGTGGGAGTTCCCACAAGCCTCTCAGGAAACAGCATTTTTGGGAACCTGATCATCAGCTTCTCTGTAAGCCTTAAAAATGGATTTCTAAAACCAAGTTTGGACGTCAAGGCAGAACCTTCCTACTCCTTGCAACAACATCGAGCCCATTTTCTTTCCTCCACATTTATGGAAGAGACTTTAAGAACACATATTTGGCCTAGAGCTTTCCTTCTGTCCTAGAAACAGAGACTTCCAAAGCAGAGAAGACATCTGGGATATAGCCCAGGGCAGTGATGCTGAATTCAAGAGAAGTATTTCTGCAGTCACATCCTGAATCCCTGGTCATCTATCTAGAGCACTCACAGAATCTAGTGAAATAGTATATTCACTTGCTAATAGTATCCCAAGTTTGTAGAACCGTTTTCAGTTTACAGAAAGCACCCTGATAGGAATCCTTTATCTTACTTCATCTGCAAAATAATGCTGTGAGAAACACAAGACAGGAACCACCACAGCTAGTGGATGGCTGGAGCTGAGACTGAGGCTTGCTCTTGAACATGGAGCCAGGGTGCCTTCCATTACACTACAAGAACACTAGACAACTGGCCACTGGCCTTCCCTCCATTTCTCTCTTCCCTCCATACTGATCATTTCTGGCTGGCTGATCTCCATAAAGCCTAGAACCATGGAGCCAGGTAGCCATGAGGGAGACTACATTTGGAAATCCTGGGGTATTCATGTTGAAAGCTCATGGAGCCAGTGATTCTCAGGTTTAAGTCCCCGAACCCTTTTGTCAGTGCTCCATATATAATGTAAATAAAAGGCAAAGTAGCCATGGGTGAAACTGAGGGTGGGTGAGGGCAATGCCTTCCAACCCCTGAACTTCTAAAGTTCTGTAAGCATAATTTGAAAACTATCCTTTTAGTCCAACCTTATCATTTTCATATTATGAAACCAAGGGCAAATAAAGTAAATTTGCCCAGGGTCACACAACAAGGTATTGGGAGCCCTGAGGCTAGGAGCCAGATAAAGCTAACAAGCCCTGGGAAGTCTGAGGAAGCAGGGACAGTGTCTAGCAAAGCATGACTGCGTGACCAGCCTTGTCTGCTGTATTCGCATGAAGTCTCCATGTGGAGCAGACCTGACATGCAAATCAGCCCTTTTCTAAGCACGTTGGTCCCCACACACATGGCTGCTTTGCCTGAATTAGAGAACCCAGCTGCTTAGAGGAGGATTCACATTCCTTCCAGGACTTCTGACTTTCAGTAACAGGCTGTCATCTTGGGCATCACCACATGAGGATGCCATGGGACTACAGCTGCCTCTCCTTCCCAGCAACTCTACTGCTGGAGGTCTCCCAGGTCCCTGAGAACCTTTAGGACCCTGTAGAAGAGACATTCTGGGGTAGCCCAGCGAAAGGGAGAAGAGAGAGTAGCCAAGATGTGACCTGGAGTAGGGAAAAGAAGTTCTTTCCCAGAAAGAGAAGAGAATTGGACATGAAATCTCAGTGGAAATAAAGGTTTTATGGCATTGGTAAAGGAAGTTTACATTGGGTTCCTCCTCCCCTGCATTGTCCTTCGGTCGATCCATTTGGAGAAACAGTTGACTCAAGCTAAAGAACTACACACATCTGAAAAGTTCTGTCACACCCACTGTCTCTTATCCCCAAACATCCTCAGGTCCCCAATGTAGCCTACATAGTATGTGTTAAGCACATGTAAACATGAGTTATAAGATGAGGTTCTTCCTTCATGGAACTTACACTCTAGCTGGGAAAACAGATGTAAGCAAGTCATGACAAGCCTGGAGTTGTTCAGAGATGTGCTAGGTGAGTTAGAACAATTCCTTCCATTTAGGGGAATCAGAAGGCCTCACAAAGATGGTGATATTTGACCTTAGACCTCAAAGGATGAGTCTTCAGGTGGCAAGGACTCAATAAGCAAAGGCCTCACATAAGCAACAATCTAGCATGAGAAAAGCCACAGAGGGACAAATGTAGAAATGGATATAGGAAACCAAGAGGACAGCAGAGTGAGGGAGCAGTGCATATAAAAGCTAGAAGGTCAGGGCCACATTATGACTCATGGATACTTTTGCCTTCACAGAAAAATTTTAAAATTATGTTTTATAACTGCATTGGTATATGAATATAATCCAGGATGATGACATTAATTTTATTTCTTCTGATTTTCAAAGAAACTAAAACATTTTACAAGCCACTAAAAGTATTGTGGGCCCTAGGTACTATGCTTGATATACCTACTGGGTAAGTCAGTCCTATAGAACAGTGGGTTGGGGCCCAATTGAGAAGGCTTTGAATGCCATGCTAATAAGTCAGGTAAGCCATAGGGAGCCACAGTCCCTAACTCTAATCCTACTCTTGGTTGCTTTAAACATTTTTCAGGCATTGATTATTTGTCTTTTATCCCAATATCCTTCATATGGTTTATAGCATCACCCAATAGCTCTCCAGCCCAATCTTATGTTATATGCCTAACCAAGGTTCTCTGATACAGTTCCTTACCCCCACCTAAAAACAGCATAGCTTCTCCCAGGGGCAATCAGCTAAGAGTAACTCACAGGAAGTAACAGATATAGCAAAAGGGAGAAAAGGCCACATGCTATGCCTACAGAGTAGGCCCAGAGATGAGGAGGAAACTAGGGAAGGGAGGTAGTTAAGAAGGAGTGAGGACTGACAGGAGTGGTGGAAAAGAAACCAGCTTCCTGGCCTCTCTTTAGCTGAGGCTGGACTTGTCCTAACCTAACATCTGCACTCGTCCTTAAAATCCACCCTCAGAACTAATCTAAAACCTTAAAATCTTGATGCTAGTCTGTGATACTGTCTTCTGGTTCTAGAAGCCTCTTACCTTAGCATTGAATGGCTGGTCCCCTTCGGGGATCTATTTCCCATTTGACAAGTATTGGTGCCATTGCCAAAAATAGCTAAATGTCCCAGACTCTATTCTTTACTTATTTTTAATTATAAAAGTAATGATGTAGTGAAGTCAAATAATACAGAAAAATATGAATTTAAAAGTGAAATTCATCCTCACAATGTTCCCATACCTATTGATTTATTCTCTATATGTAATGACTTTACAGCTTGGTATACTCTTCCATACTGCTTTTCTATGAATCTACAAATATATACACACACTTAGTTATTTCTGACTTATTTCACATAGTAGAAATGCAGTACCGTATTGTTAGCAACTTGATTTCTTCATTTAGTATATCAAGGACATCTTTTCATGCCGGTTCTTTTAAGTCTAACTCATTCTTTATAAAAGCTTCACAGGATTCCATAATATAGATATATCCAATTTCTTTACCCTTTATTGATGAATACTTAGATTTTCTCCAATTTTGTAACAGACTTTGTAACAAACTATACAAAGTTTTTTTCCCATATTTTTTCAATTACAGTTGATATTCAATATTATATTAGTTTCAGGTGTACAGCATAGTGGTTAGATCTATGTCCTACAAAGTGATCCCCTGCAAATAAGTCTAGTATCAACCTGGCACCATACATAGTTATTGTAATATTATTGACTATATTTCCTATGCTGTATTTTACATCTCATGACTATTTTGTAACTGCCAATGTGTACTTCTTAATCCTTTCACTTTTTTCACCCAGCCCCTCAAACCCCCTCCCATCTGGCAACCATTAGTTTGTTCTCTGAATTCATGAGTCTGTTTCTGTTTTATTTATTTTGTTCTTTAGATTCCACATATAAGTGAAATCATATGGCATTTGTTTTTCTCTGGCTTATTTCACTTAGCATAATATCTCTAGGTCCATCCATATTGTCACAAATGGTAAGATTTCATTCTTTCTATGGTCTAGTAATAGTTCATTATACATATGTACAACATCTTTACTCAATCATCTACATCGCTTGCACATCTTGGCTATTTAAATAATGCTGCAATTAATATATGGATACATATATCTTTTTGAATTAGGGGTGTTTTAAATTTCTTCAGATAAATACCCAGAAGTGGAATTGCTGGGTCATGAGGTAGTTCTAGTTTTAATTTTTTGAGGCATTTCCATACTGTTTTCCATAGTGGCTGCACTGATTTACAATCCCAGCAACAGCGTATGAGGGTTCCCTTTTGTCCACATCCTCATCAGCACTTGTTATTTGTTGATTTTTATTTGTTTGTTTCTGTTTATTTATTTATTGTGTTCTTTAGATTCCATATATACATGCAATCATATGGCATTTATCTTCCTTTATCTGACTTACTCCACTCAGCACACTTCCCTCTAGGTCCACCATGCAATATCTTTTTCCATCCCCTTACTTTTAGTCTGTGAGTGTCTTTTAATCTGAAGTAAATCTCTTGTAGGCAGCATATATAAGGGTCTTGTTTTCTTATCCATTCAGCTACCTTCTCTATTGATTGGAGCACTTAATTCTTTTTCATTTGAAGTACTTGTTACTAGATATGTAGTTATTGTCATTCTTTATTCATATTTTTGCTACATATCTTTTCTTCTTCCTAAAGAAGTCCCTCCCACATTTCCTGTAATGCTGGCTTGGTGATGATGAACTCCTTTAGCTTTTTCTTGTCTGGGAAGCTTGCTATCTGTCCTTCAACTCTAAATCATAGCTTTGCTGGATAGAGTAATCTTGGTTGTATATCCTGGGTTTTCAGCACTTTGAATATTTTGTGCTAAGCCCTTCTGTCCTGCAAAGTTTCTTTTGAGAAATCAGCTTACAGTCTTATGATAACTCTTTGTAGGTAACTAACTACTTTTGCTGCTTATAAGATTCTCTTTTTGTATTTAATCTTTGGCATTTTAATTATGATGTGTCTTGGTGTGGGCCTTTTTGGGTGCATCTTGTTTGGGACTCTCTGAGCTTTCTGGGATTGTATGTCTATTTCCTTCACCAGGTTAGGGAAGTTTTCCATCATTATTTCTTCAAACAGGTTTTCAACTTCTTGCTCTTCTCTTTCTGGTACCCCTATGAGGCGAATGTTGTCATGTTTGATGTTATCCCATAGGATCCTTATATTATCTTCATTATTTTGGAGTTTTTGTTATTGTTGCCATTCTGATTGGGCATCCTCTGCTACCTCATCCTCTATATCGGAGATTTGATCCTCCATTTCTTCCACTCTGTTGATTCCCTATAATATACTCTTCATCTCAAATTTTTGCATTATTCATTTCTGACTGGTTCACTTTTATAATTTTCACCTTCATTTTTATGGTTTTTTTTTTAATCTCTTTGTTAAAGTTCTCACTGAATTCATCTACTTTTCCCTTAAGTTCCTTGAGCATCCTTATAACCAATGTTTTCAACTCTGCTTCGGGTATATTTCTTGTCTCCTTTTTTTGAAGCTTTGTTCTGTTCAAGTGGGATATGTTTCTTTGTCTCTCCATTTTGGCTGCCTCCTTGTGTCTATTTCTATGTATTAGGTAGGGCTCCTAAGTCCCCTAGTCTTAGTAGAGTGACTTATGCAGTAGGTGTACTGTGGGGTCCCTTGGCACAAACCTGAGAGAGGGACCAGCTGCAAGCCAAGTTCAGCCACAGCCTGTGCACTTCTGGGGCCACCTGATAAGCAATCCACATACGGCTATGGCTGCCACCTGTGCTGGGTTTATAAGTGCCTCAAGGGTTCAAGTCCAAAACAGAGTCTGGCTGCCACTAGTGCAGGGTTTGGGGCTGCTCAGCAAGAGGTACTGGGCACATTGAGGCCCAGGCACTGCTGCTTTGGGTTTTGTGAGCCTTTGAGAGATTTTATGAAAGTTTGCCACAGGAGCAAAAACAGCCCTTTTGTATGGAATAAAAATCACTGGAAGCAGCTTGGGTGGGCCCAGAAGTTGGGAGAGGCAGAGTCTCAGGGAATCCCATGGGTGGAGCAACGTGTGTTATTCAGGTTGATGGCCCCTGTGTTTGTAGGCTGGGAGTGGGAAGGGCTCAGTAAAGGAACAATGGCTTCTGACTTCACATCTGTCCAGGAACCAGCCACCCCTTCAGCTCTCTCCCTGAAGCCCAATAGCTTAGTGCCTCCCCACATGTCCCTGGCACCCCTCAAGCAGCTGCCCCAGCGCTGGAGCTCAGAGCAAGTGAGTCCATCAGTGAGTAAGGCCAGATGTGGGCCCTTTAAGAGGAAGGTCTCTTCTTCCTGCAGCCCTCCATCTCACTCAGCCGCAACCTACGCTGGTTTTCACAGCCAGATATTGTGGGGACTTATCATCCTAGCACTGGAGCCCAGAGCTGGGGAGCCCAGTGTACAACCGGGACCCCTCGAAACTCAGGTGGGGGAGGGGGCTCTGCAGGCAAGATAGCCCTGCCCATTTGATCACCACTGGCGGTTGCGGGACTTGGCCGTTTCGTGTCTCCACCCCACCTACCGTTTTGAGGTAACCTGTTATTTGAAGTAACCTACCTAGTTGTAGGGCTTCTATTCAGCCAGACCTCTGGCAACTGCATGCATGCTGATTGCTCTGTAGTTTCGTTATAATTTTAGCGTAGTTGCTAGAGGAGATGTGTACAGCCTTTATTTTCTACACCATCTTGAATCTCTATTTGAATGGTGATAGCCATTCTGACAGGTATGAGGTGATATCTCATTGTAGTTTTGATTTGCCTTTCTCTGATGATTAGTAATATTGAGCTTATTTTCATATGTCTGTTGGCCGTTGGTATGTCCTCTTTGGAGAAATATCTATTCAGGTCCTCTGCCCATTTTTTAATCAGATTGTTTCCTTTTTTGGTGTTAAGTTGAATGAGTTCTTTATAAATTTTGGATATTAACCCCTTATCAGATGTGTCATTGGCGAATATCTTCTCTCAATTGGTAGTTGTCTTTTCATTTTGTTGATGATTTCCTTTGCTGTGCAAAAAACTTTTTAGTTTGATGTTGTCCCATTTGTTTATTTCTTATTTTGTTTCTCTTGCCTGAAGAGATATGTCAGAAAAACTATTACTAAGAGTGATGTCACAGAGTTTACTGCCTATGTTTTTTTCTAACAGTTTTATGGTTTTGAGTCTTACATTTAAGTCTTTAATCCATTTTGAGTTTTCTCTTGTGTATAGTATAAGAAAGCAGTTTATCTTCATTATTTTGCATATATCTATCCAACTTTCCCAACACCATTTATTGAAGAGACTGTCTTTACCCCATTGTATATTCTTGCCTCCTTGATCATAGATTAAATGACCATATAGGCTTGGGTTTACTTCTGAGCTCTCTATTCTGTTCTATTGATCTATATGTCTGTTTTTATGCCAGTATCATGCTGTTTTGATTTTTATAGCCTTATAGTATAGTTTGATATCAGGTAGTGTGATACCTCCAACTTTGTTCTTCTTTCTCAAGATTGCTGTGGCTATTTGGGCTCTCTTGTAGTTCCATATAAATTTTAGGATTATTTGTTCTAGTTCTATGAAAAATGCCTTTGGTATTTTGCAGAATTGCATTGAAATTATAGATCGCTTTGGGTTATACTATACAAAGTTTTGTAGGGGGAAAAAACACTGCGGTATAATCCACATCTCTGTACATGTATTTCCATGTTTGTGTTTATTTAAAAAAAAAAATGCAGTCCTATAATTAGAACTGCTTAGTCAGAAGAAACGCCGTGCTTTGAAAGTTAAGCCAGACTTCTGGTCAAGATGGTGAAGTACCTAAATGCTGTGCTTACGTCTTCGCATGACCACATCAAAATTATAACTAAATTATAGAACAACTACCCTTAAGATTAGCTGAAAGGAACTCCTATAACTAAGAATATAAAGAAGAAGCCACGGTGAGACTAGTAGGAGGGGTGGAGACGTGGAAGGTGCTAGTCCCACACCCACATGTGGTAGTTAAGAATTGGGAAGGATATCTCAGCTGTGGAGGTCCCCTCTGAGGAGCAAGGGGTCCCAGCCTCACACTGGGCTCCCCAGCCCAGAGCATCAGTGCCATGAAGAGGAGTCCCTACAACAGGTGGCTGTAAAAATCAGCAGGGACTAAGCCCAGGTGAAATGGAGAGCTGATATAGATGCAACCATCCTCTTAAAGGGTCCAAGCACAGACTTGCTCACTCACTCACATTGCCCTAAGCTCCAGGGGAGGGACAGCAGCTCAAAAAGCACCAGAGACATAGAGGAAATAACTGAATTGACTAGCTTCAGAGTGAGAGCTGGAAGGGCAGCTCTTTCTGGAACTAAAGTACTAAAGGCACCGTTGTCCTTTGTTGAGCCCTCTCTATATGCAGCTGTAGGTTCTGGGCATTGCTTAATCTGAGTCTCCACTAACCTAGCTAACACCATTCACTCTGCCCTGGGGATTTCCTGAGACCTGGCCCCACCCAGTTCACTTGCCTGCCTGAACCTCTTTCAGAGGTTAATCCACACAAGCCACTGGCCTGGGACTGCACTGTGGACCTTCCTGAAATCTCTCAAAGGTCCATAACCCCAAAACAAGCAGTGGCTGGCTTCTATAGTCCCTGTACACACTTGCTAAGCACGTGGCAACGGGCCTCAGTTTATAGCATAACCACTTCCAGGTGCCTCCATGCCCAACACAGGCAGCTTTCAACTGCAGATCACTTTGTAGCTCCTACTAGGTGGCCCCAGGCTGGACACAGGCAGCGGCTGACCTAGGCCTGTACTGGATCCCCTCCGAAGAGGTTCCAGAACCAACATACCTGGTAACCAGCTTCAGACTACATCAGAGCATCAACCAACTAGCACCACAAATGACACACTCAAAAAGTGGACCCAGCAGGCACCAGAGCCCTGCTAAAGTGAATCCCTCTCCATGGGGTCAGCCCCCACTCAATAGCTTGGCAACTGTAGTCATGGTCAGTCCTCACAACCAATCAGCCTGAGGATCAGTTCCACCCAATGAGATACCAACAGCACTCAAGGCTCACCTACAACAGGAGAGCACACACAACCCACACAAGGGATACCCCAGGAGCACCCAGCTCAGGTGAACAGAGAGACTGTGCCACTGGGGTCCACAGAACACATACTACATAAGAGCACCCTGCCAAGACTGGTAGACATAGCAGAACTACCTAATACATAGAAACAAACACAGGAAGGCAGCCAAAATGAAGAGACAAAGAAATATGTCCCAATGAAAGAACGAGACAAAACTAACTAAACGAGACAAAAGAAACTAAACAAAATGAACACAAGCTATCAACCAGCTGCAGAGTTTGAAACACTGGTTATAAGGATGTTCAATGAACTTGGGGAAAGAGTAGATGATTTCAGTGAGAACTTCAGCAAAGAAGAACCAGTCAAAATGAGAACCAATTAAAAATGAAGAATACACTAACTGGAATGAATACATTAGATGGAATTAACAGTAGATTAAATGAAACAGAGGATCAAATCAGCAATTTAGAAGACAAGGTAGCAGAAAATACCCAACTAGAACGGCAGAAAGAAAAGAAAATTTTAATGAAGATAGTTTAAGGAACCTCTAGAACAACATCAGGTGTAACAACATTCACCCCATATGGGTACCAGAAGGAGAAGAGAGAGAGAAAGGAATTGAAAACCTATTTGAAGAAATAATGACTGAAAACTTGCCTAACATAGTAAATGAAATAAACATGTAAGTCTAGGAAGTACAGAATCCCAAACAAGATACATCCAAAGAGGCTCACACCAAGACACATCATAATTAAAATGCCAAAGGTTAAAGACAAAGAATCTTAAAAGCAGCAAGAGAAAGGCAGTTAGTTACTCCTTTAGTCAGACTGTCAGCTGATTAAAACAAAACAAAACAAAACAAATCTTTAGAGGCCAGAAGGGATTGGCATAAAATAGTCAAAGTGATGAAAAGCAAGGACCTACAATGGCGATTACTCTACCCAGCAAGGCTATCATTTAGAATTAAAGGAGTGATAAAGAGCTTCCCAGACAAGAAAAAGTTGAAGGAGTTCATCACCACCAAGCCGGTATTACAAGAAATGTTAAAGAAACTTCTTTAAAAAGAAGAAAAAGAAGAAATAAAAATATAAATATGAAAACATTGCAGAGAAAAAAATTCTCACAAAGGCAAACACATAATAAAAGCAGTGGATCAGCCAACACTTAAGCTAGTACAAAGGTTAAAAGACAAAAGTAGGAAGATTATGTGTAACTACAACAGCAAATTAAGGGATACACACAAACACACAAAAGAAGTAAAAAATAATGACAAAAACATACCCATTGAGGGAGTGAGTAAAAATGGTAGTGATTTTAGAATGTGTTCAAACTTAAATGACGATCAACTTAAAATAGACTGCTATAAACACAGCTTGGTATATATGAAGCACATAGTAACCACAAATACAAACATCTACAAGAGATATACAAGAAATAAAGGGAAAGGAATCCAAACAAAACACTACAGAAAGTCATCAACATACAAGAGAAGAGAGCTAGAGAACAGAAAGGGAACAGAGAAGAATTACAAAAATGGCAAAACTACATACTTATAAATAATTACTTTAAATGTAAATGGATTAAATGCTCCAATCAAAAGACAAATGATAAAGAAGAGGTGGTACATATGTACTATGAACTATTACTCAGCCATAAAAAAAATAAATCTTACCATTTGTGACAATATGGATGGACCTAAAAGTATTAAGCTAAGTGAAATAAGTCAGACAGAGAAAAACAAATACCATACGCTGTATACCTAAAACTAATATAATATTGATGTCAACTGTAATTGAAAAATTTTTTAAAGAAAAAGAAAGCGAAGTTAAGCCAAAGCTTCTGTCTATGCCTACCCCTAAGAGAGAGAACAAAGAAAAAGGAGTATGATCAACATGGGAGATGATGCTGGGTATGTATATTAGGCACTGGTTGTAAGGGGCTTAAGTGCAGTCTTAAAGAGTTTGGTTTTTAAGCAAATACAGATTGTACTTCTTTGGGTTAGGCCATGGGTATGGAGATGGATGTGATACTGGCCCTATGCTTAAGGTTAACTTTGGAGCTGTGATATTGAGCGGTAACCTTTAGGAGGCCCAAAAGCCTCTTCTTAAACTCCTTGTCTTGGGGCTAGAGCTGTTTCCTTACTCTTCAAAGGAGGCAGGGAGATGGAAGAAGAATGACAAAAGAGGCCCTGGTTCTCTAGCCCAGTTCAGCCCTCCTACCCAAGCTCTGCTTTGTGTTAGAATGGTGGGGATTGGACTGGATAAGGAGCCCTCCAGTTTACCCAAGCATCATAGTGCAACTTCCATGAGTAGCTCAAGAACCTCAAAGAGATGACCATTTGTATAGAACTCCTCCCAATAGCTTTTTCCAGGTCTATCCTGCACCTACGGGCATGAAACTTGAATTCTGGATTGTTTAGCAAACAAAAGCCCCTAGGTGGACCAGGTGACTTTCCTGCTTCCCTCTAGGTTTCCTGGCTTCCCTCTGCTAAATCACCCTTCACCCATAGTCCTCTGCTCTGGGGCCTCCCAACCCAAAGTCCTCTCTCTACCTCAAGGCACACTGCGCCTCCCTCCTTCCTCCGTTACTGACTTTGATGGGCAGAGCCCTTCATTTCCTGTAGGACATGCCGGCTCCTCACCTCCTGCTTCTGCTGCCCTGTCTACCCTCAAAGCCCTCAGACTATCTCCCTATCTTGAGGGCTCCCTCTTCTAACCCACCTCACATTCTCCTCTGAGAGCTCTCTTTTTGGCTCTCCAATTGAGTCTCCCCAAACCTGTTTCCTAGTATCCTCTTCTACCAGAATTCTCTCCACTGCACCTACTTTGCTTTTGCCTCCCTGCATTTACACCTAAGCCTGCATCCTGAGGTCATGTCCCATCTCCCTCTTTGCACAGGGAGTGTTGCCATCTCTTCTTCTAGCTAACCACTCTTCCTTCTTCACTCCTTTTTGCCACCACCTCCTAGTGCACAGGATAGGTCTGTGCTTGTAGTGCCACTGAGGACAGTGAGGCAGTGACAGATTATGAGGGAAGCACCTTGAGGGAAAAGCCAGTCCTGATTCTCTGTCTTATTTCTGAAAAAGAGTTTGTCGGATGATTTTCAACTAAAGCAGATGATTAATTCAACCTTGACCTTGTCCTGTCTTTGAACAATGGATGAATTAATTTACTTGAAAAGAAACCTTTTTATTTGTATTTCCATGTCACCTGCAATTTTCCCTGCCTTCCACCGGCAGCCCTGTCAGCTGGCAGGAAGGTCAGCAAAGCTGCTGATAAGAGGAGTATAAAGAGAGCTTGCTTCATGGTAAGGGGGCAATGGTCTACTCCGCTGGGAACATGCTGCGCTTCCTGGTCTTAGCCACCCTGGTCCTTCATGGTAAGTAGGTCATGTGGCCTGAGTTCTAGGGAGGGGGGTTTAAGCAGGAGGGTCAGAAAACTGTCCCTAAGTCTAGGCCTGCTCTCTATCCCAGTGTGGGTGGGACATTCTGCCTGTGAGTCTAGCAAAAATTTTACTCTCATGGGACAAATGAGAGGAGAGCTCAGGACACTTTCCATGCAAGTTCCTCATGAAGCAAAGAAAAGCCTCTTCCAGGAGCCTGGGCTTTCCTAACACCCTCATTAATAGGAAGACGTCCTCAGCAGGTGCCCGGCTGTGCATTGTCACCCTTGTTCCCTGAAGAATCCTACCAAAGCAGTGCGAGTGTGTATGTGTGTGTGTGTGCGCATACACACGTGTGTGTGGTCGGGGAGGAGGGGCATCCTCTCAGACCAAGGGGTGAACCTGAACAAGGCTGAGACCACAAGGATCCTCTGAGGCCCTAGCCTGGTGATTTGAGATAGGTCCTTCATAGCATGCGAGTTCTGGGGACACCTAGGGAAAGCAGAAGGCACTCAGACTTTCCTGCTTTCAAAAGGCACTCAGAGAACTCAGCTGGGCCCCTCGTTTATTAGGGAGGAACTGTGAATGTGCAGACAAAGCACGACTGCTTCTCCCCACCCCCACCCTAAGCTGACCCCATGCTTAGTCATCACTCACTTTTCTTCTGCCCCACAAAGGACACAGCACTGAGGACTTTCCAGAAACCAATGCCCGAGTAGTTGGAGGGGCTGAGGCCAAGAAGAATTCCTGGCCCTCTCAGGTGGGTGTTTCTTCACAGCTCCAGACTTCCAATAAAATAAGGATTGCCTGGGCTCTGATATATAGTATTACATGTGTTTGTATATGTCCTTATCAACAGGAAGCTCTCCAACTACCTGAAATCTAGACTTTAAAGATGAATGGGACTAGGCTTAGGTGGTTTTTCTAGATGCAAAAGGCTTGGAAGGGGGAATTTAAACAACAACTACACTCACTCTCCCAGGCACATACCCAAACACAAACCACAGTTACACTCCTCCTTGTTTCACACTAACAGACTGTGTGCCAGATCCACACCTCAGATTCTACATACCTTCACGGGCGCGTGTGTGCGCGCGCGCGCGCGCGCACACACACACACACACACACACACACACACACACACACACACACACACTTCCACAGTGTGTATCATGCATTTAAGTGCACTTCTACCCCTAAGTAGAGCATTTTGCTTTTGGGGGCTATTTAAAGAGTTTCCACTTTCATAACAGGACAGCTAGGCTCTTATTTAAGTGATTTTAAAGGTGTAAAAGGGACAAATTAACTGATGAGTAGCATACTTTGGGGAGGAATCACTGCAATTAGAATTAAATTTAATTTATAAAAGTTTAAGCCCCAGTTTTCAGGAGTAGGGCTATTGTTTAATGTGAGGTACTGAAGAAGACATGAAATGGTAAAAATTACCATTCTTATGGTATTTCTAAATACTCCCTGAAGTGGGGAGATGGGGTATATCTGGAAAACATTGAAGGAGAAGCTCTGAGACCTAAGCTTGTGGGGCTTGGGTGATAAAGCAATTCCATGGCTACATTTCCTTCCCAAGAGGAAATAAGGTAAAAGAACCTGGGTTTTGGGCCCTTTACAGCAACCTAGAGTAGGAAGACGCCAGATACACTCTGTGTGTATGCCTTTACCCACCTACCCCCATCCATGTACACGGCAAATATCACCAAACAGATGAATACTCTTCCCTGCTGATCCCAGAGGCATCTACACACCCCTTCTTATCACCATTCCAAGTAGCCACCACCAACCAATCAATAGCAATTAATAGGTCAAATCAAACCTATTTGCCACTTCTAGCCCAGAAAGTTGGAGAATGCTCTGAGAGATGGCAGGGATTTAAGGGGGTAACATATAGTTTGGGGCAGAGCCTTTTAAGACATACTACCTTTCTCTCCTTTCTTCCCTCATCTAGATTTCCCTTCAGTACCTGTCCAATAATAACTGGTATCACACCTGTGGAGGGACCCTCATCAAAAAGAACTGGGTGATGACAGCTGCTCACTGCGTGGACAGGTGAAAAAAACAGACAAGCTTTTCTGAAACCCTAGGAGGGGAAGAGTCTGGTTCTTCTAAAGGAATATGTATCTTTAACCACTCACTGTAAGACTTTAAGGGGGTATTTGGGGGCCTTATGGGAATGTAATAGAATATAATAAAAAGTACAAATTTTGACATCAGGAAAGCTCAGTTTCAAATCCCATTCCAACTTCTTCTAGCTATGTGACCTTAGACAACTTACTTAGTTTCTCTAAGTCTTCATTCTCTTATCTGTAGAGTGGGGTAATAATACCTACTTTGTAGAGTTATTGTGAGGGTTAAGCAGGTAAATATTTAAGTGCCCAGTCAATGCCAGTCAATTTTTTCACATTTGTCTTGATCAGTGATTCTCAATTGAGCATGTATCAGAATCACCTAGAAGGCATAGATTGCTAGATCCCACCCAGCAGTTTCTGATTTGGTAGGTTCAGGATGAGGCCTGATAATCTGCATTTCTAACAAATTTCTTGGTCCAAATTCCTTCTGTGGGCTGAGAGCTACTATTTCATTTATGCTCACCACACCTCTCCCAGGTTATGAGATATTCAGCCTATTATGTTTATCTTAATAAACTGGTAAAATGAAGTTGATGGTAAGTTTGTCACTCCTACAAGTTAATGAATTAGGAAATGAGAGAGCTTGCTACTTCCTCATCATCCAGGGTCTTTCATCCTTCCTCCACCTGGGCCAGATACAATGGGTGTCTGTTCTAAAGATATGATAAAAGATGGCTTCCCAACTTTTTTCTAAGGGGAAAGAGAAGGTTTGAGCCCTCCAGATCACTCAGGGTTTCCTTCTCTCATTCCAGCAAACTGACCTTCCGTGTGGTGGTTGGAGACCACAACCTGAGCCAGAATGATGGCACCGAGCAGTACGTGAAGGTGCAGAAAATCGTGGTGCACCCATCCTGGAACAGCAACAATGTGGCTGCTGGGTAAGGTCAAGGCTGAGCTGGGAAGTGGAGAACTAACTAACCAGCAATAGGGTCTCAGCTTCCTTCACATTCATCCAGTAGGACTTTGAGAATTTAGATTTTGGAGAGCTTGAGAATTTTTTAAGGTTTTTGGTATTTATTTGATCTAGGCTTGTTTGCATGATTGGATCACCTGAAGCTCCTCTTCTGCAGAGTTTCATGTTTCTTTTTTTATTGTTATTTATTATTTATTTTATGGAATAGACTCTATCAGCAAAAGTAAATTTCTTAAAATGAATCTTTCATGAGAAAAATCCTGCAAGCCTCAGCTGTACACTTTTGGAAAGGAAGTAGTTAAAATGGTGGTCAAATCTATAGAATGTGGGGGTTGGGATGGGTTCAAGTCATTGGGACATTTCTACAAAGCTCTCAGAATTTTATATCTTTCTTTCTTTTCTGAGAACTCTTCTCTGCTACCATGATCACACCACTCTGCTCCTTCTTGATTCCCCACTCCTAACTGAAAGATGTAAGCTCCACTCCCCTGGGTTGTAGGAATCAGAGCTAGACTACAACACCAAGACCTCACCAGCAGGTGCTGCTGTTAAATATATAATGTCCTAAATCCAGATCTATGATGTCTCAAGTTTGAGACTTAAAAAGTCAGCCCCTTCCTTCTTCAAAATCATTGGTTTCCAATTCTATGGGGATACAAAGGCTCAGTGAGGGCCTGCCTATATGCCTGAAGAAGGGCCTTACCCTGCAAGTGAGCAGTCTCCTTACTTCCTGCAGCTATGACATCGCGCTGCTGCGCCTGGCCCAGAGTGTTACCCTCAACAGCTATGTACAGCTGGGTGTTCTGCCAAAGGAGGGAACCATTCTGGCTAACAACAGTCCTTGCTACATCACAGGCTGGGGCAGGACCAGAAGTAAGTCACCTACATAGGCACCCTCCACCACATGGATCTTGATTAGCTGAGTGTCTGGGGCACATTTTTCAATGGTCCTATGTGTACAGAGACCAGAAACCAAAGGAATCAGAGATAAAATAACTGAGACATGAAATCAAGCTAAGAACAGGCTATAGAATCAAGTCAGAGATTCATAGACTCTTATAACTAAAAAAAAAAAACCAAACACAAAAACAAACAAAAAAAAAACTTACCTCAGAGAGAATTATATACCAGCCTCTCATTTTATATTGAGGAAACTGAGACCCAAAGAAATTAAAGACCTTATATAAGATCACATGACTAAGTAGTAACAACTTGGCTGAGACCAGAAACTAGATATTCTAATTCCCACTTAGTGGTCATTATACCATTGTACTATCTCCATAGACAGTCACTGGGCTGTGGGTTTGAATGAATGAACCAGGAGTAGCTGTAGATCCAAAGAAGTCAAGGCAGAGGAGGCTTCAGCCCTCTTCTGGTCATCATAGGAAGATTTCTGGTAGGGAATGTCCTTCATATAACATAGAAAGGCGGGAGAGGCTATGAGCAGAGATAGTTAAGAAGGCTAGAGATGTTAGGCCTGATATGGAAGTCTGCCAGCCACCAGGCAGTATTTGAGCTCTGGAGGAGAGGCAAGGCCTTGCTTTGAGCAGCCAGTCTACTGGGAAAACCTGGAGCTGAGAGACATATTTCTAATCCAGCTCTGCTCTCAGTTCACTTCATGTCATTGTGGTTCAATTTCCTGATCTATAACATGACAGGGGTGTTGTAAGGATCCAAGGAAATAATGCACGTGCAAAGGCTTCCAAAAGTCAAAGAGCCAGATAAAGAAAATCTGGATCAAGTTCTTAAGAAATGGAAACGAGTGTGCACAGTCCCAGTTCTGCTTCATGGAATTTTACAGTGTAAGGAGGAAGCAAGACAGGCAGATAAGTTATCAACAAATAAGACCATTCTAGTTACTTAACTAAGTTATCCATGAGTTTAAAGAGAAAAAAAGCAAGAGTAGAATTAGTGGTTTGGAGCCTGGGAATGGTAATCAAGGATGACTCCCTAAAAGAAGGGGCCTATAGATTCCATATAAAGAAAAAAAAGATAAGTATCTATGACATGCAATGGACAGAGAGAAGAAGCTTGCCCTGAGTTCAGCTTTCATCAGAGCTTGAGAAGGTTTGGGAGGGTGTGAAGGTTTTCCCCCTGGCAAGCATCTAGGCCTGTTCTCTAATGTTGTGTGTCCTCCTGTTCAGCCAATGGGCAGCTGGCCCAGACCCTGCAGCAGGCTTACCTGCCCTCCGTGAGCTATGCCATCTGCTCCAGCTCCTCCTACTGGGGCTCCACTGTGAAGAACACCATGGTGTGCGCTGGAGGAGATGGAGTTCGCTCTGGATGCCAGGTGAACACATGTTGGAAGTGTCAGAATCCCACCCCAGGTCCCTCCCCTCTCTGCCTACCACCCCCCACCTTTTCCTCACCAACTATTCCACACAGCCCCATGTATAGGCTCAATTTTCTACTCTGGTATCTGAATGAGAATGATTCTGTGAAAGTAACTCTATTCTCATGGAATCTCAAAGTTGATTGGAACCTTAAAGTTCGTCTTGCCTAATGCTCTCACCTCAAAAGTTTGTATGTGGCCCAACATTTGTATGTTGGTATATGTGTGTATTCTTTAGAATTTGTTCACAACCTAGATATTTATGGGTCACTGGAGCTGGGCCTGAAGTGGTGGTCGTAATTTTGTGTAAGGTAGCTCCTGTCCCACTAATCCAAATTTTTTTGTAGCTCCTCCGCCACCATCCTTTTACTCCAGTAGTATTTACTGCAGTACATACAGGTGAATACAGTAGGGGAAAAGTACATAAAATAGTTTTATAATAGCTTACATATAACAAATAGAATGTTCTGTTTATACAAGATCAATCAGCAATATATCATCTTACAGATTTCTTAATGCATAGCTTAACAAATGTTCTTAATTATCTACTGTCAGGCACTATGCTAAATGCTAGGGATATAAGTGTGAATAAAACAGTGTCTAGTAGAGAAATGGGGAGAACAGAGATATGATAGAACATAATAATATAATGTGGTTAAGTGTCATAATAAAGATATGCATAGGGTGATATGGAAGTCCAAAAAATAGGCACTTACCTCTACCTGTTGGGATCAGAAAAGACTTGCTTTCCCAGAGAAAGTGACGTTTATAGTGAGTCCTGAAAGTTAAACAGGAGAAAGAGGAAACCATATTCAGAGAGAGAGAACAGCATAAAGAAAGGCATGGGCCAAGAACCTAAGTGGGACACGTAGAGAATTACAGGGCGTTCCCTAAAGCTAGCTAACTGGAACAGAGATCAGAGCCCACAAGCCTTGGAATCCAGTCAGCTGTTTTTATTTGGCCTGTAAGCTAAGAAAGGTTTTTACATTTTTAAATGTTTGGGGAAAAATAAAAGAATAATATGTCATGACGTGACAAATATAAATTTTTTTAGTGTAATGCTCATTAAATTATTTAATTTAATTTAATTTAATTTAATTTAATTTTATTTTATTTTATTTTATTTTATTTTTTTAGGCAAGGCAAAAGGTGAGGCAATCTGTGAGGCACACCTTGGTTGACCTCACAGATTGCAAGGACCTTGTCAGCTTACAACCCCCTAATTTTTTAATTTTTTTCACCTACAGCACCTGGTCTTCCCAGGTGGTCTCCCATCCAAGTACTAACCAGGCCCAACCCTGCTTAGTTTCCGAGATCAGATGGGACCTTGTTCAGGGTGGCATGGCCATACACAAATGTAAAATTTTAATGTTCATTAAAAAAAAATTTTCTTGGAACACAGCCATAGTAGTTCATTAAATATTGTTTATGGCTAGTTTCACAGAGTTTAGCAGCAACAGAGACTATATGACTGCAAAGCATCAGGTAGTTATTATTGACCCTTAACAGAAATAGTTTGTTGACCCCTTGGGCTAGAACATAAACTGTCACTATACTCGGGGATGTCAGGAGATGACACTGGGGCAAGTAGGAGCCACATGACTTAGGGCCTCAAATGCCATGCTTGCTGACATGAACTTTACCACATAGACACTGGGAAATCATTGAAGAGTTTTAAACTGAAGGACAGCATGATCATATTTGCTGTTTAGAAGTGCTCTCTGATGAAGGGTAAACACGTTTTTCAAGAAGGCAAGATTGGCAAGATTGCTTAGGAGACTATTGTAATTATCCGAGCAAGAAATTTGAGGACCTGAGTTAGGGCAGTGGAGAGGAAGGAAGAAGGGGACTATGAAATAAATTCCAGGCATCTGGTTTAAGTGATTTAGAAGAAGGGTTTGCTCCCTCAAATGAGGCAAGATTTATAGTATTTGAGAGGAAAGGTGATGAGTTTAGTTCTGGACAAGTTGAGTCTGAGATCCCTGTGGGACACTCAGGTATAGTTAAATGGGTAAGAAATTAGGTATAAAGAAAGTGGAATTTGTGGGAGAAACCTGGGCTAGAGATACCCTTAATAGGAAATGAGACCTCCCCCCGAGGGAAAACTGGTAGAAAGAGAAAAAAAGCAATGAGTTGGAAGAACTATAATAACATAAATACTTGAGTGCTTCAAGGATAGGTGGAGGACAAAGAATCCATAAAGATCTAAGAGGGATTAGAGGCAAGAGAAAAATGTAGTAACAGGGTTTTACAAAATCTCAGAAAATACTGATAGGTCACCACATAGTAAACGGAGCAGCCAGGGGCCAACAGTAGATAACGTAGATAACTAAAAGTGACTACTTTGTCATTGGGTGAGTCACTGGGAACTATGGCAAGAACAGTTTCAGTGGAGTGGTAAGGGCAGAATCTTGACAAAGGGTAAGGAATGAAGAGATAATAAAAAACATAGCAAGAAATGTAGAATACTCTTCCAGTGAAAAAGTCTAGCCAGATCATCTGACAAAGCGGTATACTACAGATAAATCCCACCTAAGACTTAGAGCTACCTATCAGCTTTTTACTGCCCCACTCTGAAATTAGAGCAGATGGTCAAGGATTACCAAGCATTTGAAGAAAGCCTCATATGAAAATAAAGATCAAAGCAGACAAATAAATAACAACAAAAAATGAAGACAACCAAGATTATTCAGGGAGAAGAAACAAGCAATAAAGCTATGATTAATATTGCATCCGTGATATAAGAACAGCATGCTATTAAACAATGGTCAGAAAACAAAAAAGAACCTTTGGAAATTATAAATATAATAGTAGAAATGAAAGACTGGAAAGGCTAGAAGATAAAGTAGAACAAACAAAATATAGAGAAAATAATAAAACAAGAGGACCAATTTAGGAGGTAAATATGTGAATAACAAATTCTAGAAAGATAAATAAAAATGGGGGGAAGAAAATCATCAACAAATAAACATTTTCAGAAACAAAGCTCTGAATTTTCCACAATGAAAAAAACCTAGTAAGTGTCCCAAATGATGAATGCAAATAGATCTATACCAAGACACTGAACACTAGAAACAAGAGAAGATAAAATAGGTCACTTAAAAATTAGTGGAGAGTGTGGGTTGAATTATCAATAAGTTGTGTATATATTACACAAATAAAAAAGACAATTATTATTTTCAGGAAAAACAAAGTTATGCAGGAAATAAAAGGTAATCCTAGAATACATAGTTTGGTTATGAATAGTTTTTTACATAGCATTGTGGAAAGGAAAAATATCAGCGAGACATAGTTCCTATCTCAAGCTCATAGATAAGTATGTGTGGGGAGGGGGAGAGTAGAAATAAATTATGAAACCAAAATACAAGGCAGAACATGACAGAAATACTGTGGTTGTTTAGAAAGAAAAAAGATTCATCGTGATTGTGGGAATATGAAGAAAGTGGTGATTTGAATTGGAACTTCAAAGCTGTATAGGATTTTACCGAGATGAGGGTGGGCAGGGTGCAAGCAAAAGCAAAGGCCCAAAGATTAAAATATCTAGAACTTTAAGAGTCTGGTTTTCCTCTCTGCAGGGTGATTCTGGAGGCCCCCTCCACTGCTCGGTGAATGGCAAGTATGCTGTCCATGGAGTGACCAGCTTTGTTTCCAGCCAGGGATGTAATGTCTCCAAGAAGCCTACAGTCTTCACCCGGGTATCTGCTTACATCTCTTGGATAAACAATGTGAGTTCTCTCAAATGATGGGTCGACGCGGGTCACCTGGAGACCTACACACTGGCTGGGTTGGGGAGCAAAATTTGGGCAGGACAAGCCATCACCTTCCTCACTACATTTATGTTTTACTCTTTTCTCTTCCCTCCATAGTGCACTTTCCCTCGATAATGTTGCCATCCTGAGTTCCCTTTCACATACCCATAAAGCAGACTTTACCATATTATTTACTGCTTAGGGTAAGATGGCAGTAACAAGATCTGAACCAGGCACATATCAGTGCTATCCTAAGACAAAACCAAGGGAAAAACAGCTTCATAAGGCCTGCATGCTCCTGGACAACGGGAGAGGCATTAACATTCTCTCTCTTGAGCTCTTTCTAAGGGCATTATGGGAATTCTTCTACCTTTTGGAAAGAGGTTTTACGCCTTTAAACATACTTGACCTAGCAGGAGGGACAATCACATTCTGGATTCTTGTGGCATGAACATTGATTCATAACCCTTTCAGAGTCTGTCCTTGCCACTAAGTCCTGGGTGTATGCCTTATAACATTGAATTGTCCTGACAGAGCAGAGACCTACTTTCTGCCCCACCAACCTTCTTGACTTCCCATAAACCCAGCACAGGGCCACACTCAACTAGAAGCCCTGGGGAAAAAAGAAATGAGATGGGCAGAAGTAACTGACTATGGATATAACTGGCTTTTTTTTTTCAGGTCATTGCCAAAAACTGAGTATTTTCCTGAGTACAACGGACATCCCAAGGTGATTCTTCAATCCAGAGTAGGACTTGAGGCCATCAAGAAAAAATATTCTAGGAGACTATTGAGCCAGACACAGAAAAGCAAATAAAACTACATATACATTACCATCCTGTGTCTTTTTATTTGTAATTGAGCCCTCTAGAAGAGTGTAGTTATCGGACCCAAGTTGGATTTCACCACATTTCTGGGCTATTTCTTCCTTTTGCTGCCACCTCTACCAGTTCACAAACTAAGCCAAGTAGGAGTGGTTTCACATTATTCTTTCTGGATTATTTTAGGATTAATCTATCCATTAATCTGAGCATCTGCCCTTCTTCTTATGCATATTTAACTATATTCAAAGGCACAGAAAGCTTTTATATATTCTTGAGTGACTAAATGTGACCTGACTCTCCCAGGTACACTGTGGGTGCCCCCTTCTTTTATTTTCACCTACAATATACTAGAGATAGGAGTATAGGATTAGGTGGTAGGTTGGATGCCAGCAGACAAAGAAAGTGAAAAATTAGAAAGGAGACTAGGAAGGAAGGAATAGAAATAAGGAGAAAAAAAGACACTTAACAAAGAAAAGAAAGGATTACTGGAAAGAGGCAGAACAAAAAGGGAGAGGACATAACAATATGGGGCTTCAAACTAAGTATGAGCCAGCACTTCATGGCTGGAACTAAATTAGGCAACCAGATCCAGGATCTTACAAACCACAGAGAACTGGGAAGCTCATAATTTGCCCTGGGTAAGGCTCAGTGTGTTAGAGTGGACTGTGATAAAGAGGGAACTGAGAGGAGAAGGCTAAGAGGATGAGAAGCAGCTTTCCACAGCAATCACTGAGGACCAGACATGAAGGACAAGGGTAGTTAACATAGGATAAATCAGCTAAGACTAGTCCTGGAATTTGTAGGCTGCTAAGTCAGCAGAGGCCTCTAGAACAGTGTATAGACTATAAGAAACTGGCTGGAGTCAAGATGCCTGTATTCCCAATCTCAGTTCCATAACTAAGAAATGAGTAACCTTGGAAAAGTCACTAGCCCCTTCTGTGACTCAGTTTCCCTATCTAGTTAACTTCTAAAGATTGTTCCTGCTCTAATACTATATGATTTAGTGACCACCAATTTCAGTTCCCAAGAGATTGGCACTGAAAAGAGTTTATTAGGAGGCAGTGGTTGGGCTGCATTGCTGAGAATGCTGTGGATTCCTGAGAGTGACATAGATATTGGCCTCCTGCCAGTGACACACTTGTTATCACCATCTCTCAGTTGTCCCCACAGTACCACCATTCTCAGAGCTTCTGTCTACTTCCCCCGCAACATTAAGTCTTTCCATTTTCTTCACTCTGCCCCTTTTAGACCATTCCCACAGCTAACATTCAGGATACCCTATTGACCTACTACCTGAAAATGTTGTATCATTCTCTGTAAATTAATAACATATATAACATTATAATCATCTGATTACTAACCTTTCTCCACTTTCAGACATTAAACATCTGAGGTCAGGAATCACATTTATTAATTCATCCTTAGCTTCCCAAAATTCAGTAATGCCTGTCACACAGTTAACCCTAAGTGTAATACATCTATTTGGGGCAATGACTTGGAAAACAAGAGCAGCAAAGGGTCTCTAAATTTGTCTCAGGTCTCCAGCCTCCCTCCCCACTCCTTAGAAGTGTATTTTGACCCTCTTCCCTACTCTCACTGTAAAATCCTGGAGTAAATGGTTCCTCCAAACCTAGTGTCCTAATTTCCAGATATCTCCTCAGACCCACCAGGGAGTTAACTTCCATTTGGAGACCTTCTACCTAAAGAAGCAACAGTTGTAATTTCAGCAGTCTCACCCCAACTTTCACAATCTGTGTCTTCACATTCTGCCTCCCTCTAGTACACTGTACTAGTTTATCTAGCTAGAAAAATGTGTTCCCCTTCCCCAGCACAGGCTCCATACTCTTCCTCGCTATTTTTTCCAAGATCTTCTTCTTTCCTAAGGACTTCCATTCCTAGCTCTACCTCAGCTGTTCCTCCCTTTGAAAACCAGGTCTGGAATCCTGTCCCATTTCTGCACTCTATCCCTACTAGTTCTAGGCTTACATCTAACCTCTCTGATAGAGGCTTTCCATCTTTAAAAACTGCAACCTGAAGAAGTACGTTTTGCTTGGCAGTATATATATCTATATAAGTGAAACGCATTTTCCCATACAATAAATACTCCTGCTGAATGGAAATCCCAGTATTTTCTACTCAATTGTGTATTATTTTCCAGTACTGATCATTATAACTAACTGGCTTTAGAGAACAAATGAGTCTTGGCCCTCTTTTAAAAACTCTGTTCAGTGGCGCTGGTGTTCCTAAATCTTACGGGTGGAGAACTTTGAAGTTGGTCTTGAAAGAGCACCGCCTGAGGGCAAGCCCAGCTCCTCCCCCTGAGCTCCAGAAGTCCCCACTTAGCCCCTCACCCGCTGTCCTGGGCCGCACCCTCTAGCTGGACTGTGTCGGGCCATGGGGAGGGCCCCAGGGTTCATTGTTGGCTGGGCTCCTGTAGGCCTCCAAGTGGACCTTGCAGCAAGTCCCGGGGTGGCCGCTATATGGGCCCAGGCTCACTACACTGGGTTTTGGGGTGGCCTCAGGGTGGTCTGAGGACAGCCTTGGCGTGGTCCCTAGGCCGCTCAGTTGGCTCGCTGGGTCTCGCTCGCAGAGCTAACAGCCCTTGGGGGAAGTAAGGGGTCCGCCCACCAGGGCCGGATGCGAGGCATGCTGGGAAGCCGCACTTCCTCCTTGGGGGCCTCCAGAAAACCACAGTGCTCCCGGCCCCGGCAGGCCACCCCAGGGGAGCAGGCAGGATGGCTGAGGGCAAGGCGGGCGGCGCTGCCGGCCTCTTCGCCAAGCAGGTGCAGAAGAAGTTCAGCAGGGCCCAGGAGAAGGTAGGCACCAGCCTCGCCTCCTGCCCGTCAGCGCCGCTGGCAAGGAGCCTAGGCCAGAGGCGGCGAGAGGGGTGTGCTGGATACTCAGGGGCCTGGGAGGCCAGGGCTGAAGAGAAGGGTCTCTGGCCTCCCTGGGGAAACGGGAGCGGATGTCCATGTAAACAGGCCGACCTGAGAGAGATTGAGAACATCACCCTATTTGGGGCAAGGATGAGGGAAGCTGAGGAGACAGCAGTCTCTCTCAGGAACCTTCAACAACGCTCAAGCTGACCCAGAAATGGTGAAGGAAAGGAACTAACGTTGACGACTGCTATGTAGCAGATTTTGTCCTAACAATCCAGCAAGGATGGTATTTTACAGATGATGAAATTGACAGTTCAAAGAAGGTAATTTCCCCAAAGTCGTAAGGCAGCAATGACCAGCTGTGCTGCCGATTGAGTGCCACCAGTTGGCTTGGACTGGGAGTCCAAGGACTAGAGTCATTCAACATGATTCTCTGTACCTAACCCTGCCTGGCCTCTGGCAAGGTTGTTTAAGGCGATATAAGAAGCAGTAACCAGTATCTGCTTCTTGTACTGACCCAGGGTGATGAGGGAGCATCTCTTTTTAGATTATGTTCCTGGTTTGCTCTTGGTGGTCTTACTTCAGCACTAGCAATTAGGTAGGCTGCCTACCTAGGCAGATTGTATAGACACTTATCTACACATTTTAATGGAATTATTGTTTCTACCTACCCAGAATTTTTTTTTTTTTTTTTTTTTTTTTTTTTTTTTTTGCTTCTAACCTGAACCTCTGTTCTCCACCTGTCAACACTCTGGTAAATAAGATAGTGTGGGAAGATGAATAAGCCAGAAGAAAAAGGGGAGGGAGTGGTAAGAAGGACCCGACACAGCATTGTTTTCAAAGGTTTCATGGTCTTAGAAGTATTTAGATGAACATCACGTGCTTAAGAATGGAAATATTTGTGTCATCTCCTAAAAGGAGAGCACTGGCATGGGTCCTGGAGAGATGAAAACCAACCAGCTCTCCTGAGTGGGATTATCAACAGAGAATTGATGTAATGTATAGTCCCTATATCTTTAAGAGACTCACAATAGAAGGTAGAGTGAGATTAAAAAAAAAAAAAAAAAAAAAAAGGAAGCCAAGTCATATGAAAGAACTGTGGAAAAGGGAAAAATTTCATGTGGCTAGACTTTATTACTTCACCTCACCCCAACTTCATCTCAATCATGGTTTCAGCCTCTCCAAAGGCTGTCTTGTTACTGATCTGATAGATATCAGTCTATGGGAGGGTCTGTTTAGAAGCAATTTGGAGAAAGGAGGTACTAGAGAAAGGGGGAAGGCTAGCTACCCTATAGGTTGGAAAAACAATAAGAAAATCCAAAAGACAAAAAACTTATGGATTATAGTTATTTTTAAAAGACACAGCAATTGATTTTACCTTACGAATTCACCTTATGTCCTCATCCAGCCTATCATCAACATTATGTCCTTGCTCTGGGATTTCTCTCCTTTTCTAAGCATGGACTCCTAAGCCTTAGGTAAATAAGTTCCCTGTCATGGGCTTCAGATTTCTGCATCTGTAAAATTAGAGAGTTGATATTCAGTGATTTGGAAACTCAACATGGTAAGAACACCAAAGTGAGAGGGGAGAGGGCTCCTTGAACCTCAGAGTCAAATAAATACCTCCCAAAGTGACAACCAGCCTCCCAGGTACACTTTGTTTTTCCTGATCTGAATCCTTAGAAGGCAGAGAGAGGAGCAAACTCAAATCTGCCCTGGGGAATTTCCAGGTTGTTGCAGAAAACAACCCAGACTTAGATATAAGAGCAGGCAGAAGTTGAACTTTGAGTAGTTCAACTGACACCCTAGAGATAATGAATGCTTCTTGGATTGAGTTGTAATGGCCTAGAATGTGGAGAGGAGCTCAGCTCAGCCTGCCAGAATCCTTGGGTTACCAAAGGCAAGAAAAAGGTGGTGAAACTTACAGTCAAAAGAAAGGACTCCTTTGGACACTTTGCAATTTTTCTATAAGCAATTGACTATAATCTGATTAATATGTAATAGCTAACATGTCAAATAGTCAAATGTGTCAAATATCAAGTGCTTACTATGAACAACGCACAGGAATATAAGAAAGACATGACCTTCCCCTTTATAGAGCCAACATTCTCATGATATGATCTCACTTCATCTTTTCAGCCCTTAAACATACTATTTAGTATCCCAATTTTAGAAATGAAACAAGGCTCAAAAGAGATTGGCACATGGCAGAACTGTCACTGGAAACCAGGTGTTTTGCCTTTGGATGCCATCCTCAGGCTGCTCAATTTACAGGATTCCTAATAAACCACTCTGACATCTGTGCCTCCCCACTTCCTGCGGATCTCTCAGGAACAAAGCTAGGAGTGGGAACCCTTTTGCTCAGGCCTCCTCCTCTGAAAAGCTAGGAGTGAAAGTCTGGTGACTGTTAAACACAATGGAGATGAAACATTCTTGTTTTATTTTCAAGTTCCACCCAGACTCAACATGAGACTGAATTCAAATTGGCTTTATTGTGTTTTTACAATATGATACATCTTCACATCTCAAGCTAATGTTTTTACCAATTGTTTGTGATTGCTCTGTGGCAAACTTCTCAGGTTTCCCCTGAAAAAGGGCATTGTTTACCAGTCCTTTGTTGGCCTTTTCCTCTTTTGACTTTTACTCAACTTGCTACCCAGACAGTTCAATCAACAAGATTTAGAGAAAAACTCCTTTGTCCAGGATACAGGTTGGACCCAGGAGGGAATTTAGAGATGAGTAAGAGGCATTCTTGTCTGCCAAAAGCTTAAAATCTAGTTTTGTTTAGTTTCGTTTTGTTTTTAAAGTAAAATAAATGATCTAAGAGATCGGCACATCTGTGGGAATTCACAGGACAGAAAGATTGGGAAGAGTTGAGGGAGGTTTTGTTGTTGAAGCAGAATTTGAAATAGGAATTGTGGCTAATTAGTAGTTCCTCAGGCAAGTGGTAAGAGAGCATTCCAGCGGAGGAATGCCAGCATGAACAATGCATGGTGCCTGGAAATCCTTTTAGGCAGAATAGTAAGAAATACAGCTGAGCTAGAGCACAGGGAGTGATGGGGGAAAAGGCTGGAAAGTATATTAGAGCCATATCAAGGAGAGCCTACTTTAGTATATATCCTGAAAATAAGGATCTCTTACATAACTATAATATCATTACTGTATACCTAAGAAAAAAATTATGAAATTCCGTAATATCTAATATCCACTTCCTATTCAGATTACCCCAATTGAGAGAATTAACTAAGGTATAGTAAATGATTATGAAGAAGGATCGTGGTGAGAAACTATAGCCACAAAACATGTCTGCAGCGATTATTTTTTTTTTAAAAAGCTTTACCATCCTACCCCAATCTATACAAAAATTAAAATAAGTCAGTGAATACTGGAATATTTTTCACCCGTTTCACCAACTGTTAACATTCTGCTACATTTACTTTCTCTCTCTTGTCCCTGCTCTTTCTCTCTAAGTATCTATATTCTAACTTTTCCACTGCTAATCCAGGCAAATTGAGGCAGAGTTCTTAGTGCAGGACTTGAGAGATTGGTATTACATGGGCCTTCATTAGGAAATGATCCAAATGTAGAATTTATTAATTCTTTCAACAAACATCTGTGGAGCATCTGTATATCCTCTTCTCTCCAGGAGCTGTAGTTGAGGATGAATGTCTACAACTTAGGTGTAAATGGCCCTGTTGCTTATGGCAACAAATGATTTTGGCCCAGGGCACTGGGTTATGTTTCCAGGGTTATAATGCTCATCTTTTCAGTTTCAGAATTGAAGATGGGAGTGTTCCCTAGCACACACACTCCCACACCTTTCAAGCTTTTTTGCCTTGAGCCTTTTGGGGATTAGGGATAGAGGTCTGCTTCAGGGTGTGCCATATTGACTCTGGACTCAGTTGACTCCTCTATCCTATTAGCCCCCTCCACCTAAGAAGAACTGTGCCCCAAGCAAAGGAAGGGAGGGGTAGCAGGAAGGAAATGAGAGCTGTTGGTAACCACTAAACAAGGTGGTTTTGCAACTTTCTGATGGAGGACAGAGTTTTGTTGGGGGAAGAGGGTGGAGCCAGGGAAAATGGCAGATTCTGCACACCCAGGACTGGGTGTTAAGTAAGATGGAGTTAGAGACATAGACAAACACTTATGGTTAAACTGAAAAGGAAATAAAGACATAGTTATAGGAAAGGGAATGGAACTAGACATAGTGACAGTGGATTTGTATTAAGTACTCAACACTGTGAAATCTATTTACATGTATAATGTCATTTAATTCTGCCAACAGTGCCAGGAAATACTGTTGTCTTAATGGGGAAAGGGAGTTCTGTAAACTAAAGCTCAAGAGTTTAAATCAGTGGTCCCCAACCTTTTTGGCACCAGGGACCGGTGCTCCTATGAGAATCTAATGCCTGATGATCTGTGGTGGAGCTGAGGCAGTGATGCTAGAGCTGGGGATCGGCTGCAAATACAGATGAAGCTTCACTTGCTCTCCTGCTGCTCACCTCCTGCTGTTTGAGTGGTTCCTAACAGGCCACAGACTGGTCCCAGTCCATGGCCCAGGGGTTGGGGATCCCTGGTTTAAGTGATTTGCCCAAAGGCTTATAGCCAGTAAGTAGAAGGGCCAAGAAGGGGACAAATATCTATCCATCTGACTCCAGAGCCCTTGATCTTAACCACTATAAAGAGAGCTCTAGAAGTGAGAGACACTAAACCCAGGATTAAAAATGGAGACATTTGGGTCAGAATCTCTACATAGAACCTTTCTCACTCCTAATACCTGGGCAGTCTTGCATGTGATTCAAAGCCCTTAACAATGAGACTCTTAGTCTCCCTTTCTAGCTCCCTTACCTAAATTCCCCATAATAGACCCTAAACTAGCCATGCTGAGCCATCTATCTCAGGAAACTATTGTAAATCTGCATACTCCTGTGACTTTGACGATGTTGTCTTTGCCTGGAATCCTCTTTCCACCTTCACCCTATTACAATCTAGCAAAATCTTAATTCAAAGCCCAGCCCATTGGTCATCTCCTTTATCAGCCTCACTTTCCTTCATGTTATAAGTACTAAGTATCTATTTGCTAGATACTGAGAAATCTAAATGACTAAGGCAAGTACCCAGTCCTCAAGGAGGTCACGGTTTGGGAGACATAGATAGATAAATATAAATAAAACAGTAATGGAAGTGCATAAAGGTACAGAAGTTGAAAGTGCTTAGGAAGGAATGATTAACTTGATTGATAAGATGAAGTAGATGTGATTAAGTGTCACAACAGATATAGAGTATGAATATGAATTGCTTTTTTTAGTGGCCTCACAGACAAGGTGGGGAAGAACATTCCAGAAAAATGAAACAGCATCTACAATTAGCAGAAGTGAATAGCTTATTCAGGAAATGAATAAAGTATTAGAGAGAAAGACCTGCAGGAAGGAGGACCAATGAGAGCTGAAGCTAAATGACAAGTTAGATCATCAAGACTTGTATGCATGCTCAGAGAACTTAACTATAATTTATAGATACATAATAGGTATTTAATAAAAAATTGTTGAGCAGATAAATGGAAAATCGTTAGAAGGTTTTAGGCAGCAGCACGATAGGCCCATTGTAGCAGACAAGGTGAGAAACAGTCAGGGGCTGGACTGAAGCTATGGCAATGAGACTGGAAAGCATGGGATGGTTTCCAGAGATGAACATGGTGAGGGATTCAATGAAGGAGGTGAGAGAAAAGTAACCAAGGGCAGGAAGCTCCTGAGATTCCAGCTTGGGCCTGGGGGATGGTGGTGCCTCCTTCCAAAATTGGTTACAGGTAGAAGAGTCAGGACTTTCTTATTTCCTCATAATTGACTGTCTCTTATGAGAATAGGTACTACATATTTTTTATTTTCTTGTCCTTTGCATTAGCACTGAGACCAGTATGATGGTTGGCTCTCAGGATCCTGGTGGAGAGGAGATAGACATGCATAGCATTCATCTCTGAGTTTCAAATGCATATTATCAGGGCTTCTCAAAGTTTTCCACAAGAGCCCTCATAAGGGAAGAGTCTCCTGCCTACCTCTCTATCTAACCTCATCTTTCTACAAGAATCTGTGGCTATGGCTGGAAGAGGGTCTCTCAAGTGAAAAATTTCTTCAAGGCTCATGTTTTATCTTTAAAAGCTATGCACATTTTACATTCTTCTTATTAATCCTTTTTAAAATATAGTACTCTCCCCATATCTTGACAACCCCCCCCCAAAAAAAAAACAACCTCTGTAAATAACAGTGTCATTCCAGGTTTTATATATATCCCCTGGCACAATGCTGCCTACCCCAGGTGTATCCACATTTGAGAAGAACCACAGAACATGATCGTTTATTCAGCAATGTGCTATATTTCTATTTCTATTGGGCTTATATGAATATGACAGCTCCTTAATTGCATCTGAGACTCTGAAAGAAGCCAAGGTCATATGACTGTAACCTTATGGACCATTCCGACTTATATCCCCAGGTACTGCAGAAGTTGGGGAAAACGGTGGAAACCAAAGATGAACGGTTCGAACAAAGTGCCAACAACTTCTACCATCAACAGGTAATCTAGAGGTTGGGGAAGGGAGCTTAGAGGAAGAAAGAAGACATGAGGGCTTAGTGGCAGAGAAACAGCAGGTTCTTCAAACCAGCAAGCAACCCTACTAACCCATCCTCCCCCAGGGGTAAGGACCACAAGATTCCCTGCTGCTCATTCTTTCCCTGGAACCAGAGAAACGTACCTTTCCTGTTCCTGACACTGAATTCTGGGGAGCAGATGAGTGTTGTTTTCTCTTAGTGGTTCCCCCAGTGTACAGTGGCATCACCAGGTCCTTATAGAAAATCAAAATGAGTCCCTGCCACTTTGTTCACTTCCCAGGGTGCCTCTCTCCCACTCCTGGGCTCTTCTCACTTCAATAGCCCCATGTTTTCCTTATGGCCTCTTTGTCTACTACATCTCCCTTAACCTAAGCCCTTTATTCTAAAATAATACCTCCATCTTTCACCATTCTCATCAACAAACCTCCTATTCTCACTATTTCTTCTGTCTTCACTGGATATTATGGGTAATTATATGTAGAAAATTTACATTTAAAAGTGAATAACACTATGGCCATGCCACCCTGATCTCGGAAGCTAAGCAGGGTCGGGCCTGGTTAGAACTTGGATGGGAGACCACCGAGGAATATCAGGTGCTATAGGCAGTAAAAAAAAAAAATGTGGATAACAGAGGTTTAACCTTCTCTAGGATATTCGACCTTCTATCTCCATATGCCATTCATTGTGCTCAGTGCTTTATACACATCTCATTTAATTCTTACACCAGTCTTGGAGACTGTGCAGTTACATAGCAGTTCTGATACTGACTACCCAGAGTTAGGTCAAATTTCACAGGTTAAGGGTACAGTCCCCCATTAGACTGCCTCGCTTCAGACACCAGCCACAAGCTCTGGAGTTCTTAGGCCACCTACTATCTGTTCAGCTTCCCTAATTCACTAGAATGACTCACAAAACTCAGGAAAGTGCTCTGCTTACAATTACAGTTTTATTATAAAGAATACAAATCAGGACCAGCCAGCTGAAGACAAATAAGGTGAGGTCTGGGAGGGTTCCAAATGTGAAGCTTCTGTGTCCTTAAGACACGTCATTCTCCCAGCACGTTGATGTAAGTATTACCAACCAGGAAAGCTCACCTGAGCTTCAAGTGTCTAGAATTTTTATTATGATTTCATTACATAGTGAATCATTGGCCATGTGATTGAATTTAATCTCTGGCTCCCTTTCCCTCTCCTGGAGGTTGGGCCAATACTACCTGTCTCAGAACCCTAGCCCTCTCTAATCTCGTGGTTCATCTTTTCAGCCTGACCAGCCACCATCCTGAGGTATGGTCTGAGGGGACCACCATGAATAACAAAGACATTCCTATCACTCAGAAAATCTCAAGGATTTGGGGGTTACTTCCCAGGAACCAGGGACAAAGACCAGCCAAAATCTTTATTGTACAACATCAGTCAGTTAATTGAATTATATGGAAGGTAATCTTTAGAATTATATTGAAAGGATATCATTTATCATCTAATTCAGTAGTTGCCTGTATAACAGAATCATCTGGAAATATTTTTAAATGCAAGGTCTTTGGTTGGAGGGCCTAGGAATCGGTACTTTTTACTTGTTTTAATGGAAAATTTCACATATATACAAAGATATAAAAACTTGTATAATGAATCCATATGTACCCATCACTCAGCTTTGATAATTTATCAACTCCTGGGAATCCTGTTTCACCTTTGTCTCCACCAACTTCCCTCCATCTTTGATTATAATGAAGCAAATAAATTCATTTTATTTATAAAAATTTAATTATCTCTAAAGATAAGGACTCTTAAAATAAACCGTTATTGCACCTAAAAATATTTTGCTATGTTCACACTCCCCTAATCATGTCTTTTTTTTTACAGTTTGTTTACATCAGCAACTTGTTGACATACAAATCTCTTAGCCTTAACATTAAATCTCTTAATCTGTAGATTTCTAGTACCTCCTTTTTGCAGTTTGTTAATAATATCAGGTTTTCCTGCAGTTTCCTGCAGTCTAAATTTTGCTGATTGAATCTCTTTGGTATTTTTAACATGTTCCTCTGTCTCTCATATTTTCTGAAAATTAATAGTTAGATTTAGAACCTTGATGAAATTAAGATTTTTTGTTTTTGTTTCTTTTGGTGGCAAGAATACTTATTATAGGTGTTCTTTTCTTCCATCTGGAATATGGCACATAATGTCTGGTTATTGTCTGTTTTTTTGTGTGGTATTAACAGCTATACATGATCATTAACTCGGGAATCTGTGTTTTACATTAAGCCTACTAAGTAATTATGATGTAGCTGCTAGTCTGAGAACAGCATTTAGCAACCACTGATCTAGGCTGACTCCTTTGATGAGAAACAGAATCTGACTCAGAGGGAAGTGATTTCATCAAGGTAACATAGCATAAGAATTACAGAGCTAGGATTCAAACTTAAACCCTGTGCTTTTCCCCCTGTACCTCAATAGGAGGTCTCCCTGGGCCCCTTCTCAACTCCAGTTACTGTTCTGCTTCCAACTTCAGCAAGAAAAGAATAGGAATCAGTAAGCTGACATCCACTTTGGAAGGTTTCCAGCTCTTGTCCTATTCTGTCTCTCAGTACTTTCCCTCTCTTCCTTATAGGATGGATCTACAATGGCAGATATGTGGGTAAAAAGGGTAAGAGATGAAGGAGGGGTCATCAAGGAAAAAAAGAAGATCAGATGGGGCAGTTTCTTCAGAATTCCCTGTGCAAGCCCACCAACTAAATGTCACTTGATGGGGGAAATACATTTGAGAAATAAAATGGAGTTAGATTAGTAGTAAGGAAAAATTTTTCCCTTGAGATAACATCACTATATATAGATATAGATACATCTATAGTAACCAGTATTTGAACATACTTGGAAAGTTCATTTAATAAACATCTCATCAGTGCCTGCCGTATGCAGGCACTGTGCTAGATGCTGGGACTTCAAGACAAATAAGACAACATACCAGCCCTCAAGGCTCTCACAGTTTAAGAAGAAAGACAGTGACAATACAGTCAGGTCTGAGGCTCAACCTTGGGTGGCTAAGACAAATAAGAGGAAAGAGGACAAGGTGAGTTTGATTCAAAGTGAAGTATTCTAGAAATTGGACTACTTGGTCATGTGTCCTATCCTTCACCCACAATCACTTTGTAGGTAAACTTTTTATTAATAAATAAATATCACTCCCAAACTTTCCAGCCTGATTTCAAGGACTTGCCACTTGTCTGTGTTCCTAATCAAATTTCCATGGGTAATTTTTCTTTGAGGGCTCTGCTTGCTTCCCTCTTTCCTTCTCTCCAAGACATAGAGTGAGAGTTCTTTTCCTCAAGCAATATTTTAATCTCTTATTTCTGGTAGTGACAGCTTCTTCCAATTCATTGCCTTTAAAATCACATCCAACAATCAAATTTCACCTTTTCCTTCTGGGCCTCCAGTAGGCAAAACACTTTCAGCACTTGCTGAGGGTTGGTCATGCTATTTACTTGTTTTGCTGAATGCTTGGGTTTTTCTGAGTCCATTTTTCTCCAGCAAGTAGGGAACCCCAGGACAGGGACCTTCTTCTCTACCCTCAGTACCCCAGTCTCTTAGGAAATAGTTCTATCTACCTGAGTGCTTAGGACAAGCTTCCAGAATGAGTGGTTCATTAACTAAGGGCTGGGATTCTTTGTATAAGGAATGGAAAGGACTAACTCAGACTATAGTGCTGCCAAGAATTTGAAAAGGAGTCACAGAGCAGAAGTGATAAAAAGATCTAAAGCTAGAAATGGCTTTACCCGGCATTTACAGATGAGGAAACTAAAGCCAAAGAAGTGGAAAAACTTGCTAGCTGATGGTAGAGACAAGTTTTTAACTGCCAGACAAGTGTGAACCTAAGACTGTGACAGTTACATCTGTCAGGAAAGAAATAATGTGCTGGGATTATTCAGCCTGGAGACATTACAGGGAGGACAGACAGGTCAGAGAAGTAAAATGACACTCAATACTGTGTCTCCTCCAACCCCACCACCCCACGTACTTTATCTCCTCAAAGAAAGAGCAAGAGCATAAAGGAAGAACTTTGATCAGGAGGCTTGGTTCTAAAATCCAAGAATGGATTTGTAAGGTACAGAGGAAGACAGAAGGCATTCATATTTTATGGACTGTGGTATAAATAGTACCCTCTAGTTTTGAACAGTGTGAACCTGCACAGTCATACATGGTAACCTTGGTTATTGATCTGATTTTTCAGGCCATATAATATCTAATAGGATAAATAATTAAGAATTTCATTAGTAGAAATTATGCAAGATAGTTTTACAGCTTTTGTTCCTCAAATATGTATTTTTGAGACCGTATTTTCATGGTGAAGTAAAAAGTTGAGTCCACATCGTTTTCTTTCAAAAAAAGAAATTGAAATCCTTATTAATTTTTATAATCCTTAAAACTCTTTAAAACCTTGGTTATTACATTTTCAAAACTCAAATTTATACCTACTTACCATAGCCATGTTTAAAAGATATTATACACACTTAACATCTTAGACTATTCAAACTTTTTTGCTGTCAGTGAAAAACCAAGGAGGAAGTGAAACGTTCTTCTTAGTGAATGCTGGGTATTTCTAAAATTTTTTAACTGACTGAATTTGTCTCCAACATGTACTTTCTCATGGTCACCAGTGACGCTCAGTTACCAAATCAGTGATTTTTACCAATTCCTTCTGCATTTTAACCCCTCTGTAGCATCTGCCTCTTCCTCGGTCATTTCTCTGATGCTCTCTTAATTAACATTTGCTGTGACACACTACACAATCCCAATTCTTCCCCATCTCTGACAGTGCCTTAGACTTCTTCAAGACTGTCTTTGTCTTTATGTCTCTTGAGCTGGCGTTCAGCCCCTTGAGAAGGACTTTTAACTTAAACTATGGTCATGAATTCGGAGTGATAGAGAGGTAAGCTCTGGAAGCAAGAAGATGAATGAAATTAGTCTAGTTTTATTTATTTGAGTAGACCTAGATTTTATGCTGCTAAAATTTCCACAGATAAAAAAATTTTAATTTAAGTCGTTAGATAGAATTTACTGAATTTTCAGTTTTTCTCCTATAGGTTTTTTTGTACTTTTGGTATGCTCAATAGCCTATATAGTAAGAACACCAGCAAATAAAACAAACAATTTCACAAGTATTTTATCGTGTACTGTATAATGCATCTTAGCTCAAATACTCCATCATTTGAACTTGTGTGAAGATCACTGTTCCAGCTCATGGGCCTGACCCTGTACAATACACTTGAACTGGGCTGCACTTTTAGTCCAGTCCCATATTCCTGAAGTCACACTCCAAAATGTCTGTTGTCTGGCCTCAAAATTCGTTCTCACCCAACTCCTAGAAACTGGGGTTCACACAAAGGAAAGAGACCAGAATGAGAAGGGACTTTAAACAACACTGTGAGGAACAACTGAGGAAGCCTGTGAAAAAGAAGACAGTACAGGGCATGTGAAAGAGGTCTTCATACATATGTGCAAAAGAAATTACATCTATTATGAATACAGAAGGCGAATCTAAGACCAGTGTGCAAAAGTTCTAGTAGAGCTATTTGAAAATGAAGTGCAGCCTCAGGAAGAGGTCATGTGTTTCTGGTTGCTGGAGGTTTTCAAGAAGCAGAGGCTAAATAAATTTTTGTCAGAGTTCTAACAAAGGTGGTTCATCTGTTGGGTTGAGAGTTGAACTTCCATATCTAAATGCTACCTTCCTCTCTTTACTCTTTTCTTCTTTTTTAGAGGAAGGAGACCTAAATTAGCATAAAAATGTGAATTCAGAGACAGGGACAAACATAGAATCAGGTAGGTAGATAAAACTATAGATAATGACATTGGAGTTAGAACAGGAGGAGAGTCAATGATGAGGCTCCTTGGAAGAGAAGTGAAAGCAGGTGACTGATGAAAGGGAAAGGTAAAGTGGGGCAAGGTAGAGAAAGACAGTAGGAGAGGAGAGAAATGACCCGTGTGAGGGTGCAGAGAAAGAAGTGGGTCGTGTGTCACAGAAGATGGTAGCATTTTACCCAGAGAGGAAAGTGTAAGCCAGAGTATCACATACATAGGGTCACAAGACATTTCAATTTCAACAGAGGAACTTGGGTATAGGCCCTTGTTCGCTGGAAAGGAGAACGGTGGAAGAAGACATGCCAAAGCAATGGGAGCAATCTCCCAACTTAAAAATTACCCCCAAAGAGAAAACTTACAACTTCTTAGTAAAGAGTGTAAAAGCTAAATTACCACATTTGCAAATGTTTGAAGACATTCCACAATTGATTTCTGCTTTTAAGTTACTTTTATACTTTGACCTCTGGAGCATCTTTCCAAATGTATCTCTTTAGTCACCAAAGGCCTTTCTCCCTTTTAGGCGGAAGGCCTCAAGCTACACAAGGACCTGAAGAACTTCCTTAGTGCGGTCAAAGGTGGGTATTGCAACATGGGCAGATACAGAGGGTGTTCATGCAGCTAGTAAGAGGTCTGGGGAACAGAAGAAACAACCATGCTCAGGCTTTTGTCACTTGCCTGCCTCTGACTCCTGGAACTTTGTGGACCAGGAAGAGTAACTTTTCCTATCCCAGCCCCATCCAACTCAGTGATAACCCAAACCTTCTGAGTTTGTCCTTATGAATTGGACCCACTGATTTGACTGTCACCTATGTGATCATTCCAAAATAGTTTTTAAGAAACATTATGGTAGGATTGAGTTCTCTCTTTTCAGTGATGCATGAAAGTTCAAAGAAAGTGTCAGAAACCCTGCAGGAGATCTACAGCAGCGAGTGGGATGGTCATGAGGAGCTAAAGGCCATTGTAGGGGTAAGAGTGTTTCGGACTTTACAACTCTTCACAATGCTCTCGTGCCCTCATCTTAACCTCATCTTAGTTTCTCCATCCAAGCAAATAGGAAATCAAAGGAGCCAATTTACATTGTTTGTATAGCTTCAGTCATAGGTGGAAGGGAAAAGCTGTAACTGAAAGTAAAAATGAACTTTCCCTAACCTGTATGGACTGCTCTGCTTTGACTCTCTTTCTCTCCTTAAAACCTTATAGAAGTTTTACCTACATGAAACCTGATTGGTTGTTTTTTGAAAACTAATTTCATGTAGTTATTTATTCCCAAACTTCCCTATTCTTTAAGCAGTAGAATTGAAGACTCTGACCATCTGTTCCTGTTCTTAATTCTTGAATGTACCTCCAGTCTCTTATAAGGAAGTTCCTTGGGGAAGGACTATTTTCTCCATCTGACTCTTCTCCCAGAATCCAACATGATATTCTAAATACAGTTCTCCAGAAAGGAAGTCTGTTGCAGAAGAATTTGAGTATTTCCCCAGTAGGCAGTTGTTGAGAAGTAGAGCCCTCACCATTCTTCTTTGCCTCTATCCCACAGAATAATGATCTCCTTTGGGAAGACTATGAAGAGAAACTAGCTGACCAGGCTTTAAGGACCATGGAAAACTATGTAGCCCAGTTCAGCGAGATTAAGGTACTCAATTTACAAAATCAAGGAGGGGTTATGAGTGGCCCGTATTAGTTAGAGGCCATATTGGGTTAAACATTATAAGTAGAGTTAGAGCTCATAGTTAGGAATGAAGTCGGTAGGTTCAGAGAAGGAATAAAGTTGAGGGCTAGACAAGAGGTTAGGGTAAAGGGTTAGAGGTAGTGTGAAGGTTATGTTTAGACTTAGATTTCAGTGAACTAGATTTGGTCTGGTTTTAAATTAGATCTAGGACAGAGCATCGTTTTAGTTGTGAGAGACAACAGATGGGACTAGAAGATGTTCACTGCAGAAGCAGAAACTTAGAGGAGTCATAAAAATTATCTTCGAAACCTTTGAAGGTGAAAGAGAATTGAGCCAGTTTTAAACTGTTCCAGAAAGTAGAATTGAAGTTCATTTATTCATTTAACTCATATTTAGTCTAACAGGTACTTATTTGAGATTAATAGGAAGGAATGAGAGGAAGCCTTAAGTTTCTAATAGTTAAAGCTTTCTAAAAATGAAATAAAATGAAATATACTATGAGATAGTGGGTTGTCTATTCTGTTTAAATAAAAGTCAAACTACCTCTTATCTTGGATATTGTAGAGAAGCTTCATGCATTGCATAGGAAGTTGGACTAGATAATTGCTAAGATACTTTCAGATTCTGTGACTGAGAGAATAAAACAGATCAATAACATTGTTTACTTCTTTCTGGTATAATTCATAATTTGAATGAGATTGAGTAGACTTCTCTCACTGCTCATATTTTTATTGCTTTAGGATTTTCAAAACACTTTATCTTCAGCATTTGATCTTTAAAATAATACTATAAGGCAGATGAGGTTACTGAGGCTCCAAAAGAGATGGGCCTTGCCCTAGGTCACAAGGCTAATAAATGGCAGTGTTGGGAAAGGACCCAAAACTCCTGCCTTTAAATTTCATAGGATTCTCAAGATCATTTCTCCTGAGGGCTGAACCAGTTTATAGTAAATTCATAGGAAATATTAATATTTAATGCAGGCTTCCATTTGCTCTGTTAAGATTGTCCTTTACCCTAGCTGCCTCTGAGAATGCCCACTCTTTCCAGATAGTGAGGGAGAACCCTTGGGCACAAAACCCTGTTAGAACATGAAATTTGATAATAGGATCCAGGAATCTTCCCTCTCTGTTTGATACTCTACTAACCTATGTTCTGACGCGGAAGAATACCAACGCCCTCTCTCATGACTCTGGGTTAGGAAAGAATTGCCAAACGGGGTCGGAAACTCGTGGACTATGATTGTGCCCGACACCACCTGGAGGCGGTGCAGAATGCCAAGAAGAAAGATGAGGCCAAGACTGCCAAGGTAAAAAAAAAAAAAAAAAGAAAGAAAGAAGGAAAAGTAAGGAAAGCCTAATAAAATCTTCCTGCCCTCTCTCTCCCCATAATGGTGGCAGATGGCTGGGCCACACTGGGTTTAGGAAATGATAAATTCAACATCCAGTGTCGTGAAGGAAATTCTGTTTCCTTTGACACCAATGCTGTAAGGAGAGCCAGAGACTCGAGGCTGGGAAGGGCATGGGTCTGGGGAAGAAGAGGTGTGGTTCCAACTAAGCCTATTCTCTGAAAAAAATACAGAGATAAAAGAAGCAGCTTCTAGTCTGGGGTTCAGGGTTGAGGGAAATTGTCCTGTCTCTTTTACAACCTAGGCAGAGGAAGAGTTCAACAAAGCCCAGGCTGTGTTTGAAGATCTAAACCAGGAACTACTAGAGGAGCTGCCTGTTCTTTATAATAGGTAATGATTGAGATTCAGGAAAGTGCTGGACTTCTGGGCCAATGGAGGCCCAAGCAACTTGGCTGCCCAAACATGTCACCTCATAAAAGAAGAAGCCCTGGCCCAAGAATGGGATGTAGCCTCAGCCCTGCTACTAACGCTGCATGATATTAGGCAAGCTGCCTTATCTCTCTAGGCTCTGATTTCTTCATGTAATACAGAGATAACTATCCTTGCCCGGCCAGCTTTTCTGGGTTTAAAAATAAGGTGCTTCTTGGATAGGAGAGATCTTGGCAAGTAAAGTGCTGTCATCATGCATACTAAGAGAATCTGGTTTCATGCACAAGGGTGTATTGTTTTAAGGGCGTATTGATTTGTGGTCATCCACAGTTACATAGATTTACATAGATAAACTCGTGGGATAATTATTTCCATTAATGAAGATGTCTTTGCTTCATAGCAGGTGAAAGTGTTTTGGATATAAATTTTCTGTATTAGGAGAGGAACCTGAGCAGAAATTCTATTTGTATCCTTTTTTTTTTTTTCACTGTACAAGATATGCTTTAATGCTTATGTGTAGTAAGAGTATTTGTAGTATTTAATGCTTAATTGTAGTAAGAGTATTTCATATTGTCACTTAATATTAGTCTAAGTATAATGGAGCTTTTTTCATGACTACGTGTGTTCTAAACATTAATTATGTGACTCTTAATTTAAAAATAATTGAAATTTAATAATTTTTTAAAATGTAAACTTCCCCTATTCATTTCCAGTAGAATTCTATTCATGTGCATATAGCTTCATAGAAGTCCAATATTGCATGAGAAAGAATAATTACTTATAATAATTATAATTATGTGGCCTTTTATTTACATAGTACTTTAAAAGTTCTTCAAAACACTTACATGTCTTCTTCAATACCTAAAGAGCCTGAATCAAATAACTTCATGGAACTAGAGATCTGTTATACTTTAGTATCAGCCCTGGCTATAGTATAGTGTTTCTTTTGGCCTTCCCACTCCTTAGAGTCAAGTGTGCTCCTGGCTTGGCTCTGAGCAATCCAGATCTCAGAACATCCTGAGTCTTAGGATATGAGGTGCTTTTCTCTGAGGAGCATTGGTGTGGTGGCTGGTTTTGGCTTAAACTCCTACCTTATACTTCAAACAAAGACTTTACCAACCCTTACCTGTATGTGTTTGTTGTTTTGCTTCCTGATAGTCGTATTGGCTGTTATGTGACCATCTTCCAAAACATTTCCAACTTGAAGGACGTCTTCTACAGGGAGATGAGCAAGGTGAGAAACAGTTGGACAATTTAAACACCTCAGTGGGTTTTTCTAGTAAATATGAAGGTAGTCCTAATTTACATAATCTCACTAAATATCCGTAAAGGCACCAGAGATTTTAACCTTTTTTCCGTGGTGAAATAATAGCACTTGATCAACTATGTTGACTGTATTAAAGGACATATATACATATCAGAAGACCTCTTCCATCTCCATTAACTGAAAAATAATATCTAAACTTGAGCTTCAGATCAATAAGGGAGGTTAGAGCTGAAATGGGAAACCAAGTTGTAAAATATCTATCTTTTGTTGCTAGGGAGCAGAGAGGGCAGTGTTTAAGCACAAGGCAGTTTCTTAGGTAGTCTGTCTTCTTCAGTAGGGTCAATCCTATTCCGTGACAGGCTGCCAAAGAACCTGACCTCATGGGGTCTTTTCTAGTCCTGAGGTTCTAAGACTTTGCTATTACAGTACTGATTATATTCATATCCACATTCACACATGTTCCTCTCCACAGTTACTTTGGCTAACTTATGATTCGCCTAGTTAATATTACAATGAGTTGTTATTTCCTGGATCACCTGCAAGAAGCTAAAACCTCAAATCAAACATTAAACATCAAGGACCCAGCCTTAAGAAAGCTGCCAGTCTGATGGAAGAGGCAGAACTTAAGAAGGAAGTTAAGGAAGAAGGGGTGGCAAGATAGGACCCTGAACACTAATGCCAAAGAAATGAGGAAAAATTTTATAGTTAAGTGTTTTATTTAAAGGGAGCTTTTATTTGGGAAGCTGTCTGAAAGTGAGGAGAGAAGGGATATACCAGTCTCATGTTCTATATAGCTAGTACCCTCTTCTCTCTTGCTGGCTCTAGCTGAACCACAATCTCTACGAGGTGATGAGCAAACTGGAGAAGCAACATTCCAATAAAGTCTTCGTGGTGAAGGGACTATCAAGGTGAGCAACTTCTGAGACTTCTGCTTCACTTGTCCTGTGTGTGAACATATTTGACACACTTGTCACCAGTCCCAAATCCTGGCCTTTCCTCTGTGTTCATGTGCATAATATTATTTGTTCTTTATACTACACCCCTATATAAATTCTTTTTCTTTTCATGAAATATTTTAGCTATAACTAAAGGTATAAAGAATAACAAATACCTATCACCAAATTTAAGAAATCAACTATTATATATATAAATGAAGCTCCCAATGTCTCTTTTCCACTCACTTTCTCTTCCTGACCCCACCAAAGGTAATCACTATCTTAAGTTTAGTATTCACCATCCCCATGCATGTCTTTTTACTTTTATTATACACGTATATGCACACAGAGAAAGTATTGTTTCTCATGTTTTTAAACTTTATATAAATAGAATTATACTGTATGTATTCTTTTGCAACTTCTTTTATTCTCTTAGTACTGTTTGTGAGATTTATTTATCCTTGTTGCTCCATGTTGCTAGCTCTGATCTGTCCTTTGCATACTTCTATGGATGCTGTTATATGGCTAGTTGACAGTTTATTTATCTGTCCTCGTGCTGATGGACATTTGGACTGTTTTCCAGCTTTCACTATTACAAATAATGTTGCAGTGAACCTGTTTTACATTTCTCATTGTGAAAGCTATGAAGAGGTTCTTTAGGGTGTATATTGGGAGTGGCATTGCTGAGTCAGAGTCTTTGCATTTGGACTTCTTCAGCCTTACTAGATATTGCCATGGCCAAATTGCTCTTCAAAGTGATTGTTCCAATTTACAACCTGCCATCAGTGAATAAAAGCCCCCATTGCTCCATGTTCTTGCTACATGTGACACTGTCAGACTTCCTAATTTTTCCAAGCTAATTGAATTCTTGCAGCTTTTATTCATATCTCCACAATTGCCAGTGAGCTTGAACATCTTTTCTTATTAGCCATTTAAGATTCCTGTTCTATAACTCTCGTTTATCCTTTTTTCACATTTTTATTTGGATTGTCTACTCTTTTTTAAAAAAATATATTTAAATGTATTATTGTTTTTGTTTTGTTTTTGTATATTCTGGATATTAATTCTTTAATGATATGCATTACAAATATCCTTCCTCTATCTTTTATGGTTTGATTTTCCTTTCTTTTTATGTGTGGTGTCTATTGCCTTTATATATTCTTTATGCTGGTGAGTGTATGCAATTCACTGGTCCCTCAGAATGTGATCACTTTCTTATGCTGAAGCCTTTGTTTACGAAGTTTTATTGAGTTCCTCCAATGCACAAGATTTTGAGCTGAGAGTTAGGTATCTCTCCAAAGACATAGGGAGATTTAGTCTTTCCCTGATTTATGAAAAGTTTGAAGGACGGAAAATATGCCTAAGGAGACAAGGAACAATATAAACTTGCATATGCAAAGTACCTAATGAGACCAAAGAACCTAATGAGACTAATAAGAATTCCAGAAAGGTAAGTAACCATCAATGTGTAGATCTAGATCAAAGAAGGCTTTAAAGAGGTGGTGAAACTGAGCTTAGGACTTGAAGGGAGACAAGGGCCAATATCTGCTGCTTGTACCACTTATTTAGCAATTACAGACTATTAAAAAGAATCACTAAAGGGCCAACATAGAGTTCCTATATGAATTCCCTCCAGAAACTCTTCTCCTCTTCCCAGTATTGAAAGCCAGAATTCTCTCTAATTTTCCATTCATCTGAAACTTACCGTTACTTACACCAATATGTTCCAGAACCTTGTAGGGAAATCTTGTGTTTTCTCGCTGTGTCCTGGGCCTTCTAAACCTACTGACTCCAGAATACTAATACTAGAAAGAACTTTACATCACTCAGCTTTTGTCACATCAGAATCTCCCATACGGCAGGAACTAAGTTTTTCTCTTTCTCTTCCTATCCCAATCTCCCATTCTTGTGCCAAGGACACAACACGTAGTTAGTACCTGTTGAGTAAATATTTATGGATTGCTTAATCATTTGGTGGACAGTATATAGGAAGCACTCAAGGAGGTGTGTGGGATTCAAGCTAATGTTGGCTATAGAAGCACTCAGCACAGTATCCGGTATACTCGATAAGTGTTATACTCATTTTTGTTATTTATGGTAGTTATGTTCTATAAAGTCACTAAATTAGTGAATACTGAACCATCACTTTTAGAGGAAACATGGGGTTAAGTTTCTCTGAGCCTCTGGTCCCAACATTTTCATCAACCAATCAATACATAACCTTGTCTTCTATGTGTTTCTGTTTAAAGGCACCTTAATATATATTGTTGATTCATTAATATCAAACTCACAGCCAACAGCACTAGAGCTCATGCCTGAACGAAGCTTATCTAACATACACACACACACTTCCTCTGTAAAGCACATCAGTCTTCTTGCTCTTAGCACTTGAGCACTACACTTGGAGGCCATTTGAAAGAGCAAAATCACCAACAAAAAAGCACAGCAATGTAAAAAGCATGGAAAAAGGGCTTGTTTACAGTATGAGAGCTGAAGCAAAAAGGCAGAAGATTTCTTCATTATCTGGGAAAGTGCCGTCAGGCAGATTTTTTGCAACTTGCCCATGTCCATGAATGACTATGAAGGCATTACAAGTATTAATTTTGGGTTACACGTAATTTTTAGGGAGTAGATGAATTTGCAGATACAGTCTCCATGAGGATTAATTGTATATCACCCATGAATCTTTTCCCCAGAGAAAATATTTTGTTAGTATTTTGCTGTTATTTTTCCCAGTCTCTTTTTCTTTATATATTTTTACATAATTGAGATTGTGATGTGGATAAAATTTGATAGTCTTTTTATAACATAAGCATTATTATAGCAAATTATACAAACTTTCTATAATAATTTTAAATTGCTTTATTCGGTTTTATCATTCCATGCATACATCATTATTTTTGGTTATTTAAAAATACTCAATAAAACTTGGAGTTTTAGCTCTTCTTAATCTGAATACCCTTCCTTTTTTAGCAGTAGCAGACGCTCTTTAGTCATCTCTTCCCCTGTTCGAACATCTACAGCCTCCAGCCCTGTTACCTCACCTACCAGTCCCTCTGCACTTTCCTTGAAGAGTGAGAGGGACTCCATCTCAGCAAGTGAAGAAGAGCTGGCATCTGATCCAGCCCAGGGAGAAGACAACAGTGAGGTTAAAGAAGAGCCCTTAAAAGATAAGGAAATAGAGGAAGAAAAGGCTGAAGCAAGCACCTCTGAGGAGGAAGGGCCTCTGCCAGCCTGCAATGGCCCCACCCAGGCCCAGCCTTCTCCTACCACTGAGGATGGGAAGTCCCAGGAGGAAGGTCTCCCTGGCTCCCCAGCTTCCTCACCAGGCAGAGCCCTTATCCCTTCAGAGCAGCCTTCATCTCTCCCAGAAGTAGTCCTCCGAACCCGAACCTCAAGTGAAGGATCTGAACAACCAAAGAAGAGAACCTCTATCCAGAGGACCTCAGCACCCCCTAACAGGCCTCCTCCACCCAAAGCCACTTCTAGCCCCATGACCTCCTCAGGGAACATACCCTCCAGCCCTACAGCCTCTAACCAGGGTTCACCCACCAGCCCCAGGGCCTTCTTAGGGGCTGGGACTCCAAGTCCTAGGGCCTCCTTGGAGGTCTCTTTTGATCCACAGCCACCAGAGAAGCCAGTAAGAACTCCTGAGGCCAGAGAAAAGGAAAATGCCACCAATCTGAACCCAGAAGAACTTTGTACTTCCCCTACCTCAATGATCCCTCAGGTGAGAATGCATGAGTATTCTCTTTTATAACTTCCATGTAGCTCATCTTTACTATAGTCTGGTTGTCCCACAGTTGATCAGATTTAATGTTATTATAGTATAGTCTCAGAGATATTCTTGGTCACCTGTTTTGGTTCTGGGAATTGTTTCATATTTTCATAGCAACTAATTTAGTGATCTATACTCAGGGTAATTGATTTCTACAAAGGGCTTATCTCTAATATTATAAGCGGATTCCTACTAATTTTTTTTTCTCTGAGTTGTGAGAGTTCCAATATAAAGAACCTACAACTGGCCTTTTTAAATACAGGGCAGGGAGGAGGGTCTTAACTCAGTTTGTCATACATGTGACTATGGTAAATAGACCCCAAGAAAATGACATTAGCAAACTCCTGAGGTATATTTTCTTTGATGAGAGAAACCTAGAAGAAGGAATTCACAGAGGAAGGAAAGCAAAAGAAATGGTCTTTAGAAAGATGAGAATATGGATGAGGAAATTGTGTTAAAATAGAGACACAGACCCCCTGGAGAGGATCTGGAAATCAAGTTACGTTCTATTCGAGTTACATGGCTCTCAGAGAGAAATTTGACTTGTTCTATTAGACACCTGAGGCCCTATAAGTAAAGATTTTTTAAAAGTAATTTTTGAATCAATACAAGGAACTTTCAGCAATTGGTTCTGTTAAATAATGGTATGGAAAAGAATTTTTAAATATAGGAGAAAGGGGATACAAGGGGCTTCTAAAAACCAAAATGGAACAGACCACCTGGAGAAATATTTTTCCTTCCTTGGTGTTAAAAGCTAAAAGCTAAGAATATTAGATCACTTGTTAAGTGCATTGTGTATGGTGAGACATCTGACTAGATGGCACCAAGATTAATTGAGTCATTCCACAATTACTTACTGAGCCCCTACTATGTACCAGGTACTTTTCTAGGAGGTGGGGTATTACAGTGAACACAACATAAAATTGCCTTCCTGTCTCTTACATCCTAATGATCAAGGGGTAAGATAGACAAGAAACAGAATAAATAAGTAAAATTACAATTAGTGGTGATAAGAGAAATGGAGAAAAATGAAGCAGGGGAAGGCACAGAGAATGGGGGCTGAATCTGCAGTTTTAAACAGTGGCCAGGGAAGGTGACATTTGGGTAATGAAGGAGCCCAGGGCATAAACCATGGGGCTATCTGGGAGTATGAGATTTCTGGTACCCTCTCAGATCACACCACTCCACTATTGCCTATGCCTGACTGAAGGTTGACCATGCTACCTTGGGAGCCTCCTGCTATCTGAGAGGCGTTATCATGGACAAAGGATAACAGGCTGGCACCAGGATGTGAAGGTGTGAGACTTTCTCCTACATTGTCCACTTTGATCCACAGGTTTCTTCAGAGTCTGGCAAGGCAAGGAAGATGGAAGACATGGAAGAGAACAATAAGCTTATCTCAGCTGACACACCTGAGGTACTGAACTCTATAAGTCATCCACATTATTATGTCCTTAGTCTTTCTTTGATCCTAGCCTAAAGGCCAAGAAGTCACTATTATGTCCTGAGTCCTGATTCACATGAGGTACTGGAGGGCCTAACAAAGCAAGATATAAAACTTTCCCTTGGCTGGTTTTTAGTCTGAGGTAGCTATGCTGATCGAGAGAGATATGCAGGGTATATAGATAGTGAATAAATACAGGGTAGCTGTTGCATTTTGAGTAGGCAAAGTGTAGCACTTCTCACTTTTCTGCACTGAAAAAGGTAACTCCACGGGTATGGAGAATCCAAAATTAACTTAAATTTGACTTTGTAATATATGGTTTTAGTATAGAGACAGCAATAGAGCGAACTTCTGTTTGGCTCTGGTGAATAATGAAACAAATTTGCATTCTTGGAGTATTCTTATTGAAGGGGAGATTATGAGGGCAAAGATGCTGTCTGACTGTTTTGAGGAACTGGCTAGTAACACTCTCCTCATTGGGAAAAAAAGATACAGGACATAACCCTCCTTTCCCCTGAGGCTACCTCTTTATATTTAAGATTTATAGTGTTTTCTTACTCCCAGCCTTTCCTTTGGGATTTCTTTGGTCATTGACTAAGGAGACATATTTTTCCTATGGAATTAAGCAACTAGAACATCTTAGATCCTAGCCTATCAGTGTCATCCGTCCTCTGAAGCCTATGTCCTACAAGATCTGTTTACTTCCCTTGCAGATGCATCATAAATCATATTTTCTCTCAATCAGAATTATAGACATATCACATATAAAAATGGGTAAATAAAAAGATCACTGTGAGAAAATCTGTTCTTGCTCAGCATTTGAATTACCTGAGAGAGAATGATAACTTTCTGGGAGGTGGTATTACCTTTGACATGATTCATGGCATGGAATCAGGGGAAAATGTAATAAGGAAAATTTCCTTAAAGGAGAAATCACAGCATTTCAAGTGTCTGTAATGCTCATAGAAATTGGTTACACTTTAAAAGGGTAAATTTTGTAGTATGTGACTTAACTTTTAATTAAAAAATAATTCATTCTAAATTGTAGAGTACCAAGGTCTTCCCTCTGGCTTAGCAATTCCTAAACAAGGCTTTCCATACCTTGGGTTCTCATCACAGAACGTAGAACTTTTCCCAAAGAAATCATTATACACTGTCTCTCTCTCTCTCTCTTTTTTTCTTTTTAAAGCCTACAGCACCCGGTATTCTTAAGTGGTCTCCCATTCAAGTACCAACCAGGCCCACCCTGCTTAGCTTCCAAGATCAGTACACTGTCTCCCTTAACTACTGTAGGTTAGTTAGGATCACCTAAGTGTAAGAGCTGCAGTGCATTCTTGAGGAGGGTTAGTCTAAAAGTGGTAGGTAGTGGGTTTAAGACTTATACGCCCTCACAGACTCCCACATACATATACTACATATCCATGTAACACAAATCATATGATGTCTGATCGTGGAAACAACAATAAGGTCCAGAGACCTGGTTTTGTTACCAGCAGTGAAGGGTCTGCATTGTGGGAGTCAGGAACTCAGTCCTTGGATCTCCCATGAAAGATTTATGTGGAGGTCCAATGCTCAGAGAACAAAAAGGGGATGAAAAGTAGCAGACAGAAGTGATTTTATTAAGTAAAATAGGCAGAGTAAAGTACACTCTGAAGAAAGTCCAAGCAGGCACCTCAATAGAGGATTGAGGGCCCCGAGAAGTTGAGGGTTGGGGTTTCTATGGGCCATAGGGTTTCTTTGTTCTCCCTCTGTCCCTCCTACCTCAAATGGCTGAATTTTTTGCTGCTCCCTTAGACCCCCTACTCCAAGCTGGGTCCTTTGCAGTGTGTGCCCGTAGGTGGGAAGTCATACACCTGCACCATGGGAATTTTGAGGGTAGGCACATGCCCAGTTAACTAATTTTGCCCATACCAATTGAGCACCCCCAGAGTAAGGTTATATAAGGGTCATTTGCAGTTAACTGACGGCAAGCGCTACAGAAGGGGAGAAGGCGGTGAGGAAGGTGCCAGGCACTATTAGGCTTTTTGGTCTGCCTACTGGCTTCTGATCTTGGGAGACTAAGGGAAGCTCCACGAGACTGCCAGATCCCAGGTTATATATTTTCTTCTGCTGATCTGGTCTCATAGCCTCATTAACCCTTCACTGTCCCTCTCCCTCCAGCTCATAACTGCCTATCTACCTACCCTGTCAGTTTCCTGCACCAGGAAGTCTTTTCACTCTTTGAATCATGGTATCTTGATCTGTGAAAGAGGATGACAGTAAAGCCTCCCTTGATGCCCTCAGGCTGTAGTGAAACAGCATTATATGTTTACCCATTGTATTGTCTCTGACCCTTGTGGACTTAGGGCACAGAAGACCTTTCTCAGCTGAGAGGCTGGGAAGGGTGAGCCACCTCTCACTGGCAGAACTCTTCATTTTGTAGAGCCAAGGTCTCCAGCTTCATGACTCTGAGGTTCCCAAAGAGAACATCTTCACAGCACCTGAGCCTCAAGAAGAGGTAAGGAGGCCAGATACACAGAAAACAGGATGATGGGTGGTAAGAATGGGCCCTGGGGGTGACAGAAGTTTGGCTACAGGCTGGAATCTTCAGGTGGGCTACAAGAACCCAGCAGTGAACAATATCCTTAGGGCAAAGTCAAGCAGGTAGGAGCCAGAGGAACTAAGAGTAAACAGAATTTGTGGGTTTTTTGTGCCCATTTCCCAACACTTGGCCTTGAACCTCTTGACTGCTCACCATAGGCCTGTCTCCTAAGTATTTATTTAGTTACATCTGAACTTATTTCAAAAAGGAGTTAAGATATACAAAAGGCATGCAAAAAGGTAAATGCACAACATAAAAATATAGCAAAATAACTCAAGTATATTAGTGACAGTGCATAAAATGGTATTATGAATTAGGCAAGTACAACAATGCATTTTATAAAATAAACTCACTAAGAATGGATCACAAAATTGGTTCCAGACTTTCTAAACATCCAAGAAGAGAAAAATCTGATCTGTTCACTCAAGTCATGATGACATTCCTTCAGAGAACAACTGCTGCTACTAAGATAAAAAGATGAAAATTCTCCTGTAAATCCTTATAAAGAGATGATGAAGGATATAATGAACAATAGCTACAAAAAGTCTTTACAGTAATCCCAACAACCAATTTCACATCATCTCCCTCAACATAAGCCAGTATATTAAATGAAATATAAGTAGATAGAAGCAAATTGGGTTTTTACCCTCCTCGAATGGTTGGTGGGAGGGCAGGTGAGCATCTAATGCAATTATATTTACTTTCCAGGTATCTACAAGTCAAAGTGCACAACTCTGAAGAGGAACTGCCAAGACCTCCCCCAAACACATACCTCCCAGAGAAGCTCCTCAGCTAGAGGGTATCAAGGTCAGAGGGACTTAAAATCCAACATTCATTTCTAGGTTCTCAAACAATATGGATGCTGATAGTCCCTAAAGACCTAACATTAGTGGAGGCTGAGGAGCAGACTTAGGGGAGGGTTAGAAGGCAGGCTTGGGAGAAGAGATTATTCAACTCAGGGAATATTTAGTTAAGTTCTTAGCATTGTTATAGCATTGTTTAGCATTGTTAGCATTAATTAAAGTAGGGCTAAAATGGCAATAAAAAGTAAAAGCATCTACAGACACAGATACACATAACAATACATATTCAGAGAATAGGAAACAAATCTTTGATTTACCACTCATTTTGCAAGACTTAAAGCCAAAAGGACATCTTTTCAGATTGTTAAATAAAGTATTATTCTATGTATGGATTCTTTATTGGACACTGGAAGTTGTCCCAGCCCAGCACACTGTTCTCCACGTGGACAAGATTGATTCTACCCCAGGTTCAGAAAGCTTTAGACACATACCTAACCTCCATCCTCCCTCCTGGCTATAACTCTTTTAATGATGACACAGGCCACAGGCTCCTCTCCTTAATCTACACCCACAACCTTTGGTTAATAAGCAAATACCCTTGGAAAGGGGTTACATTTTAGAGCTGCATCTAATGGTACTTAATGTTAAGGATCTGAGCAGGATGAAAGAAGAAATAGAATTCCAAGTGAAGGGAAATTGCACAAAGTATAATAATAATATAATGGAAATGGCATGGAATTAGGAATTAGAAGTCCTGGATTCAAGTCCTATCATTTGCTTTTGTGAAAACATTAAAAACTGACTTTGAAGTCCTGCTTCCCTGATAAACATACAGACACATGATGCGAATGCTTATCCATCTTTCCTTTTATTTCTAAGGGTGATAGATGTCACCTTTTGTTGAGTCATTCAGCAAGTATTTATTGAGTACCTGCCCTGTGCCAAGCACTGTACTATGTACTAGAGAAACGATGAAGTAAAAAAAGTAAGAACTTTATAGGGACAGAATATTGAGCAGGGAGAAAAATGGGCAGGATTTAGCAATAGGTTGGAAGTGGACACATGATGAAGGCTCGAGTTTTAAGGAACTATTCTAGATTAGGCTTAAGAGACTAGAATCTGATGGTACTAATTCCCTGAAATGGTGACTACAGGGAAAAGTACATTGTATGTGGATTCTCTGGCTTCAAGCAACAAACTGACACAATTAAGCAATAAAAGACATGTTCAAAGGATATTAGTTCATAGAGCTGAAAGAATAACCAAGCTGCAGAAAGGACAAGAACCAGCCCACAGATGTCTATAGCAGGAATGTGGACTGCCCCCTCTAGGTAGCTGTCATTGGAAGACTCGACTTCAGCCATGTTCTGCCATAGTGTCCTTTCCAGATTCAGATTCCCTGGAGAAAGAATCTGACTGGCCCAGTTTGAGGGGAGGGATGTTAGTGTCCACAATGACAGGAAGACCAATAGTGGGGGTGGTAATAAGGGTAGAATACAAAGAAGTACAAGGAAACTTTTGGGGTGATAGAAATGTTCTTAATTTTGATTGTGGTGATAGTTTAATGGGTGTATACATGTGTCAAAACTGATCAAATTATATACTTTATGTGCAGTTTATTGAGCATCCCATACAAACAACATAAGGAGTTTGAGAACTTGGACTTTCCAGTAGATGCATCCATTAGGGAAATGGAAATACATATTTGTATTTAAAAGTCATTTTTCTAAGATCTAATCTTGTTACTCTTTTATTTAAAAACCTTCAGAGGATCTCTTCTGCTATAATGGAGGAAAGGTTGATGCCCTCTGTTAAAAGGCCTACTGTTTATATTTTAATACCTTTCCTAGAAGGCATCCCAGTCCCTTGGCAGTCAGAATCACTGCTGGGAGTATTACTCCAAGGAAATTAGAAGGGTGGGGGAAATACAGGCCCCTAGCTTTCTAAAGCCCTCCATGATCTGCATGGAATGCCCACCCACTCATCTAGCAAAACCCAGTTCAAGCCTTTATGCTACAGGGCTTTCACTGACTCCCATCTCCTAGGAAACTGATTCTTTTTGGAGAGTGTGGAAGAGAGGACTTCTAGGGACTTACGGTCAGTGGGGAAAGACAAGTACCCAAGGTAACTGCTACACCAGAGGCACAACTAAAGTGGAAAATTTCACTAAATTGTGAGCTTGATACTTCATTTGCATATGGCACTACTGGAGGATCTAGGAGGGCAGAGGAAAAGGCCGGTATGCTGAGCATGAGTAATAATTTTGTTTAGCATAGACAGTCTCAGCTAAGAACCAAATTGTTTGCCCCAATTTATAAAATGGTAAAGTTATCCAAGGGAAAGACTAGGACTCAGAAGACTGCCATCTTGGCAGCAGCACAAGAAGGGGCCGAAAACCAATAAAATTGGGCAGAGATGAATGTTTCTTATCCCCTGTCCTGAGGCTCCTGGAGGGTTGTTTTTTGTTTGTTTAATTAGTTTCAAGTATACAGTACATTGGTTAGACATCTATATTGTTCATAAAATGATCCCCCAATCCCTTGACCCTCCACCTAGCCAACATATTAACACTAACTGCATTCCTTATGCCATGCTCATCTATCAACTACTAATTTATATCCCTGGAGGTCTTTTGACAAAAGGATGGCTGCTTCAGTTTCTAAGGTTTAGCATTTAATCCTTGGAAAATACTGGTAGGTCACCACCACATGAGGATTTATTCATCATCTATATGTATACATCTCTAGAATGAATTGCAAGAATATCACCCAGTACCTGCCCTCCAGCAATTTGAAGAACAATATTGACAGACTAGGTAAGATATCCATAGTACAGTAGAAATATACAGGATATCTAGGATATACCAAAGAACAGTACACACACTGCTGACAGTATTGTTTATTTTATGCTAAATTGGTGCTGAGCATGTGCATATCGGATCCTATTTTTCTGCAAGTTTACACTTTTAAAATGAATGGTATGTGCCAACAGGGATAAAATGTACCAGCAAACCTTCTATGGTTACATTTTAAAGAGAAAAAAAAGATGTTTGCAAGAGACTATTAACCATTAAATTAAATTGTGAAAGTAAAAAAGCAAATTAGTAGAGAGTCATTTAGCCAGACGGCCTCTGAGAGTCTATAGTTATAACAATTTTCAATACATAATGGAATATGCTATGAGAGACCCAGATACAAGAAAAATCTCAACCTTTCCTGGAATTCATGGTCAGCTTATCAGTAAATGCAAGCAATTGTCCATCTTTGGAATTTAATCCTTAGGGCTTGAATTCCCTTTTCTCTTGGATATTCTTTTATCTGGGGGCCAGGCTGATCTTTTTTATTAACTTACATATGTCTTCCCTACATGTTACTTTCTTTGCCTTTTTAGTTAGAGTGGTAAATTGCCCACACATGTCTTTCTTCTCACTGATCACTGCTGTGCCTTTAAAAATATATTTAAATAAAATGAATTAACAACTTATTGTTTTTTTTCCTCTGTTTTTTACCAAATAACATCTTTATGAATGAGAGCAACTACCCTTCCTTATTTTATGCTCTCTGAGACTTTCTGCTTCAGTCTTTGTTCCCCAAATGAACATATACAATCACTGTCTCTCTATTGATCTGTATAAATACTGATCCCAAACCTAGAGAACTCTTGACAGGAATAAAAAGTAAGCACAGAAATCTGTATCACTGGGATGAAAGGCAGAGTAACCACAAGAGTTCTAACCCTAAATAGGAAGTCAAGAAAATAGCACTATGTGATAGATAAGGTTCTAATGCTTTAAAGGTATAAATTCATTATATCCCCACGGTAACTGTAAAACAGGTATTGTTGCAGATAAATGAAACAAGTTAGTTGTCCAAGATCACACAGCAGAGCTGTTTCAAAAGCCTATGTTTATACTATCACATCCTTAGTCATAGAGTTATCATTAATTTGGAAACATTTCCTGCCAAAAAGAAGTGAGTCAGGAGGTCACTAAAGTATGGCATTAATAGTTAGAGATGCTTACCATGTTCTAGAACCGTGGCCTTGAAATGGTTTCACAGGCATTACCGCTTTAAGACCCCCATTTCAGGGATGAGGGAACAGATTTTAGAGATGTTAAGTAATTTGCCCAAAGTCATACAGCTAGCAAGCTGCGGAACTACAACTATTTGAATTCAAAGTCCATGCCTCTCCACTACCTCAGATGAATGTGGAACAAGGAAAATGCAGGTGGTGCGGCGTTCTCCCCACTTCACCTCCCTGCTTCCCAGACCGCGGTGTGCCTACTAAGTTGCCTTATGCTCCAAGTTTCTGGACACAGACTTATTTATGTAAATGATATGTAAACCCAAGTAACTTTCCACATTTGTTGAAAATTGTGGAAAGCGGTCAGATCTCAGCCCAAGGTTCAGATCCCATGCCCTCCCGAGCCCCGGGGCGAGAGAGGAAGCGGCTCCGGATGGAGAGTAAAGTGACAATCGGAGAAGGAAAAGCAGTCTTTCCTCCCAGGGGAACAGAAGCGGCCTGGCGGGCAGAGGGAACCTGCAGAGGGCAGTTTCTCTCCTCTTTTCCTGTCCCACCCAGTCGCCCCCACCCCCCACTCGCGGCCGGCCCCTACAGCTACTCTGCGAGTCTCTCCGCGGCTTCCTGCAGCGAGTGTCCCTCCGTGGATCTGCATGAATCTCTGAGGTTCCCGCCCCCGTCGGGTTCAAAAGGACGCGCAGAGTGGCGCCGGCCCTTCCGCTGCAGCCGGTCCGACTGGTAAGGTGAGCACGCGGAGGAGGGGACCCGGGGAGGGCGGAGGGCGCGGCGAGCCCGGTCGCCCACGCTCACACTGCAGTCACGTCGGCCCCGGCAGGAACTGAAACCGAGAACGGCCGGAGCTCGGCTCTCGGCCGGAGCCTCCCGTCGCGACTGCTGGGAACCGGGTGCCCGGGACCGGTGGCCTTTGGAGCGCAGTGAGCCTGCGGGGTGCTGGTAACGCTGGAGGGCTGGGGGCGGGGCCGCAGAGCAAACCCCGACGTCGGTAGAGGTGTTGAGGGCCCCTAGGGCGCCGAGGCTTGGGCTGGGCCAAGTGGGGCTCGGCCCTAGTGGCTGGCTGGTGGAGTTCGGGAGGCTGAGCGCGGGTGGCGCAGTGGGCAGTGAAGGGAGGGCTGCGGGGAGCGGGACAAGCCCGGTTGACAAATTGTGTCAAGACAAAAGGCGACTGAGGAACCTCGCCTCTGGTTTCCTTTGCCTGGTTCACCCCTGCCTAAGGGCATGTCCCAGCAGCCACGCGGGCCCATGAGCTTGGGCGCTAGTCCTGAGTTCCCCGGCCCTCCTGACAGCGGATGGCTCCGCCTAAACTCCACGCTGCAGAACTGGGTACCTGTTGCCACGATTTGGGGAAACTGGGGCCGCTGCTAATTTGCATACCTTTGCCTAACTTTTTCAGGCCTTGAGAAATCTCTTAATTAAATGTGGTGAGCCAGTGAAAGAATCTTGGGATAATCTTGGGATAGAGCGTTCGAAGATAATACACCCCAAATACAGGAGGGCTCACGGATCTGCTCTTGGTACCTGCAGCCTGAGGAGATACCCAGGGAAACCAAAAGAGAAGTGTTTGGGATTAGCTCCATAGGGAAAAGAGGAAATGGGGAAGGGATTTGGGGAAAATCTAGCGTCAAAGGCTTTTCTGGGATTTCCAGTTGTCTCCAGCCCCAGACAGGGACCCGCCCTGCTCATTCCTGTCTTTGTCCCTCTTCCTACAGATCTGCTCCTTCCTCATCCACTTCCTGCAATGACTAGCCTCCCAACCACGACATCTCCAGCAGGTAGGTGAAGGTCTTTCCCAGCAGGAATGGTAGAAACTCGTTCCACTCTCAGCTCAGTCCTGGAATGCCCAGAGGCCTCAGGACCAATGGGAATACCTTCCCTACCTCTCTCAGCCTGCCTCACCACCCCACCCTCCCCACCCCCCTCCAAAGGTACTGGGAGGAAGGGGAAAGCTACTAGAGTATGTACTTCAGTGCAGTTTAAAACTGAAGTCTCATGGACCTGCCCTGGCACTACCACCCAAAGCTTTGTGACCTTGAGCGCTTTAAGGTCCAGTTTCCTCTTTTATAAAATGGGAGAAATAGTACCTACCTTAATGAGATTATTTATAAGGATTAAACGAAATAACCTATATAAAATGCCTACCCAGTACAGAGTCTCATATCTAGTAAGCACTCAGCAACATTGGTTATTATTATTGGGTACTTTTTAGAAACCCACCTTTTCCTGGAAAAGAATTGACTGCTTTCTAATTTCACTTCTCTGATGATATACTCCACCTTCAAAAACCCATAGATCCCCAGAGCTATTCTCAGGCAGGGATCTCTCTCTCATCACGTGGAGATGGATTTCCACTTTTCATTTCATAACCAAGCTGAGCTGAACAAACCATCAGATATTCATCGATTGTTTTCATTATATACTTGTTATGGTAAGGGAAGAACAAACACTTGGTTTGTGTATACACCTTTGTTTTCATATACACAGTTTGCATTTGTCATTCTGTTTTACTGATGTGGAAACAGGTGAGTGGTGACCCCAGGGAAAGTCTGAGACAGTGTCCTCTGTGACTTGTAATGCACACAATTCTGTTAGTTGTCTGGTAAGAAGAAATGGAATAGGTAGAAGTTTAGATTGGTCAGCAGGGACTCCATGAGTAGCGCTCTTACCCTTGAAGGATGGATGAAGTGTATACAGGCAAAGTAGGGTGCATTGAGTATTCCAGATAAAGGTAATGCCCTATGTGAAACTATAGAGACTGCTTTTCCCCTGAGGGGTATTTTGGAAGTGAAGACAGAGGACCTCCAGAATAAACTTGCCCATAGAAAAAAGAGGTGATGCTTGGGCAGCTAGCTGAGGAATTAGGACTTAGACAAAAGGGAACTATTTACATTCTTTTCTTTTTTTTAAATTCGTGGTAATACATACATAATATAAATGTTACTATTTTAACCATTTTTTGGTGCATAGTTTAGTAGTTTAGTTCACATTGCTGTGTAACCATCACTACCATCCGTCTCCAGAACTTTTTCATCTTCCTAAACTGAAACTCTGTATTTATTAAATATAACACCCATTTCCTCTCCCTACAGCATTTGACAACCACCATTATACTTTCAATGTATATAAATTCAACTAGGTACCTCATATAAGTGGAATCATACAATATTGGTCCTTTTATGTCTACCTTATTTCACTTAGCATAACATCTCCAAGGTTCATCCATTTTGTAGCAAGTGTCAGAATTTTTTTGTTAAGGCTGAATAATATATATATTATTAAAATTATATAATTTTATGTATATATAGTATATATGATTTATATATATAATGTATATCACTTTTTTTATCCATTCATCCATTGACAGATACTTGGGTAATTTCCACCTTTTGGCTATTGTGAATAATGCTGTTGTGGACATGAGCATACAAATCTCTCTTAGAGTCCCTGCTTTCAGTATTTTTTTCAGTATATACCCAGAAGTGTAATTGTTAGATCATGTGGTAACTATGTTTAATATTTTGAGGAACTGCATACTATTTTCCAGAGCAGCTGCACCATTTTACATTCCCACCAACAGTGCACAAGAGTTCCAATTTCTCCACATTTTCATTTTTGCATGTGTGTTTTTTTTTTTAATAGTAGCTATTCTGTTGGGCGTAAAGTGGTATTACATTTCCCTAATGATTAGTGATGTGGAGCATCTTTTCATGTACTTATTGTCCATCTTCTTTGCAGAAATGTCTCGTCAAGTCTTTGTCCATTTTTTAATTGGCTTGTTTAGTTATTGTTGAGTTGTATGTTTACATTCCTGACCCAATGAGTGACATGAGTGATGAGATATTTTAGGACCTATCATACAGTCCACTACCCACTGGGTCCAAGCAAATGCAAGTTCAGAGACAGGAAGGGAGAAATCATAGATAGGGTGTGGACTTAATACTTTGAAAGATGGGATTAACTACAGTTATACCACCCTGAACACGCCCAATCTCCTCTGATTTCAGAAGCTAAGCAGGGTCAGGCCTGGTTAGTACTGGGGTGGGAGACTACCTAGGAATACCTGGTGCTCTAGACATTTAAAAAAAAAATGAAGGATGGGATCATTGAGAGCTTGCCGGTCTCTTCCCACCTCCCACCTCTGCCCTATCACATTCTTTTTCCCCAGATAATCTATAAAGATCTCTTAAAGGAGTGTTGATCTCTTGGAGTGTTAAAAGTGAGGGTCGCATTATGGATTCCATGGGCCTTTGCACTTTTGCCTTTATGGGCCTGTTCCCTCCATTAAAAATGATATATATTAAAAATTATATTTTATAACTTGGTATAAGGGAAAATATAATATTAATATAATAAAATAATTAACAGTTGTATTTATAATTAGTAATTGATTGACATAACAATATTATAATTTCCTTAACCTAAACATTTGATTTTTTCTTGTGAATATAAATTAACATCACTAAAAACCATTTTCCTGGGCCCCTAGAAGTACCTGTAACCCAGGCACTGTGCCTGCCATGCCTAGTGCATAAGTCACCTTGTTGGAAGTAGGGGGAGTGGAACCTGGCATTGTAGGCTCTGCCCACCCACAAGTAAAGCCTATCCTTTGCTACCTAATCACACTAGCCACTTCTTAGCTTTTACTCATTCTGAGTTAGACACTCAGCATTCTTCATCTCGCTTATTCCTCACCACAACCCTGTGAGCAGGATTTATTCTCATTTTGCAGAAGCAAAAATTGAGGTTCAGGGAAATTAAGAAATTTTCAGAGAAATTAAGAAATTCTCCCAAGGTCATGTGGCTAATAATGGCAGAGGCAGAATTTTGTGCCAAGTCTGATTTACTTCAGAGTCTGTGTTCTTTCTGTCATGGTACACTGCTCTCAAAGTCTCACTCCATCCCACTGGCCACTGCACATGAAAGAGAAGGAAGGAGAAAGGGAGCAGAATTCCAGGGCAGGTTCCCATGGGAACGAGAATTGGGGGAGCCGCCCTGTGTTGGGCAGGTCTAGAGCAAATAAGTAGGTTGGCAGACTCAGGTGGCAAATGATCTAATGCCTCAGTGATAAGAGATTTAGGGAAACAAGGGCCACAAAGAAACTAACTGGTATCTGGGTTAGCGCAAAAAAGAAAAAAGAATGAGTGAGCAAAACAAATCTTGAAGTTCATTTGCTGTTGGTTAGGGTTTGGGCGGTGCCTCAGACCTTGTGGTCCTCTGCCCCAGGCCTCCCACCTGAAAAAAAATGGTACTATAGTCTTTCCAAGCCTGAGAAGGTAAGGAAGAGAGTAACATTATTCTTTTGTTGGACTAGGAGATAGGAGAGAAATGGGGTAGAAACAGGAGATAATGGAAGACAAGCTGTAAGCCATTATGCCCCTTTTATCCCATGCCTCATGGCCTTAGTTTACTTTGTTGTTATAGTTGTTGTTTGTTTTTTCATTAAAAAGCTATTCCATGCCCTGCAGGGAAAAGCCTTCTAGATCTTGTGCATGTATGAGAGAGCATGCGTGTCTATAGTTTTATTTTAATTTACTTTTTTTTTTACAAACATGTAATCATATTACACGTACTGCCCCAGCAATTTGCTTTTTTATCTCACCATATGTCTTCTCCCAGTAATTGCAAATCTACCACATTCTTCCTAACAACTGTATACCGTTTCCAAAATGAATGGCCTGTAATTTACTTAATCACATTCCTCTGCTGATGGACATTCAGATATGTGTCACTCTTGCAACGGTGAACAATCACCCTTTCACCCTTTCTATCTGCTATAAAATTCAGAGAACCAAACCCAGTGGACACAAAAACAAAAAGCTTCACAGGAGATAGAGCAGGATGTTTCCAGAACATAGAGAGTTTCTTGCTAGTGTGTGGTAGAAAGAACCTTAGGATGAAGAGACAGATTTGAAACCAGGCTCAGACAACTGCTGAGTGACCCTGGGCTTGCTGAGCTGCTTCAGTTTCTTAGCTTGTACATAATGATAACACCAAACCCACTTACGTAACATTCTTGTGGTGGAGAGAAAATAATGTATGTAAATCATAAACACAGATCATAATTCTGGTACCTGAAGCCTGAAGGGCCCTTGCTCATCAGTTCTCAGGATACTGTGTGACCTTTAGTCTGAGAAAAGCTCTTTGGTGTGGAGTGGAGTTGAAAATTTTATTTTTTTTTTAATTTAATTTTGGAATAAATTTAGATTTGTAGAAAAGTTGCAAAAATAGTACAGAGAGTTCCCATTTACCCTTCAGCCATTTCCCCTAATGTCAGTATCTTCTGTTACCATGGTATATTTGTGAAAAACCAGAAATTAACATTAGTACAATACCGTTAACTCCAGACTTCATTGAGATTTTGCCAGTTTTAAAATGTGATTTTGAAGTGAATTCAGGTGCTCACTTCAGTAGCACATATACTAAAATTGAAGTGAATTCAGATAGAACACTTTCAATTTATATAAAAATTTCATAATTGAGACTGAAAAGGTCTTGAGACTCAGCTAGTTCAACTACCCATTCTGTGCTAGAATTCTCTCTCTAGTGCCTGAAGCATTTGTCCAGTTCTGCCCTTCTTTCTGTTGGGGAAGACATCTGTCTACCATTAGTTTCTGCCATTTGTACAGCTCATCCATTGGCATATTTGAAGACAGCATTCAAGTTCTAGGCTACCCTTAAGTTTTTTTTCTGGGCCTTCTCTTGCAAGCTTTTCTTATCTGATATGGTTTCCAAACCATTTACTATGTTGGCTGCTCACCTCAAAATTGTGACACCTAGATGCAAATTGGCAGTCTAGGAGTGGTGCAGAGGAGGCCTATACTGTTGCCTCCATGATAAGAGACAATATTTATATGGTACTTAATATAACAGCAAGTTTTAATTGTTTTTATTATCAAATTATCATTGTAAGAAATTTGTAAGATAAAGGAGAGCATATAATAGAAGAAAATAAAAATCTTTCCAAACTCTACAGCCTAGGTTCCACTCTGGCTGCTGTTTGGGGTATATCCTCACAGCATGCATTGCTTTAGAGCAACCCTGTGATCTTTTGTATATGCTGCTACTAGGCCATAGCCTCTGCATTCTTTCCCATCCCCCATTCTACCCGTGAGTAACTGGTTTTCTGGATCTAAGAACAAAGAATCTGTTAAATTCTCATCTTGTTCAATTTGGCCCATTTCTCCAGTCATTTGAAATCTGTTTATCAGCGTCCTAGTTGCCCCTCTAGCTTTGAGTCTCTCACAAATTTGGTGATCCTTCCCGAGGTCTGCGGGAGTCTGCATTTACCCAAAGAGCACTAAGCCCATGTGGAAGGTGCCCATAAAGTGGAACACCAAAACAAAACAAAACAAAAAAACTTGCAAAAAATTGAATATTCAATATATTTAAAAAACAAAAAAGCCAGAGTCATTATTATAAGGGACAGCTTATATATTATTGGACTTTCCTTCTTCTACCTGCCTTATGATTTAATATTTTTATTTTGAATTTCATAAAGGCCTTAATTTGGCCCTGGCATGATTTGACATAATAATAATTCAAAAAGAACTGAGGTCAAATCCCAGTGGAAGAACAGCTGCTTAGACTGGCATCATTCACTCCATTCCTTGACAATGACTCTCCTACTTAGTCCTTATAGCCAGGCTGTATTACTCCACAAGGATATTATAAACAGTCTTAACCTATGTTCTGTGATGAGCTGCCCTCTACTCATGCAGCACCTTCAAATCTCCTTAAACCCCCTCCACATCCTCACTCTCAATTAATGACCATGCAATCTATTTTTTTGAGCAAATTAAAGTTCTCAGAAGAGAACTACCAAAGACTCCCACTCCCTCCATCTGCCTACGACCTGCCTCTGTGCCCGTGTACATATTAAACACATGAATAATGAATGACCTCTGCTCGGTCTGCAACCAGCTCCTCTGTTTGTGCGCTAGATCCTGTCCCTTCAAGGTCATGGTTCTCCCATGCATTATCAATGATTCCCTCTCTCTAGAGTCATTTCTACCCATACATGAACATGTTGTCATTTCTCCCATCCTAAAAAAAGCAAAAACAAACAAAAAACTTGAACTCTTTCCCAACACTAGCTATAGCTCATTTCTCTGCTTAGCTTTACAGGGGAAAAAAAAAGTTTATCTTCTGCCTTCAGTTCCTCTCCTTCCATTTTTTTTCTTGGACCCACTTGTAAATCAGGGGTCTATACTCAGCACTTCACCAAAGCTTCTCTTGTCAAGGTCATTTATGACTTCTGCTTGGCAAAACCCAGTGGTCCTTGTACATGATCTATTTGGCCTCTACTCCTTAGTCCCCTTTGCTGTTTCCCCCCTGGGCTTAGTCCTTGATCCTCTCTGCCTGTACTTACTCCCTTGGTGATCTCAGTCTCATGGTCTTAAATATGATGACTTTTAAATCTCCAATCAAGACCTCTTCCCAAAATTCCAGTTTAACCTCTGCATTGGATATTTAATAAGCAATTATGTCCAAAATTGAACTTTGGATCTTCCCTTCCAAATCTGTTTCTCCTACAGGCTTCCCATCTTGGGCAATACTGTGCCTTCCCTCCCTTCAGTTACTCATGCCCCAAACCTTGGTGTCATTTTTGACTCCACCCCATATCTTGTCAGTCTTAACTTCAGAATATATCCAGAATCCCACCACTTCTTCGCTGAGCTACTGCTAAACCCAGTGCTTTTGTGTAAAATTAGGAAAAGGCTCCCCCTTTTGGTGGATGCAGCTGTGCCCTTGTGCTGAGTACAATCTGCTTCTACTCCTGCCCCCACCTTCCCACTGCCCCATTGTCCACACACAGTCACAGGGATCCTTTAAAATCGATTTCTGTTTCAACTACCTATTGCTACATAACAAACTACCTCAATACTTAGTGGCTTAAAACAGTAGCAATTTTCTTAAAATTCTGTGAGTTGGCTGGTCACTCCTCTGCTGGTTTCACTTGTGCTCACTCATGCAGCTGCAATTGCTGGAAGGTCTGCTGGGCTAGATGACCTTGCTTACAGGTCTAGCAGTTGGTCCTGGCTGTCAACTGAGCCTGGAGAGCCTCCGTTTTCCTCCATGTGGCCTCTCATCCTCTAGTGGGCTGGATCAGGCTTCCTTACAACATGGTGGTCTCAAGGTTTCAAAACTGGTCTTTGGAATTTCAGGACCCATCCCAGACCTACTGAATCAAAATCTGCATTTTCACCTAATCCATAGGAGATTTATACACACAATAAAGTTTGAGAAACACTGCATTTAAAATGTAAATCCAACCAGTCCCTGCCCAAAAGCCTCTAAAAGATTTTCATCTCACTCAACTGAAAAAGCTAATGACCTTCCATGGTCTATATCAGCGGTCCCTAACCTTTTTGGCACCAGGAATGGTGCTCCTATAAGAATCTAATGCCTGATGATCTGAGGTGGAGCTGAGGCGGTGATGCTAGCATTGGAAGGCAGCTACAAATACAGATGAAGCCTTGCCTGCCGCTCACCTCCTTGTGACCCGGTTCCTAACAGGCCACAGACCTGTACCCCTGGCCTACAGCACCCACGTCATTCAGCGCTTGACTTCTCTCTTCTTCCTTTCCCCTTTGCTCCCTCCAGGTTACCTCTATGCTGGCCTTTAACATTCCAAGTAAGCAATGGCCCCAGGTACTTTTCAATATTATGGATAACCTTACCTTGCTTGAACTTATTATTCCCTTTGCCTGGAATGTTCCTCTCCCAGGTCTCTTCATGGCTGCCTCCCTCCCCTTCTACAGGTTTTTAGTCAAGCCACCTCATCAGGGACCTTCCTGACCACATCCCAACTCCCTGTCCCCCTCCTGCTTGTTTTTTCTGCATACAGTATATTTTTTACTTATTTATTTTATCTTCTCTCTCAGAATTGTCCATCTTCCCTCTCAGAATGTAAATTATATGAAAAAAATGTCTTTTTAATGTGGTGAAATTATACAGAATATAAAATATACAGCTTTTAGGTCTGCAGCTCTGTGGCATTAAGTACATTTGCATTGTTACACAACCATCACCACCATCCATCTCCAGAACTTTCCATCATCCCAAACTGAAACTCTACTCATTGAACAATAACTCCCCATTCTCCCCTCCTTCCATCTCCTGGTAACCACTATTCTGTCTCTATGAATTTGACTATTCTAGGTACCTCATATAAGTAGAATCTTACGATATTTGTTCTTTTGTGACTTATTTCATTAACATAATGTCTTCAAGGTTCAACCATGTTGTAGCGTGTGTCAGAATTTCCTTCCTTTTTAAGGCTGAATGATATTTCATTATGCGTATATACCACATTGGGTTTATTCATTCATCTATTGTTCATGAACATTTGAGTTGTTTTATTTTTTAGTTATGTGAATAATGCTACTATGAACACTGATGTACAAATATTCGTTTGAGTTCTTGCTTTTATTTCTTTTGGATATGCACCTAGAAGTAGAATATCTGGACCATATGATAATTCTGTTTAATTTTTTAAGGAATTGTAAAGGTGTGGGCTGTTGTTTGTTGTGTTCATTGATCTATGCCCAGAGCCTAGGACAGAGCTTGGCACAGAGTTCACAGTCAATAAGTATTTGTTGAATTACCTTTTTAATTTCTCTGTCTATGATCCAGGACTCTCAGTCTAAGAAGGATGTGCAGCTTGTCTGAGCACTTGCTCATAGTGGTCCCACATTACCTCATAATGCTTACTATTTCAAGATCGAGGCCCCCAAAGCAGGCCCTGATAACTTATTCTAGAATTTTGCTGGGTAACTACATCAAGATCACCAGCTACTTATGGAATCCACCTTCTTTCTATGGCTTGTCAGGCTCCTGGGCCCTTTTTTTCTCGGAAGCTCTTATGTCAACAATAGTGATCCCATTGCATGTTCTTTCAGTGCCCTTGGTTGTCATTTATCTGGATCCTGCTTAGATTAGTCTGGTACTTTCTGAGTTGCATTCCTTCTCTTGAGTTCACTTCTTCATGTCACCAAGATCCTGCTGTTCCTTTTATGAAAAAATCATTCTCTTTGATAGGAGACAGAGGCAAAAAGAGTTAGGGGAATTCTGCTTTCCCTGTTACCTCCAACCTAACACCGTCAGGCTCAAACAGCAAGCTTATTTCTTTCCATGTTCTTCCTCCAAATATAACATTAAATTTGTTTGCCAACTTGAGCTGTATAGAGCTTCCTGATACTATTCTTCTGAGTCTCTGACAGCCTCTAACATAGGTATTTCTGCTATAAAACTTTGTGTGCATTTTTCTAAAGACCCACATTCTGAAATTACATTACAAAAAATGGGCTTACAGGAAAAATAGGATTGGGGTAGACCACTTAAGACCGCTGAAACTTTGTAACAAGAACTCTAAATATACAACACAAAAATCTCAATTAAAATATTCATAGTTAAATCTCCACCAGCATTTGATCCTCGAATCCCTGTCAGTGCTTTGCCCGCTGTGTCTGCTGTGTGCTTCCACCTTTTAGAAGTAGGTTCCAAAGAGCCTTCACTTCCAAAAGAGACCGTGTTCATCAAAAATAAAAATCTGATGGAGGGTCTGCCGTCTTCATTATTCCATGGTTTCGTATAGAAGTAAATTTCTTTGTACATCTTTCATTTGTACTTATTGCTTCACCAGATGGCTTAATATAAGTGGAAACCGTCCAATTACTGCATCCACGGAAGGCACTTCTGTTGAATTTATGTTTCTCAAGGTTTTTCAATATTGCTGAAATGTTCTCTTTAGTTGGAGAAAGTTTGTCTCGATCACATCAAACATGAAAGCTGGAAAAGGTGCTTACAAACCAACACTACTTCCACATTACACTGATATCATTCCCTATTTACCAATTGCCTATGAACAAATTCACATTAAAGGAGCATTCTTTAAAACACAATAGTCTGGATTTGATTGTGGTCATCTTATTTTTCTTCTGCCTTTATCCATATCTTTTAAACTCTTGAACTTTTTGGAAAGCTGCCTCATAGTTATTGTTCATTACCTTTTCCTCTTTTTCCCTATTAGGAAAAAAAAAGGGACAGTGGTAGGAAGGTTTATTATGAATACCTTGCTTGGGCTTTGGAGTGGGTAGCCCTGGATTCAGATCTTGGCTCCATCCACTGTTTTGTCATATATAATGTGGGTCATATATCACTTAAGCATCACCTCCCCTCCCCCCGCTTCACAAGGGAGCAGGGCTCAGGGTCTACATTAGCAAATAAAAATACCGATTTGGAGTGACTGGTATTCTAAGGATTAATAATTACGTCTATAAAGCACATAGCATGAAGCAGATACTTAGTAAATAACAGCTGTTAAAACTGGGATCCTTTGCAGAATTTCGCAGCCAGGAATCATCTTCCCTCCCAGATTCTCTTTCTAGGGACTCATTCTTATCTGTTTCTTAAACCCTCACTAAAATTCAACTCCACTGTTAGGTCCCTGGTTGCTCTCATCACCGCTGCTTCCCAGTATCTATGACAGGGCCTCTAGCACATTGTTGTTGAATGATTGAACTGAATCTGACTCACATTTATATTTAAGCTTCTGTACATACATTATTCTTCTTAGTACTTTATCTTAAGTTCTCAAATGTTTAAGGAAAGCTGGATAAGAACAGCTGTCCAGAACTCTGGGTCAATGGTGGGAAGATGGATGGAGTGCAGCCCTGGGAGATTTGGGGGAAGAAAGTGTGCGTGGTGCGGGGCAGCAGTCCGAGGCAATGATGAGATCAATACATCTCCAGGCTTTTCTTTGATGGAAGTCACGGTATAATCTCAAAAGTGACATCCCATCACTTTTGTTGTATTCTCTTTGTTAGAAGCAAGTGTCTTGGTCCAGCCCACACATAGAGAGGGGCTTACCCAAGGGTGTAAATACCAGAGGCCAGATCACTGGGAGCCGTCTTGGAAGCTGACCACCAGACTCCCGTTTTACAAATCAAGAAACAGAGGCTCAATAAGGTTTAATTACTTCCTCAGGGTCACCTAATTATATGCTTCGTAGGAGTCAAACACAAAACACTTTCCCTTTTAATCATTAAGCATATAAACAAAGTCAACTTAATTATATGTTAAGTAGTAGCTACTATATAATGCTTATATATGTTCTTATTTAATTTTTACAATAGGCCCACAAAGTTGGTTAATGTAGTCCCCATCCCTAACAGATGAGAAGCCATGAATGAATCAAAAGATGTAACAATTTGCCCAAGGCCACAAAGTAGCTGAGTGTATGCTCATTCCTAACGAAAGAGTGGAATAGGGTTTGGCCTGACCTTGAGAGGTGGGGCGTGCTAGGCAGCCCACCTCTGCTTCCTCTGTTGCAGGACCAGGATGGTTCATCAGACCTCCCCTTGGCCCGTGTGAAAATACCCCTCAACACCATTGTCCCCTCTTAGGACTTCTCCCAAGCTCACCAGACCACCACTAGTGACTTAATTTCACTTGGCCCTAGCTGGAAACCTGAAGGTGTCAGGCACTGGACAAGAATAATGCTCATGTCTGTGCTTCAGCCACACTGGCCTTTGAGTCCTTTGTCTCAGAGCTTTGACCCAGGCTCTTCTCTGCAAAGGATGTGCTCTACTTCCTGCTCTTTTTACCCTATAAACTCCTATCCCTGCTTCAGCTCCTAACACAAATCTTACTTTCTGAGGAATCTGTTCCTGCTGGAAGAGTAGATCAGGCTCCTCTGCCAGATGCTGTCTTAAGTAACTGAATGTTTTCTTTGTCGCAATCATCATAGTTCATAACTGGGAACGCTGGTGTGGAGGGTAAGCTCCACAAAGGTAGACAATGTCTGTTTTGCTCACCATTATATCTCCGAAGTGCCTAGCACAGTACCTGGCAGAGAGTAAGCAGTTAATGAGTGCTGCTATTATTACCTAATGAATATTGAGATGACCCCTGTGGGTGATCCAGAATGGGCCAGCCTGTTTTACCCAGGTTCCTCTGTCCTATAGCAACCTGAACTTAATTGTTACCTTTTCAAACTTTTATACCAAAATGCTAACTAGGGGAGAACTGAAGGACTTCCTGACTTCCCATGTAAACATTTAAAAGGAACTTCTAGAGACCACTAGTTCTGTAGTGTTCCCAACCAGGGTAATGACTTTAGGTTTGGGACTTTCAGGCTCTGAAGGATAAATAGACCCAATAGCAGGAGGGGATATGGGATATATTTTAGGGTCAAAGAGGCCTTGTTTCAAAACCTGTCAAATTTCAGGGCCTACTCTGGAAGTGTAGAAAGGGTTTTAATAAGGAAGGAACCTTATCTCATTATTTAAAAATAATGTTTACAAAGAATTTGTAAAAACATCCAAGAAATGCATGTGCCATATAATATAAATATCTGTACATGTATATACATTCATCATTTGATTTCATTTATGCAAAAATATGCATTTCTAATAATAGCTTACCCTATTGAGTTACTGAGTCACAACAACACTATAAAGTAGATACCATTATCTCCATTGAAGATGAGGAAGCTGATCCCAGAGAGTATGTAATTTTCCCACAATTAATATAGGACAGAGCTCAGATTTGAACCTCCTCAGTCATGCTCTAGAGCCCACACTCTTAACCACTATATTAGACAGAGAGAAATCCATCAAAATGTTTACTGTTTTTGGGTAATGGTTTATTTTTCTCCTCTAATCTCCGCGTTTCATATATGGATATACTATAGAAGCTGAATGATAAGTTTTTGGATAGGTAAGAAGGTGAGGGGTGAAATTTGAAGGACAAACATTGTTTAGAGAAATACTGCCATTTGTGACAACATGAATGGACCTCAAGATAATCATGTTAAGCAAAATAAGCCGGACAGAAAAAGTTGAAAATCACATGATATCACTTATATGTGGGATATAAACCTAAAAGCAACAAATGAGCAGGACAGAGACTCACAGACATGAACTGTAGACAAGTGGTTACTAGTGGGGTAGGAGAGGATGGGGGAGGTAGACGGGGTAAAAGGGGTCAAATATAGAGAAATAGAGGGAGGGTGAAGGGGTAAAGGGGATCAAAATTATGGTAGCTGAAGGAAACTGGACTTTGAGTGGTAAAAACACAATAGAATATATACATGTCAAATGAAAATGTATACCTGAAAATTATATAATTGAATTAACCAATGTTACCCCAATAAACTTAATTAAAAAATTTTTTTTAATAATAAATAGGAAAAAAAAGAAGACTAAATTATCAAGCTAAGATTAGGTACAAAAAATATGACATATTTTGGGGGTAAAAAAATTAAGCTTTCCTCACCTTTCTTTCCCCAAATTTAATAAATCTGCTTTGGGCTCACCAAAAAAAAAAAAAAACAAACCAAAAAAAAACAAAAAACAAACAACTATCTATCTATCTATCTATATCTATCTATATATATATATATAACAAAAGAATTTACTCCATTTCCTTTTCTACTTTTCTAAATTTTTCAGAACTGATGACCACCCCAATTCTGAAGCCCACTGAGGCCCTGTCCCCAGAAGCTGAAGCCAGCACAGCACTCATTGCAGGTAACAAAGGCTGAGTCAAAACCTTCAGAGTTCAGGGACCTTCTGCATTCAGGGGCCATCTCGCTCCAGAGATAGCAAGGAACCAAGTGTGATAAACTAGGATTTTCCTTAAACAGGAAAGCACCACAAATTAGAGACCAAATCCATGAATGGGCTTGTTTTGGCATGCATGTAGATTGTTACACACACACACACACACACGAGACTGAAAGACTTCAAGGCTTCTGTTCGAGGCATTGCCAGTAAATAGTAGGTTGGGATGTGGTCACAAATAGATATAGGTACATATGGGCACTACACTCCAGTATGTGGGTAGCGATGAGGATATGTGTCATTAGTCAACTAGGTGAGCAAGAGGATGGGAGGGAGCAGAGAACCCCCTACAGGATGGCTATGGATTAAAAAAAACCCTTCCTGTTGGGATAAGCTATTTCCTGTTTGCCTCCTTCCTGTTTCTATCATAATCATCAGGAACTGGTTGAGAGAGTTCAAAAGCCTGTGTCCTTAGCTTAAGCACCAAGAGTTAGATTTCATGTCCCATGGAAGCTGGGCTCGGTGGGAGAATATGGATTTGGAAGTGGACACTTATTGACTAGAACAGGAGGATCCTTATGAAAAGTGAGGGAATTGTCTAATTCAGAGGACTTGATGAATTACTGAGACCTCCTCAATCCTGAAACCTCTCTCTATATTTTCCCTCTCCTTTCCAAGTTGTTATCACCGTGGTCTTCCTCACCCTGCTGTCAGTCGTGATCTTGATCTTCTTTTACCTGTACAAGAACAAAGGCAGCTACGTCACCTACGAGCCTGCAGAAGGAGAGCCCAGCACCATCCTTCAGATGGAGAGTGACTCAGCCAAGGGCAAGGAGAAGGAGGAATATTTCATCTAATGATTCCTCGCCCCCAAGGAGCTTATTCAGGCTCTAGTGATAACACATTGACTATTTAATTTATTAGATGAAAGTTTTATCTGAAGCCAGTGAGAAGCCTTGATTGATATGGGCAAACCTGAGCTCCTTCCAGAACACAGGCCCAAATTTAACATCACTGATGCCAGGAACCAGGGAAATGGAGAAAAGCCGCTTACAATGTTGTTGGCCAGGCCTTTGTAATACAACAGTGTTTGTGACTGACCAACAAGGTGGAGCTATACCAAGCAACATTTGAGTATATGCCCAGTCATCTCTAATTTTTCACAGGTCAGAAGGAAGAAGAGAGTTAGGGTCACTGGCTGCTCCTGACCCCTACCTGGTCACCTAGTAACAGAGCCCCAGTGGAGATAGCATTCATGGAAGTTCTTCCCAGAGGCTGGATACCACAGTAAAAGGCTGGGCTAGGAGCAGTAGGAGACTATATAGACTTTACCTCCTGATGAATGTGTGATATCCCCTAATCTGAGCCCTTCCTTTCCAAATTCCCCAACAACCTCATACTTAATGCTATTTTTATCAGAATTAAAAATTTTTCAGATTCTCGTCTGCAGGAAATAACTACCTTTACATTTTGACTGATCCCTGCCTAAACTTTGCCATCATCTTTTGCTTGTTTAACTCTTTTGCACATATTCTCTCCCAAGCAAAAAGGACCCTAGAGAAGTTTCTAAAGTTCCCAGAACAATCTCAGATTTGAAACAAAGATGGTCCTGGGAAGCATGTCCCAGAGGAGTGTCATTAGAAATGTACCCTGGGAGATGAACAATTTATCCTCCATCCTGGCAAAGACCAGTTTCCCAGAATTCGTCCTCTGGATACACAGAGGGAACGAGGAACAATCTACCTACCACTTTCCCACCAGTGTCCTTTGGATCAAGCCGAGAAGTTTCTTGGATCTCAGTCTCAATATGAGGCATGTTTAAAGACACAATTTTTTTAGTAGAGATTATTAGTTCCTCAGATATTGTTTACTTTGGAATTAAGCTAGATCTCCTTTGAGGTCTTAAATGTATTTGTCCAAGCTCAAGTCCACCCCAAGTTAAGACTCAAGAGTTAAGGAATCAATCTTGGTAACCTAGATTCCTGTTTTCAATATTTCTCCACACAGAACTTTGGAGAAACTGAAGGTCACCCTGAAATTACATAAATTCTAAAACATTTTCCTTGTGTTAAACTTTAGAAGTTTAGATAGAAGAATCAACTGTTCCCTTATTTCTAAGTTTATGTTCTGAATTCCTCTGGCATAATAGACTTTAAGAATCTGAAAGAGCTTAAGAAGCGAAGAAAAGTTAAACATCTAAATGGAACTCATGAAAATGGTCTAATCTTAGCCCTTGTCCTCCTGCATTTATTTCAAAACCTTCATTAAAAAAAAAAATGGCAGCAGCACCTAAGCAGACTCTAGGTGGGATATTAAAGATATCAACATAAGAAATCTAAAAACAAGCCGAGTAAAGAATCTTTGAAGTGAGGTGTAATGCAACTTCATCACTTTATTCAAATCTTCAAAATAGTCTTTATTCTACATTTTTAGTATAAAAAAATCCACAAGTTAAGTGCACCACAGTGTAGAGAGAGACATACAACGCTGAACTTCCATAACAGTCAATGGTACAGTCAAACATCACATGTACAGAACACAAAATTTAGATGAACTGAAATTATAAGATAAAATCCAATTGCCAAAAATAAAAATCAAAATATTAAGGATCCCTGAAATATTCTTAACCCTAATGAGATTTCACTGGACTCAAGTCATTTTGTAGTGAGGTGTTCACAATGACCCCGTTAACCCAGCTTAGGAATTCTTGGGAGCCATGAGTGGCTGCATCAGACACTTGGACAATAAACAGTGACCAATTTCTGATTTGAAAACTCCCCTTAATTTGGCTTTATAGTCATCAAGCTTGGAAATGCATCCTCCTCTTTGCCGTCCCCGCCCCCATTTTAAACAAACTTGTTGTTTACAGTTTACATTGCTATCCTTTGTTCAAACAAGCTTAGTTTTTCTGGCACCAAAGCAAATTTGGGTTTGGTTCAGATATGAAAAGACAACCTATGAAGAGGGTCCAAAAGGCACCCTCCACTTTTGCCTGAGGAAATGCAAAAGCAGAAGTAATGGGGTCTGTGCTTGAGGCACAGAGGGGATTTCAGAGGATCCTTGTGAAAGACTAGTTAAAAGATGACAAGTGGGGAGAAGTGCAAGGAGAGAAGGAAATTAGTCTGACTGGCTTTCTGTCCTGCACCATTGATTCAATGGAGAGTGGCGGGAGGGAACGGAAGACTAGGGTTGAGGGTGGGATGTGGGACAAGGGATGGAAAGGAAAAGGCAGACAACTAATGCGTTTCATTTATAACAAGTAATATAAATCAAAGACATAAAGGAGATTAAAGACCAATCGGAATAATTTGGCAACTTTAATTCTTAGGAAGATCAAAGTTCCCTCCAAACCTAATTTGATGTTTTATTACTAAAAGCAAAGACCAGTATGGTACAGTATTACTCCAGAGGAATTAAAGGAAGATCCTTAGGGCTGCTTCACCCACATTCATTTTATGAATGGATACCTCCCCTACCTCAAAATGCTTTAGGGAGGTACTGCTACCATTACATGGTTCCTTAATAAGTTTGAAAAGTGCCTGAAAGTTTGGGCACCAGAAAGACACCCCAACCACATGTGTCTAAACTGCAACTTCAGGTTAATATGACTAAAGCAGTTACATTGTGAGAAGTGCTGAAGGTATGTGATGTCTTTCCCGGCACAGAGGTGGCCTTGGTTCTTCACCAGATGGTGTAGCCACCATCTGTGCCACCCATGAAGAAGTTTCCCTTCCGCTGAGTTACAAGGACATTGGCTCCCTGCATGACTGCAAGCTGAGCAGCATTGGGAGGGCATCCAGGGGGTGGAGGCTGAAAAGATAAGACAAGATTGATTGGGCACAAGGCAGCTGATACAAAGGAAGTAGACACAGGTGAAACAGAGAACCTGTTAGGAAGATGGCAATGTGCTGACCAATAGCATCTTAAGGAGCTAGTTCTGCCACCAATCTGGGTTCTAAAGCAGGTATGTGAACCCAAAGATATAAACAGGAAAGGGAACCTACCACTTATTCAAAGGATTCCAGCTCCAAAATAAAGCCTATGGATACCTTTTGAATATGGGTAGGCCAGACTCATAGGCATTTTCAGTGATTTCCCACCCATATTCCAAAAATAGGGACGGGATGCCAGGTCCATGGCCCCTATACCACAGGGTCCCCCTACAGTTTTCAAATGACCATAGGATAACCAAAAGTCTCTACCTAATAACACCAATTCCTACCTCATCTCCAACATGTGGTGAGTAGACAGGCCTCAAAGCCTAGCAAAGACTGTTTGGGCTAAATTCCTATTTACAGGGGAGCTAAGCAGGAAACATAACTAAAATCCCTAGTATCTTTCTAAAAGCTACTTAACAGAGATTTTACATTCTACTTTTTTAATCATCATGGTCTCTAATAAAGTGCCATGCTGATGGCAAATATTAAGTAAATGCTATGGAATGAATAAGGAATGTTACTAGACCAGTTCACTCCACCAAAGTGAACTGAAAAAGAAGCAGACAGGACTCCTAAGACAGGAAAACAAAGGAATCTGCTTAACTCAGATCCCAGATGCTACTAATCTGCCACGGGCTGCCCTCTCAACCACTTTCTGCCTGACTAGCAAATGTCACCGGTTGCACCAATACCAGCAACTATTATCAAAGGATGGTGAAAACATGAATACGTAGTCATAAAAAGTTAAAATACAAGGGACGAGTTTTCTGACAAGGTCATACTCACAGGAATATTGCCAGCAGTTGCCCCAGCTCCAAATCTGGCACCTGCATCATACCCTCCTTCCACCAGCACTGTTGAACCAGGTGGATAGATGGGGCCAACTGGATAATAAGCCATGGGGACTGTAGAACCTAAAGGTCCAACAGCCACAGACTGGGCCATAGGAAGATACAGTGAGGCGCCAGGAAATGCAGCTGACATGGTGGGGACTGTGGCAGCCCCTGGGTGTACAAAGCTCGGACGATAGAGCTAGAAGAGGCAGAAGAGAAGATAAAATGTTATTTTATGACATTCCTATTTCAGATTTCATTCCTATTTCCTCTTTAATGAGTCAATTCTTAATTCTCATTGTGCAGAATACAATCTATGAGTTATACAAGTTGCCCTTCTACTACTACTCAATAGTGTCCTGCTATAACTAATGTTAGCCTTGAGGAATGCAAAATCATCTTCAGCCTGTGTCAGATACATAAAAATAATCAGATAATGCATTCTGAACGCCCCAAAATTAATGAACTATATATTGTTTTAGATCATTTATATGAGCACTCTCTTCTGTTTGTGAACAGTAAATAAATATGTGGAATCAGACTTAGCTAAGGACTGAAAATGTGACCCAAAAGTATTCTCAACCAGTTCAAGTCTAGTAAACTGGAAGCACCTCTGAGTAGGCAGGTGGAGCATCAGTATAGGGTGGAGCCTGAGGAAGATGCAAGGTCTGAGGGTACACTGGATTCCCAGGAGGCTGTACCGGGTAGGTTGGCTGCGTTGGATATTGACCTGGAAGACAAGAAAAAGTGCATGTTCCCTACCATGCCCAGCCACTAAAATGGGGGAATGCCTCCTGGGTAGCTGACCTAGCAGGAGCAAGCAAAAGGGGATTTGCACACTAATCTGGATGGCCTGATTCCTGGAATCAAGAAAGTGAGCATTCTATTTGCACCCTTATCACTGAAGATGTTAGATTCTAACTGGACAGGAAAGGCGCTCTTCCCACTATTATACCGGTGTAAGAGGAAAGTCCAGCTGGGCCCAAGTTCCTTCCAGAATGCATGACAAGTCTGGTCACCCGTTCTTGCCCATGTTTCAAGGGTGCATCTTGCCTCTGCTCTGGGTAGTCGCCAGAGGCCTGGTTGTAACTCGCTAAGACCTAGCGAGTAACGATGGTTATGATTATTTACCTCACAGATGCCTGCTCAAGGTCGACTTCAAATTAAGAGTGAATGGTGGAAGTGAACCTTGAGACCAGACAGGGTGAAGGGTGAAGTCCTGACTTGAGAAACTGAGGTCGTGTTCTACCAGACACACTGGTACCAACCATCACAGGAACCGGGAGAAGTTCTGACCGCCAGCGAAGGGAAATGGAAAGCAACCCTTCAGGCCCTGGCCCGCCCACCAGCGCCCACACCTTTTCTAGTTAAACCCATGGGCCTGCCTGTGGTTCCGGAGCACAACACCCCGCCTTTGCCGGCTCTCCATTGGCCTACCCAAATCCCTGCTCTAGCTCCTCATTTGCTCCTGCAGATGCCCATCATGACAAGCTCCCCCCCACACACAATTACCACCCCCCCCCCAACCGCGAGCCCTCAGCTCCAAACTGCGCCACAGAGTTTAAGAGGGAAAGGGCCGGAAGGGAGCGAGTAGCCGTAGTTTCGGGATGACGAAGGTGTCTGGCGCAGCCCCCAGGACTGACCCCCGAGGAGCGCGGCGCAGCTCGCCCCAAGCTTGGCGTTGGGTGACCCCGAGCTCCAGGCCCGTTCGTTCCGGGCCAGCACTACTCCCCCCAACGGCCTTAGCCGTCCCCTGTCCTTGCCTTTGCTGTTCATGGTGGCTGCGGGTCCGGTTCGGCTCGGCGTCGCGGACGGTTATTTTTTTCGTCCTCTTCCTGTTCGTAGTCACTTCCGTGCCACGTGACGATTCGTCCTCTCGCGTCACCCGATGCCCTAGTGCCGCTGCCACCGGAAACCCAGCCCCTTTGCCGGGCCTCCAGTAGCGAAAGGGAGGGCCCACGTGATCCCACCCACTCGCGTTGGCCCCGCCCGGTAGGTCACTTCCTCCAACCCTCCCACTTCTGTCCTTCGACTGGGGGAAAACCAAAAATATACAGGTACAGGTATTACCTATAAACAGGACATTTTCTCTTGGTTGGGCTTTCGGAGGCAGAATCATTCATCTAATTTCCAGGAACCTTGTTCCACCTACGCACATCAGCTCAAGGTCACCTCACCTTGATAGCCTTTCCACGAGAGGCATAGATTTCTACAAATTTCTTTGCCTGTTCAGCGCTCCCCAGACCTTGATCTATATCACTCGTTTCCCTCCTACTAAACCCAACTTCGGCCTCAACTCCGTAAAGATTTATTTTGCCTATCCGGCTCACATCCTCTGAATTAGACCATCGCTTGAATCTTTGCTGCCTTGTCTGTTCCACCGACAGGCTGTTGGTATTTATGTGTAACTGTCTCCCTCACCAAAAGGAAGGGCATGCTGTGCTGTGCCATCCACAACAGCTAGCACTAAAACTGGCATACTCGTAGTACCCAAGGGGTGCCGGTGGCCCTACCCTTCCTTTGGCACCTGTTATAGGTGACCTGTGGGGTGCCTTTTTTTTTATTTTCTCTGTATGGCTTCGCCTCTAACTCAATTGTCCCATAAAGGCAAAGATGCCATCCTTTAGGGCAGCGATTAAGTTTTTCCTTCTCCATCTTTCATTTTAAAATATCTGCTGAGCGCTTGCTATGTGCAAGTACAGAGATAAAGCTGAACAAGACTGCCCAATGTTATTTTCTCATGGAGTTTACGTTATATATTGTAATAAGAATAATATTAGAAAAGCATCTGAAAAGGAAAAGTTTTGGAGGGACAGCCGCTCAATAAACATTAGAAGGCTGATAAATATTTGCTGTATAATTAATTAAACCACTAAAAAGACTCCTACTCCAATTCAGTAAGCTTTTGCCTTTGTCTCCAGAATTGTATTCCAGTTTGCAGAGCACCCTTAAAATTGCATGATTTCATGGAGTCTTCACAGGTCTTCACAACAGCCCTGTGTGGCAGGCAAGGCTTGTTTGAACATGCTTGTTTTTCAAATGAGAGAAATGATTAAAGAGGTTTGCCCTATGTCACAAAATGAATAGGTTACAGAATCAGGTCTTGTGTCATGGCCTTCAGGTTCCCAAGTCAGTGTTTTTGTTTCGTTGCTGTTTTTTTTTCCCCCTTTTATCACTTCGCACTGCCTATCATGCTTAAAATACTCTAAAAGTCAAATGTCCAAGGCTTTTTGCTTTTGGACTTCTTTTAGGTTTGTTCCTCTTTCAATATATTCATGTTATTAATTTGGTTCAGACTAATGATAGTATTATAAAGCTGATGCTATTTACCTTGTGTTTCTGCCTGTTCTTCTTGAAGGCAGGCACAATGTTAGACATTCATTCATTCAGCACTTATTTGTAGAGTACTTAACCAACTCCAGGCACTGTTCTAAAACAAAACAAAGCCCTTGCTCTCCGGAAGCTTACCTTCTAGTGAAGAAGCTTGTAAAATTTTTTGACCAAAATCCACAGTAATTCACTCTAAATCATGACCCCGAATATACACACTTATAAACATTACAGCTGAAACAAAATTTTGTTAAAACCTAGTACTTATTCTTCTATGTACAATGGACTGTGGTATTTTCTATTCTCTCCTTTTTTTTTTTTTTTTTCCAATTCTGGTTGTGATTTCACATCCCCCTAACAAATTAGGACCCACGATTTGAAAAACACTTTTTAATGGATTATTATCCCCAAGGCCTTTGCAATCAATAATTGGTGAGTAAATGAATGAATAAATCCTTGCAGTTCAGATCAGGCAAATCTTTTTCCCTGTATCCTAACTTTCCAAATCAGATCTTAAATTGATTTCGCCCCAAAGCCCGAAACTGGAAAGGTCACTAATCCAACCCCACCCTTACCCTGTGCTCTGGGCCTCAAAAAATAAACAAGTGAAATTAAGAAAGGAAACTTCCCTTATTTCTCTTTCTGAGTCTGTAGTTATGAACTCTGGAATTGTATTGACTATAGCAGTCTATGTCAATGAGAATTCAAGAGGTGAACTCTAAATCAAGATACTAGTTCTGGTCTTCTGTCAACAACTAATTGACTTTGGTCCTTATCTATTCAGCTCTCACTTATTCCCTGCTGTGTATGAATCCAATACTATGCCACTGATTTTACAAATATTATCCATTTAATGTCCATAGCAGACTGAGGAAAGGTGCAGGTAAGGGAACTGTATTTTAGAGAGGTTAAGTAGCTGAACTAAGTTACAGAGCTGCAGAGTCAGTATTAGAGCATTGTTTTAAATCTGTTTACATTGTTTTTAATCTGTTGCCCCCTAAGGATCTCAGTTTCATCATCTGCCAAAAAAAAAAAAAAAAAAAAAATCACAATCCTGTGTCACCTCCAGCTCTAAATCTAGACTCTGCTTTAGGGAAGGAAAAGAGCAAAGAAGACAGAGGGGAAGTGGGCAGAACTTATAATCAAGTTGTTAATTCTGGTCAGGCCCTACCAGGTGTTAAGAATTTAAATATTTCTACTAAGTGGTAAACAGCCATTGCCCCAAGACTTCTCCCCAAGTACCCACCTTCTGCTCTAGCCTTCCATTAGACACCCGCACTCCCACCCAGAACCGCTCCCTGGTCCAATGATTGGAAGATTAACTCTTGACATCCAGGGAGCTTCCAGGACCTAGCTCCAGCTAAGGCAAGCTGCCTTTAGATTGGTCAATGCCAGGATGTTAGGTCACCCTGAGACTTGGGCAAAGGGAAAGCTGAGGCAAAGCCAAATGAGATTACCAACAGAAATGGAAGGGTTGCAAGCTACCATTTTTTTTCTGGCAGGTGAGATTAAGGATCAACCAGCCACTTTCTTAGACAGGAGTCAAGAGCATTTCTATTTTTTTTTTTTTTCATTTTCCTGGGTCCCCCCCAATGAGATGAAGATGTTCATTTAGTTCTTTATCAAACATCCTTTTTTGAATTAATTTAACAACTATTTATTGAGCACCTATTATGTGCCAGGCCCTGTGATAGGCATTAGGAAACAATAGTTAAGAAGCAGGCTTGGTCTCTCCTCTCTGGAACTTAGTCTACCTAATGGAAGAGACAGAGAAGTAAACAGATAATCATAATATAGTGTGATTAGTGCTGACGTTAGGATATAATGGGGTGTTATGAGAACATATAGGTGAGGTACCTATGGTACTGTGGTCAAGGAAATCTTTCTACTGGCAGTGATGTCTGAAATGAAATCTGAAGGGTGAGTGGAAGGTAAGCAAGTGAAGAGGGTTCCTCAACGAGGGAACAGTTTATGCAAAGGCCTAGAGGTGAGAGAATTTATGGAGAGGGAAGACATGAAAACAGTTCATTGTGGCTGGAGCATGGACTGGGGAGTAAGGACTGGGATGAAGCTGAAGAGGAAAAGAGGAGCCAGACAGTGCAGTGTGGCTTTGGAGCCCATGGAGGATCACATCTTAAGACATTGGATTCTATCCAGGGGCACTGGTTAGCCACAAAGAGTTTTAGGCAGAAAAGTGACACAATCATGATTTTATTTTGGAAAAATCCCTCTGGCTACAGAATATAAAATAGATTAGAGAAGTAACAAGAGTGGAAGTGTGTCTGGGAGAACAGTCAGAATACAAATTAGTAATTTAGGTGAGTAATGATAGTAGACTGTCCTGGGAAAGTAGCAGTAGGGTAAAAAGAAGGGGTAAGGGGGAATTCTAGAAATATTTAGGAGGTAGAAACAACAACAACGATATTGGGATTAATGTTCAGAACTGATTTACAGGACTAATGTCAGGGATGAAAGTTCTAATACAATAAAGTCCAAAAACAAATGATAAATTAGAAAAAGGTATATTTGCAGTTTGTATCACAAAGGGCTAATCTCTGCATATAAAGAACTAGAAATCAGTAAGTATATGACCAACCATTAGAAGTAGCAAATGACATTTATATACAGTTCACAGAAAAGGAAATACAAATGACTTCTAAATATATGAAAAGGTGTTCGGCCTCACTCTTAATAAGAAAATTAAGCAGATTGGCAAAAATCTATACATTTGCTAACTTTTTTTGCAGGACTGTGGATAAGCAGGCACTTGAATTTACTGATGGTGGGAATGTAATTGGTATAACTCCTACAGAGTTACTTTGACGATATCTATCAAAATTACAAATTACCATTCCCACTTCTAAGAATTATTTTCACAGCTGTATTTACACTCATGAGAATCACTGTGTATAAGGTAGTTCGCTGCAGTATTTCTTGTAAGAGGAAAAGCTGAGAAATAACGCATATGCTCATCAATAGGGAATTGGTGAAATAAGTAATTGATAATACAAATTGTACATCTATACAATTAAATAATGTGTGGCTGTAATGAAGAATGAGAAAGCTCTCCAAAATATTTTTTTAAGTGAAAAAAAAAAAGAAAGGTTCAGAACGCTGTGCTTAGCATGATGCCCTTTGTGTAAAAGAGCAGGAAAACCAAGAATATTCATTAGTATTTGAGTAAATAAATTCTGGAAGAACACACAACATACCCATAAAAGTGGTTACCGGGCGAGGTTGGGAGACAGAGGTGGGAGTGAGACTTTTCACTATAGACCTTTAAAGTTAAATTTTTTTTTGAACCCTGTGAGTGCTTGCCAATTCAAAAAGTTAAAACACTGTTGGCATACTTATTAAAATGGCTAACATGAAAAACAAAATTTCAAGTGTTAGAGAGAATATAAAGCTTCTAGAACTGTCATATACTGTGGGTAAGAGTGTAACACAGTACAACCACTTTGAAAACAGTGTGGCAGGGTCTTTAAAAATTAAATATATGCATACTACTCCTATTTACCCAAGAAAAATAAAAGGATATGGGCACACAAAGATTTACACATGAATATTTTTAACAGATTTATGTGTAATAGCCATAAACTGGAAACAATGTATATGTCCATCAATAGGTCAATGGATAAACAAATGATGGTACTGCCATACAATCAAAAGGAGGAACTGTAGATCTATACAACAACATGGATAATCTCAAGTATGCTGAATGGAATAAACCAGATTTAAAAAGAGAGTGCATACCATAAGATTTCATTTTTGTAAAATCTTGGAAAATACAAACTAATCAAGTGATAAAGAGCAGATCTGTGTAAAGGGAAGGGACGGGGACAGAAGGGAGAGATGGACCCTGGGAAACTTTTGGGGGTGATGGATATGTTCATTATCTTGATTGCAATGATGGTTTTGTGGGTGTGTACCTATCTCAAAATTTACCAAAATGTATATTTTAAACATATGCAGTTTATCAGTTATACCTCAATAAAGGTACTTTAAAAATAATATTAGTGTGAAGAAGAAGGAAGAGCCAAGGATGATGGCTAACGAACTCTTTCAATGCACTTGGGCAAAACAGATGCTGAAAGGAAAATCACAGCAGAACTTGGTAAGTGCTACAGTAGAGACAGGTAAGCTGTGTTCTAAGGGCTCAGAGAACAAGGGCGCCTCTTCCTGCTGGGCCCCCCAATTTCAGTTAATTAGGCTGACTAGAGTTTTCTTATGTACTTCATTGAGCACCTGCTATGTGTTGTGCTCTTCATTTATCTGACTGGAAAAAAAAAACCACCTCCTATTTCCCAGCCCAAAGAGGGAGGGTGGAGGTTTATGGAAGTATCCAATTAGGCTCTTTGAAGTAGCCTTTTCAAAGCTTTGGCTGGTCTTTGTGTAACTAAAGGAACAAGAATTACAAGATATATGACTCAGAAATGGACTCTCTTTTTTTATTCCTGGAAAGTCTTTGTAAGAGAGGCACTAACACTGCTCTGCATAATAATAACAGGGCTACCGCCACTGTAGCTAGACAGCCTACTAAATCCTAGGGCAATATCGCTTCTTTTTGGGTTTTGATCAATTTTTCTCAATGTGAAATCCCAAACCACCTGCGTCACTGCATCAGAATCATTTAGTGCTTCTTAAAATTACAAAGTAATGGGGTAATACTAACACACACCAACATTCACTGGTTTGGGGGTTAAGATTTCATTTTATTTTTCGAGGGGTGTGCACGCGCACACGTGTGTGTGTGTGTGTGTGTGTGTGTGTGTGTGTGTGTTGCCAAACATTACTTACTTTCCAAAGGGCACTTGGAAGAATAGGGCCTCATCTGCATCTCAGTCTAGCCAGGAGACTGGAAGGGGTCTGGACATGGCATGCGAGCCTCCCCTAGAGGATTCTGCTAGATGGACTGTGTGCCAAAGCTCACTGGATCACGTGCACTTTGGCGCCTTTTCCCTGCTCTTTCCCTCCATCCCCGCAACACTCACCTCTTCCAGACTGAATTCCTCTGACTTGGGGAAATGTACTTCTGAGGATAGCTGAGGAACCAGAGGGAGGAAGGGCCTGGGGCTTCCCAGAAGAAGTGGAGGTTTGAAGGAAGGGTTCCTAGGGAGGGAAGCAGACCTGAGGACAAGGAGCCTGGTAAGGGTTTGGGGTCCATTCATGAAAGGCTCTGACGCTTTAATAAAGATTGAACTTCTTAGCTGTTTTTTACTTGGATCGTAGGGGAAGTTAAAACTAAAGTTTTACTGCTTTCCTCTTGCTCATTGGAATTCTCTTTAGTTTTCTTTCAAGTCTTCATTCAAGACCAGCCTTGTGTAGTCATGTTAGGGAGAATTCACAGCTATGCCCCATTGTGAATATAGTTGTGTTTTAACCACACCATGAGTTCTAGGCTGTGGCTAGCAGCCAAGTGAGTGGCCCAGGACAGAATGAAACAAAGGGTCAAGCAGAAGACTTGGGGGACAGAAATGAGACAAACGTTGCCTCCCATTCTACTACTCTGAATATATACTAGAGAGAGGTGACCCTTAAAATGAAGGAAAGTCCTGACACTTGGGTTTCATATATATTATCACATTTAACACTTAAAAAACCTGGGAGTAAGTGTTACACGTATTTCACAGATGGAAAACCATGGCTTAAAGAGGTTGAGTTGCCCAAGGTTTCACAGCTAATAAGTGACCATGGCCAGATCTGAACCTAGATCTGTGGCTCTGACTGGACTGTAATGTCTCCTACTTGTTCCTGTGGCAATGGAGGTTAGCAGTCATAGCAGTTAATGGCATGTCTGTGCACCAAAGACATTTGTTATTCTCTATTCTGTAGAACTTAGTATTACTTGATGCTATCAAACTTACATTGCTTCTGTAGTTCACAGAGATAATAAAGATTTAAAAAAGAGAAAACAAAATCAATGGTTCATGGAAAACATAGTGAAATGTGTCTATCTTGGGAATGGTGAGTTTTATCATCCAGAGGACTTAGGGAGACAGAATATAAAGAACATAGAATGTGGAGCAAAATTTAGGTTCTAGTCATGGTTTGCTCCTCATCAGCTGTTTGGCCTTAGACAAGTCACTTAACCTCTCTGACCTTCAATTTTCTCATCTTGAAAATTATTCCTACTTCAGAGACTTGGTGGGAAGGTCAAATCAGAAGATAAATGATAAATACATTTTGAGCTGTAGAATGCAACCTGGATATAACTTAATGTAAGTATTAACTCTATCATATTTGTGGAAGCTGCCCTTGAGTTACAAGAAACGACACCCTTTTTTACTACTTCCTGGGCACAATCTCTGTGGAAGCAGGAGTCGGGGGACTTTAGCCAAGTTAAGTGAATGGTGGTTGAATCTGCCAGTTTATTTCCTACTCTAAGCTTCCTTTCTCTCTTATCTACACATCTACATGTCAGGAATAATTTTTACCCCTACAATATCATTTTTTAATGGAAACTACTAGACTTACTCAGATGGTAGAAAGGAGGAGGAAGGACAAAAGCCCACATTTCTTCAGCATTTCAATCAACAACCTCATTTTCTTCTAACAGTTGAAGTGAACTTCTTATGAATAATGTATAATGGCCTGATGAATATGCACACAGCCTATTATGCCTGTGAGCTTTGGTAAATAATTTATGAGCTAAAATGTTCCTCACCTTGTTACTGTACAAAAATTATGAAAAAAAAAAAAACATATATACCCTTTGAGCTGGTAGGGTGATCTGTCAGAGTGACAGCAGCCCATCAATACAGTTTTATATCATTGCTAAAATTAAATTAAATATACTAAAAAATATATATTTCAGAGTGGGAGGCCTGTAAAAAAATGGAGCATGCAGAGCTACATCCCTTGTCATATACAAGTTTTCAAAAACTCTGGCTTCTCATCTTCAAATATCCCTGGATTGTTAACAGCATTCAGGGCCCTTCTCCTTCAGAGCCCATTCTTGTCACAAGAACTTCAATATGACCAGTCAAGATGGACAACAACTTCCCTGTTTATGAAAACTGGCCGTCCACAACAAGCCATAACATTATAAAATTTAAAACACTAGAGTTTTCTTTAAATCCTAAAAATTTTCATAGAGAACGACCATACTACGCATAGGTGGGAAAAAAACTGGTTGAGAAGCACTTGCTGTATTTCCTTTCCTCACAGCTGAGAGGTTTTTTCCTGCTGACCAACCTGACACCCTGCTGTATCATCTTTCAACTCACTCCCACCTGCACAAGCCTCAGTTCCTTAGCAACAGCAGTGATGTCTGTAATCTGGTGATTGGAGACAGGGAGGGGCACGAATAACTGTGGAGATAAGAAAAGTGTTTGGAAAAATATGAACAGATCCTGGAGAAACTTGGTTGCTCCACAAGCTTTGAAGACATGGAACTGGGTCAATTCTCCAGGCAGGAAAGATAGGACCTCAGCGATCATATACTTAGATTTCAAGAGTTTTCTAGGAATAAAGTATGTGCCAAGGGAGACTCTTCCTGTCAACAGAGTATCCCTGATGAGCTGGGTGCTTAGAGGAGATCAGGCAAAAAAGGAAACAGAAGGCCTTGCCCCATATCTGTGGGGTAAAGTGGTATATTCTCAGGAAACAGAATGAATGGCCTATAAACAAAAAATTATATAATGAAGTTACTGGAACAATGATGTAATTAAAATGATAATATTAATTAGGACAATGTGGTATTATTCAAGAAGGTTTCTTAGAGGAGGTAAATCTTGATAGAGTTTGCAAAGAAAGAAGGGACCCAATTAAATAGAGGTATATATGGCCAGGCCTTCCTGATCTGGGCCCTATCTTTCCAACCTCATTTCGTGCAATTCTCCCTGTCACTTGCTGTATCCAGCCACATCGTTCAAGTCTCTTTCAGTTTCTTGAACACCAAGTTCTTTCCTGCCTCATTGCTTCTGCCTTTGCCTCTGTTCCTTCTACCTCCTACTTATTCCATCTTTTAAACTTTGCCCTATATATGTATGATGTCCTCAGAGGTCTTGCCTGCCCCTCAATGTTAATCTCTCATAACTCCTCGTTGTTTTCTTAATCATCATGTGTTTATTTTTTGTTTAATGTCTGCTTCCCCAGTAGACTATATAAATTCCAAGAGAGTAGTCTGTTTTGTTTTCCTTTGGACGCTAAGCAGCCAGCCCAGTGTCCGGCACACGATAGATAATAAATATTTGTTGAATAAATGTAGACTCAAAAGACATGAGAAGTGGGTGTGAAGAAGAAAAAGAAAAAGTGCTGGGCTGAGGATGGTGCTGAAGAATTTTATTTAGCATGAGAAGCAGAGGGAAGCCACTTGTGACATCTTCTCCCCACCCACCCACGGAAATATTTATATTGTTGGCTTTTTTCTGATTATAAAATATAAACTTATTCTAATAATATTATATTGCAACATTATATAAAAATACTATCATAAGTGTTGGTGAGGATGTGGAAGAACTAGAACTCTAGTGTGTTACTAGTAAGGATATACATTGGTTCAAACATTTTGAAAAACTATTTAGCAGTATCTACAAAAGTTAAACATATAAATCAAACCTAGCAATTCCACTCCTCAGTATTTACCCAGGAAAAATAAGTGCATATATTCACCAAAAGACTTGTATAAAAGGATTCATAGAAGCTTTATTTATAAAAGACAAAAACAGGAACAGCCTAAATACTCATCAATAGTAGAATGAATAAATTTGTAGTGTTATTATGCAATGGAATATATAAGCAATAAAAAAGAACAAATAATGCTGCTAGATCCCACAACGTGGATGACTCTCAAAAAAACATATGTTGAGTGACACAAAAGAGTACATACTGTTTGATTCCATTTATGTGAAGTTCAAAACCCAGCAAAACTAATCTATGGTGATAGAAATCAGAATAGTAGTAACTGGGAGTTTGTCAACTCTTAAGGAGCACAAGGGAGCCTTTTCGGGTATTGGAAATGCTTTGTAATCTTGTTGTGGATGGTGATTACATATATGTAAAAATTTATCAAGGTGTACATTTAAGATCTGTGAATTTTATGCCCCAACAAAAAATTAAATAAAAAATAATATTCAAGCAATGCAGAAATGTATAGAACAGAAATTAAAGGTTTCTTTTTCCCAGAGAAAACTACAATTAACATTTTGATGTATGTCTCCCCGAACCCCTTTGATCATGTTCACTTCTTTCTTCACACAATCCCTGATATCCATGTCATTCAAGGAATTTTATCTATCCATGTGTAGCACAAACTAGTTACACAGCCTAAGAATTTCTGCCTTCACATGACAAGATTCAATAGCAATACCGTGCCCCTTCACATAACAAGCTGTAGGAAAAACAAAAATGAGTTAAGTCACAACCAGTGCTGTTGAGGAATTTATAGTCTGAGGGGATGGACCACAGGGACTATAGACCAAACAAAACCCCCAAGAGCTACAATACCATGACATGTATTAGAGTGTCACAGGGCCACTAAAATGGATTCCAACTATTGTACAAGTAATGATACCTTACAGTGGTAAAGAGCTGACAATTTTCAGTGTTTTCACATACAGGCTTACCATTAACCTAAGAAGTTTCAATCTTGTGAAGTACTGATTATAGATATTACCCTCATTTTATAAGTAATATAGGAGTTAAATTACTTGCCTGGACTGCTGGTGGAAGAGTTGGGACTAAAATCTAAATATTCTGACTCCTAATCCATTGGTTGCTTATAAATCTGCCACCAGGGTTATCTCCTCACCCCCAGATGCAAATGGCCAGCTGATAGAACGTGAGCTCTGCTGACCAGGCAAATTATGATGATGCCAGGCTTCAAGAGGGAAGGTTCTGTGAGCAGAGACCTGGATGTGAACAAGCTGCATGTACTTTTTCTGGAAAAGTATATAGTGATGATCTGGAGCCACCTAATGCTGCTCCCCTCTCCTCTGCTCTCCTCCCCTGCAGCATTCTTCTACCCCTGGGCTTAAGGAACAATCTGGGAAGGGCGGAGGGCTCCACTTCCATCCTTCTCACACTACCTTTCATTTATGCCTACCTCATCATAAGACCACCAAATGGGGGATAGTGGGTTGAGCAGCCTAGGCTGACAGCAGGCTGTCTCAATGTTGGAATCCACCATTTACCAAATTTACAGAGCCTGCAATTCTCCCCAATTCTCCCCTCATCTCTTTTCTTCCCCTTTGTTCTCCCAACTCCTTACTCTTCCTTTTGTCAGCTATTTCTCCAATCTGCTTTCATTCAGCCTCTTCTTCTAACCTTCCTCATTCCCTACCTTCTTGAGCCTCTAGATAAACCAAAACCTCTTCATGTGGCATCACCAACACCAAGCCAGACGTTTTTCCTACATCCCAGAGAACTTTTGTCTATTTTTTATATTTCCTTGTCTGCTTGGACAAGACAGCAGTCAAGCTGTCTCTGGACAACACAGCCCACGAGCGCTACTGAGGTGGGTGGGTGAGTTGGTGGGGAGCATTCAGGACCTAAGTCCGCTCCTTGAAATGGAGTTGGGCAACAGCTGCTCAAGAGATTCAACGCTGGCTGAGCGATGTCTGAGCTCCTCTTCCTTTCCCGCGGTAGAGTCCCGGCCTGGGGCTTGGGAATGGACATGAACTTGACTTTCAACGTTTAGAAAGGAAGATGTCTGACTAACCTAGAGAGGGAAATGCGGTTGCCGGGAGTCACCGCTGTTACCACCCAACCCTAGGCTGAAGGGAATGTGGCATAAGGTCCCCAGTCCGGACTCCCATGCGCCTTCTCCCATTCTCGCACCTTTCAAAATGCAGACTTCAAGCGGCAACTCAGAGGGAGCTGCGTGACCTGCCGCACCGACCCTCCACTCCCGTGGGGGGAGCAAGCCTGCGGGGCCTCCCAGCGTCGGTAGCAGCTGAGGGTCCCCTCCCCGCCCCCATCCCTGGTTCGTTCCTGGCTCCCCCATCCCCTCCCTTCCCCGCCCGCCCCCGGCGGCTGGCGAGCGCGGTGCAGCATGCGGCAAAGCTCTTTGCATAAATTATGCTCATGACGCAGTAGCTAAAAAAATCCAAGTAGCAGAAGGAGGGAAAAAAAAGGGGGGGAGGGAAGAGGGGGGGCCGTGGAAGGGGGAAAAGGAGAAAAATATATATATACCTGACCGCCCCCCCACCCCAGCTTCCCCTTCCCACTCCGCGGCCGTTACCCCCTCCGCCCAGCGTAGCCCGCGGAGTCCCCTTCGGCTCTGCCCAGCCCGGGCTGGGGGCCCGGGGACCGCAGTGGGTCCCGACCGGTTACCGGGCCGAGCCGAGCCCAGCCAAGCCGCACTGGCTTCTTTGTCTGCGGGCGGCGTCCGCCCGGGCCCCGGCCCCCGGACCCCCGGCCCGGACTGTGAGATGAATCTCTAATCGGTGGCCGCCGGGCACCTAGGGCGAAGGCGGCTGGGGCTCGGGCTCCGGTAAGTAGCGGGGTCCGGGGCGGGGAGGGGTTTGCACGGAGGGGGAGGGGGCTGGGCAGGGGAGGTTTCGGGTTTGGTTAATATGCAATGCCCGTAATTAGCATAATTTATATATTTATGATAAAGAGAAAAAAAATGCCGCGGGGCCGGGGCGCCAGGATGCTGGGCCCGGCGGCGGGGACATCTGGGAGTGGGACAGCGCGCGGCCGCCCTCTTGGGACCGGGAAGCCCAGGGCCGCGCCCTCGCCCGCCGGCTGGCCGGCGGGGACCAGGAAGGGGTGGGGGCAGCCGCCGGGTGGACCCTGTAGGAAGCTTGCACCTGGCCCCTCCCTGTTTCTGCCCCTGGAGCCAACGTGGGGTACAGACTGTAGAAGACGTTCTATATACAGATCCCGTGGCGACCAGGAGCGGATTCTCGCCTCACGGGAGAACCTGGGCGCCTGGGCTCCCGGCGGTTACTGTCAGCTTAGGCGGAGAGGGCGACCTGTTACAATTCTCTCCAATCGCAATACACCAGGAGGACTGGTGGGACTCGGGGTTAGGGACCCGGGCGTTCCTGGAAGGGTGGGGGAGTGGTGGGCGGGTCACCATTGAGCAGAGCATGAACACTTCATAAATATTTAATAACAATATTATTATTAATACATTTTCATAATAATGGGCCGATATGTGCTCCCTGGGCATTTTCATCTGGCAAGGCCAACGGTGCCTTGCAATCTTCACTTTAGCGTTGGGATCCCTCACGCAGCTGTTATTGGAAGCCTAAAACCTGCACGAAACAGCCTCTGCTGCGGGGCAAGGGTAAATCAAAGACGGTAAGGAAGCCTTCCTGGGCAAATGAAAAAAAGCTTTTTGCAGAGATTTTATATTTATCTGCTCAAGTGCTCTGAGCCTCTGTTCTGAAAGTAGAAGGCTGGTCTTCAGTTGTTCATAGACATTTATCTCTCCTCCCCTTATCTTGGTAGTCTAAGGCAGCCAACATTGACAAGCATATCAGTGGTAGAACTTTATTTGTTCACTTGTCCAACAAAAATACCCACACTGTGCCACCCTCTGAGCAATAAAGATAGAACTTCCTCTCTCCCAAAGTTTCCATTCCAGTTTGGAGGGACAGGCAGATCATAAACATGAAAACAAACAAGATAATATCATATGGGGTGTGTGTTTGTGTGCGTGTGATAGGCTATTTCTTCTCTTTTTGGAAGTACTCCCTGGCAATTAAGAAAAAGTGAGTCAGAAGAAATTTGCTTCCCTGAGGGTTCTCTGCATTATGAAGGAACATGGGCTAAGATAATATCCCCCTCCCCAAGATTTACTCACTATAAAGTCATAATAGTAATCTTTTACATTTTTATAACACTTTACAATTAAAAGCATTCTTATATGCATGCTTTACTTCAATTAAAAATAATAACAATAATAGTAACAAACAATTATACAGTGCTTGCTGTGTGCCTGGCTCCGTCCTAAGTGACTTACATAAATGTTATCAATTTAATCCTCATAGTAACCCATGAGGTGTGTGCTATAATTTAGCCCCATTTTATAATTAAGGAAACTGAGACAGAAGCAGTACTCAACCTGGGTCTTCTGCCTTTATGGCCCAAGCTCTTTGTGTCAAAATGAAGATCAGAAAGTCCACAAGAGGGAGTGAGACCTGGGAGACACTGGCCAAGGGAGAGAAGGTTTGGGAATGAGGAGCTGGACAGGCATATTAGGAAGGGGTAAGTGTGGTTAGGGTTCTTCAGAACTCAATCCTACTTCTTCAAAATCATTTTTTAAGTCACCCTAGTACTGGGAATGGGGGCAAAAAAAATTGAAATAGGATATGTATTTTGAGGAGAAAGTAGGAAATCTGAGAAAACTAAGTAATCTGATTTCTTACTTTGTATTTTCAGCTAATATTCATTAACCTCCTGTTATGTACCAGGTATTGTAACCCCTCGTTATATAATAAGTGGACCTACATTCTTGGAGCTTACAATCTATTGGGGGAAGACACCTACTTTTTATTTTTTATATTTCATATGCTCCCTCCTTTCATCCTGCCCAGAATTAATCAAATTTGGGCATAAACAAAAGTGAGCAGGAGGAGAAACTAAACCTAAATTTGTCCTTATTAAACAAGTCTTTACGCATATGCCTAAGATTATAAATGGTAGATTTGAAAGGGAAAATAAAGTTATTCACTGCTTTTCAATTTTTTGCCCTTTCCCGCCCTCTAGCCCATGTGTGTGCCTAGCTGGTCTACCAATTGCATAGCAAGCCATTATTTCTGCCCATAGATCCAGGGTCTGAAGGGGAGGACCTGGAGCAGAACTGAAAGCTTCCACTTCCCAATGTGTCCTGATCCTTGGGGGCCAGAACAGTCCCTATCTGCCTTCCTCCTATTTACTGAGAGGAGGCTTGGTGTGGTGTCAGAAGGCTAGGAGTCTGAGGCAGGTGGACACACTTTGAAATTTGAATTAGCCACTGACTCTACTATGCTCTTGGTCAAGTCACCTGACCTCTCCCAACTTCCATTTCCCTATAAATAAAAAATAGGGATAATAAGAGCATTTTACTTACATGATCGCATATTATTATAACAACCCCATAATGCTTGCCCATTTAATCACCATTTTAAAGATAAGGAAATTATGCTTCAGAGAGATTAAAGCAGTTGCCCAAGACCACACAGTTATTTAATGGCCTAGCTGGGGCTTGAATCTAGGTTTCCTCCAAAGCCTATATCCTTATCTCTCTTTGATCCTCAACTTTCTCATCTATAAAAATGGAGATAGTAATAGCTAATTGTTCTTAGTGTTCTGTACAGTAATTCTAAGGTAAGCTCTCTTATTATTTATCCCTAAGAAATCAGAGAAGTAACCTGCCCACATGTGGACAGTCACACAACTGGTCAAGTTTTAGTATGTGTTTGCTCCATGCTCTCATGAGGTTGGTGTCAGAATTGAACATCTTACAAAATTTACTGCCACACTATTCCCACTTCAAATATGGCAACTGAGACATACATAGAGAGGTTAGGTCATTGCCTAGGGCTTCACAGCTAAGAAATGGTGAAACTGAGAGATGAACCTAGGTTCTTAAGTGCTACACTAAATTGAAATGAGATAATGTATGTAAATTTTTATAATACCATTTTCTGAGCACTTATTACGTGCCAGAAAAATCTAAAAATCTAAATCTAAATTTTTTAAATGCATTAATTTATTCAATTCTCACAGTAGCCTATGAAGTAGGTGCTATTACTCTCATTTTTATTGATGAGGAACCTGAGGTACAGAGGTTACATTATATGTCCTGAGTCCCACAACTAGTAAATATTAGAGCTGAGAATATGAAAGAAAGCTGTCTCCAGAGGGTGCGCACTGGAATACGGTGTGTAAAGGGCCTGGGTCCCAATAAACTATCAGTGATTATTATTCTTCCAACAGGTGGAAAGGAAAATCTGTGTCCTGGGGACAGAAATGGAGAAGGGTGGGAGGATACGCAGAAAAGCCATCAGGCAATGACAACTTGAAAGAGGTGGCAGCCCACCTGAAGTCTAGTGATTTAAGAACAGGGCAGGTAATATTTGTGTGCTAGACGGGATGTGGTATTTCTTCACACCAGGTACTAAAGTTGTGTGGACAGAGGTAGTAGTGATAAGAAGTGGGGAGGATTCTGAGCATATCGGAAGGGAGAGCCAACAAGGATTGCTGAAGGAGTAAATGTGAGATGTAAGAGAGAAGGCAAGGGTGTTGGCAAGATTTTTGGCTTGAGCATCTGTGGAAAAATAAAGGCTGCCATTTGCTGAAATGGGGAAGGCTGCATGCAGATAGAGCAGATTTGGGGGTGAAAATCAGAAGTTTGGTTTTGAATAAGTTGAGTATAAGATGATGTGAGCAATCAGTTGGCTGTTGAATATGTGAGTATGAAGTTCCCAGATGAGGTCCAAGCTGGAGATTTAGATTTGGTAGTTGTCAGGCTGGGGAGACTGTCTGTGGATGAGGGGAAGAGTGGATTGTCTGCCCTATTCAGCTCAGTTCCAACTATCCATCTATACCAATCTTCTGCTTCTAGTTCTTGTGGCCTACTTAAGTGACAGCTCTGCTGGAGGCAAGTGGGTACACAGTTTAAATACAAAAATTATATAGAACTGGGAATACTGATATCTATAAACAACCTAGCCTGAGAGAATTACAGTGTCAAAAATTCAAAAGATAATTTCTCATAACAAATGTGACTTTCTTTCATTTGAATACCGGTAATATTAATTTCAGCTCAACCAGCCATTCCTTGGAGTCAACTACCTTCACGCAGAGTACCCTCTACCCTCCAAAATGAGTGTATAATGAGAAGGTATTTTACACCTCGAAAACCTCAACTACATTAAATGTTAATGTAGTTAAAACCACAGAAATGAGTCTGAATTAAAGGTCTGAATCCTATGTAAATTCCATTTTCCTCTACATGGCACAAAATTCTTATACATAAAATTTCATATCTGAAACACATGCTCCTCTAGAACTAAAGGAAAGGAACACACAAAATTTCATTGAGAATCCCTTCTGTGGATCCTCCACCATTCTCTGCTCATCCACAGTGACAGTTAAACATACTGTATTATAGTTACCTTTTTATTTCCTTGACTCCCTTATTAGACTGTAGAATTCTTGACGAAGCTGGGAAATGTGTTTTTCTCGCACTGTTTCCCCAACACCTAGAGCATAGTAGCTGCTGAAATATTTGTTGAATAAACGAAGGACAAGGCATTTCAGGATTTTTCCTACTAGGATCTCAGGCAATCCTAGGGGTTTCTGATTTGTTTACAATTTCCCAGTGCTCCTCTTAGATGTCTTGGAACATCGCCATAAGCTCAAAGCAGTTCCCAGAGGAGAATGATAAGTGGAACCAGGTCCTCTAACTCATCTCAGTCCGCTCTGCTGAGAGTCCTGGATGATCCTGGACCTCTGGATTTTTGGGCCTTAGGCAAATGCCTCAGCACTCTCAGTTCTTTTCTCCCCCCGAGATCGCTTGCATTTTAGATGTTAGCACAGGAAGGCTGGGATAAGTGAGTCATCCATTAGCCAGCCAAGCAAGGTGCCATGCCAGGTTTGCTTCAGGTGTTTTTCAAACTCAAAGAGAAAGAAGGCAAAAGAGGAGGCTCTGGGTGGATCCTGGCTCCCTTCCAGGATTTAATGAGAATCGTACAAACTATTTTTACTATTATTTAAAATGTTTACTATTTTAAAAAATCTTTTCTTTGAGAAATTTATTCGAAATGCTAAATTTTCATTTTAGAACTTGGTTTATATTTATATAACAGAGTGCCCTAAATTGATGTTCATCAGGATACCTTTCTCTGAGCCCTAGTGGTTTTTTCTCTCATTTTAAAAATGTATTAAGTATCTTTTTATTACATTGTGATTCTCAAAGATATTCAAGAAAAACATGATGAATAAAACATCTCTAAATTCTTCTTCATTTCTGTTACAGTGTAGCAGTTTATCGTCTAACTAACTGGTCTAACTGAGTAAAACTGAGTTTCTTGTTCTTGGATATAGCTGACTGTAACTCATAAAGCAACAACTGTCTACAACTTCACCGCTTCTTCATTAACAACTGTAGCTGAGACAGGTCATTCTTTGACCTATACATTTTGATTACTGTCATTTTGGCCTCTGAAGAAGACCTTCTTTCTCTTCAAACTGCTTTACCAATTTTGCCTTTTCTTCATTTAATTCTTGTTTGGAAAGGTTCTGGTTCACAAAAACATTTTGGAGACCACTGCATGACCCAGTACCAAGTGATTTAGGTTCACATGCATTGATATTTTTGAATGTATTTTTCGAATATATATTTTCTTCAAATTCACTGTCTACATGTTAAAATTATTTTTTAAATTCTAGTTTTCTTCTGTTGAAGGTGCTGGTTTCTCTGAAAAGTTCTGATTATTTTCTTCATTTTCTAAGACGTTTTACCATTCTGTAACAGGGATTAAATGAAGTTCTTATTTTCCTTTAATCGTTTTCTAAGTGTTACTAATAAGTTGCTTTTCGGAACTACTTGTATGGGGAGGTGGTGGATTGGCACAGGCCTGTGGAGTGCTGGGTAAAGTCACAGCTGAGTCTGATGGACTGTCCATCTTGGAAATCAAATCTTGGTTTATCTGTCGCAGAGCCATCCCCAGAGAGTGCAGAAAGCCCATACAATGGAATATTATCCAACTATAAAAAGGAATGAAGTACTGGTATATGCTACAACATGGCTGAACCTTGAAAACATTCTGCTGAGTAAATAAAGCCAGACACAAAAGGCCACATATTGTAGGATTCCATTTATAGGAAATATCAAGAATGGGCAAATCCATAGAGAGAAAGCAGATTGCCAGGGATTGGAGGTGGCAGGAAAAGGGTATGGGATTTCCCTTGGGGATGATGAAAATGCTCTGGAACTAATTGTGGTGATGGTTGCACAACATTATGAATGTGCTAAATTCCACTGAATTGTACATTTTTAAATGGTTAAAATGGTGAATTTTATGTTATATGGATTTTATCTCATTCAGTAAAAACACACAAAAAAGAAAACAAATGACCCTGGGATGGCAGAAGAAAAGAAAGGGGAAAGTGGAGAATCTAGAAGAACATTTCTCTCTGAGCTTTGTTTCCTCATCTATATGGTGATAATAATGCCCCCGCCCCCAGCTGCTATGAATGATACATGAGTGTTACATAAACTGCTTAGCAGAGTAGGTGCTCAAATGCTAATTGTCTTCTTTTCTATATAAGTGTCCAAACCTATTTGTCCCCTTTATTCCCTTTATTTCTTTTGACTATGGTTTGTGGCTCCAGCCAGGCAGCCTGTTCTTACAAGAGCTTCTCCCACTACTCACTGCATTTGTCAGACTACTCTACCATCTGGGATGTTGTCCTGCCTCCAGTGTGAAAGGCCAGTATGATCCCTGGGCCATTGCCACGGAATCACCTAAGAGGTGATTCTGTGGGACCCACCTGCTGAATTGGACTCACTGAGGATGTTTGATCCAAAGGATGCTGGGGCGGGATCTGTGTTTTTTACTAAGTGTTCCAAGTGATGATCATGCACTTTAAAGTTTGATACTACTGTTTTAATTTATTCCTGTCTTTACCATCCCTTCCAGGAAGTCTGCTCAGACTCCTCTCTTGAGAAGCACTCTGATACCCAGTGTGCTCCTTATCCACGTCTGAGGTTCTGAGTCAAAGTCAGACTCTGGGTTAGGGTCACCTTGGGTCATCTTGGGTTCTGCTGAGTCTGCTCTCTCCCAGTGGACTCAGGAATGCCCAGGGACAGATGCCTGGCCCTCTCTTTCCTTTTGTTATCCTGGTTCTTTCTGAGTGTATGTTCTCCTAGGACACTTTAAAATCCTTAGAATCCTGTTTTGTTTATTTCTACAAATATTTGGGAGAACTTAGCTTCTCTCTCTTCCTACCATTCTACTTCCAACTTTTTGAGATGGTATAGAAATTGTAGTACTATGTCACATCAGGCTTTGCTTTTCCCATCTCATTTCACTCCACAGGATGTGCTAGGTGTGGGCTGACCCCAACCCCACCCTGACAAGTGACCATGGATCCAGGAGCTGGCCCAGAGTCATCTCTGACTGTCAATGAGCAGGTATCTTCCGGGTCAGGTGAGGGAGTGAGGGTAATGGACCAAGCGGTGTGGGCAAGTAGGAGGACCCCACAGAGCCCCTCATTGTTTCTTACCAAACTTCACAGTCACTTCACCTATCCAGATGTAATTGCCAGTCAGGGTTTCTCAGGGGCTGAGTTTGGGGATTTAAGCTATGACTAAAAAGTGAAATTAACATATGCAAATATGTATAAACTTACATGGGGAAAGATTTGGACATCAGGACATTTCTTATATATTTTTCCAATTTTTCTACAATGACCATTTAATACTTATGTAGTTTTTAAAAGGAGAAAAAAGATTAATATGTCCTAAAATGTAATTGCAGCGAAGTCCCTCATAGGTCAAGTTTGAGTCAGAAAAGGCAACTGTTTTGGGGGGTTTATTTCACTCCAGCTCCCTTGATGGATCACATTGTCATTTTTTCCAGCAGAGGCTCTGGCTGGATCCAATTTTCAGGCTTAAGGAGTGTGTTGTGGGAGTGGTTTCAGGCACAGGCCAAGTGCAGGGGAGGCCCAACACAGAGCTTTTTAATGTACAGAGTGTTCTTGATTCTTGAATGACCCAATTGGAAGCATTTCAGTGCCGGAGGTAAAGAGCTAAGTACTGGCTTTTGAGCAGGGAAAGAAGATCAAGTGTTCTGAGGAGGCCCAGGGGCCCCCTGCACAGTGGGACATGGAGGCTATCTTCAAGGTCAGAGCAGACCCACAGCAGATGGCACAACTGGAACCACAGGCCCACAGGGTACAAGCTCCAGTCCAGGTGGATGGGGCGAGAGGCTGTGTCTTCAGGATTCCTGACCCTTGTTTAAGGAAATTAGCTTGCAGCGAAATCTTGGCCTTTACCCTAGAGTTTTGGAAATGAATTATGAGCTGAAAAAGTTACTCAGCATTGTGAAGCATTTGTTTTCCACCCTTTTATCTTTGAGGGAACTTCTATAAGGTTTCAAGAGACATGAAGTGGGATTTGCTTGTTGGCACAGCTTAAGCTGCGGATACTGTATTAGGGACCCTCAGAGCTACACACCAATGTCTTAGAGGCCAAGAGGACATCCTTGCAAGGCTGTGGGATAGGCCATTTACCACTCCCTGAACTGAGTCTATGAAAGGGAGCAAATATTAATATTCCCAAGTGGTCTGGCTCAATGGGACTTTTTCCAGCTTGTGTTAGGCCCTTCCCCCTGTCAACCGAGCCTACTTTCTCCTAGCAGCAAATTCTCTGGAATCAGGGAGCTGCAGCTTGCCCCAAGCTCTGGAATTCTCACAGAGCACACAGTCGCTGGAACAGGAGGTCTTCATCCTGAGGTGCCATTTCCTCTCTCCCCCAACCATACCCAGAGCTCTGGTTCCCAGGGGGGTCTATATCATCCCCTCTCCCAGCAGTGATTCCTGTCCTCTGTTTGCAGGTCATTGTGATGTCAGGCCATGAGACCATCCGCGTGCTGGAAGTTGGGGTTGATGCCCACATCCCTGCTGAGGAGGAGGGCAAAGGACTGGAGGGTGTGGCTAGTGATGGCTCCCAGAGCAGAGGTCCTGCTGAAGCCAATGAATCTGCTGACGAAGCTGGGCCAGACAACCCAGACTCCTCTGCAGAGGCAACTGGTATGAGCCCATTGCTCCCATCTGTCACTGCTCCACCTGAGACCCTTTCTGTGGTACCCTGGGGAGTCAGCACAAGTCCCTGGGGCCTAGGTGGCTTTAGAGTTTTATTGTCTTCCTGTCCACGGGACAGCCTCTGGCCACAACTTATACTTCTGGTCAGCTTCTAGGGCTATCCTGTACTCTTTGTCTCTGGAACTTTAGTTCTGGTTTCAGTCACTTCTGGACCTAAACTGGGATGAGTCGGGGTGAGGTGAGAGGAGACTGGCAGAGCTCAGCTCAGGGGATTGAATTAACCTCAGAGAAGATTCATAATCAATAATATTATGATAACCATGCATGATATCAGATGGGTACTAGATTTATCAGGGTGATCACTTCATAAGTTATATAAATGTCTAATCACTATGATGTATGCCTGAAACTAATATAATATTGTATGTCAACTGTAATTGAAAAAATTTTTTCTTTTAATTTTTAGAAAGAAAAAAGAGAGGAGAGGTTACTTGCCTCCACCCCAGACATTCTGATTCAGTAAGCCCAGACTAGGGCCTGGAAATCTGTGCCCAGTCAGTATTAAGAGCCCACTGATCTGGTCTATTACCCATCATCCAATACTTAGACTCCTTTTAATGCCTCACCATATATTAAATAATAACCCCTCTCCTCATTGTTGTGTAGCTTTGAAGAGGCTTCCTGCTGTGGGTCCCCAATACCTCACTAAATTAAGGCAGCAAGAGGAAGTTATGACCTGGCTGCAAAGCTTCCGTTCAAAGAAAATTACTTTAGAAGTTCATGGAAGCTGCTCTTCCAGACTTCATACCTCAGGGACTGGCCGAGAATAGCTGCTTGACCCAGACAGCCACTGTGACCCTGAATGTGGCAAAGATATGTCCAATTTTCAGGGACTGTCATTTCAAGGACCTTACCCTGGTAGAATCCTTGCCCCTTCCCCAAGCCAGCGCCTGCATCCAAAAAGTGTCTTGAGGTGGGGTGAGCAATTATGCAGTTGCTAGATGAGCCAAGGGAAGCTGCTCCCATTGATTCTAGCTCCTTCTTTCCCTGACACATGTTCACTTTAGGCCCCTCTACTTACTATGTCATTGGTCACAGTATCCTATAAAGCCAGGAAATGAGAGACTGGTATCCAACTGTTTAGGCCTACATTTTCTTCATCTACATGTGGGAAAAGAAAGGCTTACCTCCTAGGTCTGGCACAAGACTTTCTAGCCTCCTATTCTCCCTACCAGCAGCATTTCAAAAGCTACTTGCTGGGCCAGGGGAAGCCAGTGATTGGTCTCCGGTTATGCAAAAACACAGTGTAGGGCTGAGAATTGCCACTTCAAGCTACAGACAAGACAGTCCAGTCCCGTGACCCCTCTGCTCACACCAGGCTCACTCCTTGTCCTTCTTTCTCTCATTGCCATGTGAAGTGAAGCCACTCCCAGGAATCCCTTCGAGTCCTACCCCCGTTGTCACCACCTTCAGCCAAGCCCCAAGCCAGCCTCAGACTTCTCAGACCCTGACACCACTGGCTGTACAAGCTGCCCCCCAGGTAAGAGCCACCCAGGGAGCTGGACAGAGAACAATGAGCAAGAGCAAGGCATAGGAATGCCAAGATGGGGTAGCCATGGGATCTGGGAACTTCATGAGGCAGCACAGGGAAGGGGCTGTGGCTTGAGGGAGGGACTCCTCTACTAGGCACCCCTGGCCTTTCCCCTGCCCCAGATTAGGCCCACTGAGAAAAGTAGATGTTATTTGCCAGGTAATCTCCTTGGGTCCAGCAAGGGTTGTAGAGATCGCATTAACTCTTTATGCCGCAGGCTTTTCGGTTTCTCTAATGGCTAAATGAGTGGATACACTTGTCAGCCCCTCTAGTGGATGCCTGAAAGAGTTAATGCAGTGTTCACAGAGTTCTCATTTAGAGCCAGGGGACAGCCCTGGCACAGTTAGAAGCTGCCTCCAGGATCCTCCAGGAGTACTGAGCTCCCCGAGACCTTTCGCTACATGCACAGATCTCCTAGGCATCCATTAAGGGTAGCATTGATCGGAAATTCCCAGAGGCCTCTGTTGGCACTTGACCACTTGGTTACACCACCCCCTTGCTTCCTGGCCACAAAACACCGGTCCTGTGGACAAAGGCCCAGGGAAGGCCTGGGAGGCAGCAGACTGTAGTGGAAGAGGCCTGTACACACTTTACTGTTCTGTGAACAGGGCCATGCCCTGTCCTTGCTTTGGGTTGCTTCTCTGAAGGCAGGATAGTCTGATCTAGGCACCCCTTTCAGGGCTGGACCTTTGGCCAGGGCTTATCTCTTCCCCTACTTCATGCAGCCTTTTCCCCACTGCCTCAGAATGCTTTATTTGTGCTCAACTGAGTCTGAGAGACCCAGTGTTTGCGCTATCAATGTTGATTTTTTTATTTTTTCTTTTCTTTTTGAAATCTTGTTTGCTTTTGCAGGTCTTGACTCAGGAAAACTTAGCCACAGTTCTGACAGGAGTTATGGTTCCAGCAGGGGCAGTTACTCAACCTCTTCTTATCCCCATCAGTATTGCAGGTCAAGTGGCTGGTCAGCAGGGGCTGGCCGTGTGGACAATTCCTACAGCAACCGTGGCTGCCCTCCCAGGACTGACCGCTGCTTCTCCTACGGGGGGAATTTTCAAGCCACCTTTAGCCAGTCTCCAAGGTAACGGCAACTCTCCCCAGGACTGCACCAGGCCCCTCACCACCCTACACTACCATTCCTGCACATGGGCTTGCCATGTTGGACTCAGAACCTGCAGCTCACCCAGGGAAACAGCCCTGGAGTCTGGATCCAGTGTCCCAGGCACCCAGCCACAGAGACCCTGCACCAACTCAGGACTCTAGGCGATGACACCATGCTGGCCCAGCAGGCCTCTCTTACTTCAACCAGCTCTCTGAGACTGCCCCTCTCCCCCCACGCCAGAATTCACCCCATGACCAGCCTCCTGAGAAGGACTTCTCAAGAAGATTCGGCTTCTGGTTTTGAACCTACACATCTCCAGGCCCAAGGGAGGGGGGATGAGAGAAGTTGGCATGTGCTGCCCCCTGAAAGGATCAAGGGAATCACAGTTGCCTGTCCCCGCTCTGCCCCACTGCCCCAACCCCTTCTCATTCTTGTGCCAGATCCCTTGGGATTGGAGCTGCTCTGGGCTGCAACTAGGCATTTGAGCACCTGTGTCTCTGCCTTGCTCCATAGCAGCTGCCGTGCTGAATACCGCCCTTCCGGCACCCGTACAAGCTGCCCCACCGGTACAGGCCTCCTCGCCCGCCCAGCCCCGGCCACCAGCTCAGCCCCAGACGCTGTTCCAGACCCCTCCGCTGCTGCAGACTACGCCTGCCATTCTACCGCAGCCCACTGCCGCCACTGCTACTGCCCCCACCCCCAAGCCAGTGGATAACCCCCCACAGATCACCGTCCATCCTGCAGGCTTCGCATTTAGCCCGGGAATCGTAAGCTGCTGCCCTCACCCAGGGATGGACTGAATCTTGGGCCAAGGGTGGAACTGACAGGGGAGGAAGGAGGTGGAGGACCAGCCCCCCGAATATGGCTCTTTTCCAACACATCAGTGGAGATGGGCTCCCTCTGAAGCCTTCTCCTTGCAGCTGCCAGTCTATCCATCTCAAACAAGAGCAGACAACCTCTGCCAAGAGGGCTGGGCAAATTCTCCAGAACCTGAACCACTGGACCAGCCTTGGAGGATGGGATGATGTCTGGGGACTACAAACTTGTGAGCTGTCACTAAGGTGGAGCTAGAGGGTCACAGACCTGTGCCAGTGTTGGTCCAATGTGGCTCCTGGCTTGGCAGTGGAGTTGTTAGATGTGACCAAAATCACATCAGCTGCTCCAGTCTAGCCCTTCTACTCTCCTAGGCCTGGCCTGAAAGATTAACCAGATTTACTCTTCCATGGCCGTGGCCCACCATTCCTGGCTGACCCCCTGCAACCCCTAGCCCTAGATACTATTCAGCTAGTGGACATGGGCCTGCAGCCCACATTCATATCTGCCCCACATCCCTACCTCCCCACCCAATGCCCTGAGCCCTCTTCACTCTGCCTTGGGCTCTTTCTTGTCCCTTAGCCTCTGAGTAAGGTTCTTCTTCTACCCACAGATCAGTGCTGCTTCCATTGGGGGGCAGACTCAGATCCTGGGCTCCCTCACCACCACTCCAGTCATTGCCAACGCCATTCCCAGTATGCCAGGGATCAGCAGTCAGATCCTCACCAACGCTCAGGGGCAGGCAAGTGGTCAAAGCCAGGGCTGAAGGGTGGCAGCTGTGGAGAAGCTTAGCTGGGGGGCCAGAACTTGGGCTGAAGGTCATAGAAATTTAAACAGGGTGTCAGGCTGCTGTTCATATCTCCTACATGGCAACTCTCTGCTGATGCTGAAGCCAGGCAGGGGCATAGCCACCACTCTACCCTAGAGGTACCCACTCTAGTTTGAGTGAGCACCCACTTCATTTATGGAGCATCTGCTTTGTGGCCAGGCTCCTGCTAGGTGTTTTCTCATACGCCATCTCACTTCATTTTGAGTACAAATTTATTAGGCGACGATTTTTATTCCCACTTTATAGGGGAGAAGACTGAGGTTCAGAGAAGTTAAGCTGCATGGCTAAACTGTGACAGGGTAAAAATTCACGTCCAGGTCTGCTGACTCCGCACACAGACTTGTTTCGGCTCCATCACAGCTCTGGAGATAGAATAAAGGAAACAGCTCTTAGAGTGCGAATCCTTCACTTTACTGAGGAAGAAACTGAGGCCCAGAAGGGTTAAGTGATTCATCTAAGTCCCTTCCCCTGCCAGTGTAGAGAGTTGAGTTAGGGGAGCTGGACACTGCCCTCACACTTAGGGTCCCTGCCTTGTTTCCTCCTAGGTTATTGGAACACTTCCGTGGGTAGTGAACTCAGCTAGCATGGCAGCCCCAGCACCAGCCCAAAGCCTGCAGGTCCAGGCTGTGACCCCCCAGCTGCTGTTGAACGCCCAGGGCCAGGTGATTGCGACCCTGGCCAGCAGCCCCCTGCCTCCACCTGTGGCTGTCCGGAAGCCCAGCACACCTGAGTCCCCTGCTAAGAGTGAGGTACCAGGGCTGGGGTGGGGGGTGGGGCCAGGCAGTACTGTCTGGCATGGGCTGCCTGTCTCCAGATTGCGGGCAGGACAAGATTATTTTCTGAAGCCCATGGGAAAGCAGAGACTCTCCCCAAAGTGAGAGTAGGTCCCGGGGTAGAAAGCCCATGTGAGTCACATATGTTCTGCCCAGGGAAACAGCATCCCCCACATCCCTCTTCCACATACACCCAAAACGTGTCTGTGTGCCCTCAGAGGCCAGTGCCATTCTGAGAAGGTCAAGGAGGTGGTCAGAGTAAACTGGGTCTTAATCAGCTCCAGGGTAAACAAACTGCCAGAAAAGCCCTAGGAGGTTAGTTCTGCATCCCCTCTCTCTTCCCCCTTCATTTTTCCATCCCTCCGCTCTGCACTGTGGCTTTGATTATTCGTTTGTTTGTTTATTCTAGGAGCAGTTTTTGAGGGCCTACTATATCAGGTGCTGAAGATATAGAGCTGAATAAGATGCCCTTCCTAGCCTTAGGTAGCCCAGCATTGAAAGCAATTACAAGACAGAGCCTGACAAAGACTATATGATAGGGGCATGATAAGGGAACCCAGAGAAAGGAGCTGTCGACGGACTGGGGAACACTGAACTAAGCTAAAGGGATGAGTTGGATGAGAGAGAATGCTACCTTTAGGAAATCACAAGAAGTATAGCACTCCAGAGCAGAAGTTCTCAAACCTGACTGTGTCAGAACCACCTGGAGGGCAGATTCCCAGACCTCAACCCAAAGTTTCTTATTCAGTAGGTCTGAGGAGGGGCCCAAGAATTCCCCTTTCTAACAAGTTCCCAGCTAATGTTGAAGCCCAAGGTTCTCAAATGTGGTATGCTGCTTCCCAGCTTGTGAATAACCTCTTAGCTTCATCTATAAAACAGAGATTATAAGAGGACCAACTGCAGAAGGTTATGAGTGTTAAAGGATATACTACACATAGGCAATTAACACCCCGGTACACAGAAAGCACTTGAAAAACGGTGTTTTATTATCACTATTATTAGCTAGTAAAGTGTAGTGAGGGAGTCGTTAGCAGAGAAATGGCTGATTAGATTGGCATTAAAAAAAATTCCCTTTGTTATCCAGGGATAACAAGAATGGACTGTGGTGATACCTGAGTCGTTAAGGAGGCAGCTTAAACAGTTCTCGCAAGAGACAAGGCACTCTGAACTAAGGCTAAGGCCCTGGGAAGGGAGAGGAAATGGACTTGAGAGCTATCGGGAGGTAGACTCCAGGAAATAGGACCCATTCTAGAGAAATTTGAACTTTTCAGGAAGCTCTTTAAAAAAAAATACTAAAAATACTAATTTCATTTATTTATACTTTCTTTTGATTATAAATGATAAATGATTTTTATAAAAATTCCAAGAATGTGTGTAATATAAAAAAGTAAAAATCCCTTCTAATTCCACCCCTAAAGATGACTTCTGTTGACAACTTGTTTTATATGCCTCACGATTTTTTCCCTGGAAAGTCATATGTATTTTTTAAAGAAATTATTCTATAAAACTTTTTTCCACCTGATTTTTTTTTTTCACTTAGCACTATGAGTCAGTTCTTTCCATGTCAGTAGTTAAGAGATTACTTTATTCTTTTTAATGGCTGCACAGTATCTCCTTGTAGGGAGGTCCCAGATGTCATTTGCTGGTTCCCTATTAATGGACACTTGGGGCCTGGGAGGCTCTAGAATTAGGTTTCTCCTTGAGGGCAGAGATTTGAAAGCAGTTATCCTAAGGACAGACACTTGCTGGGACTTTGACTAAGTATACTGAACCTTTCTGAGCCTCTGACCTTCCTGTTTTACAGGTGGCTATGAGACTCTAGCATGGTGGGTCAAGTTGCTGTGCTTATTTTGGAGGTCATTATCATTGGGTGGGCGCTGATAGGTAGCTTTTAGTTTTGCTTTCTGATGGGACACAGGTGGGAGTGTGCTGGGTGAATGTAGATTCATGCCCATTTTGGCCCTGCCTCTGGTCTATGCAGGGACTCCAACACCCTGAGGTGGGCAGGTGGGTAGTAGGGGCTTGTTGGCTCTCTTCTTATAGATGCAACCCATCCAGCCTACGCCAGCTGTGCCCCAGCCTGCTGTTGTCATCGCCAGCCCAGCCCCAGCGGCCAAGCCATCTGCCTCTGCTCCCATCCCAATTACCTGCTCAGAGACGCCCACTGTCAGCCAATTGGTGTCCAGTAAGTGGCTCCTGGAGGAGGTTGTGGAGAAGGGGAGAGGCATTTATTCGGACATCTGACCTCTTTAGAAGCTGCTCTCCTTAACAGACTTCCTGGAGTTTAAACTGAAAGGATAAATACCCAATGCCAGGGATTGGCTTTCTTATTCCCATTCCTACTGAGCTGGATTCTAGCATGATTATAGTGGAGGCTGCTTCTCTGAGAAGCCTAGCCATTGGCTGTCTCTCCTGTGATCTCTCACCTGGTATTTGAGGAATGTGTATGGCCAACAGATGTGCTTGGGGGCCAGGAATAGGGAGAATGGGGAGGGTCAGCAGTTAGAGCTGGAAGAATTTGAAAACGTACCTCTACCTCCAGACAGATTGGTCCAGGCCCCTTTCCCTCCATCTTGTTTGTCTTGGGAACAGGGTTAATTAAGGTCTTAAGGGTGTACTGGCCTTTTGCTAAATGTCCTCATCTTTCTGCACCAGTCCAGGACAATGGGCTAGATAAGCAGTGATGATTATCTGTTTTACACACTCACCTTTGGTTTTTTTCCTCTGGCCTAGAGCCACATACCCCAAGTCTCGATGAAGACGGGATCAACTTAGAAGAGATCCGGGAGTTTGCCAAGAACTTTAAGATCCGCCGGCTATCTCTGGGCCTCACTCAGACCCAGGTGGGTCAGGCTCTGACAGCGACGGAAGGCCCGGCATACAGCCAATCAGCCATCTGCCGGTGAGTAAGGCTACCTGGGCAAGGTCTGTTCCTATACAGGCATCTGGTGCCACTTGGCATTCACAGGGACCTGGGTTTCCAACCCCTTCATTTTCCCTTGTTCCTAAAGGTAGATATGAATACCTGGAGTAGCCAAAGACTGAGTAGGTCCTTCCGAGGGAGGACCCTCTGATATTTATCCTCCAATCCTAAGCATTTTATACAGTCTTTTGCTGGCAGAGATTTGAAAGCAGTTATCCTAAGGGCAGACACTAATCCATTCAAGAATTCTAGAAGGAAAGGAGTACAGCTTATGAAATTAGTCACAAAGGTGGGAACTTCAGTTCTCGCTTGGCTCTCAACTATACCCCACTGTCACCCTTATCCTGATCTCATTTCACCGCCTTATAAGGCATGACTCTAAAGTCATGTAGCTGATTTTTCTGTGTGCAGTGTACAAACTGGTTCTGGTGCCATTATAATAGGAGGGGTTGCAGAGGGTTTCAAATAAGAATGAGTGCATGGCTCAGGGATGGCCGAAAAGTTTCATCTGCCTTCCAATTCCATAGATAGACTAGGGTGCCTATTAGACTCAGTGCCATGTTGAGAATTCTATAGTCACATTCGGGCTCAGCCAGAAAGAGTAGTCCGACTTAGAGTTGCTGCTGTGAGAGTGAAACTGGAGGAGGACAGCACTCACAACATCCATTTGCCGTTTCTGGAGACCTCTCAAGTGTGACTCCTCAAAGGACCTCATTCATTTGGGTGTGAAAGTTCTAGACTGGTTGTTCACAAAGCAGATGCACTGTTATCAGTACACTACTAAACTGAGACCATGGGAATAGTCCCTCTGTATGACCTGGGATACAAGACAGTCTGAGGAGTCTGGGTTTGACCAAACCAGGGGGGTCTTGATGGGGGTGGGGAGGGGAACATGAATACAGTCTCACCAGCCCTGAGGAGCAGCCCCTTGAGGAGAGTGCTTACACCCAGGTGTGAGGAGTAAGACACTCTCACTGTTCCTTTCTGGGCTTGGGTCACCTACAGGTTCGAGAAGCTGGACATCACGCCCAAGAGTGCCCAGAAGCTAAAGCCAGTGCTGGAGAAGTGGCTGAATGAAGCTGAACTCCGGAACCAGGAAGGCCAGCAGAACCTGATGGAGTTTGTGGGAGGTGAGCCCTCCAAGAAACGCAAACGCCGCACCTCCTTCACCCCCCAGGCCATAGAGGCTCTCAATGCCTACTTCGAGAAGAACCCACTGCCCACCGGACAGGAAATCACTGAGATTGCTAAGGAGCTCAACTATGACCGGGAGGTTGTGCGGGTCTGGTTCTGCAATCGGCGCCAGACGCTCAAGAACACCAGCAAGCTGAACGTCTTTCAGATCCCTTAGGGCACAGCCCCCAGCCCTGTGTTCCATCCAGCACTTTGTATTTGTCCCTTAGCAACCAGCTGCAGTCACGACTGTGACAGCACCTGTCAATCTGCCACGTGTGGCTGTGCTTGTTTTGTGTCTTGAGACTCCACCGTGTGCATGTGCGTCAGCTGCCTTCCATCTGTCCCCCACATATCGCACATTGTGGGGAGGGCAGAGAGGCTCACTGAGAGTGTTAGTCTCGGGGCTGGTCATGCCAAGGGGGGGGATTTGGGGTGTCACTTAAAGAAGCACTTTGGTAACATGGTTTTTGAAGGATGAATGCTGGTTGGGAACCAGAAACTCCCCATGTTTGGGGCAGGGCTGCAGCAGCCCCTGAGAACTGACCATTAGCTCTTGTTTTCAGTGGCATTCTTTTTCCACCCTCTCTTTTCCTTTGCTCCTCTGTGTGAGCGTTGCAGGTGCAGCAGCTTGTCCAGGAGAACCACAACCTCAACCCCAATTGCCTGCAGGCACACTGTCCCCTGAAAGGACCCAAGAGACACAGTTCTGAAAGGTGTGATGTGCTGCTCAGAAGGCCAGACTCAGTGTCTGCCTTGACCTCAAGTTAGAAGGTTCCACAGTCCTGGGGCCAGAACATGTCATCTCTTCTCCCACCTCTCTCTGGTTCCTTTGGGGGAAAATTGCACTGAAGCAGAACCTTTTCTTTTGTAATCCATTTGGAAGGAAACAGCAGTGAATTCTAGCTATCTTGGAATTGATCTGGGTCTGTGGCAGGTTAGGAACATAGTAAATAAGGTCATCCTCCCAGATTTTAATCTAAACTCTGTTAATGACCATCTCCCCCTGCCTGCCCCCCCCCCCCCACACACACAAACAGTGTAGGTTAAGGAACTTGTAGCCTGGAAAATCTCACTGCCCACATAAGCAGGTACTTTGGAGAAAAATGAGGAAAGGAATGCTGACTCTTTTTCTTGTCCTTGCACTCTCCTCAACCTAGGACTGGGGCCTTTTAAGAAGGGGCAAATTAAACAATAAATCAGATAGCAAGGTCCTAGGGGAATGGCCAACATCTGGAAAGAGCTGATGGCAGTCCAGGAAGGTCTCTTGGAGAAGCTGACTTGATTCAAATTTTCTTTATAACTTTAAGCCTTGGATACTGGAAGAGAAATCTTATTTCGTCCAGAGTCTTAGATCCTGTGTTTGTGTAAGCGATACCCCCAGTGTTCCACTGAACCAAGAATACCGCTGCAGCAGGATGGGTTTTGCCTCTAGAGAGGGTAACTATGGCACATCGGGGGTTAGCATCTCATCCGAGCTGCTAAGTAAGTTTCCCAGCCTCACTGCGGCTGGACAAACCCTGGAATTCAGCATGATCCTCCATGAAGTCAGGAGAGCTCTAAGAGGTTTCTTAGATAAGCCCAGCCTTGCTGTGTAGACCATCCCTAAAGGGCCACAAGCCACAGGGATCAGCCACCCCCTGTCTTCACTACTCTTATCCTTATGCAGCCAGGTCTCCAGCAAATGTTCTCCACTGTACCTTACATGATACACCCTGAGGAAGTGACTGCTAGGCAAAGGCACGTCACTGCCTCTGCTGGTCATTGGTACAGCCACCTCCTAGTCTAGCTTCCTCTGGAATGCTGCTTCCTTTCCTGCCTACAACTGATCCCTCCCAGGCCCTACAGTGCCAGCGTGGCTACCTTCTTGGTAGTCCTGCCAGTGAAAGGACAGTTGTGTGCCAAATTGCCACACACACATACTCCCACTCCACTGCACTGGGACCAAGCAAATCTGGCAGAGTGTAGTAGGAGTGAGGAAGCAGGTGTGAGGAAGGCTGCCCCAGCCTTCCAGGAGAGAATGTCTCCCAGGGGAAGGCTCCACACTCAAGTTCAAGGGTTATCGACCTGTTTCAATGAGATGATATGCTCACTAGGGAGAGGCATTATAAACAAGTTTTCAGTAATAAAGTACAGGGTTAAGGATTCAGTGATCTATACTTCGATAAATTAGAGAGATACAGGTTTTCACCCTCAAATACTTGCATTCAGATATGCCTTCTTTTGGGGGGAGACAAGTGGGTCACAGCTGGTGCTTTGGGAGTAGCATGTAATTCAGGGTGTGTCCATAGCAGTGGATATGCAGGATACCACCTGCCCTGTGTCAGAGCAGGAAAAAGATAATGAACTGCTGGTCTAAATTAGGTATGACCAATGCTTTCTCAGCTCCTCCCTTGTCTAAATCTATCTTCCTAAGGCTGGGTTAGAACTAAATCATTTTCTCCTCTGCAGAAAGGATTGGTAGGTCTTTCAGAGGAATGATACCAGCGTCAGAATATTTGTAGGCTGAATTCCCCAGGCAGCAGGGTGCAGGATGACCCTGAAGTGTGCCCAAAGCAGAACTCACCAGCCTGTGATCTTTGCTCCTGCTTCCCCACTGTAGGGCTCCCAGGAAGCAGCTGTGGCCCTGAAGTGGGTTTTCTGTTTTTGTTTTTGGTAGCATCAGGCTCTAAAGGGAGTTGATATAAATTTTGTTTTGAAAGCACCTTTCTGAACTTAAAGCCAGAGCTCAGTGGCTCCTTTGCTGTGGAAAGGCAGGAGAAAGAGCAGAACTGGTTTTACTGTTTGCATGTGGATTTTTTTGTTTTCATTTTAAATGAAAGAAAGACCAAAACTTTTTATGTCCTGGTGAATTAGCTGGGACCTTTGACCCTGTACTACACATGGTATTTTATTCAGGTGGGGTCCAGGGAAAGAATTTGGCCAAATGGATTGAGGAACACATTTGAATTCAGAATGAAAGACCCTGACATTTTTGTGTTCTTAGAAATCCAGTCACCTTCCTATGCCTAGATTCCTTTCCTGTCTCAGAGGCCAGGCTCTGACACTGAGGTTCTGGCTGGCCTCTGGACATGGGCAAAACTTGCTGAGGACTAGAGTGAGGGAAGGGGAGGGGGAGAAGCACTTGATGTAGTCATGTGGAATAAACAGTATTTTTCTTTTGTCCTGGTCTGCCGTTTCTCCTTCACCTCTCAGGGTGGGGATATAAGGAACTCATGTCAGAGGCCAAGAACTCGTGTCAGTGAGCTGACTTTGTAGCTTGGAAAATACCATTGCAAAAGGGTGAAGGTCAGTGCCACGGACTCCTACTTCAGATGGCCCTGTCCCCAGTCCTCCAGCCACAACCCTCTCCATGGGGTGCAGGGTCAAGAGGATATGCCCTTTCTCTTTCTAGACTACCCTCCTAATACCTAGGACCTCAGAACATCTTGCCAAGCCCCCTTTCTGGCCCGTTTTCTCTGGGTCCTGACAACAGACTTGCTGTTGGTATGTATATTCCCAGGCCTAAGAAGTGCCCGAGGGGCAGCTGTTTGTCAGAGAGCTGGGTGGGCAGAGCTTGGGTATGCAGCCTGGAGTGTCTATACATATACACAAAACCTTTAGCAGTGTGAGATGGGGCTGCACAGAGAAGAGAAGGCAGTCTGTATGCTGGGGCCCAGGACTGGGGAATATTCTAGCATAGAATTTCAAGGAGTCTTAAAAGTTTAAATTCAAACCTGGCCTTCCAGGTTGCTACGAAGGTACATTTAACATTATAGGTGGTTAGATCATTCACAATTAGCCTAGTTTATACTTGATAAAATTTAGATATATGGTAAGTGTATCTTCAGTTTTGCTCTTCCCCAGGCCTGCAAATGTTAGAGGCAGGCCTGATACTTGCATTTAGAGCGGCTATAATAAGGGTCTCTCTCTTTGCTTGTCTACCTCCCAGAAGTAGGGTTCATGCCATGCTCCCATATGACCCTCCTCCTTCCCTCCTCCACCTACCTGATCTTGAGGTCTGGGCTACATAATCTAAACGGGTGGGAGCAAGGGATCACCTTTGATTCTACCCAACCAGCATTTCTGAGGCAGGCACTGTGCTGGGTTCTAGATCACACTCTACCACACCACCTCCACCCAAAGGACAATAGATATCTAAGATTCTGATGTAAAGCTTAAGGATTAGAGGAGCTTACAGCACTCTGAAATAATAAGGCAAAAAATTAAACAGAAGCCAACATTCACCTCTGCATAGATCTCACAACCCTAATATTAGTTGCCCACACTAGGCTGTGATTCCTCAGTACCCAAGCCAGGAGCACAGAGTAGGTGCTTGATGACTGAATGTATTTCCTATCCTCTCCTTCAAGGAAAAAATAAGAGCTGAGACCCTGACTTCAAGCTACTAGGAGAAAACAGATACAGAGGGTTCTGCTTAGCTATGCAAGATTTAGAAGGTGATATGTGGGAGTGAATGGAATCTAGGTAGCAACTGGCCCTAACTGGAGAGAGGCGGCTCCCACCAGAAGATTCAGTGGAGGCTGTTATCTCTGGCTCAGACCAATTGAGTATGGTTTCTGGCAGTTAGCCCAGGAAGTTTTAAAGGAAGAGCAATGAGTTTGTGGAGAAACTTTAGTTTCTATTATCAGGTCTAGGATGTACTTTTGGGTTTCTGGACCCAATTGCAATGTATGTATTGATGAGTGTGTGTGTGTGTGTGTGTGTGTGTGTGTGTGTGTGTGTGTGTGTGTAGGCTTCTGCACACCAACAAGCAATTCTTGGACACCAGTGGTAGGGTGTCCAAAAAGTCAACTCGATTCTGACACTATCTATCTGGAGATAGTATTTGATTCTGCAGATAAAGGTCTCGGTCCCACAAGACCGTCCTCCACTTCAGACACTATATCCTGTGCTTCTGACCAACCAACTGCATATTGGAGGCACTAATGACTGCTCCCCCCCCATCTCAGGATGCCAGTCACAAGTTCAGGTTGTTACCTGTGATTCTGACTAAAATCAGAGGTTCCCACAATCCCCTCCTTGGATTTGATTAATTTGCTAAAAAGGCTCACAAAACTCAGGAAAACTGTTTACTTATTAGATTACAAAGAATATTAAGGATGCGAATCAAGAGCCGGACTTAGACATACATAGAGAGAGGTCCTGAATAAAGGGCCTTCTGTCCTTGTGGAGCTTGGGGCCTGGCACAGTAGCACTAGTAAGTGTTCTGGTTCCCCAACTTGATTCCTTCCTTTTGGGTTTTTATGGGGGCTTTATTACATAGGTATGATCTTAACTCATTGGCCGTTGGTGATTAATTCCACCTGTAGTCCCTCTCCCTGACCCGGAAATCAGCAGGTAGCGCTAAAGTTTCCAACCCTCCATTCACGGTTGGTTCCCCTGGTGACCAGCCCCCACCCTTAGGTGCTTTCCAAAAGTCACCTTCATTAACATAAACCCAGTTGTAGTGAAAAAAGGCTTATTATAAAAAAGAAGACACCCATTTAACTTTTATGGCTCAAATATTTCACAAAATTGCATCACAAAAGTTTCTCCCAGGGCTCTTAACTCTCAGGAGATTCCAAGGGTTTGGGGAGCTGTGAGCCAGAAACTGTGGATGAAGACCAAGTATATATCAGAAGTATATGTTGGTCATCCAAATGACCAGATACATATGTTAAATAAACAAAAATTCAACTGAGTAAATTTGAAGATTTGATTGGCTTTATTCAATGATTCACGAAATTGAATCATTGCAAAGAGAAGAGTTGGGCAAGGGAGCTATTAGGGAATGAAAAGAAAGGATTTTTTTTTGGACAAGGACATCTTTTCTTTAGGGGAAGGAAAGGTTTTCATCATGTAGATTGTCTTGCCTCTTCTTTCTAAGAGGATGGAGAGGGCCTCTGTGATAGATTACCTTTCCGGTGCTTGACCGGAAAATTCCAGATTGGTTAAGGACAATTAAGATTATATTTCTGGGAGAAGTTAAAACTGCAATTTGATCAGATGTAAAATCTAAGTTTGCTATCGTGGGATTTAGCACGTATTACATCATTCGAGGCCTGCAGTTTTCTCTTTAACATATATTTCTTATAAGTCACGATATTACAGATGTTCAATGTGCTATGGAGGGCTGCGTAGGGGGAACTAACCTTTTATGAACTAGAGAAGATTTGGGCTGGTTTCTGGACTAGTAATGAGAGTTGAAGGGAACCTGAAGTTGCTTGGGACTGTGTAGTTGTGAAAACTTTTGATTTATTTTTCTCTCAACTGCAGGGTCATTCAAAGAAGTCAGACTCGGCCCCACAGGCTGTCCATACGGGATGTAGGAAGATGTAAAAAGTTAAAGTTAAATGGTCAGTCCCTCAGAAAAGTCTGCATGGATAATGGTTTCTTCCTTTACCTAGAGGAAAATGCCTAGTGATTGACCTAGGAACCAGCAACAATCACTTACTCAATTGACTTGAGTAAGTGAGTGAGAAGAGAAGCCTAAGGGATGGATGGGTGCTGATCCAGGGAGCTTGAGCTCTCAAATCATTGCATTTGATTTGTCTTAAGAGGTAGGCAGGATAGGTGCTAGGAGCTCCTTTTTGTCAATCATAATAATACCTAATGCCCACTGATCACTAACTATATATTAGGCACTAGTCTAAGCACTCAACATGCATTATTTTACTTCTTAGCATAATTTTACAAACTAAGAACTATTATTATACCCATTTTACAGATAAGGAATTGAGGCATAGAAAAGATGAGGAATCTACTTAGGATTGCTTTCCTTGTGAGCAGCAGAACTAAGTCTTGTACCCAGGTAGGTGGGCCATCTCAAGTGCCTGTGTGCTTAACCTTACCCCATACAGGGTGAGATCTAGGGATTGCTATCTTTCCTGATCTTTTTGGTAGGATTTCCACATTTCCACCTACCAGGGTAAACCCTGCTATGTTCCATATAAACAGTATAGTTTCAGGACCTAATCTAGGGAAAAGCACCCTTCACAATGAGGCTCAACTTCACCTAATGGTCTAGAACAGTGGTCCCTAACCTTTTGCCGCTAGGGACCAGTGCTCCTATGAAAATCTAATGCTTGGTGATCTGAGGTGGAGCTGAGGTGGTGATGCTAGTGCTGGGGAGTGGCTGCAAATACGGATGAAGCTTCACTTGCTCGCCTGCTGCTCACCTCCGGCCATGCAGCCCAGTTTCTAACAGGCCACTGAGAGGTACCTGTCCATGGCCCCAGGGGTTGGGGACCCCTGGTCTAGAATACTGAATGTGAAGCTCTGTGCCACGGGTGCTCTGGTTCATTAGTCATATTTATTATGTTAACAAGAGCCATGATTTTTGTCACGGGATGAATTTATGGATACAAAAATTTGGTTTATTGATAGGTGTTGCTGGATTCTCAGGGAAACACTGGTGATCTTTTCTTGGAGGCAGAGCATCCAGGGCTGCCCCTGGAATCCCTGTTTCCAGCCCTACCACTCTAAATTACTGTTACATTGAAGAAGGGAGAGGAAGGAAAAAGTCTTCTCTTCCCAGTCATAGAATTTCCTCAGGGATAATTGGGCTTAAGAACATAAATTTCAAGGCTGATCTGCATTCTAATTAGGTGCTTTGGAGCCACCTTTCATTTCACCTGTTTATTTCAGAATTAATTAGAATTAAGGTATGGAAAACCTTTGTGAAGTTTTTATTTTGGTTCAGAATTTAAACACAGGCTCAAACATTTCCAAGAAATACAAGTCTGTCTTTTTCTAAACATTTCCCAGAGGAAAGGGCTCCTTTAGATTCCCGGATATGGCACAGTTATCTCTCCTAAACATCTAATTTCAATATTCTTTGTTTTGTTTTAAATCTATTCTCTTTGAGCTATTTTTCTGCATATGAGGAAACACGCTTCAACCAATATTCCTTCATGGGCACAATTTTCTGAAATTTCAATATTCTCATCTCTACAAGGTTCAAATTCACCTCTGAAAAGGATAGGAAGCAGATCATTTTTAGGTTATAACCATCCACAGGGACAGGGTGGTATGATGGTTAGATGCCCAGAGTGCAAGGTCAGTCAGTCAGACTTTACCGTTGTCTAGCTGGGTGACCCTGGACAAGCTAATTAGTTTTTCTAAGCTTCAGCTTCCTTATCTATGAAATGAATCTAGGGTGATGTGAGGATGAAATGAGGTTATATACATAAAAACACTCAGTTAGGGCTTGGCTTTTGGGAAGAGCTCAGAAAATATGAGACTGTCATTATTATTAGATACTATTTGCTCTGTAGTTCCTAGGAACTTGTACTACCAGCAGGGAGGCATCACCATAGACAAAGCCCAGCTAAGAGAAGCAAGGACCTGGACTGTAGTTCCTGCCTTGGCTGCACATTTATGTAATATTTGTTACATATTCAATAATATATATTTTTGTTATGAGGCACAATGATGAAATAATCACCCATGGACCAACCATTGAACTTAAGTAAACTATTACCACTGTTGAAGCTACTTTTGAGTTCCTCCCTTAGCCCACTCCCCTGCCTTTCCTTAATGTGATCTAGGGTTGTGTTTATCTTTTTATTCTTTTTTAAAGAAATGTGTATATAGTTCCCCAAATGATACATTGCTTAATTTTGCTGGGTTTTGATCTCTATAAAGTGATGCCACACTATATGAAGACTTCGGCAATTCCTCCCCGTAATTCTAAGATTGATTTATTCATGTGTTTGAGTGTAGCTTTATTCATTTTCACTGCTGTATAATATTCTATTGTACTCCAGTTTATCCTTTTTCATGTTGGACATTTGTTTTGTTCTGTTTTGCTGCTATAAATAACGCTTCCATGAACATTCTCATACAAGTCTCCTGGTATGTTTGTGCAAGAGTTCTCTAGGGTATACATGTAGAGTGAAGCTGCTGAATCACAGAATAATTTTCAGGGTAATTCCTAAAGAGGTAGTCTGCTTGATCGATCTGCCCTCTTTTAGTCTCAGTTTCTTCATATTAAAAAACAAAACGGATTAAATAAGACAATATATGTTAAAATACTACTAAAACCACAAAATACCAAACAATATGTTAATATTTTTAGATAGGATAATAACAACCCAATCTTAACAGAGAAGTAGAAATGGGCTGGTGGAGACTGGAGTTTAGTCAACATTTATTGACTAATTATTTATGTGGCATCTTGGCACTTTATTTAATCCTCACAAGAATTTAAGGAGAAGAAATTATTTTCACTAATTTATGGATTAAAATATTGAGGCTCAGAGATGTAGTTACTTGCCCAGGAATATGCATCTAGTGATGAGCTGTTGTTCAAACAAGGCACGGTTCTACCTAATAGATATTTTAAATACCCCAGATACAATGCTTGAACACAAAGGATTTTGATTATGTCAACGTAAGAAATGTCCAAACCTGTAGGGAATTTTAATGAGTTTATTTGAGCCAAATGGATGACAATTGCTGGAAAACATTAAGAAAATGTTCTGGAGATTGGTAGTTTTGCAGTTTATTTTATACAGTAGAATCGAAGGAGACGTAGGGAGGTTTCATTGGTGGTAGATTAAGGCAGCAGGAGAAAGCAGAGTGAGGAAATCTGTAGGATTGGGTAAAAAGTAAAACAGAAGAACACACATTTCTTTTACATTGGTGGGTACAGGAGTTAATAACTAACATTTACAACATAGAGATGGTATGTGGGAGACAAGATAACCATAAGGGGTTCTGTGGTCTTGTGCTGGTGCCTGAGGGGTCTGGGAAAAAGGGGTACTCTGACTTTCCAAGGGTATGTTATCTTAGGGGCAAAAGCACAATAAAGAGGCTTACTTAAGGTAAAGACTGATCTTTGTCAAGAAAGCTACAAGCCCAGGATGTGACTAACCACCACGACTTTTTAGTTAGAAATTTTTATGTTCAGACCATCCTATGTGGTTACGTTTGGGCTCTGAGTTTGTACAGCTCGTCATGCTGGCCTCCCATGAGCTCGTCAGATTTAGAATGTGGCCCCTTTTTCTTCCACAATTATGAAATCTCTCTTTTAGTCTCTGAGCCTAGGTACTTTACCCACAGGCACATGTTTTGAGATAAAACTGGCTCAAAGGAAGAAAATATGGCTTGAAGAAATACTGAATGTCACAGGAATGCACCAAGACTTGGATGCCAGGGCTTTTTAAGGTAAGAAGAGAGGTAAGCCTAGAGCCTTCGAAAGAGAAGCCTGTGGCTGAAACTGGGTGTATGCTGTCAACTTCATGTCAACCTTTTTTCTCTTTCCTTTTTAAAATTCAATAACATATATGTCCTAATGAATGCAGGAACTATGCTAGGAAATATTTAGAACATAAGCCTGAAAAAGACTTATTCTTTAGGCGATCACAGTATAGTGAAAAAGGCAGATATATACAATATTTTAATTCAAGGCAGACTGTAAAAAACTCAATAATGTAATAGAAAAATGAACCAATACTTTCACATATAGGCAATGTCTTGTAGTGAAAATGTCAGGCTCCGAAGGTGGCATGCTAATTTAGCTCTGGCCAATTTAAGCTCTTAGCCTCCTCTCCTTATTGGTAAGATAATTACCTTTAATATTATAATTCTAATTCAAGATTGTCTTAAAGATTACTGATAATGTACTAAAGTTCCTGATATATAGCTAATTCTCAATAAGCAATGGGCATTATTATTTAATCCTCAAAGTAGGAAGGTGGAGCAGGTATGGTCAGCCCCACATTTCAAATGAGGAAGCTAAATATCAGTGAGATTAAGCAATTATGCTGAAGTTACCCAACTAGTAAGTGAAGACGCCAGCCCAAATCCTGATCTTTAGACCTCCATCTTTTAAAAAACCACACTTTCACCTGTCTTATGCTTTCATGTTCAAATGCATTAGGAAGAATGAAGATAAGATGACTACAGAAAGAAGCGGCACTTTAGTACAGTCTTGACCTCCAGAGAGGTACGTTTAAGGGAAGTATTCCAGGAGCAAACAAACGCACGTACGGAGCATTTGGGAAACGGTCAGGAGTCCTCCAGGGTGGGGTGTGTGTTCCGTGAGACTAGAGCGAAGGCTCCATCTACGCCTCAGGGTGCCGACTTGGTACTTGCTGGGTGGCAGGACGCAGGTAGCCACATGGAGGGACGTTTAAACTGAGACACCTTAGGCATGCCAGGTTGTCTCCCGGATCGCCCAGCCCATCTTCGGGGCGGGGAGCGGCGGAGCGTAGCTAGCCTATCATCATCGCCAAGGCCGACGAAGTCTCTTTTTCATTGGTGAGTAACCAGGTGACGTCACGTTCGGCGGACGCGCAAAGAGAGAGGACGCCATGATTGGTTGGCGCTGGGGCGGCTGGCGGTGGAGGAGCCTGGCGAGTCCAGCTTTCAAGCCCGTGCTGAACCTTCTCCTTATATATATCGAGGCCTTGGCAGGCTGCGGAGGGCAGGGAGTGAGCTGGGAGGAAACTTGGATTTAGTTTTAAGGGTTGAACGGAAGTGATTGGGGGCCGACCGGAAGCGAGGCCTGGAGGGGAACGGGAGCGGGTGCCGGGAGGGAGGGGCTCCCTGCAGAGGGGGCGGAGGAAAAGGTGCGAAAGCGGTGTGGGATCGCGGGTTAGGCAGCGGGTCGCTGCTACTGGTCTGTTTGGGAAGCAGCAAGTGACCACCACAAGCAGAAGGGGAGAGCCCAGAGAGTAGGAGTGTGGGATCTGGGGCTGCCTCTGGGCAGTCTGGAATAATTGAGAAAAAGGGCCCTCGCGCGGCTCCAGGGAGCTGCGTAGGAGAGATTTTGGAAGTCAGGGCAACCCAGAACAAGGAGCCAGGGTTACGAGAGATTCGGTTTGCAGGTAGTGCATGTCGGGCTTGGGGTGGCTCGTGGGTACTGTGTGGGAGATCTTGGTTTGGAGATTTCTACAGTCTTGCCCTCGTTGGGTAGAATCACACTACTCACCTTTGTACAAGAAACGGTGTCTCCTGGGGCAAGGAAGGGGCCACGATGGCCTGGGCTCTGAAGTTGCCTCTGGCGGATGAAGTGATTGAATCCGGGCTGGTGCAGGACTTTGATGCTAGTCTGTCGGGGATCGGCCAGGAACTGGGTGCTGGTGCCTATAGCATGAGGTGAGTGAGATTTTCTTAGACCTTGCAACTGCTGAATAACAAAGGCAGGACCGAGAATAGGGGTGGTTGTTGAGGGGAAGGAGTGTATAGAGTTCAAGAAGCTGTCTGCGGTTAGGGAAAGGGATTTGTTTCTTTTGTTGTTTTGAGTAGTGAGTATTGTGGGAGAAAGGGAACAAGGGATTATATAGTCTGTGTCTCGTCTCTGCAGGGTCAGTGGAAGAAGGAAGAATGACCTTTGATTAGCAACCAAATGAATGTTGAGAGGCAGTTGTGCCTGTGCGGGAGACTTGTAGACTGATGGTGTGTGTGTATGTGTGGATAGGTTGGACTGACTGAACTTGTGTGAAGAGGCCACATTGAGCATCTGAAGGATGTCCAGGGAGTTGGGAGCTGGGTGGTAATGGTGAATATTGGTTAACTACTTTTTGGAAGAAAATGTGAGAACTTGGTGAAGGTCACATATCTTGTATGTTAGCCTGTTTTAAGGCTTTATCTAATTCTAGGGTTTCTGACTTTTGAAACAGCTGTGAAATGAAAAAGCATCAGAAAACTTTTAGATGCTTCTAGAACTTTACATATCAAGCCAAATGTTAATAGTAAATAATAGTAAATAAAAATATCCTTTGAAAGCAGCATAACTTTCCCATGTAATTTATTTGCATGCATTAGCTACTTCATTCCCCTAATGTGATTTGTTTCATTTATGAGATGTGCAAGAATAATGTCTGGGAATGTTGAAACATCTGCATCTTAGGGTTAGATGGAATATATTTGGGTTTCTAAATGCATTATAATGTTTAATCTAAATGAGTAAAATAGTCTTTAGAACGTAACACTATAATTGGGTTTAGGGGTGTATAGGGGAGAGATGCATTTTATGGAAAAAATGGACAGATTGCATTCTGATAGTGAGATCCTTTAAGAGTTACGTGACATAAACCGCCTTTATCCCTGTGAAAGTGACTTTCCTCACTGAAGTAAAATAATGAGTTAGAACTTAATAGTCTTAGGAATCAGCTTACAGTCAGAATAATAAAGGCTATACATATTTTAGTGATTTTCAGGGAAATCTATCACAATACTCGTAGTCTTGAGAAATTTAACTCTAGTTTTGCCTGTCCTTGTTTACATAAGTTTGGCCATAAAAATAGATATTAACTTGGTCTGAAAGTAAATGTCTGGATCCTGAGCTTGCATGTCATAATTTGACATAATATTTGACGATTTATGCTATTTTTCATGTGAAGATTACCACAGCAAAAAGTTTTTTTTTTTTTTGTCTAGGTTATCAGAGTTTGGGATGGAGATAATTAAATATAACTCTACTTGTTATAAAAATAGTTGACATTGTCAACATTCACGCATCTACTATGTACTTTCTCTACCATGTGACCTTACACTGATAAATGCTTTCTGTGTCATACCTTGAGCGGTTTTCATAGGTATTAGTGAGACTGTCTTGCATATTTACACATTTAGAATTTTCTGCCAACATCATATCCACAGGAGTTTTCAAAATTTTATGTTTTCCCAAGAACACAGTGTGCCAAATTTTAAATTATTTTTTTCTTTGCTTTTTTCACCTTTTTCATGCATTTTGTTCTTGTCACTATTCTCTTGGCTCTTGCATACATTTAATCATTTGCATTAATTTGTGTTAATTAGATAGTTCTCAAACTTTAGTATTCATGAGAGTCATCTGGAGTACTTATTAAAAATAGTTTGCAGGGTCCCATCTTTGGTGATTGGGACACAGACCAGAAATGCTGCTTTTTAAACAAATTATTGGATGATTTTGATGCAGGTAGTCCAGGGACCACAGTTCAAGAAATACTAGAGGAGTTCTTATAGACAAAGGCAATGGTTTTTGCTCTTTCTGTTTCTCATTTTAATTAGACCTTGTGATTGCTTTTCCTACACCTTCATTAAAGAAAATGTTCTCTTTGACAAGCAATTTGTTTTGTAAAATCTTTCCCTAATATATTTGTTTTATTCTATTTTGCTTATTTATAATGGTCTTGCTTCAAATCTGTTGATTTCTATTTTATAGATTCATCTTAACTGGATTTCTGTTTTCGATTCTTGATCTGCCATTGTATTCAATAATGTTCGTTACATAAGTTGTCCTTTAATGTTCTCCTTACTTTTTTTCTTACATTTGAATACACAGCACAAATTTTATAGTTAAAATAAAGGACATTCCCTGAAAACATGCTGAGTGGAAGAAGCCAGTCACAAAAGACCACTTAACCTATGGTTTCATTTCTGTAAATGTATAGAATAGGGAAACTTCTAGAGACAGAAAGTAGATCAGTAGTTGACTAGAGCTGTGGGAGAGGAGGAAATGGAGAGTGACTGCTAATGGGTACCATTTTGGAGGGGGCTATGTGATAAAAGTATTCTAAAATTGTGATGGTTGCACAACTCTGTGACTACACTAAAGACAATTGAATTGTACACTTTAAATGGGTGAATTGTATGACATGTGACTTGTATTTCAATAGAACTGTTATAAAAAAGAGTAAAGATTAAATTTTGTGTTAAATTTTTTCCTTTCATTTTTTTTAAGTGGAGATGAATTCACATTACATAAGATTAACCATTTTAAAGTGGACAGTTCAGTAGTGTTTAGTGTGTTCACAATGTTGTGCAATCACCACCTATCTAGTTCCGAAACATTTTCATCACCCCAAAAAGAAAACCCTGCACTTGTGAAACAATTGCTTCCCATTTCCCACTCCCTTCTTTCCCTAGTAAACACTAATACGTATTATCTTTCTATGGATTTACCTATTTTGAATATTTTATATAATGGAATCATATAATGTGTGACTTTGTATCTATCTGGCTTCTTTCACTTAGCATACATTTTCAGAGTTCGTCCACATTGCAGCATGTTTTAATACTTCAGTACCTCATTCTTTTTTATTGCTGAGTAATATACCATTGTATCTATCACAAATTTTTTTATCCATTTATGCATTGATGGACATTTGGGTTGTTTTCACCTTTTGACTTTTATGAGTGATGGTAATATAGCATTATGTTTCTAAAGAAAATAACAATGAAATGTTTATAAACATGTACAGGTTTTTGTTTAGACATATTTTCTGTTTTTATTGAGGTATGATTGACATAACATTGTATTAGTTTCAGGTGTACAATATAATGATTTTGATATTTGTATATATTGTGGAATGATAACTACAATTAGTCCATCTGCATACATAGTTACAGAATTTTTTTCTTGTGATAAGAACTTTTCAGATTTACTCTGAGCAGCTTTCAGATATACAGTATTTTAACTATAGTCACTAATTATGCTGTACTAGACATATATTTTCATTTCTCTTTTAGCTGTAATTGAAAGACTTTTTTTAGGTTCACAGCAATATTGAGAGGAAGGTACAGAAATTTCCCATATGCCCACTGCCTTTATACATGTATAACCTCCCCTATTATCAACATCCCCCACCAGGGTGGTACACAGTGTGTACCTACATTGATGAACCTACGCTGACACATCATAATCACCCAAAGTCCATAGTTTGTCTTAGGTGTTGTATATTCATAGTGTGTATTCTATGGGTTTGAACAAATTTATAATGACATGTATCCATCATTATAGTGTCATTCAGAGTATTTTCACTGCCCTAAAAATCCTCTGTGTTCTGCCTGTTCATTTCTCCAATTCCACCCCTGGCAGCCATTGATCATTTTACTATCTCCATAGTTTTGCTATTCCAGAATGTCATATAATTGGAATCATACAATAGGTAGACTTTTCAGATTGGCTTCTTTCACTTAGTACTATGCATTTTACGTTCCTCCATGTCTTTTCATGGTTTGATAGCTCATTGCTTTTTAGCAATGAATAATATTTCATCTTCTGGAAGGATCACAGTTTATCTGTTCATCTACTAGTTGGTTCCCAGTTTTGGCAGTTATAAATAAAGCTAATATAAATATCCACGTGCAGAGTTTTGTGTGGAGATAGTTTTCAACTCCTTTGGGTAAATACCAAGCAGTGCGATAAGTGGATCATATAGTAAGAGTATGTTTAGTTTTGTAAGAAACCTCCAAACTGCCCTTCAAAGTGGTTGGACCAATTCACATTCCCACCAGCAATGAGTCAGAGTTCCTGTTGCTCCACATCTTTGTCAGCATTTGGTGTTGTCAGTGTTCCGGATTTTGGCCATCCTAACAGGTATGAAATGTATGCTTAATTTTTTTCAAGAATCGCTAAGCTGTTTTGCACAGAACCTGAACCACTTTACATTCCCACCAGCAGTATACAAGGGTTCTTGTTTCTCTACATCTTTGCCAACACTTTTTTTTTTTTTTTTAATTAAAGCCATCCTAATGAGTATGAAGTAGTAGCTCACTGTGATTTTGTTTTACATTTCCTTAATGGCCGTGATGTTGAATGTTTTTTAATGTATTTATTGGTCATTTGAATATCTTCTTGGGAGAAGTGTGTATGCAAGTCCTTTGCCCGGTTTTAAATTCTATTGTTGCCTTTTTGTTGCTGAGTCATAAGAAGTCTTTGTATATTTTAGATACTAGATCATTATCAAATATATGGTTTACAGATATTTTCTCACATTCTGTAGGTTGTCTTTTCACAGTCTTGGTAATGTCCTTTGATTCACAAAAGTGTTTAATTTTGATGAAGTCCAATTTATCTATGTTGTCTTTTGTTGCTTATGCTTTTGGTGTCAACACTAAGAATCTATTGCCAAATCAATGGTTATAAAGTTCTACTCAGTGGTTTCTTCTAAGAGTTTTGTAGTTTAAGCACTTATATTTAGGTCATTAATCCACTTTGAGTTAATTTTTGTGTATGGAATGAGGTATGGGTCTAATTTCATTTATTTGCCACGTGGATATCCAGTTGTCCCATTCACCAATGTTCATTCTTTCCGCACTGAATGTTCTTGGCACCCCCGTTGAAAATCAGATAGCCATAGATGTAAAGATTTATTTATTTTTTTTTGCCTGTACCACAATGTTTTGATTACGGTAGCTTTGTAATAAGTTCTGAAATTGGGAGATTTGAGTCCTTCTACTTTGTTTTTCTTTCTCAATGTTGTTTTCAGTGTTCAGAGCCCCTTGTAATTCTGTGTGATTTTGAGAACTGGCTTTTCTGTTTCAGCAAAATAGATGATTGGAATTTTGTTAGTGACTTTATTGGATCTGTAAATAGCTTTGGGAGTTCTACCATCTTAAAATAATAAGTTTATCAATCTATGAACATAGGATGCTTTCCATTTATTTAAGTCACCTTTAATTTCAGCAATGTTTTAAGTTTTCAGTGTGTACAAGTCTTTTTACATCATTGGTTAAATTTATTCCTACGTATTCTTCCAGATGCTGTTAAAAATGAAATTGTCTTCTTAATTTCCTTTTTAGATTGTTCATTGCTGGTGCATAGAAACACAACAGATTTTTTTGTGTATTGATCTCATGTCCTGCAACTTTGCTGAATTCATATATTAGCTTTAGTAGTCTTGTGGATTCTATGGGATTTCCTGTAGGTAGAATCATGTCATCTGCAAAGAGAGATAATCTCACTTCTTTTCCAATTTGTATACCTTTTATTTCTTTTTCTTGCCTAATTGTTTTGGCTAGGACTTCCAGTACAATGTTGAATAGCAGTGGTGCATTCTTGTCTTGTTCTTGATCATAGAGGGAAAGCTTTCAGTCCTTCACTTTTGAGATGTGGATTTTTTTGTAAATGCCCTTTTAATGTTTAAGAAGTTTTCTTCTATTCTTAGATTGCTGTGTATGATGTGGTGGTGGTAATATATACATAACATAAAATTTCCCATTTTAGCTATTTTTAAGTTTACCGGTCAGTGATATTAAGTACATTAACATTGGTGTGCAACTGTCAACCACAGTCCACTCCAGAACTTTTTCCTTATCCCAAGCTGATCATCCCAAATTGAAACTCTGTACCCATTAATCACTAATTTCCCCCAGCCTCTGGCAACCACCATTCTGTTTTCTGTCTCTATGAATTTGACTACTCTGGGAACCTCATATAAGTGGAACCATATAAATTTGTCCTGTTGTGACTGCCTTATTTCACTTAGCATAATGTCTTCAAGATTTTGCTGAGTGTTTTTATCATAAAAGGGTGTTGAATTTTGTCTGGTGCCTTTTCTATGTATATTAAGATGATCATGTGGTGTACTACATTAATTGATTTTCTTATATTGAACCACCCTTGCATTCCTGGGAAAAATCCCACTTGGTCATAGTTTATAATCATTTTAATGTGCTATCAGATCCAGTTTGCTAGTGTTTTGTCAAGGATAGCTCTGTCTTTATTCATAAGGGACACTGTTTTGTAATCTTTTTTCCTTGCGATATCTCCATCCAGCTTTGGTATCAGGATAATGCTGATACCATAGAATGTGAGGAAGTGTCTCTCCTCTTCTCTTTTTTGGAAGAGTTTGAGTAATATTGGGCTGATTCTTTAAATGTTTGATGGAATTCACCAATGAAGGCATCTGGTCCTTGACTTTATCGAGAGGTTTTTGGTTACAGAGTCAATCCCATTATAAATGGTCTATTGAGATTTTTAAAATTCTGATGTTAGTTTTGATTCTTTGTATGTTTCTAAAAATTTGTCTGTTTTACCTAAATTGCCTAATTTTTTGGTGTATAAATTGTACATAGTATTCTCTTATAATCTTTTTGTTTCTATAAGATTGGTAGTAATTTCTCACTTTCGTTTCTACTTCTATATGTGTCTTTCTTTTTTCCCTAGACAATCTAGCTGTAAGTTTGTCAATTTTATTTATCTATTTAAAAAAACTGACTTTTGGTTTTGTTGATTCTCTACTATTTTTTAATTCTGTATTTCATTTTTTTCTGTTATTTCCTTCCTTTTCCTGGCTTTGGGGTTAGTTTGCCCTTCTTTTTCTAGTTCCTTAAGTTGCAAACGTAGATTATTTGATATGAGGTCTTTTTATGTAGGTATTTACAGTTACAAATTTCTCCCTGAGTACAGCTTTCACTGTGTCCTATAAATTCTGGTACATTTCAATTTCATTTTCATTTGTTTCAAAGTGTTTTCTAGTTTCCCTAGTGATTTCTTCTTTCACTTGGTTGTTTATGAGTGTGTTAATTTCCATGTATTTACAAAATTTCCAGTTTTTCTTCTTTTATTAGTTTCTGGGTTTACTCCATTGTGATCAGAGAAGATAGTTTGTATGATTTTGATCTTTTTAAATTTATTGAGAAGTAGTTTATTGCCTAACATGTTGTCTGTCCTGGAGAATGTGTTATGTGTACTTGAATAATATCCATATTCTGTTATCGCTGAGTGGAGTGTTCTGTGTGTATCTGTTAGGTCTAGTTGCTTTATAGTGTTGTTCAAGTTCTTATTGATGTCAGTAATATTCTTATTGATCTTTTGTATAGATGTCCTACCTATTATTTAAGGTGGGATATTGAGGTCTCCAACCATTATGGTAGAAATGTCTATTTCTCCCTTCAATTCTGTCTGTTTGCTTCTTATATTTAGTGCTCTGTTTTGTGTTTATAATTATTACGTCTTTTTGATAAATTGGCCTTTTAATCAGTATAGAATGGCCTTCTTTGTCTCTTGTAACAATTTTTTATTTAAGTTCTGTTTTGTCTGATATTTGTATAGTCACCCCAGCTCTTTTTTGGTTACTATTTCCATGATGTATCTTCTTTCATCCTTTCGTTTTCACCCTATTTGTATGTTGTGTCTAAAGTGAGTCTTTTGTAAGCAGTGCATGGTTAGCCTTTAAAAAAAATCTTTTTTGCCAGTCTGTATCTTTCATTGATGAGTTAATCCATTTGTACTTAAAGCAATTGCTGGTAGTGAAGGACTTATTTCTGCCGTTGTGCTATTTGTTTTATACGTATATCTTTTTTTGTTCCTCAGTTCTTCTAATACTACCTTTTGTGTTTGATTTTTTTCCTATTATTACCATTTTGATTACCTCTTCATTTTCTTTTGTATATACTTTTTATTTTCGTAGTGGTTACTGTAGGGATTACTGTTAATGTTCTAAGTTTATAGCAGTCTAATTTGAATCGATGCCAACTTAGCATCAAGAGCATACAATAGACTAGCTTTATTGTTATCATTTTGCAATATGTACAAATATTAACTCATGTTGTACACCTGAAACTAATATGTCAGTTATCTCTTAAGTTAGAAATGTCCAACTTCATTTCCCCTTTTTATATTGTTATTGTCACAAATTATATCTTTATATGTTGTTTGCCTATGTCTGTAGATTTATAATTGCCTATGTCTGTAGATTTATAATTATTGTTTTATATATTCGTCTTTTAAATCATATAAGAAACAAAAAGAGGAGTTACATAATAAAAATGCAATATGCTAGTTTTTATATTTAACTTTGTAACCGTTGCAATGATCTTTATTTCTTTGTGTGACTAAGTTACCATCTAGTATTCTTTCATTTCAGCCTGAAGGATTCACTTTAGCATTTCTTGTAGGGCAGGTCCACTAGCAATGAATTCCCTCAGCTTTTGTTGAGAAATGTCTAATTTCTCCTTCATTTAAAAATTCTTGGTTGATAGTTTTTACTTTTAGCATTTCAAATGTATCATCCCACTGCTTTCTGGCCTCCATGGTTTCTGATGAGATATTGGCTGTTAATCTCATGAGGGTCCCTCATATGTGATGAGTCACTTCCTTTCTGCTGCTCAGAAGATTATTTGTTTTTCAGCAGTTTGAATATAATATAAATTATTGTGGATTTCATTGAATTTGTTGAGCTTCTTAGATGTGTAGAAACATGTATTTCTTTAATTTAGAAAGTTTTTGACAGTTATTTCTTCAAATATTTTTTTCTGCCTCTTCCTCCCCTCCTCCTGGGGCTCCCATAATGTGTGTGTTGGTATACTTGATGGTGTACTATAGGCCTCTTAGACTCTGTTCATTTTTATTCATTCACTTTTGTTTCTTCTCTTTGGCCTGAGTAATACCAATTGTCTTATCTCCAAATTTTCTAATTCTTTCTTCTGCGTGGTCAAATCTGAAGTTGAACACTTCTAGTGAGTTTTTAATCCCAGCTATTGTACTTTTTTGTCCAGAACTTCTATCCAGTTCCTTTTGATAATTTCTGTCTTTTTATTGTTATTCCTTACTTGATCATACATTGTTCTCCTGATTTCCTTTAGTTATTTGCCCATGGTTTCCTTCAGTTCTTGGAGCATATTTAAGACAGTTAATTTGAAGTCCTTGTGTAGTAAGTCTAGTATCTGGACTTGCTCAGGGATGGTTTCTGTCAGTTTTTTTTCTTGTGAAGGGGCCATACTTTCCCGTGTCTTTGTATGCTTTGTAATTTTTTGTTGAGAACTGGACATTTTGAGTATTGTAATGTGGTAACTCTGGAAATCAGATTCTATTCCCTCCCTAGAAGGTACTGTTGTTGCTTTATGAAAGCTGCAGTCGTCCATTTGTTTAGTGACTTTTCTGAACTATTTTTGCAAAGAGTTTTGCATATTGTATGTGGAGAATGAAGCCTTTTCTGTTATCTCCATGGCCAGCCAGTGAAGATTTCCTTAAATGCCTGGAATAAGAAAAGAAAAGGAGAGTCTGTTTTTTTTTTAATCCCCTTGTCTGACTGTGAGGAAAGTCATTTTAGCCATGGAGGTTCAAATGATGGCCAGCCTCTGTGCCAGCTTTTCAGCAATCTAAAGCAGTGATCAAAACACATAACTTTGATTTCTGGGGGACAGAGTCCCTGTTGCCCACCATAGCACCAGCAAGCTGCAACAGGATTTTGAGCAGCTGTCTCCACAGCTGCCTGCAATAGAACTGGGAACTGGAGGATGATAGATACTATACCAAACACTGAAATTCTCTAAAATTTAATGGCTCTTTCTTCAGCAAGCATTTCCTTGGGTTCTGAAAGTGTTCGACTAGATTCCAGAGTTCCAAAAATAGTTGCTTCAGATATTTCTTGCCAAATTGGTGGCAGGACCAATTCCTGGAGCTCCCTACTTTGCTATCTTCTATGACCTCTGTTCTTAATCTGTAATAGCCTTTTAATTGGTCCAACGTTACTTCCAACTCTGCACTTTCCAGCCCCTAGTGTATTCTCTACACGGAAACCTTTGTAAATGTGTATTTTGTTCATTTAAAGAATAATAATTTCAAACCCACAGAAGATTTGAAAAAACAGTACAAAGAATTTGTGATTACCCTTCACCCAGATTCCTCAAATGTTAAGATTTTACTATATTTGCTTTATCTTTCCCCCTCTCTCCAAATACCTATATTTTTTTCTGAACTTTTTAAGATTAAGTTGCAGATGTGTTGCCCCTTAACATCTAAATACCTTAGTGTGTATTTTTTTAAAAAAACAAGAAATTCTCCATATAATCATAGTACAACAATCAAAATCAGGAGCTGAATACCAACACAATACTGTAATCTATGAACCTTAATCACATTTTGTCAATTGTCCTAATAATGTCCTTTATGGCAGAAGAATATCCAAGATTATATATTGTTTGAGTTGTCATATCTTTTGTCTCCTTTAATCTCGAACAGTTCCTATAGCTGTCTTTGTATTTTTATGATGTTAACAATTCGATGAGTACAGGCCAGTTGTTTTGTAGAGTATCCTTCCATTTGGGTTTGTCTGTTATTTCCTCATGGTTAGACTCAGGTTATGCACTTTGGGTAGTAATACCTGAGAAGTGGTGCCGAGTTCTTCTCTGTGTATCATATTAGGATGCACATGCTATCGATTGGTCCCATTACTGGCAGTGTTAACTTTGACCGCTTGGTTAAGGTGGTGTATGCCAATTTTCTCCATTGTAAATTTATTATTTTGCATTTTGTAATTAATAAGGGTTCTGTGGGGAGATACTTGGAGACTGTGTGCATATCCCATTTTCAACTTTTACTCACTGATTTTAGCATTTATTGATGATTTTTGGCCTAAGCAGTTATCTTTATGAATGTTGCTAAATGATGATTTTCTAATTATGTCTTTCCTTCTACATTTATTAGTTGGCTTTCAAAGAGCTTTCCCTTTTATTATATCAATGTAGCTTTATAGATTCATTATACAATAGGTTGTAATCTTCTATCACTATATATTTTGATCATATTGTACCAGATTTGGCCTGAGGAACCCTTTAAAGCTGGCTCCATGCAGAAACCTTTTCAAATTAAGGTCTTGTTGATGTTATTGTCTGAGTAACTATTAACAGCACCCTCCTTCACTCACCAAATTGTCCTTGTTTGAATGATAAATTATATGGTCACCTTATTTAAAATGTAGATCAGGTTATGTTACTTTTCTCCTGAAAACTCTTGAATGATTTTGCATCTCACTTTGAATAAAAGCCTCAGTTTTGGCATTGATCCACGTGGAGTGCCTCTCTGACCATCTTGTCTATATCTACTCTCCTCCTGGCTTGCTCAGCCCCAGCCACACCTGGCCTTCTTATAGCTCCTCAGGCCTGTGCACTCTCCTCCCTCAAGGCCTTTATATCTCCTCTTCCTCTTCTTGAAATAGTCTTCTACATTCTTCACTTCCTTTAGGTTTCTGCTCAGATGTCACTTTTTTAGAGAGGCCTCCTCTAAGCACCTTCATATAAAATAGCAGGCACTTCCTTCCCTTCCCCAGCACTCTGCTTTTTCTTTTTCCCAGCATCTGATATGTTATTCATTTGTTTACTTTTCCCAATTAGAATAAATGCTCCATGAAGGGAGGGACTTTGTTTTGTTCTCTGCTGTATCCCTAGTGTCTTTGAACAGTTCCTAACAAATAGTTTGTGCTGATTTGTGAGTGAATGAACTGAATTGCTCACTCTATCTTGTTTTAAAGGCAAGTGGTATAGCAGTTTATGAGGCAGCTATTTCTCTTCATCAAAACTAATTCTTGTTCTTTTTTGTTGGTGCTTCTTTTTCAGTACTGTTTTCCTTCACTTTCTCCCCCTACAACTATCACCCTATCTTCCATATCTTCACCAAATCTTCAATTCGTTCTTCGCCTTAGAGTTGATCAGTTGTTGCTGACTGTTCCTTTACTTTCCCTTTCATTCTGAGTCTCTTATAATGGACAGTGTATTTAGATGAGATTCCTCCCTTTGCCACAAAGTTTACCCACTACTTTTTAAAAGATGGCACTGCTGTAAAAATAGAAATGTGTAAGAATGTTTAACTCCAAAATCAGGATACTGTTGCCTCTGGGAGCTGTAGGGGAATATAAAGGAAGAATACAGAGGGCTTCAGCTGTTAGTGCTCTATTTCTAAAGTAGAGTGAAGTACACAGATATGCATTCATTATACTTTTTTTTTTTTTTTACCTTTTTATATGTCTAAAATACTACATAATAAGTTTAAGAAATAAAGTGTCTCCCTCATAATCTGTTGCTGGCTAGCTTTCCTTGTCTTTTTAAGTTGTTGTATTATTCATTGTTTTTTTCCCTGAAGGTCCATAGATTTTTATTTGCTTTTTTATAGTGATCTTACCTTCTTATTCTTATGGAAGATGATGTATAATCCAACAAAAAGGTCATTCCTTCCTTTTACTTTGTTACCGGCCTTTCCCCCCCACCACCCCCATCTTTTTTCTACCTTCTCCTAGCCTTTATCTGGTTTGTTTGCAGTAATTTGTAGCTGATAGTTGACTGACTAGGTATCATCAGGCCAGAATCTGGGAGAGAAGTTAATTTGAGACTTTGTATACACAAATTGGTGTTCTGATTTTGCCTTTCACTGCTAGTTCATGTGTTATATGTACAACAAACCCTTGTTGATCCATTCAGTTGCTAAGCAAATTTTTATTCATTCATTCAACAAATATTTGAGTGTCTACTACATGATAGGTATTGTACAGCTTGGTTCTATAGTTTCGAATTTTTACCACATGCTCCCACATGCAGGTGCTACATCTTGTACTACAGCGACTAAAAGACAAATAGGTTCTTGTCTTCTGCTTGCTTACCATTTGGTAGAGAAGATAAGATTCACATACAGATAGATATGATGCTGACTAGAAACTGATATGCCAAAAACACTTATAGATAAAGTGTTAGAAATACTACTTCTGCCTCTCGAAGGTGGTGTCTGAAAGAAGAGTAAGATTTGGCCATGTGAAGATTGAAAAAGAAGATATTCCAGGCAGAGGGATTGTAGGAATAATGGAATTGCTGGATTATGTAGTTTGTGCATCTTCATACAAGATAATGCTAATTGTTTTTCCTGGTATACTTGGAGTTTAAATATTTTGGTGGTTCTGCATCCTAGCCAATACTTTAGTCAGATTTTTAATTTTTGTCAATTTAGTGGATATGGATTTTATTGTGGTTTTAATTTTAATTTTCCTGATTTCTTGTGAGTCTGAGCACTTTTTTTATGTTTATTAGCCATTTATGTTTCTCCTGAGAAGTAAGTATCCAAATATGTGTTTTTTTTTGGAGGAAGGTGGTCTTTTTTCATATTAATTTACAGGAATTTTAAATACATTTTGGATACTCATCTTTGTCAGTTATATTTTATCCAGTTAGTTATCTTCTCCCTGTTCATGGCTCATCAGTTCTCTTTATGTGTCTTTGGCTTTCTTAATTCAGCACATTATAATTTATCAATCTTTTTCTTTATGATGTATGATTTTTATGTCTTGTCTAAGAAATTTTCCCTACTCTTAGTGTCACTGCTGGGGTGATGTGAAATCCGGTGTTACCCCAGTGGCGTGGGGGTGGAAGAGGAGGACAGTGGAGGATAGTGGGCGGTAGTGTTGTGTGTTGTCCTTCTGTTATTCCCTGCTGACAAAGCAAAGAATTACAGGTCGGCGAGATTTAGAAAAAGTAAGATTTATTGAAAGTACATTTTAGAAGGAGATGGTCTGCGCTAGGGAAGGCTGCAGCCCTATGGAATTTGGGAGATGAAGAGATAAAGACAGGACGCCCCAAATGGAGGAGCGGGTTTCCAGCCATGATAGCTGTAACCTCGCAGAAATGAGAAGGTCTGTTTATATTTGGGCCTTGATGGGAGGTCCTGGATGATCACTGTGTGAGGTCACCTTGACTGACTGACGATTAGCTGCTATATGACGCTTTGCCTACTATGCATGTGTTTACCCAGAATTCAGTCTGTTATAATTAGATTCATGAACTTCCAGGCATAGTCATGATATTATAATGATGGTATAATGAGGCTGAAGTCATGGGCAGTACTTTCTGTGCATGCATTTGTAGCTGGTTTAGCTAGCAGCTTTTGTGGCCTTTGTGCTCTAGGATTTGGGGTAATTTATAACTCTAAAAGGGAGGTGTTTCTGGGAGGTCCTTAAGGAAGGTCTCAAGGGAAGTTTCTGTGGTTACAGAGCTGGAGCTTCGTTCCTGTTGCTCAGCCTGACTACCTAACCTAAAGCCATAGCGTTATTCTCCTATATTATCTTCTAAAAGTTTTACAGTTTTATTTTTCACACTTGTCTTTATCTACTTAGAATGGATTATTTTTAAGTTGATTTTTTTATTGGGTGGTAGTAAGCATCCAAATCCATTTTTTCCATATAGATACCCAATTTTTCCAACATTACCTCATGAGGTTGTTCAATGCAGATTAAATAAGTTAACATATGTAAAATAATTAGGACAGTGTCAGGCACAGTACATGCTCAATAAATGCTACATGTTATTATTGCTGTGATATAAATTCTGGTAGTTTAACTCCAGAACTTGTCCTTTTAATTCATATGCTTTACTGAATAGAAGATGAACTCAAGATATATTTTGTAGATAAAAATTCATGGGACTTGTAAACAGACATGAGGATAAGGGAAAAGTATCAACATAGGATGCCACCTAGGGTTCTAGTTTGAGCATTTTGATGGATTGTGTTGCCATCCAATACAAAGGCAGTGGGGCATGGAGTAGGCCAGATGGGTTTAGAGGAGGATCAAGAGTTCTCTTTTGGACCTAGTCCAGTTACTATCCCTGAGAGACATCAAAAAGGCAATGTTAGGTAGGTATTTAAATATGCAAATCTGGAGTTCAAAATGGAAGTCTAGATCTAGTAGATATGTTTGGGAGTCATCAGAATAGGGTGATATTTAAATGTATCGGAATTAATGAGATCATCTGGGAGTATAGAAAGAGAAGAGCCAAAATCAAGTCCTGAGGTTTTATAGAGGAAGAGAGGTTGCCACAGGGGAGTTGAGATGCTGCAAGATAGGAAGAAAATCAGGAAGAGGTATTCAGGAGGCCCGAGAAGAGAGTGGTGGATATGGGAGTTTCAGTTGCTGAGAGTCAAAGTAAGATGAGCCCTGAGAAGTGACGGTCGAGTTTGATTACATGGAAGTTATTGTGACCATGTTAAGTACTTTTTATAGAGTGATAGAGAGAAAGCCTGTCATGGTTTGAGGAATGAATGAATCCAGAGATAAGGAAATGTAGACTCTATGTATAGAGACTTTTGTGATGGAAGGTACAGAGGAATGCAGCAATAGTTGAAGGGGGATATGGGAAGATTTTTTTTTTTTAAAGATGAGATACTCAAACGTGATTATATGCTAATGAGTATAATTCAGTAAAAGGGAGATTTGTTAGTAAATGCATTAGGACAGTTGAGAGAATAAAGTCTATGGGAATTCCAAGTCCCTGGGTAAGAATCAGCCTTTCTTAGGAGGAGGAAGTTTGCCTTCATTGTGTCAGGAGCAAAAGAGAAGATGGTTTCAAGGGTAGGTAGGTAGGTTTGTAGGTTTGGTACTGGAAGATGCTTAAAAGTGTTGCATGAGAGATTTAATTAATTAAAATGTAGGTGGATGGGCAATTACAAGTAACATGGAAATACTCAGGAGCTCTGCACAGGAGTTGTACTAGCCAAGTGGTCAATACAGATGTGATAATAAATGATAGCAGCATTTTCTGGAGTATTTATTTACAAGTGTAACCCAATCATGTTTTCTGAGTAGCCTAATTATAAAGACTGAGATCTTCTAATGGGCGTATTATTATTTATTTTAATTATTTACCCAATATTTATTGAATACCCACTATGGCCAGGCCTTGTTGGTAATAGGGTGACATATGAGGTCCTTGCACTCTTGGAGCTTGCATTCTTATGGGAGTAGATAGATAGGTAGACAAACAAGGAAATCTCAGAGAGAAGTTTATGATGAAAATATATAGGATCTACTTTTAGTAGAGTGACCATGAACATCTCTCTGTAGTCATGAGACTTTCAGCAGAGACCTGAATGATGAAAAAAAGCAGCCGGGCAGAATTCTGGAAATTTAGCTTCTGGGTTGGGGAATCAATCGTTGCAAAAGCTTTGTGTCCTTTTAGTGAAATTAGTTAATTGATACTATCATTCTATTAGTATGACTTGCACAGATATTCCTGTGCAAGTGTTGGCATGCACCACTTTTAGAAATATCTTTGGAGCATTGAACAGGAGCTTTTGATTAGATTTTTTCCCCCAGGAATGTTTTTAACAGGTGCTGCTTTATGCTAGCCATTGAATAACATTAAAGAAAGATAAAACTTGGATAAAATTTGTTTGTTTACTGTTTCTACCCTGCCCTAAATACAATGCCAGGCACATAAGTGCTCACAAAATATTTATTGAATGAATGGATGAATAAACTTGGATTTATATCTGCTGTTTACTAGCCGTGTAACCTTGAGCAAATTATTGAATATTTCAAATTACTTGAGCCTCAGTTTCTTCAACTGGCAAATGAGGAGGGAGATATAATTCCTAATACCCCACAGCATGATTGTATGGATTAAATGCAAATTCATGTTGAAAAAAAATCAATGGTGGTAGTCAAGTGGGAGTGGGGGAGAGGAGAGCAAAGAAAAAGGAACTGCTGTTTTTCAGCTGGAACTTTAAAAAAGCAAAAAGAGAAAAGGGAAGTATTATGAGAGATGAGACTGAAAAAGTAAGCCATGTCCAGTTTGGAAGGATCTTGGGAGCCCTGTTGAGCAGCTAGCTCTTTATCATGTTTTTATTGGGAAGCCCCTAAAGTGTTGTAAACAAAGTAGTGACATTTTAGATTTACATTTTTAAAGGCTACTCTGGGTGCAGATTCGAGGATAATGATAAAAAGTAGTAATGATTCCTGAAAAGGGTTTAAGCTCTGTGAACTAGTTATCTTCTGCTCTGCATAGTCTTAGAAGTGTAAATTAATTCTCTATCTATGAAAGAAAGGGAGCAAATAACAGTTCTACTTTGATTGTATCATCAGGTCTAATTGGGGACTTCTCTGAGGAATATGTTGGCTGTTTTAGAAGAAAGGTTTTTTTTTCATCAAAGGTGTGGTCTGAAGAAGAATTTTTATAAGCCCTACCACTGTGAACATGAAGGGGAAAAAAGGATAGCTAAAACCTTTCTTACCATTTCATAGGACTAGTGTTCTGGTACTCTTAGAATTTTTCTGAAAGTTATTATTAATTAAAGCCTTAAAAAAACAGAAAAATGTCTGCTTTTCTTTCACTGAATGGAGTAATTGGGACTAGGGAGATTGTATGGCTTTGAAGCTCAGTTTGGTAGTGGGGATAGAATAGGTAAGGCAGGAGAACCCCAAAGGTGGTGAGTAATATAGTTCTAGCCAGTGAAGAGAGAAAGGAGCCTAATTGGAAGAAAAAAAAAAAGAAAGAAAGAAAAGAAAAAAAAGAAAGAATGAACTGGCAGACATTTTGGACCTGAAAAGCAGCGTTGAGGTTCAGCACTATGAGGGGCTAAGTGTGCTTTCCTTTAGTCATAGGAAAACAAAACCAAAAAATTATAGTTGTTCTCCCAATTAGGTCATACTATGATGGTAGATATCAGATCTTTGAATACTGAAATGGGAGTTCTACTTTCTATATCAAAATTGTCAGAGTTCCTGGAATATATAACCCATGAATATTATTGCAGTTTGCCATTCGTCACCTTGCCAAAAATGGAAGAGTCAGTGATTTCAGAAATTTAATAAAAGAGCCTGGTACTAATGATACCACAGGTGTTGTTTTCAATTAGCAGTTTTAACGAGATCTGTAGGCTGATAAGAGCTAATCCTGTAATGTAGGAAAAAAACTGAGAAAGCAGGCCTATATCTGGCAAATCTCCTGAGGTAGGCTTTGCTGATTCAGATTTCTTTGATTAACCTTTTAATATCTTACAAGCTCTCTGGAAGTGTCTGACATCAGTCAGATACTTTTTCCCTTCCCAAATAAGTAAGGCTTGCAGACAGATTTGAAATTAGAAGTTTTTAGTGACTTTCTAAGCTAAAGGAAAATAAGAAACACGTTGCTTATAGAAGTAAATAAGTGAATTGTCAAATCAGCAGAATAGAAATGAGGGAGATTCAAAGACTTGGGAGTGGTAGTGGTAGGGGGAATTAGCTTCATTTTTTGGTAAACTTTGAGATGTGCATAATAACAACTATTCAAACTTCTGGTCTTATAAGTGTGCTGAAGAAATAGAATGGTTTATACCGAAAAGCACTTCTTAAAGTGCTTAAAGAACATTAAGCCTATATTGAGACCTAGAAAAAAGTTCCAGAAACAGTATTCCAAAAGAAAGACTGTCAGGTGACCTGATATCTGGGGAGTAAAGCATAGGAAATATAGTCAATAATATGGTAATAATTATGTATAGTGCCAGGTGGGTACTAGACTACTCAGAGAGATCATTTTGTAAATTATATAAATGTCTGACCACTATGCTGTACACTTGAATATAAAATAATATTTAATGTCAATTATAATTGAAAAATTTTTAAAAAGGAGGAGAAAAGGTGAAGGAGTAAGTTCAGATTTCCAGGTATAAAACAAGTCATGGGAATGTGTTATACAGCATAAAGAATATAATCAATAATATAATAGTGTTGTATGGAGTCAGATAGTTGCTGGACATATGGTGATCACTTCTTTAGGTATATAAATGTTGAATAACTATGGTGTACACCTGTAACTAAAACAGTATTGTATGTCAGCTATATTTTAATAAAAATCTTTTTAAAAAATCAACAACACTGAGTAATTGAGTTCACCAACCTTTTCCTTCCTGTTCTGATTTAATCAGCATGGGATATGGCCTGGAAGGGATTTTTAAAAGCTCCCCGGGTGATTCATAATATGCAGCCACAGTTGAGAGCCACTGATACTTACATGCCTTCCTTACAGACCTTACCTCTTTAATTTAGTAATGCAATCAAATACAGCAGAAGATGGCTTAAACTATTTTAATGCCAAATATAGTCTGACTTAAGCAGAATTTGGATTGCAGTTTTAAAGACAGTTTTCAGTAAGAATATGTTGGCTGTTAGATTTAGCAGCATTGTTTGTTGCTTTGCAATGGAGAGTTCTGTACTACATGAGTTTAAAAATGAAAGAGCCAGAAGGGACCCAATGAGTGAGTACTGGTTATGTTTACTCTGTGTGAGTCTGTATTTCTTTATCTATTAAAGTAGATAACATCCCTGTTCTTAGGTAGCTAAATTACAGTTTGATGTGGAAGATTTGCCTTTTATTGTGTTGTTTTTTGAATAATGTAAAAGGACTGTAAATAAACTTGGTTTAATTTATTGCAAAATTCTAAGGGAAAGACTAGAGCAGTGTTTTTCAAACTGTAGTTAGTGGTCAGCATTTTAGGAAACGAGGTCAAATAGAAAATACCAAAATTAATAAGTATTGTTTTTGAAACTTGTTTCAGTTCTGTAGATACATAAATATTTGTATGTGTGTACTGGGCCTTAATATAAAAATGACTTATTACTTTCTATGAATGGTATTCAACAAAGTTTGAAAGCCATAGGGCTAGAGCCTGTGAAAAGGTGGGGAACGGTTGTCTTATCATTTCCCTAATGGTCCAGACATCATTATGCACATTTATTTTCTCTTTCTCACAATTTTTTGTTTGATTTTTACCCAGTTGCTTATTCTTTGGATCTGCCCATATTGTTCAAATTCTTTCCTACTGTTTCTTTACCTGAGGAGTGAAAATAAGTATATTTTATTGGCAGTGTAGTTTTTGTAGTATCAACTTGCGGTTTTAAAAGGTAACATAAGTAGAGAATTGTCAGACTGTATTCTGAGATAGTTATATGCTTTGTTGTTTATTTTTCCTTAAATGCTATATAGTAGCTGTTGGACTGTATGTACTCTTTTATTTTTTCTCTGTGGTTTTTTTTTTCTTCTAATTTTAAATAAGGATGAATTAGTATCTAAGTAAGGATGATTTAATATCTTCCTTTACTCATTTACCAGTACTGTTGTTTTATTGTAAAGCATTATTTAGAAACATTGGAACAGGGACTGACCTATTCCTCTATCTTATTACTTAAAGAACCACCCCTAAAATGTAGTGGCTTGAAACAACAGTTTTTCACTTCTTATGAATCTACAGATTGATTGTACAGATTTGCGTTATGTGGTATCAGCTGGGCCTGTAGTCGTCTGGGGACCTGGGCTGAAACATTCAAGATATCTCATTCACATGTCCATAGCTGGGCTCTGTGGGATACTGGGATGGTTGAATTGATTGTCTGCCTGCCTGCCCACCTGCCTGCCTGCCCACCTGCCTGCCTACCTACCTACCTGACCTGTGTCTGTCTCTGTCTTTCCTTCTCTTTCCATGTAGCCTCAGAGCCTCTCCCTCTCCATGTTGCCATTCCATGTGGTCTCTCCAGCAGGGTAGCCAGACTTCTTATGTGGCAGGTCAGAGTTTCCCAAAACACAAAACTGAAAGCTGACAATCCATAAAGATTAGTCCCTAGACCAGAACTGGCACATGGTTATTTCTTCCACATTGCCTTTGTTAGAACAATTTACTAGCCCAGTTTCATCACATTCAAGGTAGAAGGAATCCACGTAAAGGTATGAACACCAGGAGATGCTGATCATCATTGGCCGCCTTTAGAGATTTGCTTCCAAAGAGACATGAACAGCCTAGTTATGAAATCTCATGCAATTTTTCTTGTATGTAAAACTGAAGGCTATGTTTGGATTATCTAGTTTTATTTATTTTCATTTTTTCCCCCAAGTTCTTTCAGCATTTGTCTTGTTATGGTTAGATAGAAACTGTCTAGCAGCTATTTAGCTGTAAGTTAGGCATAAATGAAAAAGAACTTAGTAAATTATAACTTGGTTAGGGAGAAGTGGGTACAGATTGGGGAATAGTGATATCGTAAACTTCGTGTTAAAAAATCAGTAAGAACTAAAAAGATGTATGAATTATTTATTGACTATTACTAAAACATAGAAGACCAAAGGAAAGAAAAAAGGAAAGGAGAATAAAATTATTTTATTTAAAAAAATTGATGTGTGGTTTGTAGTACTTAGAATAGTGTTCTGGCACTAGTAGGTACTCAATAAATATTTGAATGAATGATTGAAGTTTTCTTTTTAAGAAAGGAGTTATCAATATCTCAGGAAATTTGTATTCCACTTACTACTAGCTAGTTCATATAGTTCATTAGAATCACCTTGCCCAAGTGGTAAGAAGTAGAATTTCACTAAGAATTGAAAACCTTTTTACGTCTTGACTTTAATCAAGAATATCATTTTTAGGAATTGTCTGTGTTAGAAAACATTACAGTGATGAGTCTTTTGGATTTGATATATAGAAGGTTTAGAATGCCTAGATGTTATCTCTGCCTTTATTATAATTAGTCTTGTTTTGTCATGGCAAATACACAAAGGTAAAAATGAAATTTAAAAAAAAATAGGTTTATAAGCCAGTTGGTCTAGCCAGATAATAAAGGCACAGATAACTTTTATAGTTATCATTTGGCTGCTGCCTTTTATAGCAGATGCTATAGAACAAGTTTTAGACTATAATAGCAGTAAACTAGTGATATTTCCTGTCTACTAGAGGGTATTATATACCAATTAGTAATTTATAATAATACCTAGGATCTCTAGGCCTATCTCAATGCAGCTTCTAAAACCTTAACAGGCTCAAAACATTTAGGTCCTTTTATATATCATAGAATTGATTTGGAAGACATCTTAAAGAGGCCAGCTCTTTGAATCCTGTACTGGTAATTGAATCTATAGAGTATACCTAGCAAGAGTTCTTTGTTTGAGACAAACATCCTCATTTCCTTTACTTATTCTTCAAATGACATGAATTTACGTTCCCTCATTTATTCTTATCTCATTCCTTAGATTTTAAAAGTCTTCTTTTTATAGTTCCACACTCAGAACTAAGCACAGTGTTCAAGTGTAGTCTGATTTGCATAGAGAAGAATGTCATTTCCCTCATCAGATTTTATTTTAAATGAAACCTGGTACCAACGTTTTTAGCAAACATATCTATCACACTGTTTGTCTCATATATATATGCCCTAGAAATAGATTTTATTGATGCCCTTAGTCTTTCTCACATATAGTGGGCCAATTTGTTGTTTTAAGTTCTAAGTGTATGATTTTATATTTATCCTTATTAAATCTTATCCTGTTAGATTTAGCTTCCTGTTCCAGCCAATTAAAATTACTTTAAAAGTTGATTCTATTATGTAGGATATTTGTTTTCCCATGCCAGATTCCTATCATTTGGATATTTGATTCATCATCCTCTTCACTGTCCTCATCCAAGTGATTTATTTGTGAAAAATGTTGCAGAGGACAAATTTCTCTGGGATTCTGTGGCATACCACAAATCTTTCAGACCTAACTGTACTCTTTAGGTATGGTTGCATGGTTATCTGTAAAGCCACTTAACTACTGCAGAATTCATCTTTTTCACTTTGAACAAGGATGCCAAGAGATAATTTTATGTATTGCTGAAATCCAGAAATATTTATGCTTATAGCATTCTCTGGTCAAATCATATAAAAAAAGGAAAATCAGTTAGTTTGGTTATGACCTCTAGTGATCCCCAATGCTCTGCCTAAATACTCATAAACTATTCTTTTTTTTTTTTTACTCTCCCCCTCCATTCTTTATGTTTTTGATGTCATGTTTTATATCTTTTTGATTTATGTATCCCCTGATTGTTTATTGTAGTTATACTTAATTTTGCTACTATCATCTTTAACTTTCATATTAGCTTTTTAAGTGGTTGATTCACTGTGATTATTGTATATTTGCCTTTACTGGTGAGAATTATTTCTTTCCTGTATTTTCTTATTTCTGGTTATGGCCTTTTTTTTTCTGCATAAAGAAGACTCTAACATTTCTTGTAAGACCAGTTTAATGGTTGTGAACTCCTTTAGTTTTTGCTTGTCTGGGATCCTAGACCATTCTTTTAATAACCTGTTCTACAGTCTTGCCCAGATTTCATGTCAGGTCACTCTGGTGTAAGATATGGAGAATATACTCTCCTCATGTTGAAAATTGCTACTAGAGACATGAAAAGTTAATGTGAAATTTGGCATTATCAGAATCATGAGATTTGTCTCTTTACAGAATGTCACTCATGGATCTCATCTGCACATTCTTTAATTCTACTGGTATATAATTTCATGCCAGGCACTTTTTGATAGTCTCCTTATTTATCTTGGTCATTAATCTACTTCTCCCATATTTGATTTTCTAGTCTCAAGGTGGTTTTCTTTACAGAAAAAATAGAAGAAAAACAGGAATTGAGATGTTCTTCTGTCTCTGCTTTATATTAATATGCCATTTACATCAAAGAGTGGACCTGTGCCTTCTGTACCTTTTTAGCAAGTTTCAGCACATTATGGGCTTCAGCTCAGGCTTGCTTCTTTTATATGTGTGTGTGTGTGTGTGTGTGTGTGTGTGTGTGTGTGTGTGTGTGTACATACATGTATATGTGTATATATACATGTATATATATGTATATATATGTATGTGTGTGTCACTTTAAACAGTTTTTTTCCTTTTATTGTATTTTTCTTATGCATGTCCTTCTAATTCTGAGTTGATTGAGTTTGTTGTCTTAATCTCTTTAGATACTTCCCCCCTTTTTCTTTATCTCAGATAATGTGAGATTGGCATGATTTCATTTTTGAAAACCTCAATTCTGTTTTCCCTTTCAGCATCTCAGACATGAAGCAATTGGAAAATAGAATAAAATGCAAAATTATACATTGGTAGCAACCACTTTCAGTGGGTTTCCTACTCTGCATTTAGTTTACCTCTGAGAAGGAGCAGACTTCTGTATTTTCGAAATTGTTTCTTGCTGAATTTCTTTGTTATTATTTTGTAAAAGCAGAGGCCTTGAACTGTAGTTACCAATGTGACTTTTAGCCTCCACCTCTAGGAATATGGAATAGAATGGTACTCTTGTTCCCACAGCAGAATAAAAGAAATGCAGTGTACCAAGAACATGAGTAATTAAGATATATTTGAAGTTTTTAGATCTTAAAGTCTCTGATGAGAAAATACAATTTTGTGCATTTGCTTTGGCAGTACTATTCTGAGTTAATTTTAGGGGTAACTTTAGAATCACTTTAAAATTCCCACCTTAAATGACAGTCCTTTGCTTAGTCACAAGCGGTTAGGTGTAATTCTACATTATATGGAGACTAGAAACTGTTGCTATATACTAACCTTGCTAGGCAGTGACATTTGCAAAAGAAAAAACACCCTAATTCCTAAAGGTTGAGTTGTTGCTGTGTTGCAAAATCCTAGTAATCTTCACTAATATTTCAAAGTATCATCAGATGTGATGTACTTAAGAATGGTATGGCAACAGAGTATCTCAAAAGTTATGTGAATATGTGCACATGGGTGGGTGAGCCTCCTCCTCCAAAAAAAAAAATCTTTGTTAACTGATATATATGGCTATACGGTGTGGATATACTGGACAAAGGGGATGATTCATGTCCCTGGTTGGACTGAGCAGGACAGCTGGAGAGTTCATCATACTATTCAGAATAGTGTGTAACTTAAAACTTATGAATTATTTATTGTTGGAATTTTCCATTTAATATTTTCTGACTGTGGGTGACTGAAACCCTGGCAAAACTGCAGATAAGGGAGGACTGCTTCATAAAGAAAATGCAGTCGGTGTCCTTCTGAGAACAAATACATTACTGAGTGTCCTAAATAGAGATTTTGGAACTCTACATAAAATTTTCAGAGCCCTTTTAGGAACACCTGTTTGTTTCCTAGAACTGCTCTTTTTGGACACTTGGGTGGCTTTAGCAGTGATTATCTGCCATTGCCCACTTTGTTGTCAGGGGGATATCACAGCAGGTGATCTGAACTGAATAGCTGGAAAGAAACTCGACCAAAGTGAGTAATGTTTATGGTTTTCCAAAGCAAATTGTAATCGTTCAACAATAAATCTGCTCTTACACCATTGTCAAACGTTAACAAAAGTCATTTTTTTTTTAGTGATGTCCTCGCATTACCTATTTTTAAGCAAGAAGAGTCAAGTTTGCCTTCTGATAATGAGAATAAAATCTTACCTTTTCAATATGTGCTTTGTGCTGCCACCTCTCCAGCAGTGAAACTCCATGATGAAACCCTGACATACCTCAATCAAGGTTAGATGCGTCCTTATTTGTTAGTAATATTGCAGACCTGCTGGATTCATGATATTTAGTGAGGTATACTTTATGTAAAAAGTACATCTTTCTGGTGTGACCTGTCAGAAATCAAAGGCTTACTTAAGAGATTTGAGTTTTATCTCATATTTGATACATATTCTGGCTTTTAAAAAAAAATCTACCTGCCCATTTTTGATTGTTATCCCTCTTTTTGTAATCCATGTTCCCTGGACATCCTCATTGATTTTAGTCTGAGAAGTAGTACCCTACCCAGTGTTATTATTTACCAGTTGTATGGCCTTGGACAAGTTGTTTAAATTCTTTATATTTAAATTTCCTTATCTGTAAGAATGGGATTAATAATACCTTAGAGTTGTATCAGTTAAATGATAAAATGTATAAAAACACTTAGCACTGTGCTTAGCATATAGTAAAAGACTATGGTTGTTATTAGTAATACTGATAACAAACATTATACTCTTGTATATTCAACCAACTGAATTTACTTTTTCTTTTCTTTTTTCTTTTCTTTTTTTTTTTTTTTTTTTTTGCCTCTAAAGCCATTTATGAAAGCTCCTGCGTTTAACAACTGTCATAAACTTGTAAGCAAGATAAGTGGGGGCTACAAACTTTCATAAGATTCTGTTTCTACTCTTCTAACATAGAGTTTTTACTGTCTTTTACTTTATCTTTAAGTTATTTGGAAACCACTTTCTACAATGTGTCACTTCTAGATGATGCTAGAAATATAGCAATTATGATGATGACAGCTGATATACATTGAGTCATTAAGTGCTCGGCATGGTTTAATGTGCTCAATATGTATTAAGGCATTTAATCCTCTCAACCCTACAAGATGGATTATTCAGTGTTATTCCCTTTTTATAGATGATGAGGCAAGTGAGGCAAAGATTAAGAAACTTGAAAAGGTGAAGGAGTAGTTTTGCTTCCAGCTACATTGAACTTCTGATAAAAGGGACCAGGGCTTATGTATGCTTTTATCCTGCACAGAATCTAACATCATTTTTCATGCAAAGCTCCAAAAAGCTTGCTAAAATGCGTTTTTTCAGGGGTAAGGGATTCTGGAGAAAGGAATCTTTAATTGTTCAGTAATTCCAAGTCATGATTCTGTCCAAAAGAGGAATACTCCTCGTGGTATTTCAAGGGCAGTGGTGTACCCATCCATGCCTGCACCATTTTCTAGCCACCTAGCGCCAAGCCAATTCTAAACACATGGGTTCGCCTCCAGGCCCCTCAGTCTACCTTCAGGTAAACCTTTGGGGTAGGGGGAAGCACAGCACAGCCTGCAGTGTCATGGGACTAAGTGGTTTCTCATTCCTCTTACAGCACACAGGCACCAGCTCCCTCCTTTGTGCCCTGGGGTCCACTGTACACTTGTCTCTTCCTGGAGCCCAGATCAGCCAGTGGCGAGTCTGGATGTGCACCTGATTCCCCTGCTCCCTGGAACTCACACCCCTCAGTTCTCACGCCCCTCAGATCATTTAACAAAGCAAGGTGGCTCCATACTTAGAATCATCAGAGAACACTGCCCTTCTAAAATTTAACACACTGCCACCACTACATATCACATGGAAATTCTCCTCCCAACTGAATTTTATTCTTTCTAAAGATTGCAAAATTAATTTATGAAAAATATAATACGTAGTTACTTTTTCTTCTAGGACAGTCTTATGAAATCCGAATGCTAGACAATAGGAAACTTGGAGAACTTCCAGAAATTAATGGCAAATTGGTGAAGGTAAAAGAAAATGAGTAAATCATTCCTCTGCACATTCTTTTACTGACACTTTATAATATTCTTTTGCTTCCATAAAGGGCTTGGTGATATCTCTTGCCTACTACAATTTGCTGACAGAGTGGTAAATTGAATTAATTCTTTGGGGTCAGAGTGATCCCCGCTCTTCCCATGGATTTTTCAGAGCTACAGAAATGAAGGCTTACCACTCTATGTCAGGGTAGTCTCCTGGCTCTGTGAAGTTCTTTGAGGTAGAATAAAGTAACTTCCTTGAAATCTTTAGAGATGCTCCACTGTCTCGTTGGATAATTGGTCTAGTAGGAAGGAAAACAGAAGCTACTCTTGGTGAATAGCAGTTTTCTTCGTCTATACTGACAGCAATGAATTCATAGCACAATTGGGACAGAGGAGTTGGTCAGCAGCTGTAAAAGTGTTAAGATATTGATAGGTACCTCCTCAAAGTAAGAATGACAAAAGGAAAGTTGATGGAAACAGGTGGGTTAGCAAGCAAGGGACTTGGTGAAGAGCCAAGCCAAATATTACATGATAACTAACAATAGAGGCATGTAGAAATGCATCCAATGGGAGTCCTTTATGCCTAGTTACTTACCATCAGGCGTGATGTTTAAGCCAAATTTTAAATACGGTACCAGATAACCATAAAGAGTATATCTGAGCAATTATAAAATTACCTTGAAATAGAGCTTGGTATGATATGGCATTTGAGTGAAACAGGTCGTAAGAAAAATAATTTTAGGTTGTGTCTAGAAACTGGAGGTGACTCCTGCAAATTTTCCTTTGTCAACAGATTTTTTTAAAAAGATTTTTACTAAAATATAGTTAACATAGAATATTATATTAGTTTCAGGTATGTGTCAGCACTGATTTTTTTTTAAAGAATCCGATTATGATTTGATTTTGTTACTTCCTTTTAGAGTATATTCCGTGTAGTGTTCCATGACAGACGGCTACAATATACTGAACACCAGCAGCTGGAGGGCTGGAGGTGGAACCGACCTGGAGATAGAATTCTTGACATAGGTGAGAATGCTTAGGAAATTCCTATAACTATGGTCTGAGAATTGGTTTTCTTTACTTTAATGTTCACCTTGATTCAGAATGTTTCAGGGGCTCAATTAGCATGAACTTGGAAGTGGTTATTGACTAAACATAAAAAATCATCAGTATGATGGTATCAAAATTAAAGTTGGAAGTGTAGACACTTCAATTCCATAACAGTTGCATCCATTACTTCAGAGTGATTTTGGTTTTTGTTTTTTTTTTTAATTTAGTTGTGGTAAAATATATATAACAAAATTTACCTTTTTAATCATTTTTATCAAGTGAAATTATCCAGTATTTGTCTTTTTGTGATTGGCTTATTTCACTTAGCATAATCCTCAAGGTTCATTCATGTAGTGTCAGAATTTCCTTCCTTTTCATAGCTGAATAATATTCCATTGTAGTTGGATACCAGATTTTGTTTATCCATTCATCTCTCAATGGTCAGTTGGGTTGATTCCACCTTTTGGCTATTGTAAATAATGCTGCTATCAACATGAGTTTACAAATACTTATTTCAGTCTCTGTTTTCAATCCTTTTTGGTATGTACCAGAAGTGGAATTGCTAGATCATACAGTAATTCTATTTATAATTTTTTGAGGAACCACCACACTGTTTTCCACAATAGCTGCACATTTTACGTTCTCTTCAGAATTATACAAGGTTCTAATTACTCTATGTTCTCAACAACACTTGTTATTTTCTAGTTTTTGATAGTAGCAATCCTAATGGAAAAGAAATGGTATCTCATTGTGGTTTTGACATACATTTCTCTAGTAATGAGTGATGTCTGGCATCTTTTAATATGCTTATTGGCCATATCTTTGGAGAAATGTGTATTCAAGTCCTTTGCCCATTTTTGAATTTCGTGTTTTTTTGTTGGATTGTTTTGTTTTTTGTTGTTTATGAGTTGTAGGATTTCTTTATAAATTCTGAATATTAGCCCCATATCAGATATACTATTTGCAATATTTCCATTCTGCGTGGGTTGTCTTTTTCAACTATATTGATAGTGTTCTTTGATGCACAAAAGTTTTAAATTTTGATGTAGTCTACTATGTCTATTTTTTTTATTGCCTGTGTGTTTATTGTCATATCTAAGAAATCATTGCAAAATCCAATGTCATGAAGCTTTTCCTGGTATGTTTTCTAAGAGTTTTAGGTCTGATGTTAGGTGCTTAGTTAATTTTTATGTACGGTGTAAAGTAACAGGTCCAGCTTCATTCCTTGCATGTGGATATCCACTTGTTGAAAAGATTATCCTTTCCTGTTGAATGGTCTTGGCACCCTTTTCTAAAATCATTTCACCATATATGTGAGGGTTTGTTTCTGGGCTCTTTGTTTTTGTTCCATTTGTCCATTAGTCTAGCTTTATGACAAGTACCACACTGTTTTGATACTATAATTTTGTAATAAGTTTTGAAATCAAGAAATAGGAAACCTCCAATTTTCTTATTTTTCAAGATTGTTTTGGCTATTCAAAGTCTGATATTTTGTTTGGGTAAGTACATAAAAGGGGCCAGATTTTTTCCCTAAATTTCACAAGTTCCTTTGTCTTATTAATACCTGACCTAGATTAGTGGTTTGTCTTAACCTAAAGTAAGACACCTGGGATTGGAATCTGTGTCTCTTGGTTTACAGTTAAGTTTTTCCTATTTTGCTACACAGAGTAGAATTTGTTTTTCTTAAATCATGGGACATAAGGGAAGGATCTTTAGAAACACATACTGTCTCTCTCCATGAACATACTTTCAATCCCAGCATTTGTGTCTTTGATCTCTCTTATTGGTTATTATCTCCTATTGGTAAATATAATTAAACAAATCTAAGTACTATTAGTTTTACCTGAGAAAACACTGGTTCTCATAGATATCCTGATATTCATTTGATAAATTAGCTTTAGGACGAACCCAAAACAATTAACATTGTGGAGTAGTCGGACCCATTTAATGCTTCTTGTTTGAATCATTGATACTAAAACAATAGTATAGTTATAGCACTATTATGATAATAAATACCAGCTTGGCATTATCTCTTAGTTTGAATATTAATAGGAGTAGTCAGGGAATGATATTTGAATATACGCTATATGAAATGGAAAGCAAAGTTCTACGAAAGCACATTTTTGCTTACCTCTCGAGTATAAGATGTGTCACTCTGTTAAAAGATGAGTTGATGACTTCATAAGTCAGCATCAGTCTTTACAATGCTTTCTGCCTTTATTCACTCTGTTTAATCTGTAGCAGTGCTGTTACTATATGTCTAGTATTAACACTACTTTTAAAAATGTAAGTGAAACAGATTATAAGTTATAATTTTTATGACTCTAGAGCTATGTGTTGACTAAAGCTATCTTTAAGTTGAATTTTGGCCAATTAATAAGAAACTGCTTCTAAATTGTCTTATTTTAAAAACTTTTTAAAGATACTCAGAAAGTACTTAGGTCAATTTTATGTGCTGTTCAAACCCTCTTCACTGGCAAAAAGAGGTTCACACAAAAACCCTGATTACTAGGGACCAAGTAATACTTGTTTAAGAATCAGTGCTTTCTTATTTAAACCTAGTAGCAGTCAGAATTGTTCAATGATTACCATTTGTTTCTTAGATATCCCAATGTCTGTGGGTATAATCGATCCTAGGGCCAATCCAAATCAGCTAAATACAGTGGAGTTCCTGTGGGACCCTGCAAAGAGGACATCTGTGTTTATTCAGGTAAGGCATTGCAGATAGGGTTCCAGTTATGAAAAGTATCTCTTACTGCCCATTTGTTTCTTAAAGAATAAAACATGTTGAATTGGACATGTTTTATGGGTTCCAGTCTGATTATCTAGAGCAGATTCCTCAACATCTGCCTGAGGGCAATGAGGAGTTTCTGAAATGTTCTTCTAATTATCCCCAAAATGCTTGCTAATGGCTGCATGTTTTATTCTTTATGTAACATAACTTACCTAACAATTATTTAGCATTGAAATTGTCTGAATTTTTCACAATTATTCATAAACTTATTTTGAACATCTTTATATTTTAAATTTGTTTTGCATATCTGATTATGTCCTTTGAGTAGATTTCTTGAAAATTTTGTCATAATGATAGTTACCAGTTCATTGCGTACTTCCCATGAAATAGTCACTGTATTAAGTAAACACTTTGTATGCGTGATTTTATTTAAGACTTTCAGTAATAATCCTGTGGATTAAGAATAGTCCTTGAGGCTTAAAGTTAATAACTTACCAAAGCTAGTATTTGGTCGATCAAGGTTCCACCATTCATATTCAGCAAGGTCTTAGACTTTACACAATAGCTGAGTAAACCATTTTTCCCCTATTGCCTGTGAACTTCCGTATTTACTATTTTCCCAGCATGGATATTGCCCCCGCTTTCTAAAATCTACCTAAAAGTCCTAGAAACTTTTACTAATAGAAATCATTTTTCTTTGTGTTAACTTTGAATTCTCTGATGCAGTTAATGAATTTAATTCCTTACAGTAGCTTTTGTTTGCATTTGTAAATCATTTAAGTTTTCATCATTTCCTACCTAAGAGTATATAAATCTTTCAAGATCAAAAAGAGAGTGAAAGTTTTTTATAGGTGCTTGTAGCGCTTTTTAAAAGTTTTGCTGTTAGTAGTTGCTCAAAAAATGTTGTTGATTGGTTTGGCTAGCTAGCAGTACTGAAACCTAGTTGTTGTATTCTCTTCAGGTGCACTGTATTAGCACAGAGTTCACCATGAGGAAACATGGTGGAGAAAAGGGAGTGCCATTCAGAGTACAAATCGATACCTTCAAGGAGAATGAGAATGGGGAATATACTGAGCACTTACACTCAGCCAGCTGCCAGATCAAAGTCTTCAAGGTATTCCTGGGCATTGTGCTGGCCCTTGGAATTCTTTTCCTTATCTTTCAGTTGTAACATTAGTCACTAGTCAGAAAGCCAACTTGTCTTTTTTCAGAAACTATGAAAATTCAGTTTAAGCTATAATCATTGAAATAATTTGTGAGATGCCTGGTAAAGAAATTTAAACAGGGATGGGCGTGAGAGAAAGAGAACATGGAAAAGGGATCCAGAAGCAAAAAAAAACAAAAACAAAAATGTGAATTTTCATTGAATGCTTTTAAAACCTATTGGTTCCAAACTCTTATAAAAGCTCACAAAAATTATGAAAAGTTGACAGTTTTGGTTACATTTATACTTGATCTTTTTTCCTTATTTTGGTCTTTATTTTTAACACATGGATAAATACGTTCTCATCGCAAAAGTTTCATTAACATAAAAGTATTCAGAATATGACCCTGAAGTCCCCTTCTACCACTCTTACCCTGATTCCCCAACCTCTCCCCAGAGGTAACCACTGTTATAATTTAGTAGGTATCCTTCTAGTTCCCTTCTGTATTTCATATACACATGTATGTAGATATACACACATTTTCTTTTCAGACATTAATGGGATTATACTGTTTGAACTGTTTTGAGACTTGCTTTTTAAATGAATTACATGTTTTAGAGATCTTTCCATGTCCATATCTGTAGGTCTCTTATTCTTTTCCAACTCCATCAAACATTTAAATTTCCTACTTTTAGACTTAGATAGAGTGATTCATCTAGCCTTTACGTCGTTGTATATCTTTGTTTCACATGAAACTATTTAAGTTTTTAGAAGTAATGTTTTGGGTCAAAGGGTGAGTACTTGAGTTTAAAACAAAGTATGCTCATTTCAGCCCAAGGGTGCAGACAGAAAGCAAAAAACAGATAGGGAGAAAATGGAGAAGCGAACACCTCATGAAAAGGAGAAATATCAACCTTCATATGAGACAACTATACTCACAGAGGTAAAAGGATTATTTTTGGTGACAATTTCTATCAATACTTTCAACTCTTAAGAAAAATACAATCGTTTTGTAATACACACACACACACACACAAATATATATATAAATCAAATCATTAAGTTATAATTTACCTAAAACTAATGTCATTTATATCTCAATTGAAAATGAAAATCACTTCTTACCTGCTGAGAACTTACTTGTCCTCTTAGTTATGAGGGCTTCTGAGGAATTAAGATTTACTTTTACTAATCAAGATATGTTATTCAAGTTAACAATGTTTTGATGGACCGCTAGGTTCATATGTACTTTTTAGTATCTAAGTTGTTCTTTGTTTTTAGTGTTCTCCATGGCCCGAAATTACATATGTCAATAATTCCCCATCACCTGGCTTCAACAGTTCCCATAGCAGTTTTTCTCTTGGAGAAGGGTAAGTCTAGGGAATGAAATTGGCTTTTGTTTTTCCTAAATGTGTATTTTCTCATTATCTTTCTATAAATAAGATCTTTCTAAATCAGTAAGTACTTCTATTCGGTCAGTCTTTGATGGATTTATTTAGTAAATGAGGTTGGATTACTTTCAAAAGAGACTGAAAGAGGTTTATATTGCCCTTTCTCTTCGTCTTTTTTCCTTTTATCAGAAAATCACATTTATGGTCAGTTTTTGTGATCCAGAGACTGGTTTTCTTGGGCTTTTCACTTCTCCCTGTTAGTGCTTGCTTGTGGTTATTTCACTTCCTGATCATACTTTCATCATAGAGTGGTCATTGGGAATTGAAAGTTGTACAAATACTAATATCTGTTTTGTTACTTAATAAAAATGATCCTAACACCTCATAATCATGAATCTAATCTGTAGAAGAAGGTTGAAGATAATAGCTAAAATGAAGTTTCGATATTATCTATGAGATGCATCTAATCCTGCCTTACTGTCTCTTTTACCATCAGAGATAATTGAAAGTTGATGCAGACACCTACTCCAGTTAAACGAGGGTATCTTATAGTCTTAGCATTTAGCACGTATTCTACATAGGCCATATTGAAATTTCAAATAGGCTATGAATTTGTGAGTATGTTGTTTGGTCATAATGTTTATTTTTGAATTTATTTAGGCTCTGTGTTCAACCTACTTCTAAAAGTATTTAATAAAGATAGCTTAAATGTTCAAAATATAGCAATTAAGAATAAAAATAGGTAGAAGTTGTAGAAAAGATAGATAACTAGGACCCTAAGATAAATAAATTTTTAAATTGAAATACTGAATTTGAATTTTACAGCTAAGGCCAAAAAAAAAAAAAAAGGGAAGAGGAAGAAGAAATTCTTTTTTGAAAGAAAAATCTCTTACCATCCATATGGATTATTTTATTCAGTCTACTTATAAGCAATTTTAAATATTATATAGGATTTAAGAGTTGTTTCACCCCTCCTTCTCTTTGTCACGTACTTTATTATAGGCTCACATTTTCTCCCATAAAAGAAGTAAATGTTAAGGAAGAGAGACAGTCTATAAAGCAAAAGAAAGTACAGGAGAAAACCAAGGGTGTGGATATAGCCTTTGGATTACAAATTAGATAACACTAATTTTTGAACATGCTTTAAGAATTATTAAGTATTTTTTACTATAAAAAGTGTGATCCTATTTCATTGCATAAATTTCCTTCTAATATTTTTCTGTATATGTTTGTACATTTATATATTTAATGCAGTGATAATATATTGATTGCTTTTCTATTCTGATATTTGTTTACATTCTAATAAATTTATGTTAAATAGTCTTTATGCCATAAATTATCTAATTAGTCCCAATTTACTGTAATCTTGATTTTTTTTCAGTTTCTTCAAAAATAAAAAAACGTTGCAAATGATAGTTCTCCTCCCTCTACCCCCAAGAAATCTTTACATTAATAAACAGATAATGGAACTATTGGGTCCAAGAGTGTCTATGAGAAAGTACATATTCTTTTAAATCTCTAGCCTAGGACTTATTATGAGGATTAAGAATGAGATGATGAACCCTAGTATGTTTCATGGACTCATCCTTTCATTATAAATGTTTCTTTAGAAATGGTTCACCAAACCACCAGCCAGAGCCGCCACCTCCAGTCACAGATGTAAGTCTAAAGTTAAATGTCAGTTATATGCAATGTCTAATAATACTTTGATGTCTGTGCAATTCAGTAGAAACGCCCAACTTTTAAGTATTCATTCATTTATTAAACATTTATTGAATTTTGACTTTGAACTAGATACTGTGCTAGGGACTGGAGATCTGAAACAAGTAACACAGGACTCTTGTATTCAAGAAACTTACTGTGTAGTGGGGAAGATAAGGATGGAATTTCATGGGTATCTTGCATGGTTAGAGAAATGAGACTGATGTATAAGCAACCTCCAGGCAAACTAGGCCTGTCTTGAGTTTGGGTGTGTTTGGCTGTGTTACCTAATGATGTTAATTTAACATTTACCCTTTTTTAAGTAGAATCTATTTAGTTACCAAAAAAAAAAATGCTTTCTCTCTTTTAGAACCTCTTGCCAACAACCACACCTCAGGAAGCTCAGCAGTGGTTGCATCGAAACCGTTTTTCTACATTCACAAGGCTTTTCACAAACTTCTCAGGTTAAATTTTGCTTCCCTTTCTGTTTTTCCCAGTCTGGGATATTCTTTTACATCCTAGGGCCTCCTGGTATCCATATGAGGTGGGTGCGTGTGTGTGTGTGTATGTGTGTGTGTGTGTGTGTGTGAGAGAGAGAGAGAGAGAGAGAGAGAGAGAGAGAGAGATATTAGTGCATTTTCCTGATTAAATGAATTTAATAGAACGCTTCAGACTTTCTCAACAGCTGTGCTGTGAAATACTTAAAAAGAAAGACCTTAGTTTAAACTCACTTTAATTTAAAAATATTTATTCTTTACAATAATTTTAAAATGTATATTCCATACAGTATTTTATTAAGGAGCATTTGCAGGTAGTCTGAAATTTCCCCCTTGGTATCACTATATTGTATTTTATTTGCACATTCCACTTTTACTTAACACCTTTGGCGTACCAGCTATGGTAAGAATACATAAACGGATAAGGCATACCTCCTGATTATTCATCATCTAGTATCAAAAAAAAAAAAAAAATCAAATCAAAATGAAACCCCAGGAAAAAAGTGAAAAAGTAGTTGTGATGGAGTAGGTACAAAGTGAGGCATTTGAGGGAGGGCCTGCGGTTCGAGAACTTGTGATGTGTGAGGGATGAGGAGGAGTCTGTTGATCACACAGTAGTAGAAGGATAGTCTAGGCAGGAGGAATAACTTGTTCATAAGACATCATTAGTATGATGAAAACATAGGGTTAAGTGGAGACATTAATTGGTTGAGAATTGAGCTAGGAGAGGAAGCAGGGGCCCAGGTAATGGAGGACCTTATATACTGTGGATAAGGTTATGGATTGTAACACACTAGTAATAAGGTGTCATTGTAACAGAGCCCATTTAAGTAGTCATTAACAAACAGAATCTTTGCTTCTATCCCCCATTTTCTTATATTTATTTCAGGGGCAGATTTATTGAAACTAACTAGAGATGATGTGATCCAAATCTGTGGCCCTGCAGATGGAATCAGACTTTTTAATGCATTAAAAGGCCGGTATGTAATTAGTTTTAAAATATCAGTGAGTTTGGATTTCAAATGGATTTGAATTCAGGGACTCTTCACAGTACTCTTTGCACAACTAAATACATCTCGTCATCAAAAAAATACATTCTTTTTGAATGCCAGCTATGTTCCAAATAAACAAAGATGAAAAATATTCTTTCCCACACTTGATTGAAGGAATTCCTCATGATATCTCATTTTTTATTTTCAGGAATTTTTTTCATTCAATAAATATTGTCTCTTATGAGCCATTAGGCTCTGGGGATACATAAGTCAACAAAATAGGGTACTCATTATCATGGAATTTATTTTCTAATGAGAAGAGAGATAAATATATAAACAATAAGTATTTTGGAGAGAGAGAAGTGCTTTGAAGGAAAAAAAAACAAACAAAAACAAGGCTGTGGCCTATAAAGTACCCAGAATTTGGTCAGGAAAGATCTCTCTGAGGAGGGGATATTTAAACTGAGTTAGGAGAAGAATGGAAGCTATGGGGTCATGTGAAGGGAAGAGCCATTTAGGCAGAAAGAACAATAGGTATAAAGGCTCTAAGTTCAGTTTTGTCTAGAGAAGAGATAATTCTTAAGTTTGGGTAGGAATTGCATAAGTGGCAGCTTATAAATATTACCTATAATACAGAGTAATTTTTAGTCCCAATTTGTGATTTCCAATAGCTACTAGTAATAATGGTGGAAAAAACAGGTCAGTGCCATAGAATCAAATTAGTAGCTAAATGAAACATTGTGAAGTATTAATGTTTGTGTACGTCATAAGAGATATTAAATCATGTAGACTCTAATCTTAGAAATTTTAAGGAAAGAGGTAAAATTCAGAAGTTGTTTATCTGAGGAAAAAGAATGGATCTTTCATTTCAAAATGTTTTATCTAAAGAACATTTGGAAATAGGAAGGAATAAGATGATCAAGTCAAGAGGTAATTGAATATGGTTATCTAAGAAGTAAGTACAGAAAGAAGGCTTAGGCTATTTAGGAGAAGGTAATGAAGGAAATAACGTTCTCCAGTTTACTATATTGGTACTTTTAAATAAAAGACCTTAAGCCTTTTTGTGACCAGTAGTTCACAAATTTTGAATACAGATGATCTCCAACTTAAGATGGCTTGAACTTAACAATGTTTTGACTTTATGATGGTATAAAAGCAATATGCATTCTGTAGTAGAAATGGTACTTCGAATTTTGAATTTTGATCTTTTCCCTGAACTCTAGTGTAAAGTAGTACTTATCTCATGATGCTAGGTAGCAGCAATAAGATGATTTTGCCCAACTGTAGGCTAATGTAAGTGTTCTGAATATGTTTAAGGTAGGCTAGGCTAAGCTATGATGTTTGGTGGGTTGGATATATATATTAAATGCATTTTTGATTTACGGTATTTTCAATTTACAATGGGTTTATTGGGATGTAACCCCATTGTAAGTCAAGGAACATTTAACCTTTACATCAGGAGTCACAAACATTAATCACTACAGAGGCCACATGTAAATAACAGTCAAATCTGGGGTGTACTGAAGAATGCATGCACCATGCAAGATGAACAGCTGCTTGTTATCTTGTAGAATGAGGCTTTAGATTTCCAGATATGATTTTTAAAGAAAAGGCAAAAATTCAGAGGTTTGTGTTGGAACGAATTTGTTTAAACACACACAGAGATATAGACACACACATACACTAATGGGGAACTAATCAAACATAGCAAATGAGCTGCATTGCCCCATGGGCTGCCAGTTCTCAACCCATGCTCTATAGTATAAATGTAGATAACACGAATTTTCCCTTGAAATGAGCTTACCGTGAAAAATGTAAGACTAACAGCTGTTTTTTTCTTCTTAGGATGGTGCGCCCAAGGCTAACCATTTATGTTTGTCAGGAATCCTTGCAGTTACGGGAGCAGCAGCAACAGCAGCAGCAACAGCAGCAGAAGCATGAGGATGGAGACTCAAATGGTACTTTCTTCGGTAGGTCATTCTGCACAGGCCATCACAGATATGAAGAAAGGTGAAGAGATGACTTATGAGCATGTGTGATGGGAACTTATCAAATAGCAGATTGAGCATTTGCTAGAAGTAATGGTAATAGCTAACATTTATTGAGTTCTAATATATGCCAGGCAATGTTCTCAGCTCTTTTACATATTTTAATTTTTATAAGTGTCTCCTCTTTGCAGTAGATTTTATTGTTATCTATAATATTTAGATGAGGAAAATGAGGTTTAGGGATGGTTAGTAACTTGTCCCAGGTCACACACCAGCAAGTGGTTGAATCAGAATTTTAACTCAGGATTTCACTCTTGAGTCCTTCAGAAAAGTGGGCATTCCTAGTGATCAGATTACTTTTAAGAGCAGATAAACTTTGTATTGACTGCCATCCCTCTCTCCCTTTTGCAGTGTACCATGCCATCTACCTAGAAGAACTGACAGCTGTTGAACTGACGGAAAAAATTGCTCAGCTTTTCAGCATTTCCCCTTGCCAGATCAGCCAGATCTACAAGCAAGGGCCAACAGGAATCCATGTGCTCATTAGTGATGAGGTAGATTTTCAGTACAGCTGAATCACCAGATGCCAATTAATTTGTCAGGACATGTGACAGTAGCAGGAGCAGTTCTACTGGGACAGAGTGCTCTGTTTTCTAGACCAGAAGATTTCAAACGTTTTGGCTTGCTTACTTCTTAAAAGAATTTTTTTTAAAAAATGTGTATATCCTTGCACCTTTTTAGGTTGACTTAAAATTTTTTGTGTTAAGTTTAAATGATTACAAAAGATGTCATTTCTGGGCATATTATAGGACATTTACAAATAGAAATTATATCACTATTCTAACTGTATTCCATGTAACCAAAATATGAGTGATTTAATACCACCATCATCTGTTTAAAAAAAATACATGAATATACTTTTTTTAACAGAATTTTTATATCACTTTTTGTTTCCTTAAATTTATATTTCCATGCACATTCCTCATTGAATTTTATCTTACCATAACCTATTTTTATGCTTGAACATCTTTTATTAATTATCATATTTCTTTGAAACAAAAATGCTTCAACAAAAATAATTGTTTCAGTAAAAATTTAAAAATTCTGAATAGAAGTATCACCATAATTATACAGTTGATTAAAACAATATAAATGTTATATATTTTGATAAGTATTAAACATTAAGAAAAAATTGTTAGAAGTACATAATTAGATGGATAGGATTGTTCCATTCCCTACTCCTTCGCCTGCATACAGTTAATCCATCTATAGATGAATACTACCTATTGATTGCTAGAATGAAATAGAGTTCAGCATCAATTCCATCTGATTTCCCCCCCCCCCCAGATTTAAATGCTCTAGAACCTGATTCACATTCATTGATAGACAAGAATGGATGGAGTTTTGTTACGACACCATTGCTGGGTCTTTTTTGAACTTCTGAGTTATATGCCAAAAATTACATAGTGATATCAAAAATCATTTTGAATCATCTGTCATTTGACAATTTATGATTAGTTCCCTCCTCAGTTCTGGTGAAAGGAAATAATTAGAAATTATGTGACTCCCCTCTCACCCCCAACAAAGAGTTTGTTACCCAATCATTAGAGTTCACATTTACAGTTATACTTGGGCATCCTTGAGGCTTTTATACCCCAGGGCAAGGAATGCATCTTGGGTAGGATTCCAGGAGAGTGAGGCTTATACCTTTATTTTATAAAGTGGGAAGAGGGAGTTTGAGAAGGGAAAGTGGCAAAGGAAAACTGAAGAGGTTCTCAGGCAGTTTTAGAAAAGAATAGATAAGGAAGTTAGGGAACTAGAAGTCATTTCTCCTGTACGGGCCTATCAGTGTCTGTGTACCCCTTGGAGAGTCTTGGGATTAACCCAGGAAAAATACTCCAATTTTATGATCACTGTTGTAGACTACTTAGCTTTTAAAACTTAAAAATGAAATAGGAGAAAACAAAACAAAGCAAAGTATTGTTTTTCACTTAAATCTAATGTAATATAAAGCCACATAGGGAAAATATAACAAATATTTAGAACAAATAGAACAAATCAAACATTTTAATAATCAAGTTTTCTTTCCCTCTTTTTTTTAGATGATACAGAACTTTCAGGAAGAAGCCTGTTTTATTCTGGATACAATGAAAGGTAATAAAATAGTAAGACAAATGCTTTTCTCTAAGTTTAAGAGCTTTTTTCATACTTCTTAAAGAAGAGAAAGTTTCCAACACCACCATATTTGAGATAGAGAAAGTGACATTTATTAGAGGTTATTTCTTTGTATGAATTGACTTCTTGCCATTATCAGAATAGACAAAGTGTAACGGATGACTCTGCTATTCTCTTCCACCTTCTATGGACAAATGAGGAAATTGAGGCATGTTGTTTTTATATTTATTATAAGCATTCTGTGATAATAAGTATGCTGCCTTTGCCCTGCTTTTTTTTTCTTTCTCAAAAGAACCTTACCATATGTTTTCTCCTCCTACTCTGTTTTAGAGGTGACTAAAGATTATTCTCTCTCTCTCTCTCTCTTTTTTTTTTTTTTTACAGCAGAAACCAATGATAGCTATCATATTATACTGAAGTAGGTGGGAGGCATTTCATTCTCAGTGGCTGCTGGTTCCTTCACCTCTTGGAAACTCCTCTCTGGAAGGGGTCACACATGGAGATTTGAAGGTCTGCAGGAACCTGACCTGAGGGAGTCCAGGCCATGGAGGCAGAATCCCAGCCATCTGTGTTGGCCCAGACTCTTGTGGCACACACAGATAACTAACTGCCCAACACACATTTCTGAAGCTATTTCTTAGTTAAGATTTCTGGACCCTGTTGTTGAATATCAATAGAAACTTCATATCATTGGAGGTATATATAGGGCATAATGATGGTGAGAATTGTGTGATATTTAATGGAAAGATGTTAAATCTCGTGATATGGAGCTGTGTAATTTTTTTCTAATATAAACATGAACATCTGTATTCATAAGACTAAATCCTCAATCTCTGCATCAAACATACTGGCTTTTTACCACAATTGGCTTCTGAAAACCTCATCAAAGAGGAGAAATACAGAGATAGAATAGAAATTTTCTTTTGGTTTCCCTGTAATTCTTTGACTAATAGTAATTTTAGCTAACATTTATGGAGCATTTATTTGTGCCAAATAGTTCGATAAATTCTTTAAATGGATTATCTTGTTTAAATCCTCTTAATAATCCTATATGAAGTAGGTAATAATGATCCCTGATTGAAGAGACAGTGGAGACATGTAGTAGCTAAATAGCTTGCTAAATAACAGGCAGCTAGCAGGTAGTGATGCTGAAATCCAAACCCAAGCATTCTGGCTCTTATTAATCACCATCCATTACTGCCCTTGCAGTACTCTCTGCATGCCATCATTTCTTACTGTGGCTTCTCTGATGAATAGGATATGACACTGAGTGAGAACTGAGTATTTATTTAATCACTGAAAGGGACAAACCAAACCTAAATAATGGTGAACAAATCAAGACCTACAAAAAGTGAAAACGTAAATGCTTTATAAAGCATCATCAGATGTCAGATCACGGAATTTGAAGTGGTAAAAACTAGGGTTTTCTATAGCTCCTCAACTTCATTATTCTTGAATGATCTTCCAAGCTATTAATGAGAAAGGCTACCCCTTATTTTCTCTTCCCTCTCTATGTCTTCTCTTGGTATCAGAAGTTCTTTTAGACATGTAATGTTTTCTTATTTAAGCTTTACAAGATATTCATTTCGATCCCATTCACATTCTTACTGTATGTTCTTATTCTTCTGTAAAGAATGATTTTATGTACATGTGTAAAACTATGTGTTGTCTTTTTTCACATGTAAGGTTTTATCCAGAAATCCCTTTACACATTATGTTGAGGTGAAAAAAGATAATATTCAAAGATTATGTATTAGATTAGGATCGTGTGTGTGTGTGTGTGTGTGTGTGTGTGTGTGTGTGTGTGTGTGTGTGTGTTTAAAGCATTTGATAAAGTTTAAATGTTTTTATAAAGATTTTTGTTCATTAAAATCAACCTGCAACATGGTCTGATTTCTTTTGGTTGGAAACAAATTGAAAACTTTCAAACTGGAAAATTAAGTCAAATAACTAGTTTATAACTGACCTGGGCAACTTGCCATATTAGGCCAAAATATTTTTTTAGTGAATGTTTACCAGATATCCCCATTTTAGGAGGACATTTGTGATTTTATTTCTGGAACTGGTTCTCAGCTTCTGGGAAATCAGCTCTCTCCTCAGCAGGCTCCTATTGTTTTGTTTTTTCCCTGTTCTTTCTGAGTGTTGTTAGGCTAGGAGGGTTGGACTAGATGACTTTTAAGTCCCTTCTGAATCTGAATCTGTGACTCTTGTTTACTGCAAATGATACATAGAACTCTTAATATATTTACTATAAACTTACACTTACTAATTTTTACATGGAGTTAAGGGGTTTTTTTTAGAGTATTCAAATTTATAGAAATGAGGTTTTACAGCTTTGTAATCTCAGATCCAACAGAAAATCCCTTAGACTTTCTTTAGGTCCAAAAAATATTTATAGTGCCAATGCTATATAATTAGTAAGAGTTGGTATAGTAATAGAATATTGTGATTATTCAGCTTGCTTTAAAAATTGCATCTGTTCACTATTGATCCTTTCCGTTAAATGACAGTTTAAAACCAGCTTTTTTGTTATGAAAGTAATACACAAAGTGATAAATTCAAACAATATAAAGGGTATGACTATTTCTACTTACCTCCTGGTCCCACTCTTTAGCGGTAATCATTACAAAAAAGTTTTCTCCCCCTTATCTGTCTGTCTACCTATCAACCTACCTACCTACCTACCTAATTTATCTTCTCTGTCTCTGACTCTGTCTCTGTCTTTCCTCTCTCATTGGACTTAACGTAATACAAAGGATCTGCAGTTTGTTTTAACATATCTTGAACATCTTTCTATATGAGAATTTATAGTTCTGCATCATTCTTTTAAAAATGGCCATTCTTTGTGGATGCCATTTAGGTTAAGTCCATTTGAACATTGTATCTTCATAATTTTTTTGCATGTATCTCTTAAGATATATTCCTAGAAGTAAAATTTGCTGAATTTTACCTTTTTAGCAATGTAACAGCTGATATTTAATGTAGATGGTGTACTGTTTGTGTTAGAGTGAGGGTACATGAGAAGAAGAATGGTTAGATTTTAGGCCCTCCTGAGAAGTAGAGTAGCATCTGTTTGACTTATCATTGTCTGTGCTGTTCCCTTGAAGCATAATAGGGTCCATCTAGAAGAATCTGCTATATTAAGACAGTAGTTAAAGAGAATTATTGGTAAATAAAGAGGGGGAGGTCATTGCAGTACTATAAGAATTGAGTACTAGTCAGTACATGAAATGTGGCTATTAATTAATAAAACTGACCAATATTATGGCCTAAGAAGACTGTTTGCCCACATAAATGATTTCTTTAAGAAGCTGTTTATAGGGAGGGGAAATGGGAATGGTCATATTGTCTGGAAAGAGATTACAGTACAATGAATACGAGACCACGAGAGTCTGAAAGGTCCACATGAGGGGACAGATGCTCTGATTCCTGAAAGTCAGTCACTGTCTATATTGTGAGAGGTAGATAATGATATCACCACTGCGAGTTGGAGGAGCATGGGGAAACTTGGCAAATGAAAGGCTTGGCAAAATGGAACTAGCCATTTCTAATTTATGCCTAATGAAAGAGTGTTCTGAAAACTCTTTTTATCCCCAGGTATTCTGAGAAAGTGTTTTGTATAGTGTTGCTGCAGAGATTTGGGCTATCTAGTAAAGTAAACTACCATGAAGAATTGAATGAGCTTCTGCACTCAGTTTTGAAAGTAATACAGATTTGGAATGCAAATACTTGAAGTCAGGACTGAGCTTCTCCCTCTTCACTGTAGCTTTTTTCTCTGGCCAGTACCTAACACTTTCAGATAGCTTGGGACTAGAGTGCCAAAGTTGAGTCATTTTATCATTTTTCTTCCTTGGCTATGGGTGGTTCCTCTATAGGAATTTAATCTGTTATGGGCTCTACTGTCCATTATGAGAAATCCAGTCTCAACAGGAATGGCACAAATGCCCCAACTACTTGCATTCTTTATGTACTAATTCATATAGAGTAATCCTGCATCATTCTTCTGCTTTTCCTAAAAATGCTCTGTTTTCTTAGTTGTACCCTAGGGCTTTTTGTTACAATATTTATTTTTAGTTTACCGTTCAAGTTTTGTTTCAAGACAAATGAGGAAGAATTTACTACCACTGCAAAATGGAACAAGCTAGAAAAGGTGCTCTATGTAATGTGAGATTAATGCTGTCAGTACCTGTTTTTTCCTGTATCATTAATACTTTACTTCTCCTTCAAGCTGCTTTTTTTAAAAATTTTTGCTTTTAATGACTTTATTTTTACCTTTGACTTTAAACTTCCATCTATTACCACTTCCTTTTTCTTTCAGTTTTCCTCTTCACTTCCAGATCTTCTCTGTGTTGTTCCTGATGAACATAGGCCTATTCAACAAGTTACCTTGGAAATTGCTACAAAGTCTAACATTTTCTCATTCAGAGATTGAAAAGTTACATATGAATTAAATTTTCAATGAGATTAATGTCAATTATAGAAACTTGCTATTAAAAGATACTAGTATTTTTATTGTACTATTTTGTACTGTATGGGATCTTTTGGGACATGAGTAATAACTGATTTATCTATTATGTGAATCTGTTTTCATATATTTGATTTGCATAAGATGAGGTACACATTCCTCATTTTAATCACTGCAGATTCCTGTTTTCTTTCTGAGTTCTAATGTCTGATTTTTCATTTAAGGATTTAGTTAATATCTTTCTCTAGACATCTTTATAACTTTGCTTCAGACTTCTACCTCCTTCCACCTCCTTTAGGCTTATTAAGGTTTCCCTCTTCTAAACTCACCCCTACACTCTACCCCCTCAAACCTCATTGTTACTTTCTTTTACTAATAGGATGTCTGTGTATGTGTTATGTAGATCAATCTCTGTATGTCCTTTTTGAAACCTTTGATAAAAACACAGCTTCTTTGGTGTTTGTGCTTTTAAATTGCTATGGTCTTTTTTTCCCAGATTTGCACATACTGATCTCTCTTATTTATTGTGGAATTAGTAACAGGGAGGTGCCTGTCTCTCTAGATCTGGATTATAATTAAATGTAAATTAGTAAAGTAACACACAAACTCCAGGCTAAATCTACAAATTCCTATCAGAAAAACAAATACAAGGCCTTAGATTTTTATCTTAACTCTTTCTCTCTGAAGCTCAGCCCATAGTATCCTCTTATCTATTCGTTTTTCATCCCACCCCCACCCCAAGAGTATATTCTTGCTTATCTTTTGGTGGTAAAGAGTAGTTAATACAGTATATACTTTGGTGTCAGATAAGCCTCTGTTCAAATCCCAGATCTTGTTCTTCCTGGATGTGACCTTGGACAAAATAATCTGTTGAACCTCTACTTTCTCATCTTAAAAAGGAGATAATACTTTTTTAAAATTTTTATTTTTCAATTAGTTTCAAGTGTACAGCATAGTGATTAGAGATTTACATAATTTATGAAGTGATCCCTCTAATTAGTACCCACCTGGTGCTATACATAGTTATTTCAATATTATTCACTATATTCCCTATGCTGTACTTTACATCCCCGTGATTGTTTTGTAACTACCAATTTGTACTACTTAATCCTTTCACCTTTTTCACGCAGCCTCTCCTAACCCCTCCCCCTATCGCAAGATAATATTTAATTCATAGGGCTGTTGTGGAGATTAAAAAGGATGAGTACAAAAGTTTTATTTTGTATTTAATACACTTCCTCAGTTGCTGAATAAATTTAGTATACTTTTAACTACAAGATCATCTTTATATGTAAATGTAACTAAGACAGATGGGTAAACACTGCCTAGGACATGAACTCTGACCTTTGGTTTTCATCTGTGGCTGCTGTTCTTGATCGTATGCCTTTTCTTCCTCTTCTGATTTTGACTTTTTTGTCCCTAAAACAAACCACCCATCCATGATTGCATTCAAGCTGTTCCATACATAGCAGCATGGTCTGGAACAAAGCAGTAACATTTAGAATTGAACGTTCATTATTATTATTTACATATTAATATTAGGATTTCTTTTCACTTTTTTTTTTTATAGTTTGTTCTACTGCACTTGAGCTTCCTGGTCATTTGATCTCCATAGGCCCTGCTTAGTCCAGAGACAGAATTGCAGTTATTATGGGCCAGCTGGCACCATTGAGGTAACTTGCCTAGTGATTCTATCAAGACAAATATGATGAAAAATGACTCAATGATAAGTAGTTGTGGTGTTAGAGGTCCAGATGATATCTTGACTGATCTAGACCTTATTGCCAAATTGGATTCTGCTATCTTGAAGAATGTGCTAACTTTGCTTTGGCTGTCATCCAGATTGATGTCATTTAACAAAAGTTGGGCACTGAGGCTGATGGTACCCTGATAAATTTCCACGACTGCTCAAAATCTGGATGTATAGGCATATGAAACACTCTTTTAGCCTACCCGCATGACTTTTAGGCTGTTTTTTGTTACTCAGCCCACTGATTCTACGGAGTGGTCTGAAGCCTCCTCTTCCTTTTTGTCTTGTGTACAGGAAAAATAGAATCATGAACATTTACATAGCACTGACTGTTGTAGACATATTATGTTAATTGTTTAATCTTCACAAAACCCTATGAGATACATAGTGTCTCCATTTTGCAGATGAGGAAGCTAAGGCACAGGAAATTTACAAATCTTGTCGAGGGTCACACCACTAGTGAGTGTGGAGTTGGAGTTTATATTCCAGCCATTTGGTTCCAGAATCCACACTCTTAATCACATGTTATATTCCACCTAGATTTCAGCGATTGGTATGATCAGTACATGATACCTAAGGACTGCTTTTTGTGATCTGCTGCTTTTTCATTTTAGTGTTTCTTAGCCTCTTGGATTCTCTGATGTCTTTTCTTCCTCTTCTGCTTTTGACTTTTTTGTCCCTAAAACAAACCACCCATCTGTGATTGCATTCAAGCTGGTCCATACGTACATAGCAGCATGGTCTGGAACAAAGCAGTAACATTTAGAATTGGACATTCAATGTTATTTACATATTAATATTAGGATTTCTTCTCACTTTCTTTTTTGTAGTTTGTTCTACTGCAGTTGAGCTTCCTGGTCATTTGACCTCCATAGGCCCTGCTGAGGCTGGAGGCAGAATTTCAGCTTAGACTGGAATTCTTGGCTTTTTTTTTCAAACCACCCAACCTCTTAATTCTAAATCAGATAGCTTGGTAGCCAGTAGTAGATCTGACTCCAATAGTTGTTGGTTATAGTAAAAAAGTATCCTAGTCTTTGGATCCAGCCTAACCTGAGTTAAAATCCTGCCATTCATCAATCCAGTAAATATCCACTTCCTAAATGTCGAATACTAGGCTTTGTACTGGGTGCTGATGATACAGTAAACAAAAGAATTCCTTGTTCTCATGGAATTTAGTCAAGTGATAGAAGACTGAAATACATAAATATATGTCAGGTGATAAATGCTAAGAAGAAATATAAGGCAAGGGGATAGAGACTAAGGGGAAGTACCATTTTAGAAATAACAGGGAAGGTCTCTGAAGAGATATTTGAGCAAATATTAAGTGCGGGAGTAAGTATGTGACTAGTTGGTGAAAGAGTGTTCCAGGCAAAAGGTGCTGAGATGAGAGCATGATTGTCCTGTTGAAGGAACCACAAGGAGGCCAGTGGGCCAGTGTTACAGCAGAGCAAGGGAGGGGAAAAGTAGAAGGAAACAAAATGACAGGATTGGGGGCAGTGGGGCGAGAGGATGCACCGACATCTTGTAGGGCCTTACAGGTCAAGGGAGAGATACATGCTGTTCTGAATGAGGTAAGAAACCAAGGCTGGATGTCCTTGGCAAATGACATAACTTCTGACTTCTGAGTTTTCGTTTTTTTCTCTCATAAAAATGGGCTGCAAAGTTGTGAAGATCGGAGTTCATGTAAGAATATTTTTGAAAAAACCCCATCAAAACATTTTAAGGTAACTCAATACATTGCTTGTATTCCCTTTTCTATACCTTGGGCAAGCTGCAGCACCTCACGCTGCTTAAGACTAAGATCCCATGAGGGAGGATAAGGGGGATTATGTTCTTTAGACATGGGGGTGTGGTCCTGGCGAAAGGAAAAGAGTAGGTTTAGAGGACAATTCCTTTAGTCATTGAAGATCTGTAGCTGAGGGTCTCCCTTCTTCAAAAGGCTGCGGCGACACCAAACTCCCTTTCCCAGGGTTCCCTGCAGCAGAGATATTGCCTCCTGAGTCTGCTTGGCGTTTCGGCTTTGCGCAGGTCGCCGCCTGCAACTCCCGGCATGCTGCTGGGCTTGGGGCAGGCACATAGACTCCATTTCCCAGCCTGCCCCGGGCCTCGGTCTGGACGTGCCGGCGCCTATAAGAGTCGGAGCGCTGCGGCCGGACTCTATTGTTAGCCGGAGCCGGGGCGGTTCTGGGTGGCTACTGCCAGGGGCTCCCCGCTTGCGGGAGCCGTCTGCCCTCCGCCGCCTGCCGGCCGACCTGCCCACCCACCTTCTCTCCGGTCCTGCCGCCGCCCTGGGAGCTCCCAGACCGTCGCCGCGGTCCCGGGACTCGCTCCTTCCTCCTTCCCACCGGGCTAGGGCGGCGGCGGCAGCAGCGGGGGCGGCAGAGACCATCACGGGAGGAGGCAGCTGCGGCGGGGCCGGTAATGGGCCTGGGGGTGCGGGGCGGAGGGTGCTGCCTGGTCCTTTCCCGGGATCGGCCCTGGGGCTACTGTGGAGGAGTGGTCAACCCAGAGCCGCGCTGATGAAGGGGTCAGAAATGAGGGAGGCTTGGTCGGGAGCGGTCGGGGGGCGGGGAGCTAGGGCGCCACTGGGAAGGGAAAGGGTAGGGAGAGGCGTGGGAGCGAGCGGTGCGGAGGACGCGGGCCGGGACTGCGGGGGCAGCTCGAGGGAGACGGATGGACGGCTTAGAAGCCAACAGGATTGCGGATGAGGGTTGAGTTCGGAATGGAGATGATGTAGGATGGAGGGAAGTGAAGGAAGGGGAGGGAGAATAGAGGAAAATGAGGGAGGAGTGGTTGAGAATTAGTAGCAGGCAGGAAGGGATGGGAAGGCTGGGTAGGGGCTGCAGAAGATTGGAATGAGCGGGAAGGTTAGCAGGAATCAGAGAAATGGGCCGGGAGCTGAAAGATTCAGCGGCAGTGTCCGTTAATGGGAACTGGTGACTTGACATGTCCTTTCAGCTCAGGTTCCTGATGTCTCCCATTTTTCTGGCGTGTCGGGAAACGAAAGCATCACTTGCCCTGGTTGCTAGCTTGTTCTTTTTCACAGGCCCATACACGCAGCTAACTGCCATCCATCCGTTTTAGGGCCATGGTCTTGATTCATCTTTTTGAATGGGTTTAGAGTGGCATTGTGACACACAAACCGTTCTTCAATATGAAATGTTAGACGTTATCCCCAAGAGACACAGTGTCCCCTTGTCCTACAGTTTTCAGTTCAAGGTAAATCCATGCTTGATTCACATTTTCCTTTTCTTTACTGACTTTACATCTTGCAAATCTCCAAAGCCAGAAGGATGTTAGTATGTGCCAGAGTTATAAATGACTGGATATCCTTGAGAGTTAATGGTCCCCGCAGCATCATGTGTCAGTGCTCCCACAAAGATCTTGTGTCCTCCATATGATGGTAGTTTAGATGGAAAGCCAGATTCCAATCTTGTGTCAGCGAATGGGTAAAAAGCAGGGAGCGAGAGTTGGAGGGGGACTTCCTTTTAATACTACCTAGTTTAAACAGGATGTTTTTACTTGAGTGCTTTAAAAGTTCATGATCTTGGTAATCACAAGAATGCACATATCCACAAAATTCAAGATATTTAAGAATCGACCACAGCATATTTTGTAAAAGGAGAAATGGGACAGGTCATATTATTCAGGTTTATCATAACACTTGGCAGCAAGCCTTCCTTCCTGTAACCTAGCTACAGATGGTAGCCGTGAAGCTCTTACTTAAAGGTTTTAGTCCTTTGACCTTTAGAAGAAGGTTGGGTTCCAGTTGAGTGGAGAGGCTTTCTCCTGTGAGATGTACCTTTTCTTATTTTTTTGTACTCATTAGATAGGCTTTTATTACTTAAACTTTATGAATGTATTGTGTATCCAAAAATTTTGTGGAGGGTGCAGGGGTACCCCTCTTTTGCTAGTCTCATGCTGATTTGGGGGGATTGTTAAAGTAATCCTCATAGGCCTTAAAAAGCTTAGGTCTAGTACTAAAAATACATATATGCTCTAGATATATTTTGTTTGGTGCTAGCCTAATATCTTCTAAATACTGTGGATCTGAATTATTTTATATACTTTTGGGAAATGTTCAGCTAGAAACACTTGAGAAAAAACTGTAAGGCAGGTAGCCAGAAAGTGTCTGCTGACCTTTCATTTTACTGGCATTTAAAAACTTTTACAGAGGTTTGCATTGTTTTCTCCATAAGCGTTTATTGTTTGAGTTGCTTATTTTGACAGTTAACTGTCAGTTATGACATGCATTTTCAGTCTCACCTTGATTATTTCTGTATGGGTTTAAGTGCTGAGACTATAACTTATAAGTGTGTTTGTTTCTTGAACACACACATTGATCTTCTGCCAACAAATGGCTGAGAGAGTGGAAATGACTGGTTTCTAATTGTGGTTTGAAAGAAGATTGATTTGATAAATTGTAATTGTGCAATCTATTCTAGTTGTTGCTGTTGCAAAGCAAGATCTCTTCAGGCCACTGTGGAAGTGGATGGGAGGTTTGTTCTTTGTGCCCAGTGAACATCTTGATCTAATAAGTCAAGTTCACACCGAAGAGTTGGACAAGGAGAGCTGAGTTGAAATTTAAACTTGATATTGGTTCTCAAGACAAAATCGATGGATTTTTTTAAATGAGTTAGTGCCAGAGAAAGTGATGCTAACAGATCTTGGGTATGGTTGAAGAGAGCTAAGTCAGTATGGGCGTTATTTACACATACAGCCATAGATTATTCTTGGGCACTTTAAGGAAAATATTTTCCTTCTGAGTTACACATATTTTTCTTTTTCTTCCTGTCAACCTCCTGTCATTGCATAGAAACCACTATTCCCGAAGTGGAAAGGGGAAGACATAAATAAAAGGGCAAATGAGAATGGAACTAGCAGCCAGCAATACTTGCTTCACCAAAGTGCTCAAAATTAACCAAAGAGAATTGATACCCCTGGGGGCACCTGTGTGAAGACAGTGGAGAATTTTGATAATAAATATGATTTTGTACCAGACCCAATCTCATTCTCATGCAGGGCTTAAAGAGAAATATTCATAGGGAAGCCACACTACCAGAGGCAAAAAGGACAACTAGGAAAGAACCAGAAGTGCACGTTTGCTTTCAGTCATAAGTCCCTGAGTGCTTCCAGGCTGAGGAAAAGCCACTTTCCTAGGAGTAGCACTAGCTGGATCTCAATTAAAACTGAAGCTGGACTTAAGTCCTTCCTGAGAAAGCAGAATTTTCAGGTCATTCTGAGTTTTCATGTGGTTTGGTAATGTTTTTAAGTGGGGAGAAAAAATTAAATTCAGTAGTTAACATTACTGTCTCATTTTTTTTATCCCATCCACGTTAGTACTTAATTTGCAAAGCCCCCCCCCCATAATAGAATGGAATGAGAAAATTGTTAGTAGATGTCTTTAAACTCAGCTGAAATCTTAACCCATAAAAAGTCCTTGTCTCTCTCCATTCTTACCATGTCCTAGAAATGTGACCTCTGATGGCAAGATCAGTAAGTTAAAGAACAGAATTGATATATTGGGCTCATTTTTAAATTTAATTACAGTTCTTGTCAAGTACTTGATTATTTGTTTATCTCCTCAGCCAAATTTATTTTAGGAATTTTGCTTGTCTGAGATCTGTATATATGGCCGAGGTTTCTTAGGTACATCTTGTGACTTAAAGGCAGAATTTCAATGCGATCTGGCTAGATATATTTGGAAATGTTGTCTTTAAAGTAGTTATTACTTCTAGTTGACTATGTAGAGCTTATCCAAGAGCAGGCAAATGCTTCCAACAGGCGCAGTCCAGAAAAACAGTTCTGTAGCAGGCATCTCTTGACACCACAGTATATTCTGAGTAGCCAGTCTGCAGTAATGCAGCCCTGTCTTTCGGGGCAGTGTTGTTATTTCTGCTGCATAATTAGCAACTAGTGAGATCATAGTCTGGGGAGATTCTGGCATTACTGAGGCAAAGGAGGGAGGCTTCATATCAACACATGCGGCTCTGGCTCTGACAGCATTTCTGTCAAGCAGATTCCTGTCCTTGGGAACATTATTTCCAAAGATGGAGAAAAAATTTGTACCTCAGACTCCTTGGTTGTGTGACAGCATGTGGAAGACAGTGTCTGACATACCTATATGACCAGTGTAAATTGTGAATTCTTTTGCTATTTGTTTTTCCTTTACTGGTTTCTTTACAGAGGGCAGAGGTGGTAAAGCGAAATTTTCCTTGCACAGAGGAAGATGATAGACCAGCAGAGCCCTATTTTATGGAGCAGTAGGAAATTGGGAAAGATTCTGGGTTTTGAAGCCAGTGCCGATTCTAATCTTTAGTCCATTCTCATGAACCAAATTTGACCTTTTAGGAGCCTGGTGAGATACTTTACACTTGTGAAGATCTGGGTAAAGTGTTTTCCTGGCTGCCTGGCTGCCCATGTACTTAGAAATTAAGAGCCTAGAGCAGTATTTCCCAGAGTGTGATCCAAGGATCATTTTGCCCCTAAAATACTCTGGAAAACAAAGGATTCCATATTCAGGTGTGTGAAACACTGCATTCTATTTTCTCCCACCCTTCCCCATGCTCATTAGCATGTTAAAAGCCTCTAGAAGTCCTTTCCTAAGCAATTTTCTAAACTATTTTGACAGAGCAGTCCTATTTCCCTATAAAAGCTATTAATATCTATGGAATTAGTTTATTTCATATAAACACTTTGGGAAATGCCAGCCTATATCTTCACTGGGAAAAATAATTGGATCTAGTCTGGGTTTAGGAATGGCCTAATTCTGCCTTTGATTCCAAATCCCTCCTACTGACCTCTTGGAGAGCTCTCCTGTGTGATCAGAAGAGCAGCTACTGTTATGCCTGGACTAATGAAGCCTAGAGCTCAGCTGGCTAGGAACCAAAGGCCTTCACTCCACTGGGAAAGGTGCTGCTGTTTCTCTTCTCATTATTTTAAGAGTGACTGAGACTAGGTGGGGCAGAGGGGAAAGAAAAGTAGGAGAATGTTGGCCGGAATCAGCAGAGAAATGTTCTAGTCTCCAGAGACCAGACATCAGTGATAGCCTAGATGCTTTCTGTCTTCAGTTGGAGAGCTGTATTTATAGACTTGGGAGGGGTCTGTCTTAGGACAGGAATGCTGATTCCTTTTTTCCCCTAGGCAGAATCCTAATGCACCTGGCTAGCTGGTGGTGAGCAGGGGCTTTGGGGCCAGCGTGGTGGGATCCCCAAGGAAACCCCTTTGAAACCAATGGATGCATTTATGGGCTCGGGTCTCAAGAGGAAGTTTGATGATGTAGATGTGGGTTCGTCAGTTTCCAACTCAGATGATGAGATCTCTAGCAGTGACAGTGCTGACAGCTGTGACAGCCTCAATCCTCCTACAACCGCCAGCTTTACACGTGAGTATATGCACATCCCTAAGCATCAGAGACCATAACAGCTCTTGAGACAGCTTCTGTCCAGCTTGGAGATTTGCCCTTAATCATAATCTTTCCCACTCTTAGCTTAACCTTAACTCATAGTTCTTTCTCACTGTTTTGGTATCATAGACTTAAGTCTGATTTATTCTAGCTGATTTTACATTTGCTTGGTTTGTGGGGCCCCAGATTAAGTTGAATTAAATTGCAGGGGGAGTAGTCCAAGATTCTACCTTTCCTGCCAGAGTCCTATAGAGTTCCATGAAATGGTAGCTCTAGCAGGACATAAATGCTTATTGCCTGGACAACTGAGTCAACTCCAGATTGCTTAATTCTTCTGGCTCAATTAGTTTCTTGGAAAAAACTTCTGATACTATACATCAGAGATTACCTGTAGGCCAAATCTGGCTCACTGCCTGTTTTTATAAGTAAAGTTTTATTGGAGCATAGCCATACCTATTGTCTATGATTGCTTTCATGCTACAGTGGCAGGGGTGAGTAGCTGCAGCAGAGCGCTCATGGCCTGCAAAGGGTAAAATACATATTACCTGGCCCATTACAGAAGAAGTTTGCTCTCCCAGTTTATGACACTGTCTAATAGAATTTTCTGTTATGACAGCAATATTCTGTATCTTGTACCATCCACTATGATAGCCATTAGCCATTTGTGTCTATTGAGCACTCAAAATGAGATCAATGTAACTGAGGAGCTGAGTTTTAAATTTTGTTTCATTTTAATTAACTTAACTTTAAATTGCCACATGTGGTAGTAGCTGCTGTGTTGGACAGTGAAACTGTCTAGATTGTTATATTCTGAAGGGATTACCTAGAGATCTTCCCAACTGATATCTAAACATAGATCTGGTGGTCTGTTCGGGTGAAGTCAGTCTGGAGGTAGTGGTGTGGACCAGCTGATGTTCAAGGCCCGTTCCAACTATGCATTTATAATTTGAAAATTAGAAATGTCTCTAGGTACAGGGAGCACCTTTGGAGAATAGTTGAGAACTACATGGATGAGAAAGAATGAGATCCCCAAACAGTCCATCTCTGGGTTAATAAAACTGCTCTGCTCCCTTCTCAGCCACATCCATCCTGAAGCGGCAGAAGCAGCTGCGGAGGAAGAATGTACGTTTTGACCAGGTGACTGTATACTACTTTGCCCGGCGCCAGGGTTTCACCAGTGTGCCCAGCCAGGGTGGTAGCTCTCTGGGCATGGCCCAGCGTCATAACTCTGTACGCAGCTACACACTCTGTGAGTTTGCTCAAGAGCAGGAGGTGAACCATCGGGAGATTCTTCGTGAGCACCTGAAGGAGGAGAAACTCCATGCCAAGAAGATGAAGGTGCCTGGGGGGTCTGGGGTCTGATATTTCCCATGTGCCAAAATAAAGTGGGAAACGATGTAGGTCTCTTGACTTTTTTGTTTGACTCTTGCCCTTGGCATATGGATTCCAGATCTTTCTAATGAGACATCTCAGATTTGGAATCAAATCTCAGTTTGAGACACCCTTCTTTTTGTGTCTTATAGAGAGTCTACTAGAGAGAGCAAAATGGCTTCTCTACCCTAGCTCCTTCAACAAATTTTTTTAAAGTTTAAAATGTGACATTCAAGTCTGCCACCTCTAGAAGCTGAGGAAGCATGATGTTCCAATTTCTTGTCAGATAACTGTCTTTGCTCTAATGCACAGAACAGGTTTTGGATCTTTTGCATTGTTTGAAAGGATTGTGCTATTTCTATAAACCCCATCACCTAGAGATGTAAACAACAGCATCATGAAATAGTTATTTCGATTTGTATAGTACTGTGCTTGCTGTCTAATGCTGCACCAGCTCTTCAAGTGTAGGAGGAGAGGAGGGCTGGAAGAAGACCCATCCCAGATGGCTCTTTATAGCTACCCATTTGCTCTCTTAGCACTGCTTAGCACTCCACAGCCATAGTTTCCATGAGTCTGCAGAAATTTCCCCCGGAGTTCCTAGTTCCAAATTTGGAGAGCCCTGCATTAGGCCTGACCAAGTTTCTTGTGGGCCCATATTAAAATAGGTAGCTGCATTATTTCCAGTGTTATGGGTTAAATCCTAATGAGACACACCAGAATGTGGTAGCATGGGAGAGCTGGTGCCAGAGGATGTAGGTTAACTAGATCTCATTCCTTTCTCCCTTTAAGAGCTCTGTCTACTTCCCTCAGCCTACTTCTAAAGCCTTGCACCTGTTTTTCTAACTAGACTGACATTCAGGTTTCCCTTCTGTCTGAGGAATTCCCTCACTGACCCCATCACCTTCCTGCAGCTCTAGCAACAGCTGTTTAAACACTGTTCTCATCATTTGCAATGAATGCTTTCTAACCTTTGCCTAAGAAGAAAACCTCTCTCCTAAATTTGGTAGAGGAATGACTTGTCAAAACAGGATACCATCCTGTGCTGTGGCCTCCCTTGTATGAGGTCTAGAGACAAGGCCAGGGAAACTCAAGACTGAGGTACAGGATTCCTCCTTACTAGCAGATTTAGTGAACAGCAGCAATGGTGGCATCTGATACACCTTTTTATGTAAAGAGAAAACTCTACCCTCCCCGAGTCTAGCTTACTCTTTTCATAGAAATTTTTCCTTTCTTTAGCACTCTATAGGGGAGGCAGTTGGTCTCAAAAATATGTATTATGCATCTTCCCATCTATGCCATCTAAATACTTGTTTTCTTTTTGGACTGTCTTTCTTAAAAAAGGAAAAAAAAGCTGCTGGTATTCTGTAGCTTTACTTACCAATAAGTTTTCTAATACTTTTATTACCTTTTTTGCCTTTTATCCATGTGGAATTAATTATTACAAATAATGTGAATTGGGAATCTAACCTTATATTTTTTTCCAAAAGAATATTCAGTTATCCTAACCATTTAATGATTAGAAGACTTTTTCTCACTGATATAAAATGCCATCTCTATCGTGACATACTAAATTCTGATTTCTACGTGGGTTTCTTTCTATTGCATTTCTAATCTGTTTTCTTTGAAAGGATAGTAGGAGGGAGAATGATTAGGAGGAGGTCGACCCTGGTGAAATAGACAGGAGCAATCCTGAGGTTTGCAGAAAGGTCCCTTGTAACGGGCCTGCCTGGTTCAGAAATGCTATACTAGGGAATCCCCAGAAGTACTGCTTTTATTTATCCTCATTTTTCTACTAATCTCCCCCAAAACAAACAAAAACAGGTGTGTAGCTTATTACCCAGGTCTGTTGCATCACATTTCTCTTAGGAGTTTTTCCTTTACCAGCACTACTCTGTGGCTGTCTGATGAAATAAGCCAAACCCTCCAGTAGCATGGCTTTCATCCTGCTAGCACCTTCCAGAGCCCTGGGGATTATGAGACCTCATTTTCTTTCCTTGAATTCTCTAGGGAGTTTTCAAAACTCATTCAACCATGAATTGTCTTTAACCTGTCTTTGTACAAAGATTCCCTTTCCTGGCTCTCTATCCCTCTTAGCCCAAAGAACCCAGATTTCTGCCTGTAGATAGTAACTCATTATTACATATGCCACCCTACCTCACATACAACTTTTCTTTGACATCAGAAATGTATTAGAAAGGAGAAAGAATGTATTTCTTTTAGGCCATGGGTTGGAAGCAAGCGCTTCCACTGATACACTTTCTCCTCCCTGTGTTACAAGGTAGCTAGCCAAAGTTAAGGGATATAGGTCTGGGAATAGAGGGTATATTTGTGGGAATAGATTATCTTCTAGGAGGGAAGATGAGACAGAGGTTTTGAAACTTTGATCCAGAAAGGTGATGTCCCTTCTGTTGACATGGTGTTGTGAGACCCGCGTAAGGTTTCCTGTCTTCCTGCTCTAGATTTATTCTGTTGACCTACAGTATTTAATATAGTAGCCTTTGTGGCTGTTTGTAATTAATTAAAATTAAATAAAATTTAAAATTCAGTTTCTCAGTTGCACTAGCCACATTTACATGCATTAGTGAGTGGCTTCTGTATTAGCAGGGGTATTTCTATCATTGCAGAAAGTTTAGTTGGATGGATCATGCTACTCCAGATGCTCTCTGTGAGGAGGCTTGTGCTGCTAATGCTGTATGTAACCTTTCCTTCCTGTCTCTTGGCAGCTGACAAAGAATGGGACAGTAGAGTCGGTGGAGGCTGATGGCCTGACACTGGATGATGTTTCCGATGAAGATATTGATGTGGAAAATGTGGAGGTGGATGATTACTTCTTCTTGCAGCCTCTCCCCACCAAACGGCGACGGGCCCTGCTGAGGGCTTCTGGGGTCCACCGCATTGATGCTGAAGAGAAGCAAGAACTTCGAGCTATCCGCCTGTCACGAGAAGAGTGTGGTTGTGACTGTCGACTATATTGTGACCCAGAAGCATGTGCCTGTAGCCAAGCTGGGATTAAATGCCAGGTCAGTCCAAGTTGACCCGAGGTCGTATATTTGTACTAGAGTCAGGGGGATGTGGCCAGTGAACATAGGAGGCTTCCCATCCATAGGTGGAGTCCCCATGACTGTGAACGCTCCCCAGTTCCATGACCCTCTTCCGTCATCTGAGAAAACCAGCATGACAGGATTCTTAGGCCATGGAGATACCATTGATCTTGTCTGTGTTTTACACCTGGGGGCTTAATAAGAAGTAGCTGTCAGCAAATAGAGGAACAGGGGTTAGTAAGTTTCACATTTAATAGCTGTTCTCTAAATATTGGCTGATTTCTTCAGATGAAAAGGAAGCAGAGAAGTAAGGTAGACCTTTACTTTAGATTGTATCTTGCAAACACTTAATTCACAGTACTCGTACTTCAATTTTGTAAATATCAAAATAATTCTTAGATCTTGTCATTCAGGATCTTATTTGGCCTGGCAGAGCCTAAATTCATAGTGTCCTAAAAGATAGAAAGCATCATCCCCTAGCTGGCCCTCTGATAAAGGATAGTTTGAAAGACACATTTGAATTGAAAACAGCGGTATCATCCCAAAGAATTAAATTTATTTGGAACTTACATTCTGAGGATGTAGATGCTGAGTCTTTAGTTGAACTTATCCTAAAAAACCTTTTTATTTTTAGGAAGGTATCAAATAGCTTAGTGGATATGGCCAAATATTGCTTTCCAGACTGAAGTCTCATAATGAACCAGTCTGTTATACACAGACCTGAGGACAGTCCTGATAATTAGACTGTTTCTAAGAACTGAAATGGAGAGTTTTTTAAGTTGACATCATAAAAAAACCTTGTGTATTTGTACGTAACTTAGTAGTTTACTCGTGTTCTTAATTTTTATTTTCGGCATGTGGTTTTTTGGTTTGTTTTTTTCCCTTTTTGGGATCCACGAGAGATAAGGAGGTAAAAAGTGTCTCCTTTCCAGATATCCCTGGTCTGTAAGTTAATTATATTGGTAACTGCTTCAAAACCAAAACTGGTCAAACATCAGGGGAAATTGAAGCAAGTGGTGAAAAGCTGGCTGTAATTTTGTTTGAACCTTTTTTATAGCACCTTAGCAAACTAAGGCATTTTTGCCTCGTTTCTGTAGAATGTATTGCTTTGGACTAGCTAGGACTTCCACTTCCTTTCCTGTGCCTGTCATTGCAGAAGGTTGTAGGTTTAGGCCCCAGCCTTTTGTTTTCTCAGTAAACCAGGTAAATTCTAGAAAAGTTTGAAGCACATAAATTTCTTTTACTCTGAGAACTGTTGGCATTCAGAAGGCATCTCTGGACTTTTTAACTGGAAGGGCCCTTTTATATGATTTTTTGGTCTGCTTTTTGTTTAGAAGAAGAAACAAAGTCCTAGAGAGAGAAATGAGGCTGAACTAGAATGAAAACACTAGTGGTCTAATAACTACCATCTAGTGTTCTGTTAGCTCACACTGCATATTATATTTTTTATTGTTTTAAATTTTCATTAAAAAATTTTTTTAACATTCAAGGAAGTTTTTAAATTATAGTTGACATTCAAATTATATGTTAGTTTCAGGTATACAGCATAGTGGGTAGACATTTATATAGCTTACAAGGTGATCCCTCAATAAGTCTGGTACCCCCCCCCAACACTGTACATAGTTATTATAATATTATTGACTATATTCCCTATGCTGTATTTTATATCCCTGTGACTATTTCGTAACTGCCAATTTGTAATTCTTAATCTCTTCACCTTTTTCACCCAGCCTCCCCAGCCCCCTTCCCACTCAACAGCTGTCATTTTGTTCTGTGTCTATGAGTTTGTTTTGTTTATTCCTTTGTTTTTCATATTCCACATATGAGTGAAATCGTATGGTATTTGTCTGTCTTTGACTAATTTCATGTAGCATGTTATGTTTTGAATTGGTTGTTTCTCTTCTTGTAAGAAGACCTCAAATCCCAAATGCTTATCTTTGCCAGCTGTCTCCTTTTGCCATTTTTAAATCTGTTGGTCTCATCTTGCCTCAACCTCCTTGTCCCCTTCTCAGGTAGATCGCATGTCCTTTCCATGTGGCTGCTCCCGAGACGGCTGTGGGAACATGGCAGGACGTATTGAATTTAATCCAATCCGGGTCCGGACTCATTACCTCCACACCATCATGAAGCTGGAGCTGGAGAGCAAGCGGCAGGTAAGCCGCCCACCGGCCCCAGATGAGGAGCTCTCACCCACTGCCAGCTGCAGCCTGACAGGAGCACAGGGCTCCGAGACACAGGACTTCCAGGAGTTCATTGCTGAGAATGAGACAGCAGTGATGCACCTACAGAGTGCGGAGGAACTGGAACGGCTCAAGGCAGAGGAAGACTCCAGCGGCTCTAGTGCCAGCCTGGACTCTAGCATAGAGAGCCTGGGTGTGTGCATCCTGGAGGAGCCCCTGGCTGTTACTGAGGAGCTGTGCCCAGGCCTGACAGCCCCCATTCTCATCCAGGCTCAGCTGACCCCAGGATCCTCTGTCTTGTGTTTTGCCGAGAACTCAGATCATGCAACTGCCTCAGCAGTGAACAACCCATCCTACTTGAACAGTGGGCCCCTGGTCTATTATCAGGTGGAGCAGAGGCCAGTCCTGGGGGTGAAAGGAGAGCCTAGTACAGAAGAAGTTCCACCCTCTTTCTCCAAGGAGAAGGATCTGAATGTCTTTTCTCTCCCTGTTACCTCACTGGTGGCTTGTAGCCCCACAGACCCGGCTGCCCTCTGTAAACCAGAGGTGGGGAAAACATCCACTCTAGAAGCACTAATGCCCGAAGATCGTAACCCCGAGGAGCTGGAGAATGAAGACTTCCGCCCCTCTTGGTCCCCCTCAAACCTTCCCTTCCGCACAGACAGTGAAGAGGGCTGTATGGTGAAGAAGACCTCACAGCAGAGTGAGGACCGGCCTCCTGAAGACTCTTCCCTAGAACTCCCTCTGGCAGTGTGACACAGGGATGGCGATTCTGCCTCTTACCCATTCTCTATTTATTCCCTTATTTTATCTAACACCATTTCAAAACAAAACTGTAGAAGCAGCTGCTGCTCACATGTTATTTTATTGGGGTCTATAAGGAACAGTTGAGAAAGGATCGCACAAGTATTTTTTAAAGCATACACGGAACAAAGGAGACCAGCCCCAGGTTGATCTGGGGATAGTCTTGGGGCAGAGGAAGCCACATAGTGCTGAATACTGAGCTTTCTGGGCCATCGGAACAAAGAACTAGGATCTCACAGGAGACACTGGGTAATTCAAGCAGCTCTTCTTTATGTAGGGACCAGAACACATAATTTGAACAGCATGGCAAAGCCCCTTCTCTTCTCCTGAACTCCAGGTGGGGTACAAGCTCATTTTCATTTTCTTCAGTGGTTACGCTGATATCCCTTTTGGTGTGTCTTAATAACGCAATTGGAAATGTCACCTGGTCGAATCTAGAGAGCAGTGAGTAGAAGGGTCTCTGTTTCTGTAAAAAGCTTCCAGGATTTATAAAAATGTAACCTGCTTTTCCTGGCACCCCATATTTGGTAAATAAGTTAGTATTTGACATGTTTGGTGTTCCGTGACCTATTCCCCACACTGGGATTCCTGGTCTGTAACTTGAATTGTTTCTTTCTCATGTTAGGTACTAGAGTTTAACTTGTCTATTCATGTACCCCCACCCGCCCTTCCGCCCCCATCCTTTTTCCTTTAAAGAAAAATAGCTACATTGGCTGGGGATGTGGTATAAAGAGCCCAAGTCTTCTATGTGTGTCTAATACTAGCTCTATCAGGCAGCTCTAGACTGGGGCTCACATGTCCCATGGGGGGCCATATATGGAGCATTACTTGTCCAAAGGAGGCAGCAGAATAGGCTGCTCTCTAGAATGAAGATGACTTAGTTTGTGCCATGTTTGCTTTCACCCAGGTCTTTTTTCCCCACTTTGGGAGATTTGAGCTTTAAAGGAATATAGGATGTGGCAATCTAAGGTCACCAACTAGTTATTTTTTGTTGTTTGGGTTTTTTTTTTTTTTCTGTATCTACCCTCATGGTCCTTCTTGGACATACAGGGCTAGAGAGTTCTTATACTATTCCAGTTCACCCTCCAAGAACTGCAGATATTTATTGGACCCCCCTCCCATCTTGACATATAAAAATTGGAAGCCAAACCAATTCTTAAATGCTGCATACAATTGGAAATGTCAGTTTCTAGGTTCCAAAGAATTCAAGTTCTGATGACCACCTTTGAGATCTGTAGAATGGGACTCAAATTTAGTTCTTACCTCTTTTGGGGGATACGGTTTCTATTCCTCTTATGTCCAGCTTATGTTCTGGATGTGTTCCATTGAACACCACTGAATTCTTTTTATTAGCAAAGTTATCTTTGCCTTTGTTTTAAAACGGAGGCAATAGTGAGCAAAACACTCTTCTCTAACATCCTTTATGCCATGCTTCACTCTGATATGGTTTATTAAACAGGAAAGGATAAAGTAAAAAACATTTTTTTTTTTTGGTGGGAGACATAACTGTTCCTACTTATCTTGCTCATAAAGCCTTTTCTTGTGGGATATTAAGACCTTGGTGTCTTAAAGCAACCTTTGTGTATGTCATAGCAGCATTTCACCTGTAGAATCTCTAAACTGTGCCTGAAAGGCCTTGTACCTAACACAGATACATCTTTTAAACCCATTTGCCTCTCCCGTTCATTTCTTTTTTGCTATGTTTTACATTTTGTGGAGAGTTCTTAAGTATATAGGTCCTTATTCTCTGCTCTCTAGCCTCACAAAAACTCCCCACCTTAGTCTGGTCCCCTCAAATACAAGACCGAAGCTTAATTGGGAATTTGACTATGGAGAAGAATCTCTCTGAAAATCTGTGTTAGAACGGGAGGGTGAGCTCTATACAGTCCCTCCTTAGGAGGTATTCCTAATCTGGGAGTGGATTCCAGCTGCTCAGTAAGAGACACATTAGCCTTTGGGATCAAAACAAGAATTTGAATCTAATTATTAAACTCATTGCCAACCCCCAAGATAATGATTTTTCTGAACTATAGATTCTTAATCTAAGTCCATCCCTTAATTTTACAATTCTGACACACCAATCCCAAGCTTTTAAATGCTAAATATTAACGTTTAGCATTAACTGTCTTGTCAAGCAAAGGGCCTTTTCTATACAATTTAGTCCATCTCATTTCTGGTGCTACCTGAGTTGGACAGAATTGTAGCTCACTGTTGCTAGAAAAGCTAGGCCTCTGACCACAGAAGCAGATAGCTTCAATTCCTTTCAGTCCAGGCCTAGACAAAAGAAATAACTTCTTACTGCAACTCATTTCCAATTTCCTTTCTCATTTACTGTATACAGGTAGTATTTTCAATGTGAATCCAAAGCTTATCTGGTTCTCTGAAAACAATTTTTTTGTTTTTGCCTTTTAGGTCCTTTACATTGTGATAATGCTGTATTTAAAGAGAATATTTAAATGTAATATTAAAGAAATACTCAAAAGAATGATGTGTTATTCTTCATCTTGGCAGGCCACAAAATTCAGTTACTTGTTAGGAAAGTGATGCTTCTCTAGTATTGTATACAAAACTAATTAGATCAGTTAGGAATTAATGTTAACAATAGAACTCTTTTACGGTGGAAAAATAGAACGTTCTCTTTGGAGCACCAAAAGCTTGACTTGCATCATATGCCCTTCTGTGCCTCTTCAACTGAAGCAGGCCTTGATGGAGCTTCCTGCCCTATTGGAACTTTTCTAAACTGTCTATAGTCCCTCCTCTTGGGTCTCATTTTCTAATTCCATTACTTTCTATATATATATATATATATATATATATATATATATATATATATATATATATATGAAATGCTTTATTCCTAGTCATTTAAAATTGAGCAAAAGGATCAACTTCAAATTAGTTCATAACTTCCATCCCATCAGAAAGTTCTACTCCAGCCAATTACCTCTCCATTAGTTAGTTTACATTAGTCTCAGAGCCTTAGCAAAATAATTAGAGAACACATAAGTAATTTCCAGCGGCTGATTTCAGGCAGTTTTTACTTGGGTTTAAAAACAGTGCTTCATGCATTTACAATAAGTTAACTACAGGTCACTGATGTACACATACAGACAAAAACTAAACCCACCTTACTCTCGATGCAGACCTCTCCTCTCCTGGGTTGAGCAGTAATTAGTGCCTTACAGGTTTGCTACATGGCCCAAAGAAGGCAGCCATTGTCAGTTAGAGTTAGATGGCTGCAATGCAACGGAGGTAGCAAAGAGTTTAAGACCCACGGGGTTGTAGTACAGCCCAGAAATTAAGACCAGGGTGTGAAGGCTGTAAACACTGGGGCAAGGGTCAAGAAGCACTTGTATTTCCTTTTATCTTTTCCATTAGAATGTCCTAAGTCAAAAAAAAAAAAAAAAAAAAAAAAGGTAGACAAAGGATTTGAAAAGGAAAGGGAGTAGTTAGCCAGCCCAGTAAAGGGGACAAGAAAATCACTATTTTTGGTCCTCTCAAAGGGTTGAGAACACTGAAGTACATGCATGTAAATGCTCCAGTTTAAGTAGTACTGTTCACCTCACCAGCCAGAAACTGCTTTTAACAAAATCATAGCTGAAAAAATATGGCAGTGGGTAAGTCCTAGGCCAAATCCCACTGGGAGCAAAAGCTTACTTCTTAGGATCCGAACTTAACATATCACAGTCAAAGCCTAGTACAGGGGCTGCTGCCAGCTCCAGCTAATTCCAAGGAAGCTGGGATGACACCACACATGGGCCATCTCTGGTGAGGGTTTGTTTTAGTTCCAGCTCCCACATGGGTACCACACTATAAAGCCTGTGGCACCCCATCCTCTGCCTTACACATCTAACGGCACACAGATTGCTGATAAGTGCTGTTTGGTCCGACGCTGCTGTATTGTGTGACTGCAGGACAATGCCATCTGCTCCATGTTCACTCAGCGCCTTGTCCCAATGTAGTTGGTGGAAAGCAGGAACACGTTGTGTAGCAAGAGGGACAGCTCAGCTTCTGAAAACACAATGTTAGTGGTTTGGCCAAGGAACAGTTTGCCTTCTAACTACCCTGTGTCCAGAGCTTGAAACTAGAGGTGGGAAGCCAACTGCGGAAAGGTGTGATATTAACAGGCTATTTTTGTCAAGTTCACCTGCTTCATTCCAGTTCTTGGCATGTATAATTTCCTTTCCTTCCACCACACAGTCCTATCTACTCATCCTCATTTCTTGACTCTCTGATAGCAGGAGAAAATTCAGAGACAGTAATGGTACTAAACACCAATGTCACCCTTCTGGATTCTTCCGGTAGAAGTTGGTCGTCTGGGGACGTTTCTCAGCTCCAAGGACATTAGTAGGCATACCCAGATAGTCACAGCTTAGGAAACATCAAGGTCTAGCTAAAGGTTCCAAACAGGAGACCCACAGGCCTAATATGTACCCTTAGATACTTTTTTTAGCCAACTTAATGTTTTTGTTTTGAATCTGAATGCCTTTAGACCAATGCTTCTTAACTGGGACGATTCTGTTCTCTCCTCCAAACCAGACATCTGGCAACGTCTGGAAACATTTTTGGTTGTCAGGACTGGGGAGAGGGGTACTACTGACATCTAGTGGGTAGAGGCCAGGGATATCATTAAACATCTTATAAGGCACAGGACAGGCCCTTAAAACAAAGCATCAGTAGTGCAGAGGTTGAGAAACTGCTTCAGACAAGCATGCACACCTCATGCTCCCATAATCCCCACTATTTCGTCTCGTCTTGCATCATTACCTGCTTAGCCCCTTTAGGCAAATGAGTCTGTGCTCTTTCAATTAGACATATATGTTAGACAAGGATCTTACAGTATTCAATGATTAACTCCAAAATAATCTTAGAATAAAATACAAAAATGACTTGTATTTTAGTGGCATGACCATAGGGATTTGTCTTACCTTTCAGACTGCAGGAAATCTGTAGCCATTCTCCGAGCCAAGTTCGACACCTCTCTTCAGCAATATGGGTAGAATTCAGGCCACGAAGATAACAAGCCTGTAACACTCGGAAGGAAAATGGACCTTAATAATCACAGAGCCAGTATGCCAAGGAAGTGTAAACACACACCGCAAATAATCCAAAATCTCCTTTAAATAAGTTAAAACCTCATTCCAAGAAACCTTTCACCATGGCAATCTGAACTATGATGAACAAGATGTCAAGTAAAGATGCCTATATAAACTAAAACAGTAGATCTAAAGTGTATGGTCCTTGATTTCTGAAGGGCCAGAAGAAACAAACCAAAATTACTGTGGGCAGTTCCTTCCCACTAGTTAAGTTCACTGTGAAAAAAAGACCTAGAAACGAGGTGGGAGAATAAAAAGCCTGGGTTTTGCTATAATAAGCAAGACTAGGGGCTCTCTGTAAGCTCTCAGCCCCATGAACTCAAAAGCCCACCAAAGAGTGAGGCTGATATTGCAATCCAGTTCTTACCGATCTCACTTCCTGAGCAGTCAGCTGGCCAATCCCCAGCTTTGCCAAAGCCTTGTCCAGTTGGTGAATCACAGTGGTATGAGCCTTTAAACGGTGTCTCAACAAGAAAGAAGGCAGATAAGGTGTGAGAAGCATGGCTCGACTCAAGGCTTTCTGTGACACAACAATATAGAAGAAAGTCAACATTGTATTACTACAAGCAAAGATCGGAATGGAAGGAAGGTGAGGCTGTGGAAAAGAGAAAACCACAAACTGCTCACCATTTGCAAAGCATGGAGGTGGTTCATACCCAGAGGATGATTAGAGAAACACTCTCTCAGAGCCAGGATGTCATGTATTGCTGGATGGATACCACGCTGTAGCTGAGAAGGGTAAGAGATTGGTAGATGTTATCAATGTCTTGACTAGCCCTCTCACCTAGTTTTAGTGCAAACTGGATCTAACAAGATTCCTAGTTTGTAGGAAGGGTTAACTGGAGGAATACCTTGGTGCACAACTCTGTCACATGCCACCGGAGTCCTGCATCAGAAATGAGAGGGATAATTTTTTCTAAATAACAAAGGATTTCTGGGTGGGACCGCTTCCGAAGAGCATGATAGATATCTAAGAAATCAATTTGTTGCTTGGCAGTCCAGAAATGTTTGATCAATAGTTGTCTAGGAAACAGGTACCTGAAAGGAAAAGAAATCACAGAGTCACTTGCTGAAACTGGCATCTTTCAAAGTGAGCAAAGAAAGCACTAGGCAAACATAATACTAGGAAGAGATGAGACACTGTTTACCTACCTCACTGATCTTTTTTTGCAAATGAGTATCAGAGCAATGTTTGAAGATACCCTGAAGCACAATTTCAAGCAACATTACTGAGATTATGTGCTAGTAAGCAGTAGGAGGAAGCTAGGAGGAGCCTCGCATGTAGCAATCAGATAAAATGACTCCTTTTGGACTAAAGCATATAAAGAACATATTTTGGACAGAGCTGGACACTGTATGTGATGTTGACAACCTCAAACGGTAGTACAGTCCTCATGGATATACAAAATGGAAAAGGTAAATTTGCTTTTAATTCATTTCTCTACATGTATGGTGGTAAAACAAGGCTACAAATTCTCTGGCACTCCTCTTATTGAGAAGTGAGATCTATGACCTTTTTTAAAATCTGGGTGACTCAACCAATACGAGAGAGGTGAGTCTTTGTGACTTCCAAGGTCACACTCACTCTTGGAGACCTGAGCTGCCATTTGAGAAGTCCCACTACCCAAGGCCACCACATTAAGCCTCCTTAGTTAAGCCTCCACACTAGTTGGAAATACCAGTCTTCTAGCCATCCCTGCTAAAACACCAGACAGGGAGAGTTTAAGTCACCTATACTTACAGCTGTCCCAGTAACCCAGGTGTTACTGAGTGGCTTTTATGAACCTTGGGCTAATGAAAAGATTGGAACAGGAAGTTTGATAACATCTATCTAGCTTCTGAAATGGAAAGTTCTTAAAATATGTAATTTTAAAAAATCTATATATCTCCAATATGCTGGTGAGACAAAAGTCTATACTCACATTAGCAAGAAGACCAGGTAGTTGGCAAAGGGTGGAATGGAAATAATACCTAGGAAAAGACACTTGGTGATGTCTCGACGGAACTAAGCAGAAACAAACACAGATGCAGTTTTAACCCAAGTAAGTTCTTAATACAATGGACAATCCCTCCACCCCACTGTGTAGTGAATTTCTATTATAGGCCAGTAAAAGATCAAGGTTATTTCCATCTATCTCTATTTGGTAAGTTCCTGGAGGACAGAAGTCCTGATTTTTCAATTTTATATTCCAAATAATGTCTAGTACAGGGCCTGACATTATACCAAATCCCTCTGAATTCTTCCTGATCTGCAGAATGGGTCCTAGATTGGTACTCTCAGTTTCAAAAGTACCCATCAAGGCACCACCAAATACTGCTTTCCTACTGCCTTTTGGATCCTCGCAGATTTTCATATGTTCAGAAATGAATTGGATTTTAGTGTTTTCAACTTTTATTCAGAAAGTGTGTGTGCCAGAAACTCTACTGAGCTCTGCTTTGGAGAGCTACAACTCAGAAAGAACCCAGTTCTGAAAAATAATCTGATGCTCTCAGTTCAATACTTTGATCTCTCAGTGAAGGGCAAAAGCCTAATCAGTGGTGAACAAGATAGGAGAGAAAAAAACTTGAGATCTTGGTTAACTTTAATTACCTCACCATGAACTTCTGGATATCTGCCCCCAGCCCATACCTGTCTCAAATGCTCCATCTCCCGGTATGAAAGTTGATGAAACTTTATATTGTGCTTCCACATATTTGTCTTTATTCTTCTAGCCTTTTTGGCATCAGCCCATGACATCTGCAATCCTGCCTCATTAAAGTAGAGGACAGAGTGTGATGTTACCCCAGTTTGAATCTTACCACAGCTTCCTACTCCATGTTCACTCACAACACACATACTTGTCCCTCCCCAATACTACTCTAAATCAAAGCTTCAAATTAGGTCACTTGAAACTCTTGTGTGGCCAACCTTTATCTCTTTGTCATCCTTTTTTCCCCTGGCACATCTCTTTTCTTCTAGCCAAGAGGCCCTTCTGTGATCTGCTATGGAATGGTCTTTTTCTGGTTCAATACTCATTCTCTTTTTAAAATAAAAATTCAAAGCTCCCTAATCTCAACCATATTAGCTTATCTCCTTTCTAGAACACTTTGATAATTACTGTTAATTAAATGTATTTCTATAATTCTATTTTTCTCTTCATTCTATAATTCTTATTTATCTAGAACTTTAGTTTTTAAAAATGCTTTGCTATTTATGAATGAAATGATATAATGTCTAGGTTGATTTCAAAATAATATTGGAGAAGGCATGTGTATAAATGAAATAAGACTGGAGGCCACAGGTTAATTGCTGAAGTGAGGATAAGTACATGGAAGTTCAATTTATTACTTTCTCTACTTTTATGTATGTTTAAAATTTTCCATAATAAAATGCTTAAAAACAAACTATTCAAAATGCTCTCAGACCCTTTTCTCATTCGATCCTAGTTATAAACCCGGGAGCAGACAGGCAGCCATTCTTATCTCCACTTTACAAGTAAGCATGAGCAATTTTGCAAGGCCATGGAGCTAGTAATGATCATAATATACAGAGCTGACAATGTGGTAGTTTATTGTAATTGGTGTTATGATAAAAGTATAAAGTATAGAAATAGTTATAGCTGTATTTATTGAGCATTTACTATGAACCAGGCTTTAAATACTTTACATGTGTTGCTTTATTTAATCTTAACAACCATATGGTCAATAGGTAGGTCCCATTATTATCCCCAATTTACAGATAAGAAAACCAAGGGATAGAGAGGTTAAGTAACTAGTCCAATCACACAGCCAGTGACAAGCCAGGATTCGAGTCTGGCTCGAGTAGACACTTGACACTATACATTCTCCTAGTAACTAGCAGAGTTCTGATTTGAACCGAAACATTCAGAAACCAAGTATTGTAGCACTACTTCCACAACATGCTACCTAGGATAGATTTGTGACAAGCATGAAACAATATTTTCTTTTGAGCCAAGTCAATTGATAAATCACAAGGCAGGTCTGTACACGACAAAAGAATTTCTACTATAGTCAGGTGTGTGGTTAAGAAAAATGCAAAAACACCTATATTTTCCCTGGGTATTGTCAGAAGTTGTTTCTCATTATACCTTTCTAGGAACATCCTCAAGAAGTGCTAACTTGTAAGAATTAGTTTAATGCTCAAGCAGTTAAGAAAAATAAGACATCCCAGGTCACACTCCCATAGCAAAACCTGCAAATTATTATCTTACTTATCCTAACTCTCTGACATTGCCCAAGAGCTGACTCTAGCGATTTCTATTTGTTTTGTTTTTACCTTTCATAAAAGTTGTGTACAGGATATAGAAGCGGGGGAAATGACGACCCAAAAAACGGTGGTATTTCCCATTAATCACTTTTGTCTTGGTCACCACATAAGAGATTAAGCTCTTCACATCTGCCTTTGGAGAAAGGTGAAGCTTTGAAGACCTACAAGGAAGATCAAAGAGACTATCTGGAAATCAGTCCTGGAAACCCCTTCGCATCTAGCGTCCCTAATGTAAAACACAGGCCTCAGAGAATGTATACTAACACTTGAAACTTCCAAAAACCAAGGAAGACCTTGGAATCAAGAAGAGATAAGCAATGAGACTGAGAAAAACAAATCAGACAGATAAGAGAGAGGCCAGGCAGAAAGGAAGTCGAGAAGTGGTATGAGTCTGGAGAGTGCACAAGGCCTGAGGCCAGAGCAGCAGGATAAGCCAGACAGGTGGGATCGAGGTAAATAGCGGTAAAAGCTGAGCCAAAAAAGGCAGGCTGAAAGATAAACTCAGGACACGCGGGGAATTCAGGCTACAAGGAACACTCAGAGTTGAGAGGGTCAGGAAGCCAAGTGACTAGCGGAGACCGGGGTGCAGAAGAATAAAAATCCATAGGCCAGGGCGTGGAACCCTGAAAACTAAGAGCATGCAAGCAAGGATGAGGCACTGGAAGGGCCTGAACGTCAAAAAGGCTATTCTCTCTCCAGGCACCTCACCGAGGGCCCCCCCAGGCCAGTCCATAGCGAAAAAGCTGCAGCCTCCGGTTGACATAAGGTCCAGGAGTGACCGCCGAACCCCATAGAGCAGTACGAGCCCAGTACACCCTGGAGAGCGCCATCTTCACTGCGAGGGAGGGGGAGAAGAGGCTCTCTTCGGGTCAAGGTTCACTGTACGTTGCGTCCTTTCGACAACGCATGCGGCCTTTCCTGAGAGCCTATTGGTCAGGCTAGACCGCTTGCCCCGCGCTAACGCGGCGCGAGAACCAAGGCTGAAGACTAAGTGCGGAAAAAAGACTAGGATTGGGTGCAGACAGAACTTCCTTGTTTAAAAGCGCCGGAAGCGGGCTATCCCTGGGGAGCGAGGGCTTGTGCCAATGGTAGTGTTTATGATCTTGAAGACGTCCTCTTTTTGAGGTCTCAGTGACCCCTCGCGATTCCCTAGCGCCGCCCTTGCCCTTTGTCCCTGTGCCGGTCTTCGGGGCCTTGACGCGGTAGGTGCCGGATGTTTCTTTAGCAGCGCGGAGGCCCACGGCGCTTCCCAAGGGACTGGGAGGGCCGGGTCTCGCCCTCTAGTGGTGGCGGCAGGCTAGGCCGGGAACTGTCCATTGCTAGTCGCGCGGTCCAGCGGCGAAGGTTGGAGGCCTGGGAGCGGCACCTGTGCGAACTAAGTCCTCTTTTAACTTTGGTCGGCGTTTCCCAGATTAGGTTTGTGAGAAAATGTCTTTCGTTAAGCGCTTCCTCAAGCCCAAACTCGGGTCTCAAATGTCACTTTCCTGCGAAGCCTTCTCTGACCAAAACACACACATTTTCTCCTATCACCCTGTGTTTGTTTTCTTTACAGCACTTACCACTTCCGTCGTTTTATACATTCGTTTCCTTGTTTGGCCGGTTCCCTGAACTAGAGCAAGCATCTTGTCTTATTCATTGCTATACCCAACCCCCAACACTAGGTGCCATGCTTGGCACGTAGTAGGTGCCATTAAACATTTTGAATAAATTAATAACAAACTGGGAAGGATTCCCAGAAGTGGCACTTAGCTGCCTCCAAGAGTTAACAGTTTTATTGAGTACATATGAATATTTACCCTCCGTGGAGGTAGTAGAGAGAGCATCCCATTTGGAACCAGGAGATCTAGATTCAAATCTTAGCACTGCCATTTCCTTTAATGTATATGGGACCTTGGACATGTCACTTTAGCTCTCGAGCTTATTTCCTTTATAATAGTACCTATTTTTTGAGTTCTGTGAAGATGCAAGAAGAAAATGGTTGTGAAATCTCCCAGATCTGTATAACGCTTTATGGGTCGCAGTTTTATATTAGCTTACGCTGTTTATGATTGTACCACTCATGTAGTAAAAGGAAAAGTTCAGTAGGCGGGTAGTCTCTGTAAGTGCTAGGAAGATGGGGTGGGTGCGACACAAAATTGACTAAAAAATGATCTGTCTTCAGGCAGTTCCTAAGTCCTCTCAACTACTATGTATCTCAAGACTGTTCAGCCCTAAAATTCTAGAACACTCGGGGAAAAGAGAAAGGCAAATCAGAGTTTTGTGGAGGAGATTGGAAGGAACTGTGCCTGGAAAATGAAATAGAGGAAAGGCATTTCGTGCAGCAAAATAAGATGACAGGAACACAGGGATTCAGATATTTGTTTATTGTTTAGTGCGCCTCACCCCAGCTTACACTAAGTCTTGTTGGTTCTTCTATTACTTCAGTCATTTTGTTCTCTCTTCTGTGCCACTACCCTAGTCTAAGCTACAAGCCTCCGAACTAGACTACTGAAGTAACATCCTTACTGGTTTCCCCATCTATTTTGGACTTTCTCCAGCCAGTTCTCCATGCTGTAGCCAGAGAAAACTTTCTAAAATTGCAAATCTTATCTTGTTATTCCCCTTTATATAAGCTTTCAAGCTTCCTCTGACTCCTAGAATAAAGTTCAGACTCCTTAACCTGGCCTGCCTTCCCAGCCTCATCTAATATCTCGTGGCATCTCTTTCCCCTTAGCTTTCTATGGTAAGAAATATTGGCCTTTCAGTTCTGCTATAGGCCAAGAAACTTTATGCCCCTGGGCTTTTGCACATACTGCTCTTTGCTTGGAGTTTCTTCCCTCCCACTTCCCTTCCTCTTAGTTTGTCTTTCAGGTTCCAGCTGAAATAATAATAGCTAATATTTATTGAGCAGGTACTATGTGCCATGATTGTTCTTAGTGCTTTATGTGTATCAAGTCATTTAACCTCACTTAACTTCAAGAGGTCAATACTTTTGTTAGCTCTACTTTATAAATGAGGAAAGTGAGGTTAAAAAACCTACTCAAGATTCGAATCAGTCTCGGCAGACAGTCTGGGCACATGAATTACCGCTGCACTGTATGTAAACAGCATTGTTACAGGAAACTCTTTCTTAATCCCACAGACTTAGTTTCCTGTTACTCATCTTGTAGCTTACTATACTTACCCTTAAGAGTACCTAAAATGATCATAGTTACCTGTGGCACTATACATTTAATGACTGTGTTCCCCATTTGATTCTAAGCTCACTGTATTTCTAGTCCCTAGCACACTCCCTGGCACAAGAAGTACTCATTAAGTATTTATTAAATGAATAAATACCTTATTTACCTGAATATAAGGTAACATTTTTTCTCTCAAAATAATTCCTCAGGAAGTTGCTTTGTATTTTATATTCTCTTATTCACTGATAAGTAACTAAATGGTTCATTTATTCACTAATTCCATAATTATTGAGCATCTCCCCCAGACACAGCATTGTTCTTTTTCCTTGGGATAAATCAGAGTTACACAGATAAAAATTCCAGCCCTACCTAGTATAGTTTACATTACAAAATTGTTGAGAGATTGTTTGGAATTCTACAGTGAGGCAGGACCCTTGGGAGAGCCTTATGTGAAGATTAGATTTGTTGTTTGGGGTCCTCAGGTGTGAAGAGTAGAGATTTGGATTTGATTTGAAAGATATTAGGGAGTCTGTATTTTGCCCAAGGGAATGACAACATGAAGGTGATGTTTTGTAAAAAATCAGTCTGAAGTTAGAATGAATTGGGGTGGGAAGAGACTGGAGGTTAAGGATATATCAGTAAGGTTTTTTTTTAAGGATCTGGACAAGAGATAGCGAAAAACCACCAGACTGCCCCAAAAGGAAGACCATCTTTAAGTGGTCTCAGATTTGTGGTGCAATAAACGGGAACCAGATTTGAGCTCCCTAAACCCATATGTCATTTAGCTTGTCATCAACATTTGTTGTTTATTTGGCAAATATTTGAGTGCCTGCTCTGTAGCCATTCTACTAGGTTCCAGGAAAATAAAGGCAAATAGAGGCAGGCCTTTCCCTCAGAAAGCTCAGAGGTTTAGTAGAGAAGATTGACATTCAAAAATAATCATGTGCTGTAACAGAAATATGTCCAAGGTACAGTGACAGTTGAAGGAATAGTAAATTGATAAATTCTGATGGTGGCAGTGGTGGTACATCCAGATGAAGCGAAGTCAGGTTTGAATTAGATCATAGTGGATAAATTGGAGACTGGCAGACAAGTACTGTGAGGAAAGGCTTTCTGGGAAGAGGGAACAGTGTGTACAAAGATTAGAAAGACTGAAAACTTCAGAGAAAGATAAATCTCTTACCAGTAGACATAATAAGTGCAATGATTTACCACCTTTAGATATTAATTCATTGAGTTTGACAGGCTGGTTTGAGGCAGGTTATTCTTCCCAAGGCACTGAAATAAAATCCCAGGATGAAAGACTTTTAATAACTAATGGATTGTACTTTGATACTCAGAATTCTGAGCAAGGTTAAAACTTCTTAATTGCATTTATTTTTTCTACTGTGTTAAAATATTTTAAAAGGAAAAGAACACACAAAACTATAACATTCATCAATCCACTACCAAAATCGATAAATAGTAGTATCATACCTATTTTCTCCCATGTGCCATTTACCTTTTTTTCTTTACGTAGCACCTTTATATCAGTCATTTTTAATACTTTGCGCATATATCTTTGAATATATATAAAGCTGTATGTGCATAAATAAATAGCATATGATTTTTTTAATGTTTTAAAAATTCATATATTTGGTTTCATGTGGCATTTTTCTGTTTTGTTTCCTAAAATTTGTTTTCAGAATTCATCAAAGTGATGATGTAGATCAGGTTCACTAGTTATAGCTGCTGTGTGGTGTTCCATCACATGAATACACTCTAATTTGTTATTTGCTACTGATAGACATTTATGTTACTTTCAATGTTTCATTATTACATACAGTAAATTTCAGGGAACACTCTCAAAGGTATCTCCTTGTTCTTATGTATATAAGTTTCTTTTAAGAAACAAGCAGTGTTTTCAGGTTTTTTTCTTAACCATAACTCATAGTATAAATGTATTTTATATCTAAACCCAGTTTATATATTTCCTATTATAAAATGCTGGACATGACCCACTCAATAGATTTCATAACCCACTAATGGATTGAAGAACACTGCTCTAAGGCAGTAAACTTTCAGGATCAAACGATATTTGTATTTTCAACTTGAGTGAATATCATCATGTTGCTCTCCAAGCAGTTGTGTCAGTGTTATAGGGTATGTGAATCTTGGTTTCTCTACAACCTCACTGTGGACAAAAAGGGGCCTGTAATAAATCTAACTGAAAGTAACCTCTTAGGGTGATCTGATCATAAATTCCTAAGGAGCAGGTCATGGTGGGTAGTCAAGCTCCAGGCTGTAACTTTCTCAGTAACAGGTTTTTAAGCAAGCTCTGTCCATTGTTCTTGTGCATGGAGGTTGGCACACCTTTGAAATGCCAGAAGTAGTCTTCTTTTCTAGACCCCTCCAAGGCATAAACCCCCTCAAGGGATCACATAATCTTGTTAACTATGTACCTTGCTTTCTCTCACCTTCAGTAATCTTCCTTAAATTCTCTCCTTAATTCCAAATGCATACAAGAAACTTCACACAATGGTGGTCAGTTTAGTTCAAATAAACAGGTTTGGAAGTCTCTTGTGTTGACATCACCAACAATTAAAATTGTCAGACTTTTAAATTATTGCTAATCCAATAGATATGAAATGACTCTGTCAATTTACTTTGTATGTTTCTGATTACTAGAGAGAGTCGATTTTTATATATATTATTGGTTATTTGAATTTCTTCTGGTAATTCATAACTTTTATCCATTTTTCTATTGGATTGTTTATATTCTTTATTAGTGTTATTGGTTTATAGGGGTCCTTTACAGATGCTAGATACCACTCTTTTTCTGATATACAAGTTTGTTGCAGATATCTACTGTTTCCCTGAATGTCACTTACATTTTAACCTTGTTTAAGATGCCTTTTAATTAAGGGTTTTTAACATTTGTTATAGTTAATTTTATCAAAGTTGTTCATTAAGACTTCTGTTTTTTTATAATTTGTTTTAAGAAATTCCATCTTAAGGAGTGACATCAGAAATATGGCAGAGTGAGAGACGTCCCCAGCTCTCTTCTCTTGAACCAACAATAAGCTGAACATATAAAACAACAAAAACACCCAAACTGCATACCAACCCTTCTGAGCATGGGATCTGTGCATAAGAGCTACTACCACAGGGATCCAAGAGGCTTAGATGCCACCTACTGGAAACCAAAAGAAAAACTCATTCTTGGCAACAGGCTAAAGAGAGACCTTTATATAATGAATCTTTCTTTCTGGGAAAAAAAAAGCAGAAAACACTTCCATTAATACCCAAGGAGAAATAGTCCATTAAACACCATGAACAACCAAGGTGACAAGGCAGCTCAGAAAGAAAGAGACAAATCTCCAGAAAATAAGCTTACAGACATAGAAATATGCAATTTAAATGACAAAATTCAGGATGGTATTTCTGAAAAAAACTCAGTGAGTTCCAAAATGAGTCATATCAACAATTTCAGGAATTGAAAAAAAACAACTCAATGAGCAGAGCAAGGAGATTGAAACCCTCAAAAAGAACCAAATAGAACTTCAGGAGATGAAGAACACACTGCAAGAGTCGAAAAATGAAATAGCAAGCTTGGGAAATAGAGTTAACCAAATGGAGGAAAGGATCAGAGATATCGAAGACAGATTTAGTTGTAGAACTAAATCTACAACTAAAGAGAGAAACTGAAGAATGAAAAATAATAAAAGAGAAATACAAGAACTAGCTGATACCATCTGGAGAGGAAACAAGAATAATGGGCATTCTTGAAGAGGAAGAAAAGGAGCAGGGATTAGAAAGCATTTTCAGACAAATAGTTGATGAGAATTTCCCAAAACTAAGGAATGAGCTGGAGCTTGGAATTCAAGAATTCAGCAGAACACCCAATTATTTCAACCCAAAAAGGCCTTCTCCAAGACACACTGTATTAAAATTATCAAAAATCAATGACAAAGAAAGAATTCTCAGGGCAGCCAGGGAAAAGAAGACGGTAACCTATAAAGGAAAATCCATAAGATTATCGTCGGATTTCTCAGCACAAACCTTACAAGCCAGAAAGAAGTGGAATCAAATATTCAAACTATTTAACAAAGGGAACTACCAGCCATAATATATCCAGCAAAGCGCTCCTTTAGATATGAAGGAAAAATAAAGACCTTTCCAGACATACATTTTCACAAGTGTAAATTTATCAAACTAAACCTTTTTCTACTTCCATAAGTTGTAACACAGCATAGCTGATTTCTCTTCATGTGTATTTAATTAGTGTTTTCTCACCTTCTTCAAAAATATTCTCACGGTTTCATGCAGCCTATTCAGAGAGGCTAATTCTCTAGTCATTTCAAACATTGACTCCTTGAATAAACAGGAACAAATGAACAGTATCCTGAAACCTGTCAACTTATTGAGAGCCAAGGAAAACCGCTCAAAATAATTGACCTTCACTAAATAATTTAAATTGACTATTGATGTTGTTCCCAGTGGTCTCAACACTTTAAGCAGTTGTTCTTACATTAAGGCTAATGGTCTTAAACAGGTTTATTTTTTCTGGATACTTATTTTCAGCTGCTGTAATTATTCAACGCTCAGTTTCTTGCATGGCTAGCAAATGAGCCACTTGGACATGTACTTAGGTTGCAGCCTCATTTCCTTCATTGTTTTTTCTTTTTTGTGAAGACATTTTACTATGATGAGATATAGCTTTTGATTTTTGTAACTTTTCTGAATGTTTTTTTGTGATTTGGTAATATAGCGATGAGTTCTTGGTCTGGTAATGTCGACATGTATTATAGCACAGATACAGGTTCGTTACATAATAAACAATGCTTTGCCATCTAATTTGATAACAAAATAATCTATACTTCATTGTACCTTAAAAATGGAATATTCTAAGTTCACTTTTGTTTTGATCGACAGGTATATCTTTTCCATCTTAATATCATAAAGATATTCTATATTTTTTTCATATAATTTCAAAGGTTTGGTTTGGTTTTATAATTTTTGGTCTTTAATTCGCCTGGAGTTTATTTTTGCCTGTTCCTTCTCTTCTGAATTTCTGGCCTCGCCATTTGACTCTTCACCTCATTTCTCCCTCTGGTGATGATCGTTGGCATTCTAGTCATCTTACCTCCCCACTCTGGGTCTTTTTCTTAGAAATAACAGAATGGGAATATAAGTAAGGCTCAGGCTTAGAAAAGTAGCTCTTAAAGGCCTGTAATGAAGAAAAAAAGTGGCAAAGATGAGGTAAAGGGAGTCATTAGGAGGAATCTCTGCAAAAAGATGATATGCAGGGTGGTTTTCATCCTTCACAATGGAAACCTGAGGATCCTGGAAAATAATTATCTTTGGGGAGAGAAAAAAGTGTGTCAGAGGGTTGACCCCAAAAGGACAGAGGTGTAGACTTCTGACAGGACCCTTATACCCTACTTTTAAAGCCTTTCCACATCTTTCTTGTTTATCTCTGTCCTACCTGCAAGCCCTGTGAGCTTTTTCTGTCTTTTACTAGAAGACTGTAAAACAGGCATATAGAGTCATACAGAAGTTGTTGAATCTAAGATTAGAACCCAGGTCTCCTGACCATCCAGCTGGAAGGGTTCAAGTGAGTCCAGCTGAAACCAGTTTGTGAGAGAAGACCTATAAGAAAGGAAGTTAGCATTTTCAGAGGAACAGTATACCAAATTCCAAACAATAGCCTTTGATTTCTAATGTAATCATCGCAGTCATAATCATCAAAAAGCTTTTATCAGGGCCTGCCTGCAATGGGCAATTAAGGTAGACCCAACTAAACTGAGACTGTATTATTCATGAACATGGTCTAAGAAATTACACTCTAGGAAAATGAACATAAACAGATAAGCAAAGCACATATCCAGATGACAATTTAAAAAGATAGACCAATCTAATCGTGAACAATAAAGATTTAACATCAAACACGTCAGAAGTCAGTGCAATTCAGAGATAGGGGCATCCCTGAGTGCAGAGCAGTGCTTAACAGGGATTGGTTAGAGGAGTTCCAAGTTCAGCTAAACGCACCGATCAATTAGGGAGGGTGGGTCTCTTGCCTTCTGACTTCTCCCACTCCTCTCCACCCTCCACACACGTGCCCCACCCAAGTTTTTCCTCTTCCAGGCAACATAACCCTTGGAAAAGCTTGAGATCAGAGGAGTTTTTATTTTATGTCAGTCTTTGGCTCTGCGTAAGGAGACCTTTACCCAGCATCGGCAGGAACACCCTCAGGAGCCACTTTGTGCTGCCTGGCACGTCCACAGCAATTACAGCAAAAGGACAGAGGTAAGGAAACTCCTGGAGGGAAATTTTCCCCACCCAGCTTTGGCAGGGTCACCCAGGATCTCTACCATCAGTCTCAGTATTCACTGTAGTGCATGGCTCATGATTCAACTGGCACCATTTACTGAGGTTCTAGGCACATTTGCACATTCAGCAAGATTCATAAATGTCTTACCTGGCTAAATCAATATTAGACTTCAAGGATTGTGCAGTTTAATATCACTGACAGAAAATAGCTATAATATTGTCATGTTTTAATAAAGAAAAAATACACATACAGATATATATGTTACAAAATGTACATGTATTACTACACGAGGGAAGTAACTGGTCCTATCTCAGAGTCTGCACTTGCTTTTTCCTCTGCCTAGAAGTTCTTCCCCAGATACTGTTCATGTGACTTGTACTCACTTTCATCAGATTTATGCTTCAGAGTCAAGAGAGATCTTCCCTCTCCATCCCTTCTGAAATAGTCTTTTCTCTCTCATCTGGTTCTTGCTGCTCCTTACTTCGCTTTTTAAATTTATTTATTTTTTAAATAGACTTGATCACTTCCTGACATACTTATTGGCCTGTTTATGATGTGTTTCCCTCACAGGATGTAAATTCTCCGGGGGCAGTAACTTTGGGCACCTTTGACTATTGCGATATTCCAGTGCTCATAACAGTGCCTGGCACATAGCAGACCCTCAGTGCTGTATTTATTAAATGAATGAAGTGAAATGGAACAAACATATGTGGTTGTGTGTTCTTACTCTGATGTATGGTGAAGCTAGATAGAAGAGACCAAGATGTCTTTCTAAACTGATCCTGTTCAGCTTTAGAAACCTGGTTATTCTGAGTCTATGACCTCAACCCTTGAGAAGACTCCCCAGCAGCCTCTTTTTCAGTCCAGGTGACTAAGGTTGGGCTGACTATACCCCCTAACTTCGGGGTCAGTTGTGTCCTAGGCACCCATGGCCAGTGTTTTGGGTTTGGGACCCAACTTAGGTATCAGAGCCCTCCGTGAAACTTTTACTGGAACTGTAGGGAGAAAGATACTGTATCTGCTAGCTGCAAGGATCATGTCATGCCAGAGCAGATGATGGCCATTGTTCCACCATGCAGGGAGAACCTGTCTGAGAATAAAACCACACTGGAACTGAAGCATAGCCCAGGATGAGAGAGAGTTAGAGACAGTGGCCTGGTGATATTTTCTGAGTCCCCACATCCAGCCCTTCGCAAAGCTAGCTGTCTCATTGGGTGCTCCAGTGTGTGAATATTCAATTCCCTTTGTGCACAACCAGTCTGAATTGGGTATCTATCACTGTCAATCAGAAAACAAAACAGAACAAAAATCTCGCCAAATGCACATTTAGTTGTATAATTTGTACTACATTAATTTTCACTTAACAGTGACAAATACAGGTTTTTACCTAAAACTTTTCAACATTTTTATAATTTATGAAATAACCTTCCATATATGTATCACTTAATTTTAACACAATTATGCGAGGTAGAGTATATGTTTTTTTAGTTGGTTAAACTGAAACTCAGAAATCAAACTATCCAACATCATACAGCTAATATATAGCAGAGCAAGAACTCTAAAACTTCTGGCTCTAAATCCAAGGCCTATTCTATGGCTCTTTAGCTGCTTTCTTATTTGTAGAGTTTCTTCGTGAATTTATTTTTTTGTCTTTCTTAATAGAAGAGAAGCTCATTGAAAGATAGGACCTTGCTGTTTACCTTAAGTGCCTCTTTTAATTTCTAGGAAAGCTTCCTGGAGTGAGTGGGTCTCTGAGTAGAGGGTTGGTTTTCACTGATTTTAAGGATAGGGTTTGCCAAATCTGCTTTTTCTCATCAAGGAGCTTGTAATCATCTGATTGAAATAATGAATAAGTATTACAGTTGTGTTTTTCTACCTTTTTTGACTTCTACAGTAATAAATTTATTTCATATCAACCCAGAACACACATGCATGCACACACACAATTATTAAAATAAGTTTTCACAAAACAATACCCACCTTAATACTTATGACATTCTCTGGTATTTCCTGTTCCATTTTTTAAAAATTCTGGTTGTGACCCACTAAATTGATTTCATAATTCAATAATGTGTTGAGACCCAGTTTGAAAAGCACTGTTACAGGTCACATATATGTAAAGTCAAATCCTTATGAGATTGATATCATACCCACTTCAGATTAAAAAAAAAAAAAACAACCCAAAACACAAAGATTTAATAAGTTACCCATGGTTTCTCAACTGGCTAGACCTGGAATTGAGGTCTAATTTACCCTCAAGAGGTTGTTCTTTCTGTTACTCCAAACTATCTCATGAATGTATCTCCTGTTAATTATACATTAAAATTGCAGGGAGATTATGTAGAATTAGAAGAAGAGCAAGGACTGAACCTAAGGAATGTTTAAGTTTAAGGAGTAGGAGGAAGAAAATTAGCATTTGAAGCAAGTTGAGAGCAATTTAAATTGGAGAACTACCCAGAGAGTACAGTATGATGGAAGCCAAAGAAAGAAAGAGTTAAAAGAGTGGTACAATACTTCAAATACAGAGAAAGATGAAAAGTTAGTGGGTTCTCACTATAGATGGCCAATGATGATCTCATTTAGCTAGTGAGAAAGTAATTTCCAGAGTGGATCACAAAAAGTGGACAAATAAGTGTTAAGGAAGTAGAGTGAGCACAGAACACTTTTTCAAAAACATGGATTTCGGGTTATGAAAAGAAGTAAGAAGGGAAACCAACTCTGAGATGGAGGCAGTAGGTTTATCTGGAAGTGATCTTGGGATCAACACTAAGGGAAGAGAAAAAAGCAAGTTTGTGTTGGGGAAGTCAAGCTGTGATGCCGGACAAAGGTTCAGCCAACCTTCAGAGCTGTCCCTGGTTGGGTGAGAAGGATGAATCTTTACAATTCCACAAAAATCAGTCATTCAGTGTGGACTGCTTGAGAAAGGGGTAGGACATCACAGCTGATGGCCATCTGCCAGCAGCATTCCCACCCCAAACAGCTGGGGGAATCAGTCCTTCATTACCAAAAAGTATCCTGCCTGTGCATTGCAGCTCTCATCACAGGAATAGCTTATAAGGCTAGCAGAATCAAGGGAGGAGTATTTTTAAAATAGATAAGACTCGACTTTGGAAACAGATACATAAATATCAACAGACATATCCTAATTATTACTCTGTATTGTCTGACAGCCATAACATTAAACAATGGGATAATACATTAATGGAACACCTCCTATACATCTGGCTTTTATTAGCACCAAGTGTAGAAATATAAGAATCTCCCCTATTGAAAAGCTCACAATTTAGTGGGAGAAGAAAACAGAAAAACAAAAGCCTTCTTAGGAGCTGTGTTTATTTATACATCTGTATCACCCAGCTTGTGCCTGGTACATAGTAGGTTCTCAACAAATATCTACAGAATGAGTTACTGCTAGAGTAGAGTAAGAAGTTCTTGGGTGGCAGACAGAAGCAGGACTAATGCTGCCTGGAGCAGTCAGGGAATGCATTACAGAGGAGTCTTCCAGGTAAGGAAGAGGAAGGGTGGTAGGAGTTAATTCCAGGCAGTTGTTTCAAGGAAAACAAAAGCATGAAAAAGAATACTTGGAGAGAGTGTGGAATGGTAAGCACAGAAGAAGTCTCCTATTTAAATAAAGTACACACATGATACAGATACATATTAACATCCATATAGAAATGAGTTAGTTATTGTGATAATGTGGAATGTTCAGTGAATTTGCATTAATAAGATTTTATGAAGAGAATTTTTGAGTGAGATTTGAAGGGAAGGAAATTCTTTTAAGTGTACAAGATGGAGGCAGTAGGATATGGTAGTTGAGTGCTAGTTCTTGGATCTAACAGATCTGTGTTCAGAGTATAGGGGTTTAGACCCAAGATGTGCCTTAGTGGTATGTGGATTTTTTTGAGCTAAAGGCAACTGAGAACCTACAGGCTCAAGAGAAACTTCTGTTCCCCTACCCTCCCAGCTTAACTGTCTAGAATTTAAATGAGGAGCCTGGTCCATGATAAGAGTTAAAACCAGAAATGACTTTTTACCTATCTACATGGCAGGGCAAACTAATGATTATACTGAACATGTGCTCTCCCTGCAATTACCTTCTGAAGCCTCAAGGTTCATTACCTCATCCCTAGCTCAGAATGTCTTATATACTTCAATTTCCCTTTCAGTCTCTGAACCTCTTGTACATGTAGGGTCTCTTACTGTCTCATGTCTGCAGGGCTCCCATATGTATGTCTTAAGTTTGTTTATTTCCTCTTGCTAATCTGTCTTATGGCTATTTGATTATTAGACCATCCCAAAGAACCTTGATGGCAGATGCAAGACTGTTCCTCCCCTACAAAAGCCTGGCTCTACCACTAACTAGCAGTGTGTCCTCTGTCCTTAGATAAGTTACTCAACCTCCCTAAGACTCAGGTTCCTAATTTGCAAAATGAAGATTATAGTTCCTGCTTCACAAATTTATTGTGAGGATTAATTCATGTTTGTGACACATTAAATATAGTCGTGGAGGGAAAATTATTCTCTACTCTTCGAAGTTTTTCTGGCTGGACTAATAATCAAATTAACATGACATAGATTAACAGAATTACAAATTAAAGTTTAACATGTATACCTCCTGTATACATGGGAGAGACTCAAGAACACTGAATAACCCCCAAAATGGGGGAAGCTGTCATTTTAGATACCACCTTCAGTTAAAGACAAAAGATGTGGGGGGTGGAGAGTCAGTTATGGTTGATTACCAGGGAAAGAATAGCAAACAAAGGTAAGCTTGTTGCGCAGTTTTAAGTTCTAGCCTTCTCTACTTCTATAACATTTATCTAGCCTTTTTTTTTTTTTTTTTTGGTTGGCTGTCATTTATTTTCTGCTTGGTGCAAGGCACACGGTTACAGGTGTCAGGAAGGCTTGCATATGGCTAGACAGTGAAAAGAGAGACTCAGGTTCCGTTTTGGTGTTTTGCTGTTTTGATATCAAAGAACCCAACTGCTTCTGCTTGTTGCAGCCTGCCTAATCTATGGGAGTAGGGTGAGGGGAAAGGGACTCAAAAGAGCCTAGCTCCTCTGTAAGTCTGGTGGCTGGTGGTAGCCACTCAGGATGGGGTCTGGTGTTGGTTTTGCTGGGCTGGCCACCAGGTTGCTTCCTTGTGGTTTCCCATGCTAGGTCACAGGTGATCATGCTTCTGGAGGCCTGGGGAGATTGCAAGTGCTAGGAGGACTCCAACACTATGGACATGAATGGGAGAGTGGACTTCCCGAAAAAGCAGCTTGCCCACCAGTGACTTGAGTCAGCCTTGGGGAGACCAGGGTGGTGGGGGATGGCTTCCCCAGGGTACTTGGTACTTCTGCAAGAGCTGTTACTGCATGTGGAACCCAGGTGGGAGGCCATGAGCGAGCAGCTCGAGGGAACGGCTGCCATGCTCTTGCTTGTGGGCTGGTGGAAGCCATCTGGGCCCTCACCTGGGCAGCAACCCCTCACGGGCCTTGGTGCACAATCACGGCGGGGACACAGGGTGCTAGGCCACAGGAGAGACAGAGAGTGTCATTGGCCAGTTACAGTTATAAATGTCCTTTTACAAAGGGTAACTTCTACTAGGTTTCCAGAGCTTCCAAGTCTGCTATTTCTTAAAATTAACCAGCTCAGAATTTCGGCCTTATGAAAACAAAATTGTTTTTATGTCAAATAAACACATTAAAACCACATAATCTGAAATATGAACGAATCCTTTAATTAGAAGCAACAACTCAGCATCCACACCAATATGCCACTGTATAACTTATACTTTAAAGCAAAAAACAGCATATTTTGTTGGTGATTATCACACAGGAGCATATAGATAAAGTTTATTTTACTTTTCAGGCAATTTTGAAGATCCCTAGTTCTTTCTACTGACTCTGTGGCTGTTTAGGAACTAGAGCCACTTGCTGGAAGCTTATCTTGACTAATCTGAATTAATTTTTGCTCTGCTTTTCCATACTTATTTGCATATATTTTTATAGTACTAAGCAGATTTTTCTTTAAAGCTAACAGAAAGCTTTCGGAAGAAAGCAACTCATTCCTTCCAGTGTTCCACCCCATTCTCCTCGCCCCACCCCAATGCCTCTCCTTCCAGCTTTGCCTCCAGCTAGTCTACTGAACTATTTGCCTGGGGCAAATTTTCCTCATTCTTTCAGTTCCTTTCCTCCTAGATTGAGAAATTCTGAGCTTGCTCAGGCTTTGTTTTTTTCAGTCTCAGGTTTTCTGTTTTTTTGTTCGTTTGTTTGTTTTGTTTCTTTTCTTTTCTTTTTTTTTTTTAAACAGCAGAAAAGCTTTATTAGAAAGAAAAGTACACTTCCAGATGTGGAAGTGGGCCTGAGCAAGAGAAGCGTGGTTCAAAAGGCCAGTCTCAGGTTTTCGTTTGTATGTTTTTTCTTTTCCATCAGGCTCCACGTCCTGGGTTTGCGTGGCTTTGTTTTCCATTTGCGGGTCACTGACTGACCAGGCTAACACCAGCGGGTCCTTAAGATCCCAAGGGATAGGCGGGGAAGCTATTTCATCCACACTCTGAGACTCCTCATAATTGCATCGGTGCTCACGTACTTAGGTGGAAAATACTTGTGGACTGTCAGCCTTGGGGTTAATTGGTTAATTAGGGGAGCAGAGTCCTAATGCAAATGCAGCCCTGGTACAAGTGCCCCAACCAGCTTCACTCCAAGAGGAGTGGTGTTCTGAAGGAAAGCTATTCCTTTTACTCCACCCCTTTCTTACATGTACTCAGAGGCCCGCCTCCTGCTCCTGCCAAATGGAAGAGATGAAAATTTAGATTACAAGTTTTCAAACTCAATTAATTGTTCATTAATATCCAAGAGTGGCAGGTATATGATGCTTCCCTTTTCGTGGCAGGTCAAAGATGACATTTGATTATGCTTTGGAGGGTGTGGTTTGCTTCTTCAAATTCCTTGCCCCTGTATATTTATTAGTGTTCTGCTGCCCAGAGCAACCGAGAGTGCCCTTATTTAACCAAGGGAGGCGTACTTGTCTAAATATATAGGGCAGGAGCCAGCACTGGAAGTCAGATCTGTTCTGCACAATGAAGAAGCAGCTTAAGACGGAGGCAGCACCCCATTGTGAGCTGAGTAAGTAATTAGCAAGTATATTATAGCCCAGGAAAGTTGTCCAGCTCAGCAGACTTGGAAGGGCTCCAGCCATTTTATTTTCTAATTGCAGCTGAGGTTCCTAGAAGAAGGGTTCTAGTCTGGAGGGACTTTCTAAAACTCCCCAGATGTGTTGTGGAGAGATTCTCAGAACTAATTTGTGCATTTTCTTTTCTCTCCAGGAGAAATTCTGTTTGCAAACCAGCCTGTACAAGATAACTGACGATGCTTGGCCCAGTTTTTTTGGTCCCTGAGTTTGTTTTTACTTCAGGCTTTATTTGAATTTTTCTTTTTGCAATTCACTCTCCTTTTCTCCTCTTGGACTCTTTTACCAGCTAGTAAAATTTTCTCCTACTAGTTTTTACAGGAAAAAATTGCAGGGGTTTATGCTTTTCCTCTCTAGGCGTATGACTTGGTTAGATAAGCCTGGTTATCTTTAATTTAAGAGGGGTGGGGGGGCGGCGAGGACATCTAAGAATGTTTCTAGTAGCTCTAGACGATATTATAGAATATTAGGGTGATTTGTCAAACCATTTGTTTTCTCCCCTCTAAAGCACCACTAGTCTGGCCATCATCTTCACAAAAAGAGTCTGCGGTGTGAGTCTGAGGCCGAAGATGGAGTGGGATTACTTTTGAGTAGGTGGTGATACAGCTTCGGGGAAGAAGCGAGGCACCTGGGTAGGAAAAAGGAAAACAATTAATTCCAAGGTCTGGGAGTAAACAACCTGATGCGGTCGAACTGGCTGCGCTAGGTGATGTTTCGCGGTTCCTCCCAGGTGTGGGTACTTTTAGTGGGGCACAGATACTATGATGTGGCTCTGGCGGGCGAGAGGAAGCGGTCCTGTCACGTTGCTATACTTTATAGAGTGTAGCTGTACCTCGAAGAGCCACGTCTCCAGAAGAAAAGGTCTTGATAGCCAGTACCTAACGTTGAGGCCCCGGCAAACCATGTCAGAAAACTTAACCTGTCTACGGGGTGGGGGCCTCTAAACCCACACTCTGGGTTGGGCTAGCGCAAGCACCTGCTCTGTAGGATGCGCCTCCGGCGTGGCCCCGCCCCCAGCCTGACTTTGAGGTGGGCGGAACCTCAGGACTTCTAGTCGGGTTGCCACGCGCGCGGGCTGCTGCCGGGAATACGGAGAACCCAGCCAATTGGAATGTGCGGCTGTGGTCCTGTCAGCCAATGGCGGGGCGTGTAGGAGTTGGGCTGCTTGGCGCTGGTTCCAGGGTTAGGGAGCCGTCTTAGCGGGGGCATCTTGTCAGGTGGCAGTGGAACTGGTAAGGCGAAAGGTAGGTAAGGTCAGGGGTCACGTGGGCGCTCAGTTTTCCGCAGGCTGGCGGGGAAGGCGCAGGGCAGCTCCAGGGTGGGCTTGGGAGACGGCGCCGGGATCTGTATGCGGCACACGGGGCGCCGTGCGGGGCCGCAAGGACGGTGAGGGCAGGGAGGGTCTGAGCCGCGGGGTCCAGATGCTGCCGTGTTATTCGAAGGAAAAAGAGGGCGCCAGGAGTGGGAGCGGGGTGGCAGGGAGCGAACAGCAGAGTTCGCGGAGCCTCGCCCCTTCTCTGCCGGGCCTAGGAGAAATGGCCGAACGCCTAGCTGGACCTGCTATCGCGCGGGCACCGCGATCCAGGGTGCGCTGATCCGCTTCACGCCGCGAAACAGGCCGACGGGCACAAGGCAAGGTCCGTGCGGCCAGCTTGTTATCTTCGGAGCCTCTTTAGCTCCCTGGGCTCCCCACTTAAACAAAAAGTTCATTTTTGTGCAGCCAACAAACATGTAACGCCTTCGTGTGAAGGGCCTGTGCAGGCCACTGCGTACTTGTGTGTAGATTGGTTTTAGGCCTGTTCGTGCAGCTTTCTGGCTCCAGGCACTTTTGTAGGGGCCATTATTGCATATTTTAAGTGGGGTGGATGCTCTCTAACTTCCGGTTTCATATGTACTTACTTTAAAAGCTGTCGCTTTTGTTATCCCGCCTTTGGATTATTTTTCACTTCTGGTTTTCCCAACTCCCCTACCTCATATATATTAGACTATTCCCAAGGGCATTGTTAGGGGAGAAGCTGAGGAACCTGGGTTTGAGTTTCCTGTGTGTAAAATGAAGTTTTCTCATATTGTCCACTGCTTCCAAAGTAGTGTTATGAAGTTAAAGAAATGTGATTATCTCTTTAAAGTGGAAAGCAAAAGCAAAATTTATATGGTAGAAGAGGCAAAGGGAGATAGGCTTCCAGAAATTTTTGCTGGTCATAATTTTAGCGAGTATCAGTGAAACCATGGGACACTATGTTTACCTTGACTCCTGTGGAATCTGAAGCCTGACCAGTTTGGTTGTGTAAACTTTTAAGCAACTTGTTTAGCCTCTTTGTTCTTTTGTTTGCTCATACTTAGAATGGGTATTGATAATATCAATTTTATAGAGTTATTGGTGGCTATTAAATGAGTTAATGTACACAAAGTGCTTAGAACTGTTCTTCACATGTGGGAGTTTTTATTACCTACATGTTCCTTTTTTCCTATTAAAGATTCCAGATTAAACAATTCTGACCTTATTATCCTATGCCCACAATCCTGTGAGCCTATTGCCAGTGAACCTTCAGGTTCCTTGTTTTACATCCATGCATCCATGTTTTTAAGTTGATCTGAGTGTATAGTATAAATTATGCATGACTAGAGGCTTTCAGCTGGGTTTTATTTTATCATTATAAGGTTGGAAAGTATTAGTATACTAGGTCTGTCTGATAGCTGTGTTGGGTAAATGAAACCTGAGAACTTCTTTGGCTGTTTACTTTTTCATTGGATGATATTGCCATTTACAGTCTTGGGGCCTAGGCATAGCTTATTTTGGGTCCATTACCAAAAAGGCCATGATTGCAGCATACTTGATTTCTCATGTTTCCGGAATGGCCAAGTTGGGACCGGGAAGGGGAATTTCTGGGTAGCCTGGCAGCACTTCTTGTTAATGAATGGGGAAGCTTGGTATGAGTCTAATCTTATTTTATTATTAGGAAATCAGTGGTATTCCTTGGATCTGCAGAGCTACTAAACAGCTGTGGTTTAGTGTTGACTCAGTGAAGTGAGGGTTAGAGTTTAGAGAATGCTTTTCACAAAGTAGTAGCTTTTCTGTTTAATTTCTAGTGCTAAGAGCTTTGGTGGGTAATGTGGAATCAAAGAGATCTTTATTTGCCTCTTCATCATGTACATAGATACAAATGTCTGCTGACAGATTTATGCCCTTTCTCTGGGCTTAAAAGTCCCTATTAAGTTCTCTTGGTGCTACCTGGAAAGCTCTAATGAAAGACTCTCTTGTCTTACAGTTCTTTTCCAAGGAAGCTGCTATTTATACATGTAGCCTTATTGGGAATTAATCACAAAATGAGAAACTTTGAATTTATAAAAAAGAATATTGCTTACTCTAGCAGTTTGCTGGCCAATTTGGCTGAACTACAGATGGTATAAGTTTGGTTATTTAGCTTTGGAATAAGACAATATAGTACCTCCTGTAGGGTTGAAAGTTGGATGTTGGCTTGGCGAAAGTGGAGAACAGTGTCTTTGTGAAACCTCTCTATTTGTACTTGAATGAGGAGGAAAAGGAATGACATCTTTAAAGAGTGGGGTGTTTGAGACAGAAAGGGAAGCCTTTTACCCTAACATTGTCATCTTTATTATCTGAATCTATGGGGTTTAAATAAAATATTTTGGAAAAGAAGGCAGGCAGCATTCAAATGTGCAGAATATAAGGAGTTAGGAGAGCTATATCCTGTCTCACTCATCTAGATGCCATTCTTTTGATAATTTAACATACACATATTGAAAAATTAACACTTATTGACCCCTAGAGGCACAAAGAAGAGCCCTCCAGGTAGTAACAGCAATATCATAGATGAAACAAAACAATACATATGTATTATAAGATTTATTTTAATAAAATCAGAATAGAACATAGAAGAGTTGGCCAGGATTGATAAAAATATATTTGTTTAATTCCTCTTCTGCTTTAATTTAAGATCAGAGTGAATTACATTTTTTA
>CM053503.1:42792223-42815297 GCA_028627145.1 Eidolon dupreanum | reverse complement strand
GAGAGAGAGAGAGAGAGAGAGAGAGAGAGAGAGAGACTGACACAGAGGACTTGATGTGTATTAAGCACATCATACAATAGCAGTAGTTTGTACTTTATGAACTGGGCGTGCTTGTGTGACTTTCAGTTGAAGACATTCTGATATTACCCACTTACGTAGTGAGGAATAGAATTTCTAGACCTTTTTCTTTAAACTAACACCAAAGGAGATTTTCACTTGGTTCTTTCTGTCAGGAAGTATATGTAATCAGTCTTCAAACTGTCTTTTCTGTTTTATCATCTTATATCATTTTCATAAGAGAAAAATAGGGTACACGTTATCTAAATTTAAAAAATAATTCCAGACTTCACATCTTTAAGAGTAATTTAGAAATTCACATGGCTTTTCTGAGCTGTTTCCCCTCACTCTCAATGGGGGCACATTGAGTTTTGGAACTAATTAAATGGGTGGCCTTGATGGAAAGACTCAGAAAATGGTACATCTTCATTGATCTGGAATGGAAAAATAGAGGAAGTAATAATCTTTTTTTAAAAAAGTGGCTAGTAATCTTATTGAAATACATAGGATTCAGAAAACAATGAGCTCTGATTGAACCACTTGAATATTTCAGTTTTGTTGACTCCTCGTCATCCAGGGATAGGAGCTCACCTTCATGAAGGACATCTTGTACAACATTGGTGTTAGATTAATAGTAACGGTTTAGAAGGAATATCAAATACTTTAGCCTTGAAGTAGATCTTTAATGAAAAGGGATTTTTAGAAGAGTCTTTACATTTTCTTCAGGACAAATGGAATTTTAAAAAAAATCTTAACTCCTTGTTATTCTCTAAAACACTTGGGTATCACTTTTTAAGCCTTAATCTGTGCATCTGGCAGTTTCTGCTTTGTCAGCGGTGTGTTGCTGGCTCTGAACTTGTCTGAGGGAAGCATCAAGAGGGAGTCAGATTTACACATTCCTGTTCACATTTGTTTAATCACTTGCTTCCATGCAAACACTTTGTTTGCCTCTATGAAAATTATTTTCCTACTTAATGCTGTTTTTACTTATATAGAGGTGGGAAGGAAAAGGGGAGAAGAATTAGATGACTGTTCAAAAACATTCCTCTTTAAACCTTCCAATTTTAGGGCGACTGTTGCAGCATTGAACACGACTCTAAAATCAGTGAAATCGTTTTGAATGCCTTTGTGCTCTACAGGGGAATTTTACAAAAACAATTTTTTTCTAATTTAGGCTTTTTTTTAACCATAGGGGAAAAAGTTTAAGTTAAAATTTTATGTATTTTAATATTCATTTCTTGGGGCAATTTTTAAAACAGATTTGGCCTATTCAAATTGTTCTTTCAGCAATCTTGTAAATGCTAAGAAACACAGTATGTGTTTTGGGGGGCTAACTTTATTTTGATATGATTTCAGACTTACAGAAGAGTTTCAAGCATAGTATCAGGGAATAAATGATTTCAAGATAATATGATAAAGAGTAATGATAGTGGTGAGCATCAGGGGCCTTGGGGGAACATGGAGGAGAGCTGTTTAACCCAAATTAGGAAGTTAGGAAATGCTTTCCTAAGGAGGTGGCTTCTAATTCTTTGCATTCAGGTGAATCTCTCAAATCATAATTTCAGAGCATGGCTATTTGGACACTAAGACAAAGTAGTAGTAAGTTACGCTTAAGGCAAAAATATGTACCTGCCAAGTGAACAGCTACAGATCTCTGCTTATCCATTACAGAAGCGTTATCAGAGAGTATTCAACTGAATATCCCTAAAGTGTTTGTTGAGAAGCTGAGTGAATCTGTATCACCTTTACATTAAAAAAATATTACATGCGCATAGTAAACATTTTTTAAAGTGCAAAATGGTATATTCAGTGAAAGGTCTTCCTTTTCCCTGACCTCATTTGTGCTCCCCCACTTCTTCATCTTGGGGACAGCACTACCAGTTTTTGAAATGTTGTCCTTTGGAGATAGTCTATATATGCACATGTTTGTATATACAACGTAAATGTAGCATACTGTTCTATAAATTTTTTTTTTACTTGACAACGTATCTTGGAGATTATTTTCTGTCAGCACCTCTAGATCTGCCTTATAATAGCTGCATGGTATTCCATCCTGTGAATGTACATAATTTATTTAACCAGTTCCCTAACATCTGAGTTGTTTTTTGAGACTGTAGTCTTGATACTACAAACAATGCTCTGGGAAATATCCTTGCACATACTTTCTTCTTATGTGAATGTTTCTTTAGGATGCACTCTTCAAAGTGGAATTGTTGGGTCAAAGGATATGTGGACTTTTGATGTTTTAGTCAGAAAATGTAATTTTATTAGCGTTTTATCCTGTAAAACATTCTTACAACTTTTAATAAGGAATGAGATAAAATAGTTATGTCATATTTAACCATGAGTGCCATATTTTCTTTTATTGATTGCCGTTTGATAGGAAGAAACTTACTGGATATAAGGGAAGGTGATACTTTATGGTTGGTGATGAGCTAGAATATCAAAGCAGTATTAATCATTATCACCAAAGTATTGCTGAATTGATTCTGGGTGCTCCTATCTCAATTTTATTTTTTCCTTAATGTAATTAAATCATTGTGATGGCCTGGTGGTATGGTCCTAGATAGCAAAACTGTCTTAATATTAACTTAATGCTTCCATATAGGTTTTACATTTTCATAGAGACTTAAATACTGTGTAGCGTACCAATCATAGTTGACCCTTTCTGTTCTCTGCCTTAGTTATGTTCTGTATATGTTGTAAACAATGGATCTTGTAGTTTGTTGACTAAAAGTTTTGATGAGAAAGTTGGAATCTAGAATCCATTTTCTCTCTTGGAATAATACATTCCTGAGATTTCAGTGAGAAGCTTCTTATATATTATTGGCGCTGTATGTAATTAGTATAAGAATAATCAATTAGAATACTAACTAATTATTAAAAATTTTATCATGAAATGTTTCTGTCTAAAATTATTTCATTATCACCTTTGTGGACTACAGGCTTGGGGGAAAACACTATTGTCTCAGTTGTTTGCTCTTTATAACTTAAACCTATTTTTGATAGGAATTCTCAATGTATTAAACACTTATGTGTCTTCTTAAATAAGCTGTCACTCATTATTACAAAAATAATCTAATCAGTTTTTGGTGAGTAGGCCACAATGAAGAAACTTGAGTTATTCTTAGTTATAATATTAATTATAAAATTAATAAAATAATAATATTTTAAATAATAATGTTCTCAGAGCAGATTGAAGTACACGGAAGGACTCTGCCTCATGCCAGGTGGCCCAAGCTCTTTTCCTTTAAGAGCCGTACGTAGTTCCAGATCTGATTTGTGGTTTCTAATTTATTGATAACCTACCTTCTCAGAATTATATGTAAAATATAAGTTAAAGGCTCTGGGTGGTGCTACAGAGCTGTGCTATAATTGGAATCCAAGAGGCTACACTGAGTGGTCAGATGTGTAAATTTCATTTAGGTGAGGTGCTATTGTAACTGGCTGACAGAGGGATTGGATTTCGTTAGTGGTGTTGGGGTCTGTTGGCTGATATTTAGCCATCTGGTGGCTCAAAACATGATAGGCGTATGGCTAATTGTTCATTATAGCAAAATATTTGACATTGGTAACTGTAGAGATGAAATATTATGTTTTCTAAGTTAGCAAATGGTTGTATGTTTTATACCCCAGAAGATAGATGAAACTTAAAACCCCTTTTAGATCTGAATTCTATAATTCTATGAGATAGGTATAGAATATGTTAGTTGGTAATCTAAAAAAGAAAGAACATTCAGATAGGAGCAACAAAGGGACAAGAGTGAAAAAGACTTTTTAAAATAAACAGTAAAAGATAGCTAAGTCTTAATAATTAACTTTTTCAGTTGGATAGTTATTATCAAGGTTTAAGTGGGCGTGCAACAATAAATATTACTTCATCTTTCCCCTTCCAAATCTGGAATTGATTGAGAATTAGATTCCTTAATCAGTAGATCAGAATTTTAAAAAATCAGCCTTATTGGTGGGGTTGGCTGGAGAATACACCATAGATCTGTGGCCAAATGGGCTTACTGATATCCTCCTCCTCCCAGTTAAACTTAACAGAATGCCAGATATCCAGGAACACTCCTTTCCCCCCTACAGGTTGCTTGTTGCAGGATCAAGAGAAATGATGGCATCCTACAGACCATGCCTAGTTCTGTTGCCTCAACTCTTCACGACAGCCCAAGAGGGGAGGGCTGTGGTCATTAGTTTCTTCTATTGAAGAGTTGAAGGGTCAGGGAATGAGACATGAAACATTATAGCTGAAGTCTCAGGGAAGTAGGAAGCTGGGAAATAGTGGCCCTCCACTATCAGTATGCTAGTGAGGTGCTTCCCTATCTTCCATTTCCAGAAAATTGAAGCTTTAGCTTATTGACAAGCTCATGGAGTCGGGAGGCTTTGACTAGAAACAAATGACAAAGATTTATTCAAAGGTCTTAGGGTTTGCAAGCCATAAACGCTACTAGGCAATACTCAGTGTTACCAAAGAGAAAGAAAAGTTAGAGATTTGTAGCAAATAGTACATTCTTGAGAAGAATCAGTTCTGCATTCTTAGCCCCACTTGGTCCAAGATGGTAATCATCACATGTCCAATGGTTTAGACAATGGAACATTTTCTTTTTGATGTCATTCAGATGGGTAACTGGAGGTTTAATGTATGTCCAGGCATTAAATGCACAAGCACTAATATGCATTCAGGTATTGACGCAGGACTGGAAAGTTAAAAAGTTTAAGTTCCCAGAGTCAGTTAAAACAAGAGTAGTTTTTTAATTTTTTTTATTTTTTTAATTCTCAGCGTACTTTAAGTTAATAATTTAGCAGCTTGACCATAGTAACTCCTTTTTATTTCTTCTTTCTGTTCCTCAAGCTTAAATTGTTAGTTAGGTCAAAGAGAGTTATAAATCTCTTTCCTTAAAAACTCATAATGGAAGATAGCCTGGTTTTAAAGAGCTGGGATAATCTAGAGGCAAAGGAAGAGTCTGGGTGATTGCCTGGCAGCCTCTCTGCAGATGCTTATTAAAAAGATTTTGCCTACTTCCCTGAATACCTGTTGCTGCAATTTGATTTTGAAGTCTTGCTAGCAAAAACATGATTAAGATGACATTTTTTATTAAACATCTCTTAATCATACTCTGAAAACTAATTATTTTCAAGGTTATCTAATTCAGCAGAAGAATTACTCTTTTCATATAGTAAAGGTTTGGTTGTACAGAGTACAAAATGCTGTTTCTGACCTTGTTAGCTTGTTCTTGCTAATTCTTCTCCCTCCATTTTCTGCTTTCCAGAATCTTATTCTAAGAAAACGATGGTTTTGGGTCCTGAACAGAAGATGTCAGATGGTAATTTATAGTTTTGTGTTATTGTCTAATTTTTATTTGGAATTAGGCTTAAGTCCGTAACCAAATGTTTCCTTCTTGTTGTCTATTCCAACAAAAATTGTCCCCATCTCCTCTCCCCCAGCTAACAACATCATCATGGAGACCTGCTCCATTCAGAAGTCACCATCTGGTATCTTAGGCTGTAAATGAAAATGAATTTATAACCACAGAGACTTGCCTCATATCTTGTTTCCAGTTCTGAGATGGGCCAAGATTAGCTACAAATTTGGTTTCTATAGCAGGAATGCTTGCAAGGGCAGTGTTTTTCACAGACCTGTCCTAAAAACCTCTAGAGTGTCTTGGCTACTGATGGCATTTCAGATATGGAGCAGTAAAATACTAAGCGCCTTATATTATATATTTGATTAGAGCTTCTTGACTGCTTTGACTAATCTTTCCTAATTCTAAATTTCCTCTTTAGAATTTCCATTCCTTTTTTATAAAATTTTTCATCAGCTTAGGGCCACTTAGGTGAAGTGGCTCAGCTCCCTACAGAAAGAAAGCTTTTGTTTTTGTAATTGGAGGTTGTAAGGATTTTTTAGAAACACTAAGATTAGATCTTTGTGGCTCAAAATAGCTGTTCAATGGCTACAGCAAACTGGGTTTTGTATCTTTTTAGCAGATTAGCCCTTTTCTTCCAGGTCCTCCCCCTCCCATTCCCTGCATTTAAGATTTCTTGCAAAATGCCAGACTTAGGGAAACACTGATGTAATCAGTCTGAGATGAGCCCTTCTATCACGAGGGTTATCTTGTGACCTGAAGCTCTTCACTGCAGGCCTTAGTCAGGAGGCAAAGGATTCCTGCTTGGTGGTTTCCCTGCAGCTTCAGATTTTAGCCTGAACTGTGGCGGGATTTTGCAACACACATTTTTTAAGAAGCTTGACAGAGGTATATAATGTCCAAGGTTGATTCTTTGAGTAAGTCCTACCAAATACTGGGTAAGGTGGAGTGGTGTGTCTGTCCCACTAGACCTAGTTTATTTCTTCTAAAAGTTAGATTTTTAGGTTACCAATGGGGCTAGTCTGGGAATGTTATGCTTTGAGACCTAGATACCAGTGTTTTAAGAAGAAAATGCAATGGTTCTGAAAATTGCCAAGTGGGAATCAAAGTCTGAAAGTAGGAAGACCATTGTGAAATTAGTGTTAAAACTGATATAGACTGGGGAAGGAGGGAAGAGGGAGCATTTTTATAATTAGCTTTTTTGTATTCCTTGAATTTTGAACCAAATGAATGTATTGCCTACTCAAAAATAATTTATTAAAAATATAAATAAGAATAAAGTATTAGAAATAAATTGAGGTACAGTCAGGTTGGTCTTATGCATTCAGTATATTAAAAAGATTTAATTTTAGTATTACTAAGGATGAATTGTTAGTGTATTTTGTACATTTAAAAAAAATTTCTCAAATCTGTTCATTCAGATGATGCTTCTGAAGACCATGGGGACTTTGCCGATCTTGGTGCCATCAACCCTGCCTATAGTAACTCTTCTCTTCCGCAGTCCACTGGGCACTCAGAGGAGCCCTTCTCCACCTACTTTGATGAGAAGATTGCTATTCCTGAGGAGGAGGTTAGTGACGGGTAATGGAGGAAAACATTATTATGTAGGGGAAACCTATGAGTGAAAAGTCTGCTGGATAACTCAAGATCAACAGCCTCAGATCTAATTTTGGAAAGCAGTCTCAGAAGTCTGAATTTTTTTAATCAGAATAGAAACTGTTAAGGAAAATGAGAACCTTCAAAACAGTTGCCAAGTTATACAAGTGAGCATTTTTCAATCAAGAAATTATGAATTTTATGTTCCTTTTTTTAATGATGGCTTTTGTCTTATTTGGGTTGTGGTTGGTTGGCCACAGAGGTACTGATAGTGTTACTCTGGTTTTAGAATGAGAGGCTGATGGAAAAGAGCAGGTAAGGGAAGGGCTCTTACCTGGACAGAACAGCGGCCAGATAAGAGAAGTGGTAAGATGAAAGTGAAACTTGGACACACCCAATATCCAACTTCCTAAATTCTTTGTTCTGAAGCTGGTATTGTTGCTTTATATGTGAAAAATAATAGATAAATTAGATCAGTAGTTTGGAGGTGATAATCAGTTTGACCTCTTTTCCTCTTGTGTAGTACTCTTGTTTTAGCTTTCGTAAACTGTGGGCTTTCACGGGACCAGGCTTTCTTATGAGCATTGCCTACCTGGATCCAGGAAACATTGAATCTGATTTGCAGTCTGGAGCAGTGGCTGGGTTTAAGGTAAACATCTAGTCCTCCCCCTATCCCTTTTAAACATAGACAACGTACCCTCAAATCCTTTCCCTCTACTTTGCCTGTTAGTTATCAGCCTTTTGGCCTACATGCAGGTATTTTATTGACAGTGACATTTAATAGAAAGTACTTTACTGTCTGGTATTTTATTTTATTTTATTTTATTTTATTTTATTTTATTTTATTTTATTTTATTTTATTTTATTTTATTTTATTTTATCTATGTAGATGGTTTTCTATTTTATTTCACCCACATAGTTTCCTTGAACAAAGGACAAACCGCTGATGAGAGAAACTATAGCTCAGAGAGGTACAAGGAGACCTACCAGGTTATGTATACAACCTGATACAGAACTCAGGTCATTTGATTCCTGACATGGGCTTTTTCCCAAATATAGTGTTTCCCATTCATACTGTCAAACAACCAAACAAAAAAACCTCAGTTGTCTGAGCGTTCTGGGGGATTTTGTTCTTTTCTAGTTGCTCTGGGTTCTTCTGTTGGCCACCATTGTGGGGCTCCTGCTTCAGCGCCTTGCAGCTAGACTAGGAGTGGTTACTGGGATGCATCTTGCTGAAGTATGTCATCGTCAGTATCCCAAGGTGAGCAGTGTACTGTCCTGTTTGTCACTTATGTCATAGGAATTTATATGCCTGGTAATATGTGCTGGCCTTACTACTTATACTGAAACAATGGAAGACTTTAGGGATCAGTGACCCTGAGGACTGAGAGTCCCAAGGGAAATTCTCTAGCCCACTCTTGGTGCCAAGCCATGTTTCTGTGCTCCTTCAAAATCTAATGTGAGATTCACTTTTCCCAGAAAGTTTCCTTAGAAAAATTCTGTTTGAGTAAACATTCACTATTCACTCTGCCTTCTGGTGTCTAGTAGTGCCCAGTCCATGAAGAGGTGTGTGTGGGGGGTGCTCCCCAAGCACTTGCATGCATACATACATATTACTCCATCGCTTTGCATTATATATTTTTTCTTTTTTGTTTGACTTTGCCATTAATTTGAAAAAAGTGTTTTTTCCTTTACTACAAACTATATGTGACAGGATCTTTGGATTTGCTAATAATTGTTTTCAATTTACCCTGACCCTGGAGGTTATACCGTCTTTTACACTTTCCTTCTGGATATATCTTAACAGTTGTTTTTTGTGACATTCTGTAGTAGGTACCTGGAAGTGTTCTTTTTCTGGCCTCAGTGAGCCAGCATTAACTAAATTTGCCTTTCGCCTGCATCGTTTGACCAGATTAGTTTCCTATTTTGTTATATACCACCCAATTCCAACCACTTTGCCCTGAGTCCCCTTGCATATCTGCCCTTTCTATGTTGTTTCTGTGTTACTACATTAAGGAAGACCTCAGCCTTTTCATGTTTGTCTCTTCATCTATAGTCAGGATAGATGTTTTCTTCTGCAGTCATTTTCTATTCTCTGCTGGCCAATTTTTTTTTTTTTACTAAATATTAATTGGGGTGACATTGATCAACAAATGTCAAAATTTTGACCATCTCAGCATCCTTATTTTCCCTTAAGACTTTTAGGATTGTTTTAAGGCAGGAAATTAAGTGGAAATTAATGAGTGGAAATTCCATTCCTCTCTTGAATGGAAGAGAAAGAGAAAAAATTAGGATTAGCTGCTACCCTGACCTTGGCTCATAGGCTCTGCCACATAGAAACACCCTTTTCCAGCTAGGGGCCACAGTACAATGATGGATCAAGTGGAGGCAAGTTTTGGCACTTCATCCCTAGACTAAGGCTTAAAAAGGACTGTTTATGGGTCAGTTCCAAAATGTGAATTCTAAACTCTAGGGGAAGTTCTTAGAAATGATTAATTGTTTTTCTTCTATTTGGTATTTAGATCCCACGAATCATCTTATGGTTGATGGTAGAGTTGGCTATCATTGGCTCAGATATGCAAGAAGTTATTGGCTCAGCCATTGCCATCAATCTCCTGTCTATAGGAAGGTGAGGGAGTTTTCCTCTGTAAAGTAATCAATATTTTTACTAGATTTCAAAACAAACGTGAAAACAAAACAAAACTCATTTTCAGTTTTCAAGGTTCAACTCAAGTTTATTATATTTTTTGTGGAATCTTTCTAGAACCAACTTCCTCTTTCTTGGCAGAGATGTAGGCTCTATGTCTTTCATGTTCTCGTTATACATACCTCTATATTTGTACCTCTATTATACAGTGTGTATTTTTTTGTGGATTATTGTATATTACAGTCATTATTTGTACGTCAGTTTATCCCACTAGACAGCACCTTGAGGAATAACACCCATACTTTTCAGCTTTATATCCTAAATTGCTGACAGAGCAGACATTCAGCTTGAATGAATATAATTCAGTTGGTGCTGTGATCCTAAATTACCCAAGGCCTGGCCTCCTGCCACTGTCGCCTCTCCCCCAAGTCCTTCTCCAAATGTTGTATAGATGGGGAGCTATTGGGAAGAAAGTGCTTCTCAATGTTTCCTTTCTGTCCTTTAATTTCCATTTCTTACCTCTGACCTAGGGTTCCTCTGTGGGGTGGAGTTCTCATCACTATCGCAGATACCTTTATATTTCTTTTTTTGGATAAATATGGTAAGTAGAGGAGAATGGGAGATCAGTCGAAGAAGCTACTTTTCCATCATGTGGCTGATAGGGAAGTCTGCCTTCTGTGAGCTCACTGCTATATTTTCCTCTGTAGGCTTGCGGAAGCTAGAAGCATTTTTTGGCTTTCTCATCACTGTTATGGCCCTCACATTTGGATATGAGGCAAGTGTTACAGGCTATTCATTAGCTTGAAAAAGTTTTTTTTTTTTTTTTTTTTGCCTTTTATTATAAAAGACATTATAATGCTAGGATGGTTTTATTGTATTGAATATGTTAAGAAAAAGCCAATTAAGCCCTGGACCAATTTGAAAGAATATTATCTATAGGGAAGACTAGTGGCTAGATGACTCCTATGTCAAAAATGACTGGAGTTCCTAGGACTTTCTAGACTAGACTCCCTGGTTCCAAATTGGCCATTTTTACAACAGGGCAGCTTTGGAGAAGGTTGGGGAGCAGGTTGCAGGGTGATTCTTGGCTGTGAACTTAGAGGGGTTCTGTTTTTACTCATGTTGGTTTATACCAACTGCAGCTTGAACTTTCTCTGTATTTCAATAGTTAATATACTATAGGAGATATAATAGATGTTTCCTGGTTTGTGCTCCAACTATTATATGTATCATTATATACAATAAAAGCACCTTTTAATATCCAGTTGTTACAGACTGATTTCTGTTTATTGGCCTTGCTAGACTTTTAAAAATACATCTAATATGAGTAGATTATGCAGCTTGGTCTAAGCTTCCAAGAGAAATGGTGAACCAGGAAAAAGTATGTATGAAAAGCATTTATGAAAGCCTATGCTAGTGGCAAACAGTGATTTTTAGATGATCATAGGTCAACAGAAGCATGATAAGTGTGGATAATTAAGAATTGACTCTATATTCGTGGGTCTGTCTCATAAGAGTTATGGTAAAGCTAATTTCAGTAAGCCTCTTTGCATCCTTTTAATTTTTTTAGACTATTAATTACATACTATACACATCCATTTTGTATCTAAAACATGATGTAAAATTTTCAGAAACCCCAGTTCTGAATTCTCTGACTGCTGGCAGCAAGCCCTTTTTGTTGCTTAGTTTTTGATGATTCTGTATTCCTCATTAGTCTAGGTAGTTGTTGAAGAAGAAAGGGTTGTAAGGAAGGGGGTAAAGGTTGCTGAGTGTTTCCTAATGCTGTGTTATTTCCTTGGTCTCATATTCCAGTAAAGGTTAATCGTTATGTTGGTATGTAGTATGTTACAGTGAAACCCAGTCAGAGCGAGGTACTCAAAGGCATGTTCCTGCCATCCTGTTCAGGCTGTGGCACCCCACAGATCCAGCAGGCTGTGGGCATTGTGGGAGCTGTCATCATGCCACACAACATGTACCTGCATTCTGCTTTAGTCAAGGTGAGCAAGACCCTTATCTCAGTGGCCTCCTGGATAGTTCATGGGCTCTTTTCCTGTAGTTGTGAAGGATACATACTTAGTTTACAACTGTTAGAACCCTGAAGGAGCAAGGTAGTTTTCCGTGGTTGGATGTTTATATACACTACACGCTTGGACTCTGTTTTATGACCAGAGATAACTGACCTCGCAGAGAAACTAGGACTAATGTCCCTCATAAAAAGTCTGACAGTGTACCAAGTCTTTCTTGTTTTAGTCTCAAGACCCTGAGTGGCCTTGGGTCAGGAGTGAAGAGCCTGACTAGCCTTTTACCAGTCAGTCTTACACGACAGTTTGCTGGGAGATTTTAGAGACCTTTATAATTATTAGGACTGAAATCAGGTTATTTTTTGTAGATCAGCAGCTCTTCCAGCCGTAACTGAGAGCTCGGTGGTCACTTAGTCATTATTCCCTATTTGGGAAATGTGCAGTTTCATAAAAGGGTCACGAGGTTCTTAATGAACAAGGATGTAAGTGAGTTCTCTTACATTTCATCTAGTCAGTTGTTCAACCTCTAAATCTTTCAACTGTTCCCAAACTCATGAAATAATGCAAGGAAACTTGTTGCAAATAGTCAAAAAAAAAAAAAAATGACTGCTGGTATTATCTTTCCAGTCCAGACAGGTAAACCGAGCCAAAAAGCAGGAAGTTCAAGAAGCCAATAAGTACTTTTTTATTGAATCCTGCATTGCGCTCTTTGTTTCCTTCATCATCAATGTCTTTGTCGTCTCAGTCTTTGCAGAAGCATTTTATCAGAAAACCAACCAGCAGGTGGTAAGTAAGCCAGGGTCATGAGTGGTAGTAAATGTGAGTGTAAAGTGAAGGCTGGAATGGGGTAGGAAAATATGACAGTGACTTGGAGGTCAGGGGAAATAGATCTCTAACCTCATGCTTCCTCCTAAATCACTGCATGAGTTAGAGACTATAGTCTGAGGGCTAACTAGACCTAGACCCCTTTTTCCTGCCTTTTGGCTGAGAAGGGAGATTGCCTCAGGCTAAATGTTACCTCATGCTCTTTTTTTAGTGGCTTAATATCTGTTTGACTCTTTTTTTTTTTTCATGTTTATCAACTGCCAGCCTGCTTACCAGTCCTATCATTTGGTGATGAGGACAGGTTGGAAAGAGTCAGATGAAACAGAAACTATTGCTAAGACTAACTGCTTAGTCATTTTGAATTCTCTGCCTTTTCAATTCTTGATTACCTATCTAGTTCTGATCACTTTGTTTTCCATTTATAGGACCTTAGACTCCTGGCTCTGCTTTGACACTATTTTGGGTATTCTCTCATATTTGAAGCCTTAATGGTCCTCTCTCTGTCATCATTTAAAATGACCCAGCAATGCACACTCTGATGCAATAAATATTTTTGATGACGTGGGGGTATAGAAAGGTTAGGGAGGAAAAGTATAATTGCTGCTAGTACCTGTCCCTATCACAACCTGTATCCAGTGTCTTACCCCATGCTGTGTCTCATAGTTGACTTGAGTGTGATTTATAGGAGAGCTCTTATTATCTGGTCCTTGCCTTGAAAATAAAAGATGTTCCTAACTGCTTTGTGTTCCAGATTGAAGTCTGTAGAAATAGCAGCAGTCCCCATACTGGCCTTATTCCTAATGATAACTCAACACTGGCTGTGGACATCTACAAAGGGGTAAACCTATTCAGATGTGTTCTTTGCCCCTGAATCAATATTCTTGGCATAGTACCTGGTCTTTTCTGTAGGTTCACTTCAGAGCTGAGCATATTTTCTTTGGAGTGTCATTTATTTTAGAGGTCCTGATGTTATATAACCATTTTGGACGGCGTAGGAATGAATAGAGGATCAGCTAGAAAAATGAATTGTATTAGCAGTTCCCAAACTTGTGTTGACAGTATTTTGTTCCATAGGATGTTAATAGGGTAATCAATTGAAGTGTTTCTAGCAAAGAGTTCTTTATTGAGGCCTTAGTCCTTTTTATACTGGTTACATTGTGAACTTCGAAGAGTAGAATGTGTGTGTAATGCAGCATTTCGCAAATTTATTCAACTTTTCTTTTTACTCTTATTATCTTCCAGAATAGTGTGTTAAGCAGTATAATGTGGGAAATAAAGTGTAGACTTTTTCTTCATATTTAAGATATAGGTTGAGGATGAAAGCTTTAGGCACTTAGAGAAAAGAAAGGACTAGGCTGGGGAATGTAGGATCATCTAGCAAAATTTAGGTTAAAGGCTTTTAGAATGAGGTTAGGACCTGACTCCAGCTTCCAAGTCATATAGAACACAAAATTATTGTTTATTAATCCATAAGCATAGCATTTGGTATAGATAGTTACATAGCAAAGAAGAGAGAGAATTGCTATTTTGGGTAAACAGTTCACTCACACAACATATCTTTCTCCCTTGCCTCTCACAGGGTGTTGTTCTGGGATGTTACTTTGGGCCTGCTGCACTCTACATCTGGGCAGTGGGAATCCTGGCTGCAGGACAGAGCTCCACCATGACAGGAACCTATTCTGGCCAGTTTGTCATGGAAGTATGTGCTGTTTTGACTGGTATAGACTAGAGAAGGAGGAAATTGCCCTTGTGTTACTTCTTAATCCCATGCTTCTAAGGTCTTCCGGAACCTCTCCAAACTTTCTGTTTCCCATTCCAGACATGTATCCTGTTTCTGTGTTTTTTTTTTCAGGGATTTCTAAACCTAAGGTGGTCCCGCTTTGCACGAGTGATCCTGACCCGCTCTATTGCCATTATTCCCACTCTGCTTGTTGCCGTCTTCCAAGATGTAGAACATCTAACGGGGATGAATGACTTCCTCAATGTTCTACAGAGCTTACAGGTGTGGAGAGAGCTGGAAAAAGTCACATCTCATTTAGTCAGGTAGCATTATGTATTGCCCATAGGTACCAAGCCTAGTTCCAGGTGCTGAGGAAAGTTTAGACAAAGAAAGAAGCATGGTCTTGATCTGCAGTAAATGTATATGAAATTTCTGATATCTGAAAGGCTTTTAGAAATGACTTGGATTTTTTTTTCAAGCCTGTTGGATGGGAAAAATAAATTATGATTACATATGGAACACAAAATTATTTACTAATACAAGCAAATATTAAATACCATATAGGACACTGCTGGGTTCAATAGAGATTAAGAAGACAAGACAGATACAAATATTTGTAAAGACACTTATGATCATATTTGATGCTAGGTTAATGACAGCTCAGATTTCAATATAATGCTTGAGCATTTGGGAAGATAAGAATAATCATTTCTAATGAAGAAGATGAGGCAGGGTTTGTGTTTCCCTTTCACTAATGGTGCTGCTCTCTGGGATGATACAGGGACCCACCAGTAGCTTTATGTAATCTTAGTTCTTTCTTTTCCAGCTTCCCTTTGCTCTCATACCCATCCTCACGTTTACAAGCTTGCGGCCAGTAATGAGTGACTTTGCCAATGGAATGTGAGTGTTCTCTAAGTTCCTCAAAGATATGTGGGGGAAGGGTATCTTCAAATAGACCAGTCAAAAAATGAGTCATATAGGGGTCTGAGAGGTGGTTGCTAGAGCTGTCCTCTCAATCTTTGGCTCAGGAAATGGAGACTGTGAATGTAGTAAAGGAGGGCAAGCACATCTTCCTTTCTGAGGGAGAAACTTCAGCTTTTAGGGCTTTAACTCTTCCGCCACTGAAGTTTCAAGCACCTTCATTCCGTGTTAAATGATCTGAATGGGAAAGTCATAAGCTGATACCGTTTATATACGTCTTTAAATGATATGGGGGGTATTTTTCCCCCCACTGAGTAATATTATTTACTTATTTTTATTTAAATGATATGGGAGTATTTGAAATGACTTGTTGCATCTCTAGAGACTCTTTTGACTTGTTGCATTTTTAGGGCTTGTTGCATTTCTGGGGACTTAAGTAATAGGGGTTATCTGATAGTATTTTTTTCATCTCTCCCTATCGGCATCAAAGTTTGGCTCATTTAACCAAATCTGGGACATATTTAGAATAATTTTTGAGTTTATTTTAAAATGCTTCTTACCTCTGTCTTGTCTACCCCATAGAACACAGTGTCCTTTTATGTTTGTGAACAGGTTGGACTGTTCCATGAGTGACTGTGCTGATTCTTTTGCAGAGGCTGGAGGATTGCTGGCGGGATCTTGGTTCTTATCATCTGTTCCATCAACATGTACTTTGTCATGATTTATGTCCAAGAATTAGGGCATGTGTTGTTATATGTGGTGGCTGCTGTCGTCAGTGTGGCTTATCTGAGCTTTGTATTTTACTTGGTAAGTCCAGATGGGAGGGGACGGGGCATAGGTATGAGGGATGGCAGAGTGGGACTGAATAAAATCCAGAAATGAAAGGACCCAGAAGAGCACATATCAGTCTTTTTCCAGGTTATTGAGATAATTTACATGAAACTTTAAAATCAGCTATGTTTAAACTATAATATTTTTTGGTTAAATAATATTTTTAACCATAAAATTTTGTTCCTAAAGACTTATTTTTCTATTTCTGTCACTTCTTAGTTTCCATTCTTAATAATTCCTAACGAGAATGTAGGAACTAAAAGAAAACCAACAGTGTAGAAAGCAGAGAGTGGTACAAGATGGGATGGAGAAGGGGGCTGTGCCAGTGTGATATTGGAACTTTGGGGTGGGACACAGGTGGCTTCACAGCCCTGCTCAGCTCTGCCACTTAACAGCTGTCCAATAAGGAAATAAGTAAACAGCGATATTCTCATATTGAATTATTCTAGAGTTATTAAAAATGATGGTTGTAAAACCATAGCTACAAAGAAAAAGAATGCAGGATTATGTATACCCAGATAATCAAAAAGATTTTCCAAAGTCTAGAGTAAATTATGTAAAAATTGTAATAGTTGTTGAATTAGGATGGTGGGATTATGACTACATTCTTTTCTCTACTTTCTAAATCTTTTGTAACATATATTAATGAAAAATGGCTATAGCAGCAACAACAAATCTGCCTCCCTGTTCTGTACAGGTTTCTCTGAAAAACACAGGAGTTGAGGATTAGGGACAGCAGAATTTATACCATTTCTGCTGCAGAGAATGGTTATGTACAGAGATGGGAAACCCACTACTGATTTTATAACACATATCTAGTCCCCATGCCAGTGTCCGCCACCAGTAGCTACTTAATTGAGAAAAATTACTTTAGTGAGTATTGAAAACTGCGTCCTGGATTGATACATCCCTTTTCCTTCCCAGTAAACCTTGGGCATACTAACATTATGCTGACTCTATTATCTAGGGACTTTCTCTAAGAAAACTCAACTAACTGAATATATCCTTGATAGGAATTGTTTTAAAAATTCCATCATGCAAATTTATTATGAAGATGCCTAGTGGTCCTCAGCCTGAGATTATTGAGATTGTTGAAGACCCATTTAAAAAGCTGAGGGCTGATTCTAGAGTGGGTTGCTGCTCTTTTGCTCTAAAACATGTACTTCCTAGAGCAGCTCAAGAAACTTTCAGTTGTGTTAGTCTGTCAGTCATTCCCCTCATTATGAGAAATGGGACAGGACTGAAGAAAAGTGGTCTTCAAGGAACTTCCAGTTCGATAACAAACTACAAACACAACGCAAGGGGAACTTAGTATTGAAACTAGTATGGAAAAACTTTGCTGAGGAAGGCAGGTTTCAGGATGTTTGGAAGGGGTTGTGGAGTGGGGAGAATGACTTGTGCAGTCTTGGTGATAGTGACAGAAGAAAGGGAAAGCTGGATATTCAAGGAAGAGAGGTTTGCATCTGAAGAGTATAATGTGAGCAGTCATGGTCGGTAAGAGGTCTCTTCAGAGATATTGATGAATGATGAATATATTTTATCTTCCAGATTTGGCAGTGTTTAATTGCATTGGGCTTGTCCTTCCTGGATTGTGGGCGCACGGTAAGCATCTCTAAAGTCCTGACTGAAGAAGCCACCAGTGACTATATTAAGTAAACACTGGATCAGTCTGTCTGATCCAGGTAGCCATCAGAGCCAGTGTGTTTCTATGGTTTACTGTGTGAACATAGCCAAAAGTATGTGCTGTTGCACAGACTGTATTTAGGACTCAGCTATTTGTTGGGAAAGACTTTGTTTCACATGTTTGAAAGATGAAATTTTTTTCTCCCTGACCTCCTAACCTGGGAACTGGATTAAGTGTAGGACCTTTGAAAAGGTGACAGTTTGCTGCTATCATTCCAACACTAAATCCTGTAGGAGCTTTCCAAAGACCAGCTAGTTTTATCCTTTTGAGAGAGAGAGAGATCTCTATTCATAGTCTTAACCAGGCTATACGTTAAAAAAACTTATTTGGAAAATACAATAAAATTTTCATAATAAAAGGACAGAATGGGTATACAGGTTTGTCTGTTAAAAGATCATGGATTTTAAAAGGCTGATGTACTTTTCTTATACATACCCTTTCAGTTATTTTAATTATTAAAAAAATCTCAACTAGAATGGTTTCATCCGTATTAAATATAGAATTATGAGACATCTACCTCTGTCCAGTTTTAAAAACGTATTTCTACTTCAAATTTCTCAGTGGAAGTTAGGAAGGGAAAGAAAGCATAAAGAAAGTAATAAAGGGACAAATAGCAAAATTCACCTGTAGGTGGTGGTTACTGATTACCTCGAAAATCACTTTAGAAGATTTTCCTCAGAGATTGAAAGCTTATCAGGATTTTCTTGGGAGTTCTGATTTAAATTTCATGTTAATACACAGAGCTTTTCTGATATTTACTCTTGAGCACATAATTGTAAAACCTTCACCTTCGTCCTCTAAGAGGGTGGTGATAGAAAAAGATGGTAGCATTTATAAACTGAGGTTCTCATGAGACTTTGAGGTGAGGATAAAAGACTTGAAAGGAGAAGAAGAGCCATCTGTTACATTCCTAAGAGCCACCTCCTACCAGAATCATCATGTTTTTCTGACATATGCCCAAGATGACTTGCAAAGCAGTCTCGAGCTGTGGACCAACTGATGCAAAGCTCTCTCAGAAAGTCAATAGGTATCAGTCTCTGGTTGCAGTTTTCGCAAGGTTGCACTGGGCTACCTCTCTTCAGCATCCTCTCAGAGGGAAAACCTTTGAGACCAGATGGTGGAGCTCTGGAGTCAGAGGAAATGGGTCCCTTCATCATGAAGCTGCTGCTCTTCAGCTACTTGTGACATTTTTACACGTGGAACCCGAGACTATGTGATTATCTCAAATCAAGTCATATTTGTCTGGTGGAGATAAATAATCAAGTCTCTTATAGCTGTTGACTTGGTAAGAACAGGAATGGGAATGGCATCGAAGAACTTCTCATTTTGGGGCTTTCCTTCTGGAATCCTCCTGGTGGATTGATGCTCTCTGTTCATCTAAGCGCCTAAAGGCATTATTGCTGATACTTTGCACAGTCAAATGTGCAGGCTGGATGGATTGTCTTTTATAAGGCATTAAGGGTAAACTCCTGTTTCACTGACCATATCTTAGCCCCTCAAGTAATATAGCACAGGATCATGAAAGACACATTTCTCTAACCGGTCCTCCTCATATCTGTCCCATTTCCCCACCATCATTCCCCTGTGAAAATATTGGGGATTGATATCTTAAGTTGCAGTAGGTCTGGCTACCATAGGTGAAGGCCAAAGACCAAAAAAATTCTTTGTAAAGACGGTATAGTAACATTTACCTTTGTGCTGAATATGGGTGGACCCAATCAGTTTCAGATCCACAGATATTCCCAAGCCCAGGTAAAAACTGCTAGTTTTTTTTTTTTAAGTTACATTTATGACTTACAACAATGGAAAATTTCTTCCCAACTAAATGACATTTTATAATACTGTGTGTGTAGTATTTCACAGTCTTAAAAACTCTCATAGTGTATTCCATTTGATCCTCTCAGATAGTGTACTTCAGCCAGTACTCTGGGTGCAATAAACAATATCTAGAACTTCAAAGTTTTCAAGTGCCAGCATGTGCATTATGTTTTGGCAGTGTCTTTGTGTGGAATGTTTAAGGATGTACAGTTGTACTTTATGTAAATTGGTCCTTGTTCTCCATAAATATAACATGAAATCATTTTGTTGCTCCAGCATACAGAGAATTAACAGCAATGGGGAAGGGCTGTACTTTGGCTCCTGTGAGGCCCTGCTAGGGATTTTAGGAGTGGTTACAACTGAATTTTTAGTGACCATTTAACACTATGTAAACTCGGTTTATAATTAAAAACATTTGTTTTTTTCCAATTTGGTTTCCTGGGTATTTTTTTTTTACCTTGAAAATACTTCATTAATGGGGGAGGAGGGGTCTCAACAACTTTGAAATACTGAAACATCACCTACCACCTGGAATGACGTATTAAACACACACTGTTAATACTCTCTCCCTCTTTAGAAGGGACAGAAAAAGATTTAGTCCTTAGAAGACTTGATGAATTGCAGATACCTGACACTAATTTCTGTTTACCCACTTAGAGTTTTGTATTGCTAAAGGTCACATCATTGTCATATTTAAACTTGAAAAAAAAGTAGGAATATTTGAAATGAGAAGCAAAGTTGTTTAGCTTAAAAAGGAATGGACATTTTGGCAGACCTTTTATAAATATACATTGGCACGATTTAATAAAGACAAAGTTCAGGCACAGCGAACTACTAACCCTGTCACCAGGTACGTGACAGGAAAATCTAAGTCAGAATTTCATTTGTCCTAAGAGCGTCGCTAAAACTTCATTTTTTCTTTCTCTGTTGCAAGCTTTCCCTGTTACAGGAGCTGAATACCTAAATAACACTGTAGAAGTAATCTGGGAATTTTGTTCTCCTTGTTGTCCACCCTCATTTAGCTCTTCATTCCTAATTTGGGTTTATTTTCAGAACTAAAATAAAATACATAACAATGAAGGTCCAGATGTGAGACTCTACCCTTTAGCTCTGCCCTCTGGAATGTTTTTTTTTTTTCATTGGTTAGGACCAGTGAATCTAAATGTGTCAGGTTCTCTTGATACCTTAGTTTATGAATGTTTAAAACAGCTGACACAGCTAGGTGTAGTCCTGGTCTGAGCACTCATGATCTTGCTTAATTATTACAAGAAGATCAACCTCTATAGATAAGGCAACTGAAGGACCAAAAAATAAAATCCCAAAATTTTACATAGCTAATGGGCAATTGGCATTCGAGTTTGAATAGCTTAACTCCAGGGCCCACATTATCATTACCAAACCATTCTATATAACACATAGTACACCCTCCATGCAAATTTAAGACATCAATCTTTGGTGTTTAGCAGCACCAGAAACATCAACACATCAAAGCATTTGATAGATACTCTGATTAGTGCTAGAATATGTTTTAGCTCAGAAGTTGCCATCTGGTGGACTAATTTTGTTTGGCCTGTGCTAAATTAAAAAAGTGCTTTTTGGCAGGCATAGAAAGTGGGCAGGGCCTTCTGTGATCCTACGTCTGCACTAGCTAAGAACTAATAGTAAGTTTACTCATTTGCATTACCTTTCTGTCCCTGAAAGTATTTTAGCCTATTCCTGTACCATTTAGCCCCATTTCTGAATGTCTCAGTAATATAACAAACTTCCAGTGAAGGAGTTCTATTAAGTCACTTTAGTGATATAATCTGGGTGTCATGAGACTCATAATGCAACCCTGGCTTACTACACAATGAGGAAGGCCACCTTAGTTTACTTGAGAAAAACCTGCAATGAATTGTTCAGTGTATCTGACAATTGCTCTTGGTTACTAAAACCTGAGATGTAAAACTCTAGAGTAGATAAGCAAGCTGAAGTCTGAAGAGCTATTTTTTCTGCACTAAGGCCAGTGTGACTCAGTAATTTCCTATCCCATTACTGGAGAATAGTTTTATCTTGGGCTCCATTTGGACTCATCTTTACACAGTCTTAAGGCTGTGATGTATACAGGGCAATTTGTAATGTGTTAAAAGAGATATCTATTGAACACTAACATCAGGTAGCATATTAATGTACTTGGAATTTGCAAAGGTAGCGTTTATTCCCATTTTACAAATAAGTAGGATAAGGCTGAAAAGGACATATGACTTGTTCAGGGTTATAGAAAATGGCAGAATTAGAGCTTGAATCCAACTCCAGTGCCTTTTCCATTATACTATAATAGAAATATTTTCTTCCTGTGGATTTATAGTCTGCATTCTACATTCACTCACAGGCTGTTGGTGCCAAGGAGCAATAACATTTCTAAAGCCCTGGGTAATAACAGTAGGGCTAAAATGAGATTCAGTGATTGTCCCACGGCCTATGCAGAGGAGAGAAAAAATTAAATAACAGCTTCACAGATCCCAACACAAACCATCTGGATTCAGGTCTCCAGGAGTAGAATCTGCAATGTGTTTTAAAAGCAGACAAAATGGTTCTGATTCAGCCTGATAAACATTTGGGACCCATAGGTTATCTCCCTCTTTCTTTGCACATGCCACTTTATTTTCATTTATTTTTTAATGAAAGACTGCTTCTGTGCAAAAGGGTAATGGGGCTCAAGATTTAGACCATTTGAAATTTGATTTCTAACATACCACAGTACTAAAATACAAAAGCTCTCAGTGCCTTTACCTTTAATATCCTAATCAGAAGCACCCATCCTGAGGCAGTGTATCACAAGAATAGTCAAAGTGCAAACAGGGCTGAAGGCATTTGGACTATCTCAGTCCTTAACCATTTCATCTCCTAGCTATTATTTTTATATAACATTAACTATGCCCCCGTAAGTCTTTTTTTCTGAAATAAAAATCAGTGTAGCAGTACTAAAACATAGGCCTATATTGGTAAGCTCTTTATACGTACTTAAGTACCAATTTCAAAATTTGAATATTTGCAAGTCAGTCTAATCCTTTTCCATCTTTTTGTCCTTAGTACCATCTGGGATTGACAGCTCAGCCTGAACTCTACCTTCTGAACACCGTGGATGCTGACTCACTTGTGTCTAGGTGACTGACAGCCTGAGAGACTGTATAAGCATCACTTTCTCTTAGTCCTTTTGTGCCAAGTGTCCTGTTAACATATCTCTGTTAGTTCAGAGGTGAGTTTTGTTCAAATGTTTTGAACAAAAGGCAAAGATTTCCTCATGGGAAGGGTGTTAAAAGCTGACAGCTGTTAAGTGTAGGTCAGAGACCCACCCACCTCACAACATTCCTACAACAGCCAGAGTTAATCGATTGGCCTTTGATGGCCACGCACCCCTATGGGCTTGTGTCTAACTTCTGGAATTTAAAAAATACATATGTGTATATATTTATGTAAACCCGAACATGTCAGTTTGGGTAGAGTTTTAAGGTTATAAAAATTGGTAGAGCTTTTGTATTTTTTTAAAACAGATAAATTAGATATTTGTTTTGTCTGGATAACAAGTGAGAAAGGAAAAGGAGTAATGCT
>CM053503.1:42766326-42791723 GCA_028627145.1 Eidolon dupreanum | reverse complement strand
TAACAGACCATGGACGAGTACTAACTAGTCCGTGGCCCAAGGGTTGGGGCCTCTGCTAGAGAATTACATGGGAACAAGGAAAGTTATCATTCACAATTTTACCAGTCTTAAAAGTAAAAACCTGTCACGTTCAATAGTCTTAACTCAGGCTGTGTACTTCTCAATCTTTAAAATGTATCTGACACCACTCCTTGGAATGACCCTTTTATTCCATGACTAATAGCTACTGATAAAATTTTCCGTTTATTATGTGCCTTCTTTATGCCAGGCACCAACTTTTTACGCAAGTATTTTATATAGTACTCATAATTCTACAAGGCAAGTATAATTATTTGCATCTGACAAATGAGAAAGCAGACCAGTGGATGTCCCATTACTTGTCCAAGGCCACACAGTGAGTGGGCCACACCAGTCTTCCCACATAGTTTACCAGCCTTGGAAGCCCAAGCCTCCCCACGATGACTCGTTACACTCTCAGTTGCTTCTCAAGGTCTTCAGAATCCAAGTGCCTGTAATTCTGTCTCCTTCCTCCACCATTTCACTGTGAATGGTCCCCCGAGACTCATTCGATCTGTGTTCAATCCCTTGAGCTTTTCTCATGCTCTGAGGTTGTGAACCACCACCTGTATGAAAAAGATTCCTAAACCTCATACTTTTGCCATTCCCTTGACATTTAGAATTTAACACGTCGAAAACAGAATTCACTGTGTCCTCTAAATAAACACCACTTTCCAACTTCCTCAATACCTATGATTATTTTTCAAGCACCAGATAAAGTGATGCCCTTCTAGAAAGCATTCGCTGGCTGTTTCAAGAAGCTTCCTCTTTGAGAATGCTCTGAGCACTCACTAATATCCACCGATGTGATTTCATATCACAAATCTCTTCCTCCCTTCTTCTACATGCCAAACACGGTACATACTACCTTGCAGGTGCTCAAAAAGTATTATCTGATTAATTCATCATCAAGCCCTGCCTCTTCTTCTGTGGACCTCTCCGTCCCTCCTACCACCTTAGTCTGAGAACTAGTGCCAGGATGATCACATGTATAGAGTGAATGGAGGTGGGTGCGATGACAAACCACTCCAGTACAAATTTGTCAGTTACTGCATTATTCAAGGATATGACAGAAAAGTGGCTCTAAGGTGAGGGGGAGATATTACATCAGGATACAGTAATAGAAAAAATGCTCCTTTTTCAACTTAATCTTCTGTGACCTCCTTTACCCAATTCATTCCATTAACATCGCATAGAAAAATAGAAGCTCAGCAAACAATTTTCCTGGGGTACGAAGAAGTGGCTTCCTAGGCGGGTACCCATATCTGATCCAAATCATAATCTCTCATACCAGAAAATGCTTCAACCTGGTCTCCATGCCTCCATGCCTTCACCAGCCCTGTCTTCCTGCTCATAATTTCCATAATTGTTTAATCTGGTCATTCCCATAACTCAAAATCATGAAGGTACCTACCTAGCATAATACTGAATTTAAGTTGCTCAGCTCTGCATTTAGGATCATCTGTCAGCTGACACCTCAACGCTTTTCCTAGCTTTGTGGTCCAGTGGGAAAGGCATGCAGTTTGGAGTCAGAATGTTTGAATCCAGATCTCATCATTGCATCTCACTGATATTTTGTTCACTTAGTATAAGGATACCAACACCTGCATCTCCTGGGATTCTTGTGAGGACGAAATGAGATAAATGTAAAAGGTGCTTTATAAACTACATAATTGTTACCGATGAGCACCCCTTCCCACAGTCCTTCACTCTGGTCAAATCCCCACCTCCTTAAGCATTTGTGAGAGGAACAGAACAGAGTTTTTCTATCAGAAAAAATATTTTACTTCTATAAATGTGGTCCTGGAATTCCAACAAAATTTATTCTTATACACTATAATGTATTCTGAAGATTCAGTGTGTTTTTTAGAACTCTCTCATAAAAAATTACTTGGCGAAGGTCTTGTTTTTGCATATAACAATGAAAAGTTTGGTCCCTACATGAGATGCAGTTGCTGCAGTTACTGCAAATAAATTTTACACAGAGTGCTATGTGTACAGACATGATTTTCTAAATCCATCTAATTTTACCCATCAAGCCAAGCAGGTAGTATTAAGACTGAAAAAGAGCAGCACTCAGTGAAAATTCTATCTCACATCTCAGGTTATGGGAACAGATTATTAACTCTGATCCCAGAGGAAGAGTTTTTTCAATGTTATTGTTCGCCAAAGCTTAGGAACAAAGAAATGTAAAAAACCTTCTTTTGAAAAAGCAAAGGCTGCAATATTAAATATAAATATGTGTATATTTATTTGCATATATAAATGATGCCATTTACTAACTGCTTGCCAATGCATACGGCACCATTACCCAAAATTTAAAAGGAAACACTGGAGAATGAGGACACTATTAATAAATTGTTAACCTATCAGCCTACATTTTTGCTACTGTGCTTCTTTTTTCTTCCCTTCATTTGGTATAGGAGCCCCTCTGAGAATCTGAGTAAACTTATATAAAGAAACCAATTCTTAGTTTTTATGGGGTCGTAAGAGACTCCTTCAGAGTTTGATGAAAGGTATAGATCTTCTCCTTGGAAAAGTGCTCCTACGAATAATCATGCCATTTCTGGAGGAAAACAGACATGCCAGGCACCTGTCTAAGCATAGTTATCACCTCCAAATTGCCACATTATAAATTTTAATCTCTAAAGTCCCGTTCTTGAAACACAATCTCCTTCCTAGCCTTTTATCTCCCCCACTAAACTTAGGGCTCCCTAATGCCCTCAGCCTGGCTTAGTCTGTCTTAGGTTACCAACCGACATTGACTCCCCTTCTCTAACCAGGCGGGACTGCAGAGGAAATCAAAATCATCACTTTCTCCTATTCATGCCTCCCTTTCCTATCGCCATACAAATCTGCCAATTCCTGATCATGGGGTCTCCTTTACCCCCAATCTGCTTCTTATTCTATATATTTTTTCTATCTCGATAAATGGCAACACCATTTTTGTCATTGTCACTCAAGTTGGAAACCAGGACCTCTACCTAGCTTTCTCTCTCTCACCTCCCACGGTCAGACACCATCCCTTCCTTTTTCCTCATTTCTGCACACATCGCTCCTTACTTGGATTAACTGGTCTCAGCCTGATTCCCTCCACTTCTCTCTACACTGCTCTCAGGGCCTAAATTTTAAAATTTAGTGTCCTGCCTGATATTCTTTGATGGCTGCTCATGGCTTTTAAAGTTCAAAATCCTCAGCTTAAAATGCAAGGCTCTTGTGATCTGGCCCCTCTGGCCCTGCCGCTGGATCCTCTTCAGTCTACTCCCATCCCTGGTCTATGCATTGTGCCCTTTGGGCTGTTTGCCTGTGTGCCTTTCCACAAGCTGTCCTCTCTGCCTGACATATCTTTACCGTCTCTTCATCTAAAATTTACTCGTTCTCTAAAAACATCCTGTAAGTCACTTTCTCCAAAAGGAACTTTAATTCTCCCATTTGATTTTTAGGTCCTTTAGGTCCTTTATGCCTCTTCCTCCCACCTTCTCAACGTACACTCATTGTTTTACTCATCTGTCTCAACGTGACTCTAATCTTGAGGCCAGAAAACGTGTTTAACTCATCTTTGTACCTGCAGCACTCAGTTAATCTTTTTTCTGTGTGTGTGTGTGTACAAATGTTCCTAGCCACTTGCTTCCTGTCACTGCTCCCAGGAGAAAAATACCTGAATTAGACTTTCAGCGCAGCTCAGAAACCTTATAATTTGCCCTCAGCTACCACAAAAACCAAACCTTTACCACACTCACTTCGTTCTCCTCTCAACAGGTGGCTTCACTACTCATTTCTCAAAAAGAAAATAGAATTTACTCAAAGCCATTGAGTGGGAAAGGAAATTTAAGAAGCTCACAGGTCCCCTCCCCTGACCTAAGGCTGAGGTCTCCTCCCAGCCTCAGTTCATCTCTTTCAGGTCTTTCTTCTGCCAAGTCACATTCCTTCTGTATCTTCCCTCTACCCCTCTCCAGGAATTCCTTCCCCTGTGTTCAAACATCCTAAAATCTACTTCGCCTTCCTCCAGTAAAAACAAAACATCGAAAAAACTTAGCTTTGCTTTCCCCTGAAATACTACCTTCTTTTCCTCCCTCCAATGATCTTGTGCTGATATTCAAATATGAAGGCTTCATCCTATGCATGAGCTGCATAATACCTGATTTTGGTCTTCTCTCTTGAGATCCTCCTCCTCCGCAGCTTTTGGGCACCTTTCTCTTGGGAATCTTCTCAACTCTCTGGCTACTCTATCTTAACCTCCTTCGCTGCCTCCTACTGCCCCAGGATTCCATCCTTAGTCGCTTCATTCCTAGTTCCCTTTGTGAGAATTCAACAGAGCTGTTACCCCCAATTCGTCGTCCCCACCTTCTCCTATCCTTTGGGGCAGACTGGCTGTGTGGGAGAATGTCAGACACATTGGTCATATTAGTTTCCTATTGTTGCTCTAACAAATTACCACAAATTTAGTGGCTTAAACAACACAAATTTATCATCTTACAGTTCTGGAGGTCAAAAGTCCACAATGGGCCTCACTGGGCTAAAATCAACGTATTGGCAGGACTGTTTCTTCTGGAGTCCCTAAGGAGAATGTTTCCTTTCCTTTTCCACCTGCTGGTGGACACCCTGATTCCTCTGCACATTATCCCTTCATCCATCCTCAAATCTCTCTGAATCTGATCTCTCTTGCCTCTCACCTTCACCTATAAGGGCTCCTTGTGATGACACTGGCCCCATCTAGATAATCCAGGACAATCTAGGACAGCTGGTTAGCACCCTTAAATCCATCTGTGACCTTAATTTCCCTTTGCCATGTAACATAACACATTAGACAGGTTTGAGGGATTAGGATGTGAACACCGCTGGGAGTGGGGAGAGGAGGCATTGTTTTGCCTAGTACATCGGCTAGACCAGAAAAGAAACAAAAGACTAAATGCAAACAGAACCGTCAGTGAGACACCAAACTGGTCTAACACAGAGTCAAGGTGAGAACAGCGTGGAATGGCACAACAGTGTGGGAAGAATGGAATGAGGGACCCAAAGGGACAAAATGTAGTCTGTATACTCTGGGTTTCAAAAAGAAACTTAGGCTGCATTTTCTGGAGCTTTCCTATGTGATCCCTTGACTCAGAATCCTTTGATGAGTCTGGGGATATCTTCCCACTCTCCCAGATTCTTCACAATTTTAAAATTATGAAACCTACCTAACACATAAATTTTTAAAATATGCAAAAGTGACCCTACACATATGACAATATGTTTGACTTCACTCACAATATAAGAAATGCTAATTAAAACTTCGGTGAGATACAATTCTCACACATCAGATCGGCAAAGACTTCAAAAGCCTGATAACACATTTCTTGAGCAGACCTTGTAAAAAGAGACGTTTTTGTATATTACTGGGAGGAATGTAAACTTGTACGACTCCTGCAAAATTTGGCAGTCTCTAACAAAACAAACCTACATGTCTTTATTTACCTTTTGACCCAGTAATCCCAATTTTACGAATTTATCCTGAAGATACACTTCCAACAATACGAAAATACAGACGCACAAGGTTATTCACTGTAATACTGTTTGCGATGTTTCCAAGCTAGAAGCTCATACACATGGGGGCTCGAATAAACTACGGTACTTCTGCACAGTGAGCACCACGCAGCTGTAAAGCAGAATGAAGAGGTGCACTATGAAGAAATAAGGTCTGATTTCAAGGATATACTATTAAGTAAACAAGTCTATGTTAGATAAGACTACAGTATGGTACCTTCTCTGTAAAAAAAGAAAAGAAAAGAAAAGAAAAAAAGAAAAGTAAATAAGAAAATACATATGTATGTTTATTTTTGCAAAAAGATACTTAGGAAGAATAAGCCAGAAACTAGTGAGATTGGTTATCTACGGTGAGTGAGTGGAAAGACAGTAGAAATAAAGGAGAGAGAGAGAGAAGTGACACATTTTTAAATATGCTCTCTGCATAGTTTTGCTGTATTCCAAATGAATACGAACCACATTGATGCAGGGAAGGGGGGTGAGGGGAATCAACCCAAGTAGCTTTTTTCCAAACACCTTTGACATAAAATTCATATATCATAAAATTTACCTACGGTATACAATTCGATAGTTTTTAGTATATTCAGAGTTGTGCGACCATCATCGCCACCTATTTTTAATACATTTTTCATCACCTCCTCCCTTAAGACTCTGTACCCATGAATATTCACTCCCTATTTTTCCCCACTGTCTTGCAGCCTTAGGCAACCACTAATTTACTTTCTGTCTGTAGATATGCCTATTTCTGGACATTTCATATAAATGGAATTACACAATATGTGGTTTTTTGTGACAGGCTTCTTTCATTTAGCATGTTTTCAACATTCATCTATGATGTAGCATGTATCAGTATTTCCTTTCTTTTCATGGCCAAATAATATTCCATTGCATGGGTCGATCACACTTTTTTTCTCCATTCATCAAACGATGCACGTTTGGGTTGTTTCCACTTATTGACTATTGTAAATAACAATGCTGCAAACATTTGTGTACGAGTTTTTGTGTAGACATATGTTTTCATTCCAAGTGATATCTGAAGACAGTATTTTGATTGTATTCCCTCTGACAAAGGGGATATGTTCTGAGAAATACATCGTTGGGCAATTTCATCATTGTATGAACATCACAGAGTGGACATACACAAACCTAGATGGCATGGCCTACTACATACGTAGGCTCTGTGTTATAGCCTATTGCTCCAAGCCTGTACAGCATGTTACTGTACAAAACAACATGAGGTTAAATCAAGAAGAGAAAATTACACGATCAAGAGACACGGTAAACACAAGATGTATGAGGCTGCTACCCGTGTAACGCAGCATACCATTTTACAGCAAAATTTCTTTAGAATAGGATGATCGAAAGTACAATAAATACATAAACCAGTAACAGTTGTTTATTTGTCACTGTCAAGTATTATGTGCTGTACATAAGTACATGAGCTATGTTTTTATACAACTGGCAGCACAGTAGGTTTTTTTACACCAGCATCACCGCAAACAAGTAACGTGTTGCACCATGTTAGGATGGCTATAATGTCACTAGGGACTAAGAATTTTTCAGCTCCATTATAGTCTTACGTGACCACCTTCACATATGCAGTCCATCATTGACCAAAACATTATTATGCAGCACATGACTAAATAACTATATTGAGTATAGTGGGACTCAGGTCTCTCACAGTCAGAGAAAGAAATCACAAATATGACATGGGGAAGACCAACCAGAATAAACCCTGTGGAGTCGGACTGAAATTAGAAATATTATTACTATGAACTGATTTTAAAACAGATGTTTAGGAATAGAAATATAGACATAAATACAAATTCTAATTCTGTCTGCTGAGGGAGACTAGAAGTAATGACACTACGGTAACAATGAAAACCTCTCATACCCAGAACTTGGTTTCTAAATACAATTCTCCACAAATGAATCAGGACTCCCTGAAGAAATGGCTGATTTCAGGGATGGGGAAGAAAAAGTACAAGTTCAGCCTGGAGCAGTGTGTTATGCCAGGTTATAAAGAACTGTTTGAAGAATGATGGGGTCATGTCAACAGGACATAAGAGCTAGCTTGAATGGGCTCACATTAACCAAATCTGGGACAACGTGACCATCAAAGTAAATAATTATAGGAATGGATTATAAACTACCGAATAAAATAGAGATTCATCAGTCCAAACTGACATAAATGAATAATTACATAGAAAAGAAGGGAAAGCAATTCCTTATAGTAGAATGAATGCCCACTGAAAATATAAAAGAAATGATGGATTTAGAAAACTGCCATTTGGCAAACGTAGTATTAATTGATTCAGCCAACAATCATCAAGAGGCTGAAATTAATGGGTAAAAGTGTAAGAAATAACAGGATATTTGTATAATATTGAAGTAGCTCCTTTACTTATTATAAAGGGAAAATAGTAACTTTACTAAAAATTTGCAGACACCCCCTTAATCCAAGTGACCAAAGTAGTGGTGTGCTACAGCTGACTCACCGACTCAGAAGAGGCACATCTCTTTCCGATTTTGTGTTCGGTGATGACATGACACAGTAGCTTGAAACTGATCATGGTGGGAGGATTTGCACCATGGAATCAGCAAGTGTTACAAATCAAGGCTTTTCCCCCTGGAGAACCAGTTGTTAGACATTTCTCAGCATAATAATGGATCAAAGTTACTACCACCAGACAAGCTGACCTTACGTGCATCTTGATACTACACATCAAAAAAGACGCAACATCACTTTTGCGGTATTCTGCCAAAAATACATAACCTCAACCTAATGATGAGAAAGCACCAGAATAAAAACCTAATTTGAGACACATTCTACAAAATAACCAGAGGGAAGGAAAGAATCATATCTAGAGAAAAATGATAAAGCAAATGTGGCTAAAAGTTTGGCCACATTTGTATGTCCAGCTGCCGGACATACAGTTTTGTGTGTGTGTGTGTGTGTGTGTGTGTTTTTTATACAATTCTGAGAATTGTTCTGTAAGTCTGAAATTATTTACAAATTAAATGTTATAAGAAAAAAACCGCCTACACTACCGGGTCCTGTGGTCTGTGTGGCTGCAGTTGGAAGGAGGCAGCGAGCCAGGACCGGGAGGCCTCAAGGCGCCCAAAGGTGCACAGTCACGACAGAAGCGAAGGAGGGCCCACCAGGCACTCACCCCTGGAGCCACATTAACCTTAGTCTCCCCGCGCAGACGCAGGGCAGAGGGCTCACTCAGCCCCTTGCTGCACCTGCCCGCCTTGCCCTCGGATTGGCCGCAGGCGCAGTGACATCACATCCTTCTCGGTGGGGCGCACGTGCAGCTCGAGGCTCTTCGGGGGCTGCAGGTGTGAGGTCTTCGCTGCCAGGTGACTGCCAGCAAACTCGTGCAGCCCCAGCCTGGGATCCCGGCCTCTGCGGGCCGCCCTTCTGGCAAGCGCGTATTCCTAAAAGTCAAGAATCAGCCCTAGGATGGCCAACCCTACTACTCCCACCCATAAACCCAGTGTTGTAACCCTGTACACACTTTCCGCTAGATTCGAGAACCTGCAGTCGGATAGCGGCACTCACAGACACGGAGGGAAGTTGGGAGCAACCCTGAGAAGGCAGAATTAAGTAATGGCATCTTTTTCCGATGCCTTAATGTTTCCCTAATGTCGTCTTTGGAAAGCCTGATGTTCCAGATCCAGGTGCTGCCGTTTCCAGCAGGGGCTGTGGAAACTTGGGCCACTCCCCTTGGGGGAGGAGAGCTTCTGGGCCTTCCCATTATCTACCGATCAGTTGAAAATTGAGCTTAAATGTGTCCCAGCCTTACAAAGCCTGTCCTGATCTACCGCTGTCTGCTCAAGGAACACCAGGAGACAGCCATCAGGTGGTGGGGTACGCCAAAGGTATTGTGCATCCGCCACTTACAGGGTTATATTTTCTGACGAAAGCTGATTCATAGGATGAAGCTATCCCATTTGAATTCTGAGGTGAGAATAGTGAGTTGCATGGCTAACAGTCTGAGATGCTGCTGAATCGTGTTGATTGTGATGATAGTTGCTCTTGCAAGTTTCCTCATGAATCCTGTGTAGACAAGGAAGATTATTTCCATTGTCTGGCATAGCACCAGGCACATGGTAGGTGCTTGGTAAATATCAATGACTTTATAATGCCCCACACATTCTGCAGAGTTGGAATAATCATTCTCCCATCGCCTGTAAATCCGCATGTTATTTTTGCTTATGTTGTTACTGCCATCATTTTTTAAAACGATATTTTGTAAAAGAAACTCTGTTCTTGCTGTTGGTGGAAGAAATTCTGAGGTTCCCAATGATCTCAAATGCTGAACCGTGAAAAGAGATGAAAGATACAGTTATGACCTGTGTTTTCACTCTGTATTCATGGAATCTGATTGTCATTACCTCTCTTTATATATTTTTCTTATACCACCCTCCAAACACAATGAAAGGATCCCGTAATGAAAAGGGTGAAAGAAAGATGACTGTTTATTTCAACTGAGCAGACAGACATGTCAAGTAAATGAAGACAGAACACATGGTCAAGAGTACATTGAGGGCAAATGGATTCTTTGTAATGATTCACAGCAACCACATTTATCTCTTACTGTTACTAGAGAGAAAAATGTCTTCAGATAACCAGTGGTCAGCAGATGAGGATGAAGGCCAATTGTCCCGACTTATCAGGAAATCTAGAGACTTCCCCTTTGTTCCTGTAGGTAAGTACAGCCTTGACCGGGTACTGGAAAACTGTTTGTAATAACAGGTTAAAGCTTTACCCGGTATCTTTAAAGGCTGAAATCTTTTGTATAATTGAATATTTCAGATAATTGAAGTTAACCCCCTCTAAGCATGAGTTAAACTTTCAGAACAGTTTCTAGTATATGATAAATCCCCAATAACTATTAGCTATTATTATTATGAAGCATCAAATTTTATTCTATTTAATCCATCTCCATTCGAGACCTACCTAAAATTGGCTGTTCCCAGCCCATCTAAATGAAATTGATTGAGTGGACTTTAACTTTTCTGTGATGACTCAGGATCATCAGCAGACTGAAAGTCTATTAGGGACTATGGAGATGTATACGTCTCTTTGTCCTCTAAGTAACTCCCACCTTTAAGTTCCTGTGGCTGATGTTTATAGATTTTTCTATTTCTTCCATTATTTTCAGGTACCGCCAAAAAACCTGCTTCTAAAGTTCTCTGGCACTAGAAGCTAGATACCCAAGCTTAAAAGAACTGAGTCGATTCAGAGTAAGAAGCTCTGGAGAAGTGGGCCTTCCTACACGCTTGAGAGCATGAGCTTTGTAGTGTTTATGCTCAGTGGCCCTTTTTCCTGGCTTCCTGATGTGTTCCAGATGTTGAAGTTGATGGTTAAGTAATCTCTAGGTTAAAGAAGGGGTATTATAATTAGACCTGGAGTCTTAGCCTCTTAATCTTTTCCCAACACATTTAATATTTTCATTTTCAACAAGTACTAAATGTGGGCTTAAAAAACACAAAATCGAAGCAACAATATTATGTTTTTAAAATCTGACTTTTCTCTTCTATTTTATTACTTCAGCTGCCCCAAGCATTATTATTGTATAACTTCAGCCATGCCTCTTTCCTTATGTTAATTTTGTCCAGAAACTATTAAAATAGCTGATTTAAATCAGATGTGCATAAGTTCGTGATTAGTTTCATAAAACCTTCTAAATAAGTATAACTCATGTTTTCATTAAGTGTCACTGCAAATCTAGCAACTTCGTGTCATTATTCACATGTCACCAAGAATCAAAATTGTACTTTATAGTAGTAATCTGTTTAGAAATTTCATTTAATTTGACTAAGAGTTGTAACAGCACCCACAGGAAATGGAAGCAAACAATTTTATAGTGATTTATTCCCTTCTTTAGCATTTTTAGCTAGAAAAACAATTCAAGAACTCGCTGCCACTTGACCAGATCATGATAATGAACAGAGATTAATCACTGTACCTATTGTAAATTAAAGTATTTTTCCAGAGACATTTAGGGCAATTAAAGATAAAAGTGTTTCCAGCTAAATTCAATTATATACAAACTACAGAGACACAATGTGGAAAACAGTAAAGGTCCTGACTTTGATCTCTAAAAGAAACAAAATCAATTTAAGTAAGAACAGCACCTTGATTTGATAAGGAAAGAGAACTAAGTTTTTGCTAGAAAAATGATGCTAAAATTTGGGTCTATATATAAGTATTAAATAGTTTGTTTAGCTATTGTTCTTTTAACAATATCTGTGTATTCACTGCTGTAGGATAGTGTCCTGTGTAAATAACCTGCACAACATTTTTGTTATCTTAAATAACTTCCATCATAATTTATTTTATTTTGTTTAAAATTGTCTCATGATCACTATTGAGGTCTGTGCATACATTATGTATATTTAAACTGTGATTATCTGTTTTTGCTTTCATTTAACATTTCTTATGTACATTTCTGTGTATTAGTACTTCCTATAATGATAATTTTTTGTAGCTCTGGCAGTTTCTCCTCCGTTTGGGCCATTTGAATTGTTTCTAGTTTTTGTATCAACTTTTCTTTTGCTTATTTCCTTGGAGTATGTTCCCAATTAGAATTTCCGAGGCACGAAGTACGTTCAGTTTAATATCACTTATTGTATATTTCCAGAGTTCTTTCCAGAAAGATTTAGCTAAACTTACAGAGCTTTCAGCATTGTATCTGTTTCTCAATGTGCCTACCATCATGGTTTTATTGTTTTTGCTATTTTTGTATATTCGTCAGTTTTATTTCAGTTTCATTTATTGCTAATCAGCCTATAAAATATACATATGTTATTATTTACTGATTGCTATTACCACTTATGAAGTGGATCATAAAGAATAAATAGAACCTCACCCACCTACAGAGACATACATATGCCAACAGTTAATCAAAACTTGCTATCGTATATAAACATCAATTGCATTTCCACATACTAACAAACACATGGAAACTGAAATTAAAAACATAATACCATTTATAATCACGCCAAAGAAAAACACTTCGGTGCAAGCTTAAGGAAACTTGTACAGAATCTGTAAGCTGAAAATTACAAAATGCTAATGAAAGAAATCAAATACCTAAATAAACGTAGAGACTCTTGTGTTCACAGATTGGAAGACTCAATGTAGTAAAGGAATGAATTCTCCCCAAACTGTTCTATAGGTTTAATATAATTGTTATCAGAATCCCAGCAAGGATTTTTATAGACATAGGCAAGCTTATTCTAAATTTATATGGAAAGGCACAAGTCCGAGAATGGTTAAAATGGTCTTTTTTTAAGTGGGAGGAATCGCACTACCTGATATTAAGGCTTACTGTTTAGCTACAGTAGTCACAACAGTGTGGTATAGATGGAGGGTAGATGCATAGGTCAACAGGGTAAAGGATAGAACCCAAACTATAGACCCACACTTCTATTATGCAAAAATTTTCTTTATTCTTATGTCAAAATATAGTATTTTCCTTGTCATTTTAAGTCTACCTTACCCTCTTATTTTTAAATAATTTATTTTTCAATTACAGTTGACATACAATATTTTTTTAGTGTCAGGTGTACAACATTGTGATTAGACATTTACATGACTTACAAAGTGATCACCCTGATACATCTAGTACCCATCTGTCACCGTAGTTACTACAATATTATTAACTATATTCTCTATGCTATACTTTATATCCCGTGACTATTCTGTAACTACCAATTTGTATTTCTTAATCCCTTCCCTTTTTCACCCACTCCCCTAGCCGCCCCCCTCCCTTGTGGCAACCATCAAAATGTTTTCTGTATCTATGAGTTTGTTTGTTTTATTTTGTTTAGATTTCACATATAAGTGAAATCGTATGGCATTTGTCTTTTTCTGTCTGACTTACATCACTTAGCTTAATATACACTCTAGGTACATCCATGTTGTTGCAGATGGCAAGATTTCATTCTCTTTTAGGGCTGAGGAGTATTCCATTTTATACATATACCACTTCTATTGATGGACATTTAGGTTGTTTCCATATCTTGGTACAGTAAATAATGCTGCAAGGAATACATGAATGCATATGTCTATTCAAATTAGTGTTTTGGGTTTCTTCGGATAAATACCCACAAGTGGAATTGCTGGGTCCTTCTTTGTCTCTTGTTGTAGCCTTTGGCTTAAAGTCTATTTTGTCTGGTTTAAATATTGCTACCCCAACTTTTTTGTTTCCATTTTCATACCTTTTCTCTTCCCTTTACTTTCAGTCTGTACGTGTCTTTCGATCTGAAATGAGTCTCTTCTAGGCAGCATTTGTAAGGGTCTTCTTTTCTTATCCATGCAGCCACGCTATGTCTTTTGGTTGGAGCAAAAGACATTTTAATCCATTTACACTGAAAGTAATTGTTGATAGATATGTAGTTATTGCCATGTTATTATTCATATTTTTTTCTTTTTTCTTCTCCTTCTTAAAGAAGTCCTTTTAACATTTTCTGGTAATATTGGTTTGGTGGTGATGAACTCCTTTAGATTTTGCCCGTCTGGGATACCTTACCCTCTTTTAGATGTTATAAACATGTTATTCTATTTTCCTCTAGTTTTTGTTGTTGATATTCTTGTTTTATTTTTACCTTTCATTTTAACGCATCTAGAATTTTTTGTAGGGTCTGGTATGAGATACAAATCCAAGTTAGTTCTCTATACCGATAAATTGTACTAATGATCTTAATTAAATAATTATCCCTTCATCTGTCTTTTGGTAGTTTTGATTTGGCGTGGGTTAAGTTCTCATAGTGTTTTAAATCTCTTTCCAGAATCTTTCCTACTCAGTTGACCAGATTTCTGTTTTAGAACCGATTGCATAGACTCTTGGTCATCCTATCTATCATCTTTAACATCTGTAAGAAATACAAAAATATTTGTAAGGGCTTTGAGAGTTTTCTAGAACCACAGTTCTTGGAGTCACATACTTCTTGTGCAAATATTCATATATTTTCATCTTTCAATAAAGTTTAATGTCTCATTTTTACAGAAGAGTCAAGATTTTATCACTTTACTAGATTTACTCCTCATTTGGTAACAAGTAGAAAGGAGTAAAGCCAAACACTCAAAAGCTATTGATGCTGGGATGATTCACTGGTTCACTCACTGACTGTGACTTGCCCCAGATAAAAGCCTTGCGGCATGCACAATTTGAAATCATGCTTCAGGAAAATTAGAAATGACTAGACAAATTACTATACGATATGGGTCAGGTTTTTCTGGGGAAAGGCAAAACTGCGAATATTGAATCCATGAATGTTACGGGTCCATTTTTAAATTTGGTGGATCAGATCTGGCATGGTTCTTTTTAAAGTGTTCTTTGGTGTCAGCCCTGCTTATCTCCAAGTACTGATCCTTTGTACCATCTTTTATTCAACTTTCTAAGCTCATGGGTGTTCTAGCCTACTGTGTATCTAATCCCCCCTTTTTTAATTCACAGGTATAGCAGGCTTTATGACTGTGGTGTCCTATGGTCTTTACAAGTTAAAGTACAGAAGAGATCAGAAAATGTCCATTCACCTTATTCACACGAGAGTTGCTGCCCAAGGATTTGTTGTGGGAGCTGTGACTCTAGGTAACTTGCTTAATTTGTATCTTGTGTTCAGCTGTCTTTGAGTATTTTTATTTATTTTATCCATTCATATTATAAGATTAATAATGGGTCAAGATGATATAATGAAGGAGGAATGGTAAGAAAAACAATGATCTTCACTTGGTTGAGGTTGCTGCCGTTACAGGCTTAATTTTTTAATATTTTAAATACTGGGGAAAAAAAAGCCAGTAGACAAAAGGTACAAACTTCCAGTTATATAATAAATAAATTATGGCATGTAATATAAAGCGTGGTGACTATAATAATAATACCGTATTGTGTATTTGAAATCTGCTAAGAGAGTAGGTCTTAAAAGTTCTCATCAAAAGAGAAAAACATCCTATAACTATGTATGGTGGAGGATGTTAACCAGACTTGACTGTGGTGATTGTTTTACAATATATACAAATATCGAATTATGTTGTACATCTGAAACTAATATAGTGTTACATGTCAATTATACCTCAGTTTTAAAGAATCCAGTAGAGAACTAGGTTATCCTCTTTAATAAGAGGAACAGTGAAGAGTTCGCACTCTATATAACTCAACTAAAAGCTGTATAGATCCCAGCCTTTACTGCTCAGCTAACAGCAGCATAGTTACCAGACTATTTGAACAGCAAATATAATTATTAAAGTAATTTAACTGAGAAGAAAACATTTTTAGAGCCGACAAGTCTCAACATCCTTGTTCTCCTTTTATTCCAAATTTCAGCAACAGGCAAATCTTTATTTTTATTAGTCTATAATTAAGCAATACTTACACAGTCAAATCCAAATCCAGAGAACATTGTCTGGTTAATTCAGGTTATAGCAACAGCTAAATCGGTTAGTTCTAATAAGAAGTCCACTTTGGAACCTAAATTATCTGATTTTTGAGGGGGCGTCTACATTGAGGATAAGTGCAATGTTCTTAGCTCCCCTTCATGCTGTGCAGAGTAGAATCAACCTAAGAGTAAGACTGCAACTACGGAACGATGGATGTGGGGCTTACACATAGTTATATGGCAATTATCTTATTACTATGAGCTGTGACATGCAAGTCTTGAGCAAAATACAAGAAACTTTAGTCCAAAATTGCAGTCCTCGTTTTCATCATTTGGCAAACATTTATTGAGTATGTCCTCCTTGCAGAGTACTGAACTGGTCTAGAGACATAGAGACGACTCAGTCCCTACCCCAGAAGAGTTTAGTCTCCTTAGGAGAGAGACCAAGAATAAAAGAAAATATAGTCATAGGTACTATGACAGAGATAGCACAAGTTGCTGCGGAAGCACAAGCACAAAGGAGGGGTGTTTAATTAGGGCTGAGGGCGCACAGAAGGCTTCTCTAAGGATGATGAGTCAAGAATGTGGAGGAATTGACTAGGCAGAGAAGATCAGAATTCTAAGTAGAGGAAATAACAAAGGCACAGAAGCATGGTATGTTAGTGGAACTCTACATAGCTTGGCAAGGTAAGCGAATCAATCAGTGTTTGATGAGAGAAGCAGAACTAATAGTAATAGATAATAAGAGACTTATTACAAGTATTTGGGTTTATATAATGGTGAAGTCTTGTTTATGTAATAGGAGCTGGGGCCTGAAGTGGGCAGAGCAAGCAGTTAGAAAGAAAAGATAGTTGTAACATGGCAGAAACAAGAAAAATCTTCAATCTGCATGGACGAGCTGGAACATACAGGATGAACTGGAACCCTTGTGAACTTCTCACTCTCTCTAAGTCTCCAAATTGGATCATGGGAGTGATATAGAAAAGGCGATGCCCTTTATCCTGGAACTAAAACATGAACCTGGCCAAGGAGTGAGAGAAGCTGAAGGAGGATATTCAGCAGGATCCATAGTACCTGTGCTCCTGATTGCTACCCCATGCCAACGAGTTGAGCCAGCAGACAAGCAAAAGTATGCTGCAAAAGTACCTTCCAAGTAGTTAAAAAAAATTGGCTGCTGCTTTGCTTCTGTCTTCTAAATTTTATGTAAAACGTCTGCTGGGTAATAACTCAAGGGATAAAAAGAAAGGAATTCTGGAAAATGTAGTTACAGTTTAGCTAAATTGACACAATACAAATCCATCACTGTCCACCCCTTGAAAACCTGGCACCCATACATGTGTACGGGCCGCTAAGTGGGCTCCGACTCCTGCCGACCCTATTCATGAGTGATGTCCACAACGTCCTGTCCTCTACAGCCCCGCTCAGCTCCTGAATACTCATGCCTATGGCTTCTTTCATGGACTCAATCCATCTCATATTTGGTCTTCCTCTTTTCTGCTGCCTTCTATTTTTCACAGCATTATTGTCTTTTCCAAAGAACCCTGCCTTCTCATGATGTGATGGAAATAGGAAAACTTCGGTATTGTCATTTTTGCCTCCAGAAATGTTTTGGGCTTAATTTGCTTGAGGACCCACTTGTCTTTTGGTGGTCCAGGGTTTCTGTAGAGCTCTCTTCTGACACCGTATTTCAGATGAACCAGTTTTCTCTCTATCCGCCTTCTTCACTGTCCAACATAAGTAACTGGGAATACGAAGGTGTGCATGCATCCACATGCACCTCTTTTAATACACTTAGCTTTCCAATAAAGACAATGGTAAAATTGGCTCTCTCTTGGATAACAAAACCATGCTAATTCTATCCCAAAAGGAGATACAAAATCCCTCTTTGGGTGATGATTTGTCTTTGAGCTGACTCACATTCTCCTTTAATATCCTGTGACTTAAACAGTGAGATATAACATTAACTACTAACCCTTCTTATATTGGATGGGAGGTAAATGGAAGCGGTAAATCGAAAAAAAAACGTTGGTTAATGTATACACAAATGCATTTACATCAAAATAAGAAAAAGATATTCCTAACTATCACAGTCTTTGTTTCTGCAACTGGTCAGGTGGTCATGGCTGAGATTATGTTCTTCCACTAGCCATTTCATACTCCCCTTGGCTTCAGCAAGCACCTTGGCTGTTCGTGGGTATTTGACTGGTGTGATGACCCAAACCTTCATTCCTAAACAATCCAGGTCATTAGCCATCCTGCCTGTATCGGGTACAGCTTTCCATTGTCTTTAATCACAAGACATAGGAGTACTAAGAGATGCCCCCAAAGATATGATACATTCCTCCTTACCCTACCGTTGCATAGCAGCAACCCAATTTCCCCTTGATTGTCAGGTCCGATGAATGTGATGAACTAACGTGACGTCCTGTAGAATGGAGAGATAATCAAGGTCTCTGCAGACTAGATTATGGCAGAGAGTTCACACAGCCCTGAGAATGGACAGTGAAAGTAGACTACTGGCCCTGTCAGGTGAACGCAAACTGCTTCTGATGGTCCTTACTAAGTGGTTACAGAAAAAAAAAAAAAAAAAAAAAACAAACAAACAAAAAAACGCTTTCGATCAGATTGATAGCTGTAAACCAAATAGCAAAGGCTGTGTTAATGTGCTCTAGCAATGAAAGCACACCTGGATAGCATCTGCAATTAGAGCAATCACCTGATTAATGTTATAGAAATCCATTACCATTCTCCAGGATCCATCTGTCCTCTGACCAGAGGCAAATTAAATTGAGATGTAGTAGGAATCCCCACCCTGGCATCTTTAAAGTCCTGATGATGGCACTAATCTCTACAATCCCTCTGGGAATGCAGTATTGCTTTGGTTTACTATTTTGGTAGACAGACGCAATTGGAATGATTTACATGTGGCTTTCCCTACCGTGATAGCCCTTACTCCATACACAGGTCAGGGAACCAATGCGAGGATTCTGACAGCTGCTGAGTATGTCTATTCCAGAACTGAGGAAATAACATAAAGTGGGTTCAGGGACCACCAGGCCAATTGCAAAATAGACCCACAGCAAAACTCCACTGACCATCTGACCTCCATTAACTCCTCCTTTGACTGGTAGACCACACTAATTCTCCAGGCATTAGTATCATTTCAGAACCAATATTTAACCATCTCCTAACAAATGTGACTCTTTCCCCTTCCTTGTGTACAGGCACCCTGGTGAATGGCCACGGGTCCCTTTGGGGAAGGCCAGAAGGAGGATTTATAGTATTTACACCTTGGCTATGTAACAGAGCCTTTCCTTAGGGAGATCTGAACTCTCCTTCATTCAAGGAACTTTGGGTCTGTGACTTGACTAAAATCTGGGAATTCGTTGAGGGGCCATGGCTCTCCACTGTAATGATTCCAGTCAAGGTTTTGTTCACCAAACCTATAGTTTTTCTGCTTATATCTTGCCCCCCATTTTCAACTCTAGGGACACCATAATCAGTTAGCCAATGCCAAAGATCTTGGTGGCTTAGATTATTCTGATTACTGCTTTGACTTTGCTGCCAATTACAGTCATCGTGCTTTCCTTGTCAATTGAATACTGCTGTTTGACCCCTGCCACCACAGAATCCCATCACTCTCACTGAATTCAGGGAGCCCCGCAGTTCTCACTGGCATTTCTGCCTTACAGGAAATAGTCACCATAAAACTCTTCAAGGGTGCCAGGGCTCCCTTCACAAATGTATTCCTCACAGCCTTGGTGAAGGGACTAGGGTGTGAGTGAGCAGGATAACCCCACTCTAACATTCAAATCTCCCTAAGCCTTTGGACACCTTCCTCTATGGCAAGGTTTCTCAATCTCAGAACTATTGACACTTGGATTGGATTACTCTTTGTTGTCAAGGGCCGTCCTTGCATTACAGGATATTTAGCAGCATCCCTGGCCTCCACCCACAAGATGCTAATAGTACCCACCCCTCCCTGCCCAGTGTGACAACCAGTATCTCCACCCATTGCCAGATTTACCTGGGGAACAAAATTGTCCCAGTAAAGAAAATCACTGCTCTACCACAGAAGTATGTACCAAGGAAGCTCTGGCATTTCAATTTCATTTAGTGGAGATTTTTTGGTCCAAGTTTCAGTCATTCTCAGGCAGTGATGGAAGGGCTGTTTCTATTGGCGAAAGAGTCTCAGTAAAATAGAGGGGGTCAAGGACCCAGTTTCACTGAAATCTGCCCACATGTCCTCATCCCAGTTTTCAGGGTCCCACTCCTTCCAATGCAATGCTTTAACTTTAACATAAGAGATTTTATGAGGTTGGGAATTTAATTTGTGTTGTGATTAGCCACTGACTTTCCCCTGTGTATATTTTTCAAAAATAGCATCCTCATGACTACGAGAGTTAAGACTTTCCTTTTGGAAAGTCATAAAGAGTCCAGGTCCCTCACAAGACCTTGAACTAGGAGTTAGAAGCCCTGAGCCTATCATTTTGTTTTCCCAAGTTCTCCGACACACTTAGAAGTAACCAACCTTATACTCCTTATTTCCACTAGACATTCCATGGAAGTAAATATTTGATCACCCAAAGCCTTGCTTCCTATAGGCACCTGATTAAGGGTATCTACAGGTGATAATTTTTAAAAAATGTTTTGCTACTGCATGCCATGGACCGCTAGCATCCTCTTTATCTCTGTAAAAATGGCTATTAATACCTTTAATCAGACCAGAGAACCAATTTCAGATAACCAAGAACCAATTCTAAGAACCTATCCTCATGATTATGTTCCTAACCTATTTACAGGATAAAGTTGCCTTATTTCTGTGAAAGGATTAAGACCTTACTTTGACATGACAACTTCCAACTAAAGGAAAAAAAGGAACCTACCCTCATGGTTATGTAACTCTGGAAGCTTCCGATACCAAATTCTGTATCAGTCAGGGTTCAACCAGACGAACCAAACCACCAGAGATGATATTTAAAAAGAGATTTATTATAGAGATCTGACCTTATGCAATTTTGGGAGCAGGCTGAACAGTGCCTATTAGGCTTATATTTATATTGCTGGGGACTGATGTTAGCAAGGAAACAGGTGAGAAGAAAAAGTAAACCAGAATCTGCAAGGATAGCTGGAACTTGGGCCAGTCTCTGACTCCAACTCTGCTAATGGTGTGACCTGTCAGAGAATCAACACATTCTATCACGGAGCTAATGCGCACTTGTCCAAGGAGCCAGAGAAGCTAGAGGAGGAGATCCAGAAGGAGCTGAAAGATTTGTGAGCCTGACTGTTGCCCAACAAGAGTGTGGTGAACTAGCAGATATACATACAGCACACACAAGCCGTAACAGCGCCAGGTGCCCTGCACTAAGCCTTCCCAGTGCAAAAAAAGATATGACAGCTGCTGATTCAGCATTCACCTTCAAGTCTCAAGCAAAAGTCTCCTGAGCCAAACTAACCTAGAACCATGCAGGGAAGCGAATTCTGGAAAACAGGTAAAACTTAGCTAAATTATATAAAACAAATCTCCAATAGATTTTTATGGTTGCAAGCTGAAAAGTGATAAGATGAAGTCAGCCAGAAAAGGCTTTAAACAGGGGAATAACAGACAGAATGGCAGTTTAGAAAGATAGCTGCTTAATAGAAAGATCAGAAACAGGCAACATGACACTGTTTGTTTAGGGATACTAAACAGACGGTCACACTATAAAGGAAGAAAACTATTATAAAACTCAGAACAGTGGTTACCTATGGAAAAGGGAGGAGTATATGGTCAGAAAGGGAAACCTGGGAGGCTTATAGGATACCTGCAGTATTCTATTTCTTGACCCACAATTACAGCTTTCACTCTACAGCTACTTGTTAATTTGGTCGTTTAAGTTTTATGTACAATTTTCCATGCATGTTATATTTCACCATGAAAAAAATGTTGAGGAAAAAGAAATATGAGGAGACAAAATAAAGACAGAGAAGTTAATTAAATGATGAAGTGGATCTAAATTAAGGCAACGGCAGTGGAAATAAGAGGAGGTGGATTCTAGAAATATTGAGGACTCGGCAACTAAGTGGGAAAAGTAGGGCAGGAGGAATCAAGGATGATTCCTAGGTTTCTGGTTTGGACAACCAGATGAAAGGTCTGCCTTTCGCTAATACAAAGAACGAAGAAGAAAGAACAGGTTTGGTGGGAGGATGAGTGCATATTGGACAAAACAATGATAGCTAACACTTAATAAGTGCTTATGATGTACAAGCCACCTTAACTGCTTTATATAGTATTCTCACCTAATCTTAATAAATACCTATTTTGACACCCCCTGGTGTGCTGTCATACAATTCAGTACTGATGCTAACCATCAGGAGCTCACATCAGATACCACGACGGTTGAGGACACAGTTTGCAAAGAGACTGCCCTTACTTCAGACACCAGCTTTTGGGGTTCCCAGGCCACCTGTACTTCTAACTAGCTACAAATTCAGGCGTTCCCGGACTCCCTCGGGTTTGATTATTTCACTCAGGAAAGCAGTATACTTACAGTTTCATCATAAAATATACAAATCAGAACCAGACAAACAAAAACACAGATGGGAAGCTCAGAGTTTCTATGCCCTCTCCCTATGGGATCAGGACATAATCACCCTCCCAGCATAGCCCTTTACCAACCAAGAAACTCCACTGAGCTTCAATGTCCAGAGCTTTACTGGGGCTGTAATATGTAGGCGTGGTTGATTAAATCACCACCCCATCCCTCCCAGGTGATTGAATTCAACCTCCAGTCCTACTCCCCTCTCTGGAGATCTAAGAGCCCTCTGGTCACATGGTTAGTCTTTCTGGCTGACTAGCCACATCTTTAATAAGCTAAGAGCCCACCATGAGTCACCTCATTAGCATAAATTCAGGTATGACCCAAGGGGCTCATGAATAACAGACACACTCCTATTACTTGGGCAATTCCAAGCATTTTAGAAGATCTATATCAGGAACTCGGAACAAAGACCAGATAAGCCTTTATTAAACAAAACCCTATGAGGTAAGTACTGTTATTACCTATTTTACAGATAAGGAAACTGAGGCTTAGAGAGGATACCTTACATGTTCACAGTCACCTGGGCAATCTACTCCAGAGCCCAGAACTCTTAATTTTATATTATACTGGCTGAGATGCCTATGGCAGGGATCTCCAAATTAGAGTACTCATACCCTAGGGGAAGTATAAAGAGATCCATGGGGATGTGGGAAGAGAATGTTACCTTGAAAACGAAAAAGCTTTACTACTATGTAAGCTGACCCTAATACATTTATACTGCTTTTAAATAAACGCACATCTTGAGGGGCATGTTCGACGAATTGACTTATGCACAATTTAAAAGTTTAGAGACCACCTACCTATGGGACATAGAAATATCATATATGGTACAAGGAATGTAGATGGGTCTCAAACTCAGAAGAGAGGTCTATCCTAGAGATAAACTTGCTTACCAGTGAAGCAACAGGTCTGAATGAGGTGAGACAACTCAGAACTCCCACACACACCAACATTTAAGAGGTAGGCAAGAATTATCAGTGTCTTAGGGCCTCAGGGAAATAAGTCCTATAATTCTCTCTGAATCTGAGAATGTCATTTCCATAGATACCACAATGATTCAAGTTTAAATATTTTTGTCTTGAAGTTTATGCATCTATGATAGTTATAATACTATTTCTTAAGAAAATTATACAGACATCTGCCTCACTCTGCTATCATGTTGAGATAAGAGCTAACTTGCTGACCTTCTGTGCATTCTTTGAAGATATTAATAAGCAGTGTCAGAAAAAAAAAAAAGGAAGGAAACTGAAGTATTTAGTTTAGACAATCTGCTAGATAGATGATGCTCTGATAACTGATACAGCTGAGAGAGGGATTGAGTTGTAGTTTAAATCTGTGACTCCTTAACTTACTTTGAGTGTACATATTTGCTGATAACCTTGGAATTTCTAGGAGCAGCTCCTCTGTTCCTCAGGCTACTTCTGCCTTTCTGTAAGGCCCTAAGAGACCTTATCTTATGGAAAGACAGATGTCTCTCATCTGCCTAAATTCATAACTATTTCACCCACTAGATTATGAATTCCTAGAAGCAGGGATTAAATCCATTTACCTCTGTTTTCCTCAAGATACTAAGCACTAGTAGACACTGAATAGATGTTTGCTAAAAAGAGGTGTCTATTATATTTATCTTAATATCTAGCTGAATCTTTCCACTTTCTAACATTTTTACCAATATTTTAAAATTCAGACTTTAGGGTGGCAATAAAAACATCATAAATTCAGATTTCTACTGAACTTAAGTGGCTCTCAGTTTTGCTTTTTTGCCTTTTTTTCTGGAGCCACTTGTATGAATCAAGCCAAAAATTAATAAGATGAATGGTGTCTGTTTTTAAATTGTGGACTAGTTTTGGAAAAATGCAAGTAGAAGAAATTCAGTGTTTGTCTCTCATGGATACTCTGTTGACATATATCTTTTTGTTTCTAGGTGTTCTTTATTCTATGTATAAGGATTACATTAGACCTCGATTCTTCAGTGTATCCAAAAAATGAAGCTACAAAAAAGAAAAAAGAAAAAAAAAGACAAGAAGGCTACTGAAAACTATTATGAAGAATGAATTTTCTCTATGTAGCAAATTATACTGCAGCAGTATTAGACAGAATTCTCATAGCCTTGTAGAGTAATTGTTTAAGAAGTTAATTTCCAAATCAACAATCATAGTCAACTCAAAAATATCTTTGTTGATCCCTTTCAGAACATGGAACATGATTTTCCAACTCACAAATTTTTATTTTGTAGTTAGTGGCAGAAAATAATCTATACTATGGCAAATATATTATGCCAAGTCAACAATCACAGTTAATTTAAAAATATCCTTGTTGATATCCTTCAGAACCTAGGACACAATCTTTTGACTTTAAAATGTTTATTTTATAGTTAGTTGCAGAAAATAACCTATGTTATGCCAAACCAGTCTGAAAATTAAAAGTTAATTAATAGTGGCTACAGAAAATGTTTCTATATCCATATCAAATGTGACAGTCTATTCCTCGCTTAATTATCCCCAAATAAGGCAAGATAATTAAGGCTTTCACAAACTCCTTTTTAGAATGGGCAACAATTACATCACAGGAGAATGGTCATGTTATTTAAATTTGGTTCATCAGAAACTTGACTATTTTACCACAGACATAAATGTTTAACATTTAAATATCTGTGCATTCATTTTTATATTTCCTGAAGTATTTCTAGGAATACAAAGGTAATTGCTAAAAAAAGTCCCTTTTCCCTCAGATGACAATATTGAGGAAGTGAAAAGATTTAGTCCAGACGTGCTATTGCTTATCTGGTATGACACTGTAGGAAACACCAGGATAACACAGTCTGGATTTAACAAATTCATG
>CM053503.1:42723179-42765826 GCA_028627145.1 Eidolon dupreanum | reverse complement strand
CTTTGTGAGAGAGAATAAAAAGCCATGGAGACAGGGGTGGGGGATGCTAGCATTGCCATTCATCTCCTCTCCCTTATCCATGTTAGTTAACACATTTCCAGACTCCGAGTCTTCTTCCTAACAGTCTCTGCAACAATTCTCCTTAAACTCTTCCAAAGAATCGAACAGGAGGCAATAATTCCCAACTCATTTTATGAGGCCAATATTAGCCTGATACCAAAACTTGGTAAAGATAACACACAAAAAAGAAAACTACAGCCCTGTATCTCTCATGAACACAAATGCTAAAATCCTAAATAAGAAACTAGCAAACCGAATACAGCAACATATTAAAAAGATTATACACCACAATTAAGTGGGCTTCATCCCAGGGGCACAAGAATAGTTCAACATATGCAAATCGGTGCATATGTTGTGTGATACGCCATATAAATAAATTAGAATACACCATATAAATAAAAAATAATTATGGGATCATATCAATAGATGCAGAAAAACCCTTCGACAAGATTCAGCATCCATTTATGATAAAAACACTTAATGAAATTGGTGTAGAAGGAAAGTACCTTAACATAATAAAGGCTATTTATGACACACCCTCAGCCAACATTATAGCTAATGGTGAAAAACTAAAAACCTTCCCTCTAAGATCAAGAACAAAGCAAGGCTGTTTACTGTTGCCACTTTATTCAATAAAATATTGGAGGTCCTCACGAGTGCAATCAGGCAAGAGAAAGATATAAAAGGCATCCAAATAGGAAACGAAGAGGTCAAACTGTTATGATTTGCGGATGACATGATTCTCTATATAGAACATCCTAAAGACTCCACAAGAACACTACTAGAAACAAAAAGCAAATACAGTAAAGTTTCTGGATACAAAATCAATGTTCGAAAATCCATAGCATTCCTACGCTCTAATGAAGTGTCAGAAAAAGAAGTAGAAAAAATAATTCCTTTTGCAATTGCAACAAAAAGAATAAAATACCTAGGAATAAATTTAATGATACATGTGAAGGACCTATGTAATGAAAACTATAAGACCCTATTAAAAGAAATTGAAGAAGATACAAAGAAATGGAAAGACATTCCATGTTCTTAGACTGAAAGACACAAGAGTTAAAATGACCATATTACCTAAAGCATTATACAGATTTAATGCAATCTCCATCAAAATCCCATTGGCATTTTTTAAAGAAATAGAACAAATATCAGGTTTGTATGGAAGCACAAAAGACCCCTAATTGCCAAAGCAATCTTGAGAAAAAAGAATGAGACTGAAGGCATCACTCTGCCTGACCTCAAATTATACTACAAAGCAACAGTAATCAAAACGGCATGGTATTCACAGAAAAACAGACACACATGGACCAGTGGAACAGAATCGAGAGTCTAGAAGTAAACCCATATTTATATGGCAAATAATTTTCAACAAAAAAGCCAAAAACATACAGTGGAGAAAGGAAAGACTCTTCAATAAATAATTCTGGGAAAACTGAAAAGCCACCTGCAAAACAATGAAACTAGACTATTGTCTATCACCACATACCAAAATTAATGCAAAATGGATTAAGGACCTGAATATAAGGCCTGAAACAAAATGCATAGAAGAAAACATAGGAACTAAACTCAGGAACCTGGGACTTAAAGAGGATTTTATGAATTTGACCTCAAAGGCAAGGGAAGTAAAATCTAAAATAAATGAATGGGACTACATCAAACTAAAAAGCTTCTGCTCAAAAAAAGAAACCATCAACAAGGTAAAGAGACAACCATACAAATGGGAAAATATATTTGCAAGCAATGCCTCTGATAAAGGCCTAATATCTAAAATATTCAAAGAACTCATACAACTCAATAACAGCAAAAAAAACAAATGATCCAATCAAAAAATGGGCAGGGGAACTGAACAGACTTCTCCCTAGAGGACATACAAATGGCCAACAAATATATGAAAAGATGCTCAACATCGCTAGCTGTTAGGGAAATACAAATCAAAACCACAATGAGATATCGTCTGACACCTGTTGGAATAGCTATACTCAACAGGACAAGTAATAACAAGTGTTGGAGAGAATGCAGAGAAAAAGGAACCCTCATACAATGATGGTGGGACTGTAAATCGGTACGGCCACTATGGAAAACAGTATAGAGGTTCCTCAAAAAACTAATTGATCTACCTACCATATGATCCAGCAATCCCTCTACTGAGTATTTACCCTTGTGAGACTTGAAAACCCATATCCAAAAAGATATTTTCACACCGATGTTCATAGCATCATTATTCACAGTGGCCGGGACATGGAAGGAACTGAAGTGTCCTACAATAGATGATTGGCTAAAGAATCTGTGGTACATATATACAATGGAATATTACTCAGCCATAAGAAGAGATGAAATATTGCCTTTTGTGACAACATAGATGGACATTGAGATAATCATGCTAAGCGAAATAAGCCAAACAGAAGTTGAAAATCACATATCACTTATATGTGGTATATAAACCTAAAAGCAACAAATGAACAGGACAAACAAACAGAGACTCATGGACATGTACTATAGACTAGTGGTTACCAGAGGGTAGGGGGTGGGGGGAACGGGGAGGTAGACGGGGTAAAAGGGGGTCAAATATGTGGTGACAGAAAGAAATCTAACTATGGGAGGTGAACATACAGTATAAATATATATATGCCTCACTGTTAAAATGTACAGCTGAAACTTACTGGATGTCATTACCATAAAATGTCACCATAAAATAAATAAAAAATAAAATACATTTAAAAAACAGAATCAAATACAAATAATGAAAAAAATTAGATTATGGTGATAGTTGTGCCACTCTATAAATATACTAAAAACCCATTAAGTTGTACACTTTAAATGGATGAATTGTACATATGTAAATTATATCTCAGTAAAGGTGGGAATGATAAAAAAGGAAGAAAGGGCGCAAATTTTGCCTAAGGTCGACCATGATTGTAGAAGCCAAAGAAATATGAAAGCAAGAGGATTTGAATTGTTTTAATGGTTAAAAAGGAGAAAATAGAATTTAATATTTTTAGACTTGAAAATTAAGACTTCATAGGAAAGTGATCAAATGCCTTGTTCAGGTTCTCTCTGGCTTTAGAATATATTTATAAGGAAAATTATTTGGTCTTACCCTGCAAGTATCAAAAATTCCATCTTCATCACCTGCACAAAACGAAGTTTGAGGAATTATATCCCCATAACCCATCTCAGAATTACAAATTTTTCGAGAAATATAATGCACTTCTGCTTCCTGTAATATATTTGTAACATTACCTATTAACAAAAAAAACTAAATTATTTTGGAGAGCAGGGTTTTTGACAGTTGATATAAAATGTTCATGTTGTATAAGTTTTCTTTCAAAAGTGACCGATTCAACTATTATGTAAAATTGTATCCATATGTATGTATATATGCCTAGGAAAATTATGGAAGATTCACCAAAATGTTAATGAAATTATCCCTAGATAGTAGGAATTCCAAGTTTTTTTATCTTTGCTCTCATGTACTTCTTGAATGTCTCACAAATGGGATCTATAGTTTTTAAAGAATAAAGCTATATAAAAATTGTTAAGGATTGAAGAGGTAAATGCCAAGGTCAGTCAGTCTTATGTTGTGAGTTGTAATTTTTATTAGATTTTATAATGATGCTAAGTCTTGAAGAGTGATGTACATGAAAATAAAACAGATTTTAATTCATGTACTCCTCTAACTTCTCTGCTAATTCCTGAACGTAAAATGATTCTTTGCTACAGAAACAAACAAACAAACAAACAAACAAACAAAAAACACCAGGAAAACAAGACAACACTTCAGGAGCCATTAAAGGACAGATTATTGTAGGATTTATTCCTAGGAAAGCTGCTGTAACAGCAGTATCTGACCCCATCATCCTGTCTCAGAGTTGCAGTTGTTACATGCAGTAGTTGAATATTTTGTGTGCCCTAAATACTTCTCCAACTTTTCTAGTAAAAGACATTGTCCCTTTGACCACAAGTAGGCAGATGACCCAATTGCTCCATTCACAGAATTCCATTCTTCTGGTGACTCTGATTGGTCTATACATTCCTATATTAGGTATAAGAGTAGCTAATTGGAACACTTTTCTGGCTTTTTTTTTTTTTTAAACTGGAGCTGCCAGAGAAGAACTTTTCAATCTAGTCACATGACTGGTTAGCTATAAGTCCAATGTAACCATATTTCCAAACTTTTGAGGAAAGGCAGCCTGAGAAAATATAATCAACTTGCAGAGAGAATAGGAATAGGAAATAGAAATAAAATATATCCTAATGGCATTCAGATTCCTGGATTGAGGCTTGCTAGAGGCCTGCCACATTTCTGCCATTTACTTAAAAATAATTTACACTGATACTGGCCACATATAAAAGAATGTATGTAACATATAAGTTATAGAATATAATAATGAAATGAACACCTGGGAATCTAGCTCCCAATTTATGAACCTGAACAATACTAATATCAGTGTGGTATTGGTGCATCGATATTCCAAATAACCAAAATAAACAGGAGAGATAATCCAGAAATAGATGTCTAGGTTTTCTATTCTGTTCCACTTGTCATGTAGAATTTCCTTACACAAATATAGCACTAATTGCTATAGCTTTAGAATAATCTTTTCTGGATGGCAACTCCTCCAACATATTTTTCTTCCTTAAGAGTGTCTCGGCTTTCTTTGGGTCTTTTAAAATGAGCTTTTTAATTATCTCAAAACTCATGTTAAGTTTTATCATTCCCTGTTTTGTGTTTTTTTTTTTTTTTTTTCAGTTTTGGAGATAGAATTGACATCTTTATGTTACTGAGTCTTCCTATTCAAGCATAAAGTATACCATTCAATTTGTTTAGGTGTTCTTTAATGTCTTTTAAAAATGTTTAAGGCTTTTTTTTTTCCATAAAAAGCAACAAACTTTTGTTAGATTTGTTTTTAGCTACTTAATCATTTTGGTATTATTGTAAATGTTAACACCTCTTAACTCTTTCCCAACATTTTATTATGACAATTTTCAAACATAAAGCAAAGATGAAAGAATTTCTCAGTGAACAGCCATATGCCCACCTCCAAGTTTCTTTAGTACCTTTGTGTCATCTGTTAACTTTTTTTTACTCTGTAGTTATTTTGGCAACTTTTTATTTAGATATAAATCCAAAATTATAGGAAAATAGCAAGAACAGTACAAAGAACTGTTAAATATCCTTTACTGAGGTTCATTAATGGTTTGCTTTTGTCATACTTGCATTATCATTTATACTTTGTGTATATGTATATAAATTTTTCTGAATCATTTGAGAGTGAATGGCAGATACTGTGCTCCTTATACCCGTAAATTAAATATTTAGTGTATACTTCTTAAGAAAAATGACATTCTCTTATTAACCACAGTACCTTTATCATGATCAGGAAATTTAACACTGATATAATACTATTATTCAATTCATACTTAATCTCCATGTATTTTTGGATCTTTCAGCTATCTTTCTGTTATTGATTTATAGTTTAATTTCATTGTTTATATTTTAACCACTAACCCACTTTATTTTCTTATTCTGGACATTTCATCCTATAAATGGAATTATAATATGTCGGCCACTTAGCGTAATGTTTTAGCATATATCAGTACTTAATTTCTTTTTATGGCTGGATAATGTTCCATTGTATGAATATACCACATTTTGTTTATCGTTCATCAATTGATGGACATTTAGATTGTTTTCTTTTCTTTTCTTTTTTTTTGCTATTATGAATAATGTTGCCGTGAACAGCTGAGTATGGGTTTTTGTGAGAACATATTTTCATTTATTTTGGGTATATTCCTAAGAGTGGAATTACAGAGTCATATGGTAACTGTATGTTTAAATTTTTGAGGAACTGCCAAACTGTATTCCAAAACAGATACAGTATTTTATATTCTCACCAGCAGACAAGGGTGTTTCAATTTCTTCACATCCTTGTCAACACTTGTTACTGTCTAAATTTTTGATTATATTCATCGTTGTGGGTGTAACATCTGTTAACTTTTAAAAAATATATTTTCTAACCATTGATAATGTATAGAAATGAAATAAATTTTTTTCTATTGTTTTATATATGGCCACTTTACTATACTCTCTTAATTCCAGTGGATTATAGATTCCTTTTTTAATGTAGATAGTTACATCATCTGTGAATGAGTTTTATTGTTACCTTTTTAAGTCCTATATCTTTTGCATAGGTATTTTATTTTTAAATAAATAAAAATTAAGTTTAAATTTAGAGCATAACATTGTTGAAAGTAGTATATTATCTTTCAGTTCATAATATTATTTATATTTGTGCCTTCTCTGCTTTTCTCATCAGTCTTAATAGGGGTTTGTTGTTTTTCAAATAACTAGATTTTGACTTTGTTGCTTCTCTTTTTTTGACTTTATTTTTTATTCATTGATTGCTGTGTTTATCTTTAGTTCTTTTCTTATGCTTTCTATGGGTCATGTAATGTTCTTTTAAACTTTTTTAAGTTGGAAATTTAATGCATAATGTTCAGCCTTTCTTCTCTATTAGGTTGAATATTTACTCTTTCATATGGTAGTGTACTTTGAATTTTCTGAATGTGTGGTTTTCTAAAAAGATTTTGTCATTTTTAAAAAAAGTTTATTGATGTTTAATTTACAAGATAAAACTCTCACACTATAAGCATTCAGTTTAATGATTTCTGGTAAATTTATACCAAGCACTACAGTCCAGTTTTAGTATGTTTCCTTTACTCCAAAGAGTCATCCTGTACCATCTGTAGTCAGTTTCCACCTCCAGCCCCGCACTCAGGAAATGACTGATATGATTTCTATTACTATGGGTTTGCCTTTTCTAGAAATGTTGTATAAATAAGTGAATTAGCCATAAATATAAGTTGAGGTTTTTGGATTCTTTATTGTGTTCTTTTGAAATCTACATTATTTTTTAAGCAAATCAACACCATGTAGTTTTGACGGCTACAGTTTTATAGTATATTTTGAAATTAGATAGAGTAACTCCTTCAGCTTTATTGTACTTCAAAACAATTTTAGCTATTCTAGGTCCTTTCCCCTTCCATATACATTTTTAGATCAGCTTATCAATTTGCATGAAAAATTCAGCTTGGATTTCAATAGGGATTTCGCATTGAATATGTAGGTCAGTCTGGGAATAATTGCCATGTTGAATCTTCCAGTTCACAAATGTGGTATGTCTTTCTATTTATTAGGTCTTCTTAAATGTCTCTGTGTAATATTTGTAGTTTTCAGTGAATAGGTCTTGCACATCTTTTGTTGACTACAGGGAGTGTAGGTGTAGATCTCTTTTTTAAAATTTCTGATTGGGGTTCATTGAGATTCTTTTATAAATTAATGTTTTTTTTTTTTCATGAAATTTAGGGAATTTGGGGCCATATTCTCTTCAAAAATTTTTTTCCCTATTTTCTTTCTCTTCCACTTTCAGAAACCCCATTACATGTATGTTGGTACATTTGATGTGCTATAGGTCTCTGTGTGTTCCATTTTCTTCAATATTTTTCTCTGTGGTCTTCAAATTAGATTATTTCTATTGTTCTATTACAAATTCACTGACAGTTTCTTGTGCCATCTCAATTCTTTTAAAAATTGTCTATTTCTCCTCAGACATTCTCTATTTGGTAAGTCATTGTCATCACATTTCCCTTTAAGTCTCTGAATAATAGTTTCTTTTAACTTACTGAGCATATTTAAAGAATTTAAGTTTTTGTCTTCTAAATTCAGCATCTGAGCCTATTCAGAGACAGTTTCTATTGACCACTTTTTCCCTGCGCATAGGTTATACTTTCCTCTTTTTTTTTTTTTTGTCATAATATATTCTTGTGGAAAATTGGATAATCTAGATAATATATTGTAACAACTCTGGGTTCTGATTCCCTCCTCAATAATATTGTTGTCATTTTAAAAGTGATTTGCCTGGACTTAAATTGTGAACTCCATCTCCCTACATTATGACTGTTGATGTCTCTGCTCAGTTTAACTTTGAGTTTTACCTTTTAGCCTGGCTTCTAAGGGTTTGCCTGTGTGTCTGCACAGTTTAGTGGTCAGTCAGTGATTTGGGCTTCCATCCTCAGCTGATGGATCTGTGTGTGATCTGCGGAGTACATTCAGAGTGCAGTCCGTTTTCATTTCTACCTCAGCTTTCACTCTATGCTGAGCTCTCTCAGATTTTCCTCACACATGTATAGTTTCCCAGTCAGCCAAGGATGTTTGGAGAGTTTATCTAGCCATTATACAGCTCTCTCATTTTTAGGATCTTTCTGTTCCACTGCTGGCTGCATCTAGGAGCACAATCCCAGGCTAGCAGAGCTGTGGGTTTTCCCCATTCGTTTCTTGCTGAGTCCACTACTTTACTGACAATGCTCCTGGCCTGGATTTTCAATTGCTGCTTCAAATCAAGTCCTCCTCCTTTGGCAGCAGGATCCTTTTCCTTCACAGCTCTGGTAAAACTATTGTACTGACTGATCTAAGAGGGGAGTTGGAAGCACTCACAAGCAAGAAAGCAGCAAAATCTTTTTAGACAAATTTCTGTTTATAATGAACAAAATATTCCTTAACTTGTTTATGTTGGTTAATTTCCAGGGCCCTGAAATGGTTGCTTCTGACAATTTTGTCTAGTTTATACTTATTCTGAGGGGAAGAGACTTTGCCAGCTTCCACAGCCACAATTCCCATCTCTCTTATTGTTTCTAAATTAATTGTAATCAGAGTATATAGTATGTACACTACTTACTTGAACTTTGAGATTTGCTTTATGGCCTAATAAGTGGTCAATTTTTATAAATGTTCCACCTGTACCTGAAGAGATGAAATTCTCTGATTTGGGGGTACAGAATTTTCTGATTTGGCTATTAAATCAAGCTTGCTAATTATGTTGTTCAAATATGCTAAATCTTTACTAATTTTTCATCTGCTTGATATGCCAATGATAAAAAGAGAGTCATGTTAAAATTCTCTACTATCATAGGGGAGTTATAAAGTTTGCTATATAATTCTGTTTTTCCTTAATATTATCTTGATCCTATTTATTAGGCTCAAATCTAGAATTGTTATATCTTCCCAGTGAATATATAATGACCTTCTTCATCCTTAATAATTCTTTTATTTTAAAGTCTACCTTTCCTGCTATTGGCATAGTAATTCTAGCCTTCTTTTAATTAGAATTTACTTGGTGTATTTCTTTCCTATTGTTTTACTTCAGTCCTTCCACATCCTTACATTTTAGATATCCCTTGCTAAACTAACCTGGATTTCCTGCTACTTAATCTGATTATCTATCTTTTAACTAGTGATTTGGTCAATATTTGTTGTGATTATGGATATATTTGGGCTTGTATCTACTGTCTTGTTTTGTACTTTCTACTTTTCTACTTTTCCTATGCTTGTTTTTCTTTTCTTGATTTTTTATTGATTGAGATTTTGTCTTTGTTTTCTTATTCCATTTGTTTCTATTGGTTTACAAGTTATATCCTCTTTTTCTATTACGAAAATTTTGCCATTCATACTTAAAGCTAATGTTAACCATTTATCCTGTATCTTAACATTTCTCCTGAATAATACAAAGACCTGAGACCACTTTAAATCTGATCACCCAGTCTGAAATACATGCTTTATTTCCCAGCATTTAAATGTCTTTTTAAAAAATTCTACAAATTACACATTATTTTTATTGTATTCCAAAGTTTCTCAATCTTGGTACTAGTAACATTTTGGGCCAGATAATTCTTTGTTGTGGAGGGTGGGAGGACTATCCTGTGCACTGAAGGTTGATGAACAGCAGCTCTGGCTTCTACCCATTAAGATGACGGCAGCATACTTATCCCCCGTCCAACAGTAACAACCAAATTTTCTTCAGACATTACCAAATATTCCCAGGGGCAAAATGGTGCCCAGTTGAGAACCACTGTTGTATACACACAATGTTTAATTTATATTTACCTATATTTTAACCTATTTCTTTGCTCACTTCTTATATCTCATACTTCTCTTTTGACATTTTATTTCTTTCTAGTATATTTCTTATTTCCTTTGGTGAAAGATCATTGGTAGTAAACTCAGTTTTTGTTCACTCTTACTCTTGAATGATAGTTTTGTTGGATACACAATTGTAGGTTCCTAGTTATTTTATCTCAGTACTTTGATCATGATTTTTTTTTTTTTTTTTTTTTTTTTTTTTTTTTAGGTGAGGCAACCCTTGATTGACCTCAAAGATTGCAAGGATCTTGTGAGCTTACTTTTTTATGCCTTATTTTTTACACCTACAGCACCTGGTCTTCCTGGGTGGTCTCCCATCCAAGTACTAACCAGGCCCGACCCTGCTTAGCTTCTGAGATCAGACAGGATCGGGTTTGTTCAGGGTAGCATGGCCATAGACTTATTTCATTGTATTTTGATTGTCACTGTTGCTTTTGAGAAGTTAGTTATTTTATGAAGTTTTTTTTTTTTTTTCTTTTGTCTCTGGCTGTATTCAGATCTTCTCTTTGTTGTTTTTTGTTCTACAACCTCATTACAATGTATAAAAAGGGACTGCATTTTGTTTTGGCTCATTGTCCTTACTATAGCTTACTATACATGTCTTTCATAAGTTATGGAAAAATTCAACCCAAATCTGTTGAATATTGCCTCACCTCTATTCTCATTTGTTCTCTCTAGCACTCTCATTAGGTGTATATTGATTCCCTTATTCTATCCTTCTTATACTTTCATTTTTTTTCTTTTTTATCTGTGCCATAGTCTAAGCAGTTTTTTCAGATGTATCTCCTGGCTCATAGATTCTCTCTTCAGCTGAGTCTGACATAATTCTTAATTCATCCAAGAAGTTTTAAATCTTTAGCAATTACATTTTTGATTCTTAAAGATTCTATTTGGTTCTCTTCTAAATCTGTGTCATTTTAGGTAGTCTATTGATCCTTTTTAATTCTACTTTTTAAATTTCTTTAAATAATTCACATATACTTATTTTACATTCTATTAATATCTGAGACCCTTAGGAACTAATATCTGAGATCCTTGGGGGGCTTCATCTGTCATTTTATTTTTGTTGATTTTCATGATTATGGTTGTTTCCTTGTGTATTTGGTGATCTTTGACTGTGAGCTGATATTTGGTTTATTTTAATCTGTGGGAATCCTGCATGCCTCCTGATTTGATACTACTTTTAGCTCAGTGAATTTATTTCAGTTATAGTTTTTAATAGTCACAGTTGTTTGGTTCTTTTTTCTATCTCCTTATTTTTTATTCATATTTTCAAGAACATCTTTTACTTCTTATAATATATGCAACATTTTAAATATTATCCAGTGATTCCAATACCTGAAATCTTTACAGGTCTTATTCTGATGTCATTTCTGCTGACTCTCACTCATAGCATCTTGTTTCCTTTGGTGTTTAGTGATTTAAAAAATTATAATCCATTCATTTTCATTGAAACTTTATCTGGTGAAATTCTTTGAGGTCTTATATAAAATTGGGTTTCTAACAAATGATTTGCATTTGATACTCTCAGGCACCTAGAAACATTAATAATTTAGGACCTATTTAAACTAAATTCTAAGCATCAGGCTTTCTAGTCTTCTGAGTGAGTTTGGGCAGCAAATCCATATTAGTAGCATTTGTAGTTGTATATTTTCTGGGAAATTTCTACTTTCCCCCTTCCATTAAGCATCTTTCCTAGCAATCCTAGGGGTGAGGGTAGGGGTTGAGGATGTTTGGTTATATCTGGTTCATTTAAAAAATTTTTTTATTTTGAAATAATCGTAGTTACAGGAAGTTGAAAAGGTAGTACGGTGAGGTCCAGTGTACTCTTTACCCAGTTTCCTGCAATGGTTACTATGTAACTGAAGTACAATATCAAAACCAAGAAACTGACATTGGTGTGTGTGTAGTCCTGTGCCATTTTATTGCACGTGTATATATGTAACCACCACCACAATCAAGGACAGAACTATCCCAAGATCACAAAGACCACCTTCATGCTACCAAGCCTTTTTACCACCAGCAACCAGTTATCTGCTCTCCAGTTCTAAAATTTTGCCATTTTGAGAGTGTTATATAAATGGAATCATACACTAGAAGCCTTTTGAAAATGGCTTCTTTTCACTAAGCATGATGCCCTTGTGATCCATGTTAGTACTTGCATGTATCCATAGTTAATTCCTTTTAACTGCTTAAAAGTAGTCCGTGTTAAGAACATACTACAGTTTTTTTGATCATTCACTTATTGAAGGACATTTTTTCCTTTCCTATTGTAGGTTTTTTCCAGTTTGGGGATATTACAAATAAAAGTGTTTATGAACATTTGTAACAGGTTTTTGCATAGACATACGTTTTCATTTCTCTGGGATAAGTACCCAGATGTGTGATTGCTGGGTCATCCTTATAACCAGTGTTTTAAACTCTGTATCTGACAGATTGCTTGCCTCCATTTCATTTAGTTTTCTGGAGTTTCGTCCTGTTTTTTTTTTTTTTTCATTTGGGACATGTCTGTCTCCTCATTTTGGCTGCTTCCCTATGTTTCTATGTATTAGGTAAATCTGCTTCATTTCTCAGTCTTAGCATCGTGGTCTTATGTAGTGGGTGTCCTGTGAGGTCCAGTGGTGCAGTATCCAGGGGTATCCCTTGTGTGGGTTGTGCACATCTTCCTGTTGTAGTTGAGCCTTGAGTGCTGTTAGCACATGAGTGGGTGGTATTGACTCTCAGGCTGACTGGCTATGAGGACTGGCTGTGACCAATGTCAACAAGCTGTTGTGTTGGGGCTGACCCCATGGAGTGGGGCTCTGGTGCCTTCCGGGTCCACCCTTTGGGTGTATTGTTTGTAGAGCTAATTGGGTGGTGCCCTGATGTGGTCTGAAGTTGGCCATGGAGTGTGTTGGTTTCGGAGTCTCTGGGGAGGGGCTCTGGTGCAGGCCCAGGACAGCTGCTGCCTGACTGTGCCTGGCCCAGGGCCACCTTGTAAGAGCTACAAAGTAATCTGTAGTTGGTAAGCTGCCTGTGCTGTTTGGAGGCACTTGGGAGAGGCTATGCTGTGAACCAAGGCTGGCTGCCATCAGTGCTGGGTTGGGGGCTGCACAGCAAGAGGTACAGGACACACTAAAGCCAGCCACTGCTTGTTTGGGGTTTGTGGACCTTTCAGAGATTTTAGGGAAGTCTGCCACTTGGGCCAAGGCCAGCCACTTGTGAGGAACAGCCACTGAAAGAGGTTTGGGCCTGTGCCTGTAGACTGGGTCGGGAGAAGGCTCATAAAAGGAACAATAGCACCTGTCAGCGCTTCTGTCCTGGTCAGAGCCAGCCCTCACCCTGAAGTCAGACAATTCAGTTCTTCTTCGTATGTGCCTGGTGCTTTTCAAGTTTCTGCCCCAGTGCTGGAGCTCAGAGTGAGTCCATCTGTCAGCAAGTAAGTTTGTGTGAGGGCCCTTTAAGAAGACTTCTGGCTTCCCAGCAGCATTCTGGACTGAGTCCATGCTGATTTTCACAGCCAGCTATTGTGGGGACTCCTCTTCCTGGCACCTGTGATCCGGGCTGGGGAGCCCAGTGTGGGGCTGGGAGCCCTTACTCCTCAGGAGGAACCTCTGAAGCCAAGCTCTCTCTCCTGATTCTAAATAGCCACACTGGAAATGGGACCTGCCCATTCCACGTCTCCGCCGCTCCTATCAGAAGGTAGCATTTCTTTATATCATTATAGGAGTTCTGTTCAGCTAGTCTTCAGGTGGTTCTCAAGAGTGGTTATTCTATAATTTAGCTATAATTTTGATGTGGTTGTGGGAGGAGGCTAGCACAGTGTTTCCTATTCTGCCATCCTGATGAGAAGTTCATTCTGCTTTCTTCTGATGAACGTTGCCATGGAATATCTTCTCCTGTCCTTTTGCTTTCAGCTTACCTCTACCAGATTTGGATTGAACTATGTATAAATGAACTGTCTGCTGGATCATGAGTCTCACTCATTCGTAGAGCATTGCCCTGGGGCTTCAGCTCTATGGGAGTTTCCCCACATATACTGAAGCAGGCTTTGTTATTCAACCCTCTCAAAGCTCATGAAACCACAGAAATCAATATTCAATGTTACTAATTTGGCAAAGAACTTCAAGATGAAAGACAGCTCTGGTGTTCCAGTTATCTAAGTTTCTATCTTCACACTCAGTCCTTGACCTATGTATTTTCCCTTTTTAATAGTTTTCAGTGTGTACATGTCATCTACCATGTTGCTAGAGAGCCAACTAATCTTTGAAACAACTCTCTGATAGGTATTATTGCCCTTTTCTTACAGATCATGAAAATGTGTGACATTGTGATTAGTTATATAAAATAGTGGACACTAAGTTTTGAAGCAGACTGACCTGGGCTTGAATTTCGACTCCTTGCTTAGTTAGCTGTATAACTTTGGGCAATTTATTATCTAAACCTCTTTAAACCTCAGTTTATTCATCCATGTTACAGTATTTCTTGTAGTATTGTTGGGGGTATTAAATGAGAAATGCATTAAAATGCTTAGCATTTTATTAAGTACTTTATCCCTAATAAATGGCAGTTGCTCCTATCATTGTTCTAATTGTTAAAGATTCAATAATTGCCAGTGGTCATTCAGCTAGTGTACGGCAGTGCTGAGATTCAGACTTAGGTCTATGAGTCTAAAGCCCATGCTCTTTTCCCTATACCATGTTGCTTTCCTTATCTTCCTTAGACAGTATTTACAGAGGATAAAAAGAAAAATAATAATTCACACATCTTTCATACGTTTATCTCTATCCTATCCAAATGATCCACAAATATTTAAATGACTAGGTTTTGTAGGGGGAAGAAAAAAAAGAGTCTCAGCACTACACCTTATATATTGCTAACTAGACTTAAATTCCCTCAAGAGCAGTTTGTATTTACTGTAGTACTTAAATATTCAGGCTTTAGAATAAAAAAGACCTAGATTTAAGTCCCGGCTTCTCAACCTTTAAGATCCACAATTCCTGATCTGTTAAACGATAATAATAACATTAACTCCCTAATAGGAATATTGGAAGGATAAGATAAAATAACATATTTAGAACAGGGCCTGAAATATGGTAAATGCTCCCAAATGGTAACTTGTTATTACCAAAGGCAGAGACTGTTTTCTACATTTTTTTTTCATTCTTCCCATTAGTTCAGCCAATCAATAATCTGTGCCCTTTTATGCACTAAAGAAAATACATAGCAGGCAACCCATTTACTACTAAACAAGACATTAAGTAGAAAAGACACTAAGTTGATTCTTTACATCCAGAAGCTCATTATTTAAGATAAGCAATTCTGTCACAGAGCTGACTCTATCACCTATGAGTCTCAGAAATGACAGACACATTTAGAACCATCATTCTCTCTGAGAACATTTAAAGGTTCAAGTATTTTGGCATATATAACTAGATGAAGTCTCTGTTTCTGCTTTAGAAGGTAATTTTCTCTCTCACAAGGAAGAAAAAAATACATTTAGACTAAGAAAAAAGACATTTTCTTTTTACTGGTTTAAAAAGACCTTTGTTGAAATTCATAGAGATAAATACATAAAAGAGTTCACCCTCTCCAATAATCAGAAAAATTTGTATCAGTAAAATTCAGACTATAATTACCTTCTTCTTTTGTTCTTCCCCAGCCACTTATAAAACACTTTGTGTTTTGGTCCAGATTTTGGAAAACATCAAAAGGTAGACAAATAGGCTGAATATAGTCATTATACCTCACTTTTTTTTTTAAATGAAAAAGCGCAACATCATTTACAAAAGATTCCAAATCGAAGTCTGGATGGATGATGATTGCCTTAACTTTTATAATCTTGGTGGATGGATGCCTCCCATGTATATTATTAGTTCCAAGCACAGCTCTCCACATTAAAGGATCTCTGAAAGAAAGTAAATGTTATTATAAACATGTTTATTTAATTAAGCATATATTCTTAATCTCCTACCAGTTTTTGTTTTTCTCATGTTATATTAATAACAAAAAAAATTTTGATCCTACATTCATGTGACATAAAGTCACATCATATAAAATCCGAAATACCATGATGTAGGAAAGGAGAAAAAGATCTATGGGACAGAAAGTTCAAAAATAGATTCAAGTACATGAGAATTTATATGATTAAGGTAGCACTTCTTACCAGTGGAGAGAACATGAATTATTCAATAAATGATATTGGGACAATTAGCTAAATAATTAGTTTAAAAAGTAAAATAAAATCCCTGAAAAACACTAAATACTAAATTTGAAATGGATTAAATTTTAAATGCACAAATCTTTTAAGTAGAACTTCCTATCTTTTAGACATACATAAAGTGGTATGTCTGAGATTTGTTTCAAAATAACGGGAGAGGGGAGTTGATGAGGATAAAGATGAAACAAGATCAGACATGAGTTGGTAGCTTGAAGTTGGGGGGTAGGTATATGGGAGTTCACTAAACAACACCCTCTACTTGTGTAAATTTTTGAAATTTTCTAATGAACCATTTGGGTATTAACATGAGAATTATAAAAATTAAACTAGAAAGAAAATATGGATGAATACATAACTGACATAAGATACAATTTTATAAAGCATGACACTAAATATAAAAACAAAGGCAATCAATGGATCTTGACAGTATTAAGAAAACAAAAAGCAAGTAAAAGTCAAACCAAACCAAAAAAATCTTCTATAGGTCAAAAACCAATAATTAAAATGCTGGGTATTTAGTAGGTGTTACATTTAAAATTGGATTGGGAAGGAAAAACTTTTTATACAGTTGTTTACAAATGCTAAAATTCCTTTTTACCCTTCAAATTGGCAAAGTTTATGTATGAGTATGTGGGTGCACATGAGTATGCATGTTTGATGATAATGCTCAGTGCAGACAAGAGTTAGAGGAACAAAGTTACTCTTATTCATTGTGGACAGTATAAATAGATGGTTACTTTGGCATCATGAATCAATAGCCTGTAAAGGTTGTATTATATTTGACTCTGCAGTTCTAGTTCTTTGAATTTATCCCAAGGAAATAGGAGATATTTAGCTCTCTTAAAACTGGACTAGCCAAATTTTGAAAAGTTTGTAAAAATTTTTTAAAGTCCTAGACCTATATTTTTAAAATCACAGCTTTAAGCTAGTTTGAAATAATGTTTCTTTTCCAAACTTACTCAATTTATATTACTTATTTCATTCAATTTGTATTCAGACCATAAGATTAAAAAACATGTTTTATACACTGAAAACTACAAAACATTGCTGAAAGAAATTCAAGATGACATAAATAAGTGGAAAGACATCCATGTTCATGGATTGGAAGACTTAATATTGTTAAGATTACCATACTACCCAAAGAAATCTACTGATTCAGTGCAATCCTTATAAAAATCCCAATGATGTTTTCTGCAGAAATAGAAAAACCCACCCTAAAATTCATATGTAATATCAAGGGAGACCCCCCCCACACACACACATAATCTAGGGAAAAAAATGAAGTTGGAAGACACACACTTCCTGATTTCAAAACTTGCAGCAAAGCTATAATAATCTAGAGAATGTGATGCTGGCATAAGGACAGATATGCACACCAATGGAAAAGGATAGAGAGCCCAGAAATATATCCTTGTATATGTGGTCAGTTGTTTTTCAACAAGAGCGTGATGACAATTCAGTAGGGAATGGACAGGCTTTTCAACAAATTGTGCTGGGAAAATTGGATATCTATGTGGAAAAGAATGAAGTTAGACCCTTACCTTACACCATAGACAAAAATTAACTCAAAATAGGTAATGACATATAAGAGTAAAATTATAAAACTCTTAGAAGAAAGCACAGGAGAAAACCTTCATGATGTTGAATTTGGCAATGATTTCTTGGATATGACACAAAGAAACACAGTCAACAAAAGAAAAAATAGATAAATTGGACTTCATCAAAATTAAAAATTTTTAAACAAATGAACAAATAAAACAAACAGACTCACAGATACAGAAAACAAATTGGTGGTTACCAGAGCGGGGAGAGGTTGGGGGTACAGGTGAATAGGTTAAGGGGATTAAGAGGTACAAACTCCCAGTCATAAAATAAGTCATGGGGCTATAATATGTACAACATAGGGAATATATTCAATAATATTGTAATAACTTTGGTGACAGATGGTAACTAGACTTATCAGAATCATTTCTTAATATATATAAATGTTGAATCACTATGTTGTACACTTGAAACTAATATTGTATATCAATTATACATCAATTTTTTAAAAAAATTAAAACTGCATCATAAGACACTATCATGAAAGTGAAAAGACAACCTAAAGAATAGGAAAAAAATATTTGCAAATCATATATTTGATAAGAGATTAATGTCTAGAATATATAAAGCATGCCTACAACTCAAGAACAACAATAAAAAAATAAATGACCCAATTAAAAAATGGGCAGAGGACTCGAATACACATTTTTCCAAAGAAGATATACAAATAGCCAGTAAGCACATGGAAAGATGTTTATCATCACTAGTGATTAGAGAAATGCACATCAAAACCACAATGAGACAGCACTTTACACTCATTAGGATGTTATCATAGTAATAGTGTAAGTAGTGCAAATAATGAGCTAAAATAAAGAGACTGATATTCTGGAACTATTTCTAATCAGTGGGGAGCTTTGGGGGACAAAAGAAACAAATTTAAGAGATACTGCGGAGAGAGTCAGCAGCTCTGAGTAATAGAGCTGTTGGTGATGCTATTATCTGAGAGAACAGAGAAGGGACAGGATTAGAAGAAAAATTTTTTAATTAATATTTGGACTTGTTGAGAATGTGACTCCAATATATATGTATAGTAGGCAGCTAGAACTATCACTCAGTTGAAAAGACTTGAAAGTTGCCAGCACGTGGTGACTGCTGAAACAGAAGTAAATGAGATACCTCTAGGAAAGAATACAGATGATAAGGCCAGAGGATAGAGGTGGAATTATGGAAAATATTGCCATTTAAAAGATGACAGAGACTCAACAAGGAAAAGAAGAAAAGTGGGGATAAAGGTAGAGAGTGGTGTCTTAGAAATCAAGAAAAGAGATAGTTTCAAGGAGAGTAGCAGTTGACTTCTCAAATGTTAGATCAAATATGGGGACTGAGAAGAGGTCATTGGATTTGGTATGAAAGTGGATTTTTAATTGTTTGAGCCATTGATGTCACATAGCAATTGGGATTTTATGAGTTAATGAAGATGAAGGAAAAGGGAGTCTCTCTTTCAAGGAGTCTAACAGTGGAGGGAAGAACATAGGTAGTTTGTTTGTTTGTAAATAACAGAGAGGTGACCTAAACATGTTTGAAGGTTGTAGGAAGATATGAGAGGAAGAGATTGAAAAATATTAAAGAGACAATGAGGTATAATGAAACAGCATAGGTTTGAAACCTGGGTTTAAATCAATAGGCTACCACTTATCAGCAATCTGGGCAAGTCCAAATCACTCCGATTTATCTCTGGATTCTTCAAGTGTAAAAGTGGAGGTAATAATATCTATTCAGAGGGATGCTGGGAGGGCTTTTTAAATACAGAATTATATGTAACATTCTTAGACAACACCTAATCTCAGAACAGGTCTTTGATAAGTGGTTGTTTTAAGAAGGAATAAGGGATAATTGATGTTGCAAGGTTTAGGAAGTGATGGGGAACAGGAATAGGTGGTGGCAGAGTTAGTCCTCTGAGACAGGAGGAAACTCCTGAAAAGTAGACTATGTCTCAATAATGTCTACTTCCTTAGCACTTAGTCCAGTCCCTAGTACATTACATATATTCAGTAAATGTTTATTGAGTAAAGGGGTAAAAACATCAATAGGATTTAGTGTTGGGAATGTTACATGGAATTGAACATTATCTTCAAATGCTTGGAAGAAGAATTAGGTTTACTACACATATGTTTTCAGAGGGCAGAATGAAAACCAAGACGCTTAGTTCAACATAAGGAAAAGCTTCCTAGGTATTAAAGCTGTCTGAAATTAAAATGAGAGTCTACCAATGTAGCAGTTCATCATCACAAGAGGTGTTTCAAGTAGAGAACCATATGATATAGTTGTGGTTATGTGTGTGGGTTTTCATTTTGACAAACTTGGATTTGATCCCTGATTTTGTTGCTTTCCAGCCATGGAACCATGAACAAGATACTTAAAAATGCTCAAGGCTCCAGTTCTTCTACAACAAAGAGTAGTTGTAAAGATTAGTGGAAATTATGCTGGAAAAAATGCCTGACTCAATATATTAAAGCAATAATTATTTCAGACTAGAGAACCCTTTACTTCAATATTGTAAGAATGATTCATATAGAGGACAGAGGATGGAACTAGACATTTAAAATGCCTCTTTGAATTTTAAGGTTCTGTTAGTATAATAAAGCTGCATTGACCAAGGTTATACATCTAGTAGGTTTTGGAACCTTACATAAAGCCACTGCACCACAGTGTCAGGGGAAGACTAGGATAAAGGTCTCCCCATTCTGAACTTATTGTTTTCCCCATTGTGCCAAAGGAACAGACCAGTAAAGGCACAATGTTAGGACTTAGTAGGCAAGAAGAGCTTTTCTAAGACTTTTCAAACCATATCAAACAGGCCTTTCCTCCCTTGGTTTAAGGTTTGAAAGCTGTAGAAAAGGTGTTTTTAAAGATAGTATGTTAGAAAACAGTTGTAAAACACCCACACCTGGAAAAACAGGATTGATTCCTAACTTGGAAGCTTTTTTCTGTATCTCTTTCTGTACTCTTGGTTTATACCTTAGTATCATTCCATTTTTCTAATCTGTTCCTCAAAAGGCCAGTTTATGGAACTGAAATCCATGTTTTAAAAATATACATATTAAAATCTACCCCTCAAGCCAGTCACTCTCAATTGAATTTTTAAGTTGTTAGTTCCTCTAACTTTTCATTCTTAAAGACAGCTGTTCTCTTAAAAGTTAAAGACTAAAGCAAGACTGTATAAGAGGTACCATGGTCTCCCAAAAAATTTATCTTAGAGCATCATATTAAATGATTAGGAGAGTCATAAAGTTCTTTTCTAACTGTAGTAAATTCTATTTCTCCAAGATTGATATCATCCATAGATGCAGTAAACATTGATTATATCTCCTATAAAGCAGGCCAAGTCCTCAAAATAGTACCAGGAATACAAAATTAAACATGTAGTCCTTGCCTTCAAATAATTCATGATCTAATGGTAAGAAAGACAAATACATGGTTACAATATAATTTAAAAGCTAAAAGAAAAGCTTTATTATTTAAAGCAAGGTCTGACAAACTCCAACCCTCAAGTCAAATCTGGCCTGTCTCTTATTTTTATATAGCTAATGAGCACAGAATATTTTTATACTTGTAAATGGTTGGGGAAAGACCCAAAATAATGAAATAGTATTTGTTCAAATTTCAGTGTTCACAAAAAACGCACACTCATTTAATTATGTGTTGTCTGTGGCCACTTTTGTTCTACAATGGCAGAGTTGAATAGTTGTGACAGAGTCTATATGGCCTCCAAAGCCTAAAATGTTTACTATCTTTACAGAAATGTTTTTTGACCTCTGACTTAAAGGATTCATTGCAACAGATATTCAGTGTAGTACATACAAAGCATTATGAGTTCATGCAAACACAGGTTAACTGAACATGACTGAAGTGAATGGGTCTATCTCTTTAAAATATCCCAGAAGAGAATAAAGTAGTTGTGTTCTGAATACATACCTAGAGTCCTTAGTGCAATGGGCAGCTGTGAGGACCCAGCGATCTCTCACTAAGCTTCCCCCACATACATGAGCAAGAATTTTGCCATATTGAATCTGCAGGCTAACTATCCAAGGCCATGCACCAATTTGAGCATCTGTGCCCCCTATAATCCGAGGTCTTTTCAACCCATCAGCAAGTGGTGCTATTCCACAATCTAAAAATAAAAAAGATATATTACTTGGGCTGAACATATAATATGTATTACTTTCTAATTTTAACACATTAATATAATCTTTTAAATTCCTGTTTTAAAAACTGATTAAGCAAGCTGGACACCTAAAGCATGCGCATATTTTGAGGTGGAAAAAAAGTTAAGATAAACATGTCTGAATTAATTACTTACAAATAAAAAGACATTAAATGAACAGAATTCATTAATTTAAAAATTCTATCCCCGACAAGTATAAAAATGTGGTTTCTTTGGCTAGATGTCACATTCTTCCTTGTGTGAAATGGAGATTTAAGCCCCTGGAACTGGTGAATCAACAGCTACAAGTTCTAATACTTGCCGTTTAACTTATTGGGTTCATTTTTCTCAACTGTAGTATGAAAAGGTCATCTAATAGGCCTTTCAACTCTAGATTCCAATGAATTATTAATCTGTACAATGGAAATGACACCCCCCAGAAAGTTTTGAGCACATCTAGACACCTCATACAAGTGAATGGCCTATTTACTACTACTCCTGCTGTACTCATTATAATTGGATGCTGAAGACTATAAATTTTTAGTTACAGGCAGGTGGAATGACAGAAAAGGAGGGACCCAAAATCAAACACTATAGAAGTGAGCAGGAAGCAAGGGAGACTGTCTAAACAGAACTAACAGACACTGCCCTCTGCTTCCAACCCTTCCTTTTCCTGAGCTTGGCGCCCCTTCTGCTGCCTGGGTTGCCCCCGCACGGCCTCGGGCCACCGCAGACCACCGGCCTGTCCCCAAGGGGGACCGCGCCTGCTCCCTTCTGAGACCAAGTAGCGTTCTGAGTATAAGAGAGGGCTCCCCACAAACAGCAGCACTGCGCTCAGCATCGCCGGCCCCATTTCGGAACACCAGTCGGACAAGATGGCGGCGGGCATGTCGGGCCGCGACGTGGGCCACGTGGTTTACGAGGCGGCAGAGGTGGGGAGGGGCGTGTGGTGGCCCGGGAGGCCGGCAGAGTTGCCCGGATGAGTCTCGCTTCCCGGAGGTGTTCAAGTTGGCGTCTGCTCATGGGACAGAGGTGACCGAAGCGTCCTGCCCATGGCCAGGATCTGGGGGTTCGTCCCCTGGCGAGACCCCCTTAGGCCAGCTCCACACGCATGTACTGTATGGTAGGACTATTGCAGTGGGATGGGAGATGCTGGACCCACTGGGGCGTTGCTAGCTCTGGTTTTCGGGGCGAAGTCTTTCTAGAAGTAGGGGCTTCTAAGCAGAGGTGGGGAAGCTGGGAAGAGACTTTGCCAAACTCAAGGTCATCTAGATTTTCTCCTGTTAATCTTCTGAGAGTTTTATACTTTTGTGTTTTACATTTAGGTTTGTGATCCATTATGGGTTAATTTTTGTGAAGCATGCTAAGGCTTCTGTCTAGATTTTTTTTCCCCCCATACAGATGTCTAATTGTTCTAGCACTATTTATTGAAAAGACCGCCTTTGCTCCATTGTAGTACCTTTGTTTCTTTGTCAAAGGTCGGTTGACTCTATTTTTGTGGGTCTCTTTCTGGGCTCTCCATTGTCTTTTACTGATTTATTTGTTGGTTCTTTCACTAGTACCACCCTGCCTTGATTACTGTAGCTTTATAGTACGTCTAAAGTCTGGTACTCAGTTCTCCAACTTTGTTCCACTCCTTCGACATTGTGCTATTCTGGGTCTTCTTCCTTTCTGTATAACCTTTAGAATTGGTCGATATCCAAAAAAATAACTTGCTGGGATTTTGACTGGGCTTGCACTGAATCTGTAGACCAAGATGGGAAGAACTGCCATCTTGACAATATTATCTTTTTATCCATTAACATGGAATATCTTTCTATTTATTTAGTTCTTTGATTTCTTTTATCAGAGTTTTGTAATTTTCCTCATGGAGTTCTCCTAAATGTTTTGTTAGATTTTTACCTAGGTTATTTTATGTTGGGGGGGGGGGTGCCAAGGTAAAATGGTATTGAGATTTCAATTTATAGTTGTTCATTGCTAGTCTATATGAAAGCAGTTGACGTTTGTATATTAACCTTGTATTCTGTAACCCTTCTGTAAACACTTTTTAGTTCCAGGAGTTTCTTTATAGAATCTTGGATTTTCAACATAGACAATCATGTCATCTGCAAACAAAGACATTTCTTCCTTCCCAATCTGTATACCTTTTATTTCCTTTTCTTGTTTTATTGCGTTAGCTGGGACTTAGAGTATGATGTTGAAGAGCAGTAGTAAGAGGGGACATCCTTCCCTTATTCCTGATTTTAGTTGGAAAACTTCAAGTTTCTCACCAGTAAGTATGATGTTAGTTGTGTTTTTTGGTAGATATTTTTCAAGTTGAGGAAGTTTCTTTCTGTTTGTTGTTTACCAAGATTTTTTTTTTTAATCATAAATGGGTGTTGCATTTTGTTAAATGCATTTTCTGCATCTACTGATATAATTATGTGATTTTTCTTCGTTAGCCTGTTGTGATGGACTACATTGATTTTCAAAAGTTGAACTAGCCTTGCATACCTGGGATAAATCCCAGTTGGCCATGGTGTATAATTGGTCTGCAATTTTCTTGTAATATCTTTGTCTGGTTTTGGTTTTAGGGTAAGGCTAGCCTCAGTGAATGAGTTAGGAAATAGTCCTGTTATGGCTTCTGAAAGAGGTTATAGAGAGTTGGTATAATTTCTTCCTTTAATGTTCGATAGAATTCACCACAGAACCCATCTGGGCCAGGTGATTTCTGTTTTGGAAACTTATTCATTAGATATTCAATTTTTTTTAGTAGATATAAGCCTATTCAGATTGTTTCTTGTGTGGATTTTGTCAGATTGCATTTTTCAAGGAATTGGTCCATTTCATCTAGGTTATTAAACTTGTTGGCATAAAATTGTTCAAAGTATTCCTTTATTCTTTTAATGTCCATGAGATCTGTAATGATGTTCCCTCTTTCAGTTCTAATATTAGTTTGTGTCCTCCCTCTTTTTATCATAGTTAGCCTGGCTAGAGGCTTAACAATTTTATTGATCTTTTCAAAGAACTGGCTTTGATTTCATTAATTTTCTCAGTTGGTTTCCTGTTTTCAATATCATTGATTTCTGCTCTAATTTTTACTTTCTTCTGCTTATTTTACTTCTGATGAGTAGAAATTCTTCATTTTGACATAACCGAATCAATGTTTGTTTGTTTTGTACTTTTTGCTACTTGTTTAAGAAATCCTTCACTAAGTTGAAGTCATAAAGATGTTCCTTATATTATCTTATAAAGGTCTTAATAGTTTTTGTTTTTCATATTTAAGTCTTCCACCTACCTGGAATTGATTTCTGTAGGAAATCAATTTCCTTTTATTCCTATGTGAACAACCAAAGTCCCAGCTTCATTTATTTAGTTTTTAAACTTTTGTGCATGAAAAATGTCAACATATACAAAATAGAATAATAAACCCCATGTACTCATCACAAAATTATTTTAAAGTACATTCTGAGAAGTATATAATTTTAGCTATAAACATTTTAATATTTAAAATGTATTTTAAAACAATTGTGACACCATATATCACACTTGATATATGAATTATAATTCTTCAGTACCAACTTATTAAATGAAGCCAGCATTACACTAATACCAAAAACAAATGAAAACATTACAAGAACAGAAAACTGCAGACCATTATCTCTCCTGAACAGAGACACAAAATTCTTCAATAAAATATTAGCAAATCAAGTTCAGATTTATATTTAAAAAATTATACATCATGACCAAATAGTAGTTATCTTGAGAATGCAAGACTGGTTCAACATTTGAAAATCAATAAAATCTACCATATAAACAGACTAATGAAGAAAAGCCACATGATCATATCAATGGATGTAGAAAAAGCATATGACAAAATTCAACATCTGTCTTTGATAAAAAAAAAAAAAAAAAAAAAAAAAAATCTCATGAACTAAGAATAGAAGAAAAACTCCCCAAAACTGAGAAAGGGCTTCTACAAAAAAAGAAAAAAAAAAAATAACCTACCATCATACCTAATGTCAAAGACTGAGTGGTTTGTCCCTAAGATTGGAAACCAATTAAGTCCACTCTTATTAATCCCATTTAACATCATACTAGAAAACCCAGGCAGTATAATAAAACAAGATAAAGGCATACAGATTTTAAAGAGATAAAACTGTCTCTATTCAGAGATATTATCTACGTAGAAAAACCCAAAAAGTCTCTAAAAACCCCTCCTAGAACTTATAAGTGAATTTAGTAAGGTTTCAGGATGCAAGGCCTCTAAATATTAGCTAGGAACAACTGGAAACTGAAATTTAAACATTTTAAATAGCTATAGGAAGAAAGAGAAAGTAGTAATTAGGTATAAATCTAATAAAATATGTGCATGGTCTCTATGCTGAAAACTACAAAACACTAACAATATTTTTAAAAGACCTAAATAAATGGAAATATATTGTTTATGGACTGGAAGCCTCAATATTTTTAACATGTCAGTCCTTCCCCATTTAATTGATCTATCTATCTATATATATATGTTTAAGACAATCCCAATCAACATCCTAGCCAGCAGGATCTTTTTTTTTTTGGACACAGGTAAGCTGTATCTAAAATTTATAAAGAAAAGCAAAGGAACTAGTATAGCCAAAATAATTTTGGGGGAGAAAAACTCCAAAATAAAACTTTTTAAGATTTCATGTTACCTGATTTCAAGACCTACTACAGCAGTCAAGACAGTATGGTTTTAGTAAAAGGATAGACACACAGAAATCAATGGAACATAGTCTGTATGAAAGCAATCCTTTGACAACTTGTTGATTTACCTTACCAATATATGAATCTAATTTCATAAACACTCTTCTGTGTTTGAAAAATACTATTTCTAGTTGTGTATTCTCCATTGAATTGCATTGATTATAAGATACACACTTTTCACACTGAAACATCTATGAAAGCGCTGTGCATCTGGCTATCAATGGCATGTCATAGTTTAACTGGCAATGGTTTTTCTTTGTGGTACTTGAGATAATAGTATGCCTTTCAACCAATGGTGGCTTTCAGTGATAAAATTCAATATATTAGGTCAGGTTTTTAAATTGCTAAAATCTATGTCTTTAATGATTATTTTCCTGCTTTTTGTTTCCATGAGAGTATATTAAAAACTAAGATTGAGAATTTTTCTCATTACATTTCTGCATTTTGCATCCTGGCCCTGTATTATTAGGTGCATTCAAGTTTAGATGTGTTTTATCTTCGAGGTGAATTGAATCTTTGTGACCATCTTTGTCCCAAGTAATAATTTTCCCTTAAAAGTCTATTTTGTTCAATTTCATATAGCTATAACAGCACGTTTGGCTATTTGGTGTAAATTTTTCCTTGCTTTCACTTTCAGCCTTGCTATATCCTTATATTTTCAGTTTACCTCTCATTAACAACATACAGCTGAAGTTTTTCCTGATTCAACATAACAATCTTTGACATTTGGCTAAAAAGCCTAATATATTTACATTTATTATGATTACTGATAACATAGATTTCTACCATTTTATTTTGGGCAATTTGCCGTTTCTTTCCTTTCTTGCCTTTCGGATTGATGAAGTGTTTTTACTGGGTATAGAACTGTACAACGACATAGTGAAAGTAGAGGGCTTTTGTTCTCTTTTGTCATTTCCACAAGTGATTTGTTTATGAAAGACCATGTTTCATTTATTTCATATCCTTCACTGAGCACGATTTGCAGTTATTTCATAAAATTATATTTACTTATTTATGATGGCAGTGGGCAGTGGGCAAAGAAGTGATGGGTTTTTTTCCTTAAAATTCATTGTTAGAAAGTCTAAGTTTTTGTTTAGTGTTTTGTAAACCTAAGCTAAGTGTTATTTGCAGTGTTTTCTGAATTAAAAAAAAATTTTTTGGTTAAGCATTTTTTCCAGATGTGATATGAAATTCTAAGAGTTGTCAATTGAAAATAAATGTTTCGATGCTCAGTTGTTTTCTAAAGCAAAATATTAAATTACCATAGCTAAAATTCTAAGTTTTCATTTGTGTGCTTGACCTTTCATTTAGAGAATGGTATATTACTAAGGTACCATTTTTGAACTTCTAAAAAAGATAGTACAGTCTGATACATGTTATTTATGAATTCATGTAGTAAATGTAAACATATGGACTGGATCCACACTCAATTCATTATTAGTAGTTTCCTTTAGAGAAGGAAATCGGACTAGGGAAAGGTGGCGGGCGTTCATCTGTGTATTTTTCTTCTTAAAAAAAATGATCTGAAGTAAAGATAAAATGTTAACATCCATTGTGGATGGTGGACGGGCAAGGATTTGATGTGTTAACTTGGGCAGTTTCCTATGTATTTAAATTTGTAAACTGTGATTTTAAAGTGGAGGTTGCCATCTAGTGGACACCTTTGAATAGAACTTTTAAAATCTTAAATGGGTGCATAGATACAACAGGTCCTTGAGTAACATCGTTTTGTTCAACATCGTTTTGTTCTAATGTTGGTAAGATGCTGTAGGAACTTTTGTTTATAGAATCAATTAGCCTGGTAAAATTGGTTTTATTATACATCATTTTGCTGAAAGTTGCAGAACCTATTGACATTAAGTGAGGGCTTACTGTACAATGGGACAAAGCTTTTCAGACTCAACACAGAGGCCAGGTGGTTAAGACCATGAACTTTGGAGATGATCAGACCTACGTCTGAACCCTGGTTTTATTTACCGTGTGACCTTGGCAAAGTATCAAACCTCTGTGCCTTAGTGAATTTGAACCCAAGACCCTAATTCGTTTAACAAACATGAGCACTCCTGTGACCCAGGCAAGCATTACCCTAGACTGTGGGAATATGAAAGAACACAAGAGACAGCTTCCTCCGAGAGTTTAATAAAGGTGTGTGTTGGGGATGGGAGTGGGGGACAGACCACTATAGTTTGGGTAGAATGGTTAGAAATCAAGCTTAAATCACAGATCCCTAGTTATTAATGCTCTTATCATCTTAGGCAAGTACCAATCAGAATGACATTAATATCTAGGTTCTACAAAAGCTACAACACTGCTTTTGTTCATTACTCTTTTTCTAGTAATGCTTGGCATATAAAAGGCCTTCAATAAATATTTGCCAAATGAATGAATACCATTACTTTTAATAGTTTCTGGTGCATAGTCAGCCCTCAATAAATAGTAGTTATTAAAGAAATTATATGACTGTATATTATATATGCAGATAACCCTGAATTTATTAACAATTTAAATTGAAGTTAAAGACTGTTATATATACTTATTAAAGGCAGCAAACTACTACATGTATCATGTCAATTTTGAGGTAAAAGATCTTAATAATGAAATGACAAAGACCTGATCACTAATGCCTATGCTTGCTGCAAAAAATCTGACAGTGATGCAAGGGAATAGAGTTATCAAAATCTCTCTCTAAAAAAAAAAAAAAAAAATAGCCTAAACCTCTTCCAAACCTCAAAGATTCCTGCTAAACTTTCCCTAGAGCAGGCTTCTGAATTCTACAACCTTGACGTTAAGTGTTCTTTCACTTTGCTTTTAGTAAAAACAAGCAGTATTAAAAATAGAAACCTACTTTGTATAAGAGTAAATAATGTTAGATGACTACTGCAATTAGATTTTGATATACTTTGACATTATTTTCTTTCACTATAACCTGTGACTTTCCTTTAAAGTAGCTATCAAGCCCTTAGTCAAATTTCACTCTTTATATCATTTACAGCATCTTTTCTGGGAATGTGAACTGTCATTATGACAGTTATCTAATCCTAAGCCATAATACATATTTTATATCCTTCCTATGTTCACATATTTTAACTGGAAAAAAACATGTTTAACAACTAACTTTGATATAATTGCTGAATGAATAAATATAGTAAGATTTCCAAAGCTCTAACTCATGTCCATTCTTTATGCTGTTCAATAAAATTAAATGGATATTTTGTCTTATATGCTCAAGATATGTTCATGAGCAGTGTTTCCTCAATATAATATATAAATTAATAAACTGACAATTTATGTAAAATAGTAAATCGAGGTAAGGAAATAGTTTCATTGGTCTATTAAACTTCTGAAGTCTAACTTCAGGTTTGGATTATAATTACCTTTAAAATTCCACAAGCCCTACATTGGCTTCAAATTAGAAAAACATCTAGCAATAATATGGTAGGCACTTATGGAATCTTCAGTGGCTTGCCCATGTCTGTTACACACAGCTAGACTGGGTAACTTGAACTAGTGAGCAAGGCCGTACATCAGAAGTCTACAGGCAGTGGAAAGTACAAATATTTGTGGACGTCCAGCTGTTAATGCATTTAAGAGGTAGACTATCTTTATTGTAGCCAAACATAACATTTACCCAATATATTATCTTTTAAAAAACTCTTGATATAACCCAGTGACCCCTTACCTGCAAGTAAATGGAGTCCCATTTTAAAAGACCCTGTTAATGAAATTTTCATTAAGATTAATCACAAATTTATCTTAATGAAATTTTCATTAAGATTAATCACAAATTTATCAACTAGGTTAAGATTTCTATGTAACAGGCTCTTAATCATGTCTTAAATACCTGTAGAACAAAAAACGTTTGCTGTCTTTAGTTTATGATAATTGCTTGAGTCAAACAAAACATACAAACATATCCCCTTTTAAAAGGTCATGTAGGCCAGAATTGTAAATTTATCCTCATTTAAACCTAGTAATACATTATAGTTAGTATAATTAACAGAATGGCCATCAGGAAGCTTGTTATTTATATGTCAAGCAATATATTTTACATTCAGCAAACTTAATTTCATCAAATGTCCTTTAATTTCGTAGACAACAATATAATACATATTGTATAAGAAGCGCACACTAGCTTTGTAGTACAATTTCAAAATGTATACAAATTGGAATACAGAGGTTAAACACCGGTGTACTGACAGCATTTTTGAACTTTGGATAAACTGCATACAAAACTTAGAATTCAAATATTAGCCGATCTGGGAACTTTATGTCCCATAATATAAAAATGATAGTTTGAGATGCAAAATATTTTTTTTTTACTAAACAAACTCTATAAACACTTAAAATAATCATTAAAAACGCAACTTTAGAATTTATAAAGATTAGCTATAAAAATATACTGGCAGTCACTTTTATAAATGTACCATTCACTACATTACAAAACAGTCTTTAACATAAGATTGCTTTAATAACTATTATTTTAGAATCTGATAAACCTTACATTAAATTGATTATAAAATCCTCTTGGAAAACTTTGGTATGCATCTTTAGAAGGTTTTTAAAAAATACTCTAATATCACCTCAAGGGCCTGTAAACATTCCATTCTATTAAAGCACAACAGAATAATGTATATTCAACCACATATAGAATATAGAATCAAAAAACAATTATATATTTGTAGAAAATCACCATTCCCCGAATAAGAAAAAGCAAACTATTTAAAAGTGTCAAACTTTTAAATAGTTTTCTTTCCATTCTGATAAAAAATGTTACAAAATCACCACATTCCATTCATGTACCTTAGATGCCTTTTAAGACAAGGCCTCAAAAATAGTTTAACTCAGTCTTAAAAAACCCTCTCATGTCCAATAAACAAACTTAAAAACCCCTTTAAATGGCCTGACAATAGAATGAGTATATGTAATCAGAACACATAATTTATATTTAGTTATGTATCAGCTTTTCTATTTGTAATTTAGAATTTATTGGCAGAAATAAAATATACATGCACACAATTATAAAATGTAAATTTTAGGAAATAGTAAGAACTGCAAACCTATAGGGTAAATTGATTTATTTGTAAAAATTCAAAAATTTAAATATTTTATTTGCCATTTTTGGATTATTAACAACTACTGTTATTTAGAAAATTTAAATTGGTAAAAGTTCATTTTCTGCTTCTTGAGTATGTTTAACTTTTACAGAGCTTCCAGTTGTGCCAGTAACTTCCATGAGGTAATTTTCCACTTTATCCTCTGTCACCAGATCTCTTGCATAAGATATTTATCTTTGAGTTGCAAAAGTCTAAAAGCTTCATTTTTGACCTTTTAATTTATGAAACTCCACTAAAAATAAAAATTCCATCTAATTTTTAGACAAGTCCACAAAAATATTTTCTTTCTTAAGAATCAAACACTTTTATGGGAATAAAGATCCTTCAAAGTTTTTAACTCTTCTATTAGAGTTTTATTTTGATTTTCCAGGACTGCAACTCGATTTTCCAGGCATTTCACATATTCTTTCTTTTTTCTGCGACATTCTCGAGCAGCTTCTCTAAATATAAGCATTAAAAAAACAATGTTAGAAAAAGTTCACATTCTTTAAATGGTAAATGCACTATAGTAAATTTCCCTGATCATTTTTTTCTAATTTGAAAAATTAGGGTATCAACTATGTACAGTGAAATATAGATCTTAAGTATAGGATTCAGTCAGTTTTGGCAAATGCATATACCTGTGTAACTCACACCCTACCATGACAATATTTTTCATGGCCCTGAAAGTTCCCTCACGCCCGTTCCTGGTCGATCCTCTCCCCAAGCAACTACTGTTATGACTTTTATCACAGATGAAGTTTTTCCTATTCTGGAACTTCACATAACAGTTATACAGCTTGTAGTCTTGTGTGTGGCCTCTTTTCACTCAGTATATTTTTGAAGCTCATCCATATTGCTGCATGCTGGTTTATACTTTTATATTTTGGGGCATATTCCATTGTATGAATATTACCACAATTTGCTGATCCATTCTCTTGGGCTGTTTCTAGTTTTAGCTGTTATGCATGTTCCTGTGTCAGCCTTTGTGAAACATATGTCCCATTTCTCTTCGATAAATACTAAGAAGTGAAATATATGGGTCCTCTGGTTAATTTCTGACCCACAGATTCTATGAAGTCACATACAAGATTTACACACATGTAGAGTAAAAAGTATTGTTTTGAGTTTTGATACTATGTACTGTAGATATTATCTGCAACTTGATTATTTACACATACTGTTTTAATATTGTTTCTGTGTTGGTACACAGATTTTTTTTTCCCTGTCATGTAGACATTCTGTTATTGTAATTTCCCTATTAGTGATATTGAGCATCTTTTCAAAAGTTTGTTGGTCTTTTGGATCATTTATACTTTTTATCCCTTCATACCCTTTTGCCCATTTTACAATTAGAAATTATCAGAAAGACAAACAACCTAATGCACAACTCTCTCTGCATTATACATATAATCCTTTACCTCTTTTTACCCTATTTTCTAATCTATCATTTGACTTCTGATACTTTCATATCTTGTGCCATAAATGTTTTTGGTCTCCCTTTTTTTTTAGGCTTAGATTAAAAAGCCATACACTATATAGTTCTCTCTAAATTTTATTTTAAAGATTTTATTGCTTAATTTTCACAGTTAAGCCCTTAATACATCTGGAATTACTTTTGTATATGGTATAAAAAAATTGTCCAATTTAATTTTCTTCCAAGTGTAGAGTCTATTGTGTATCTTTTATTAAATAAGCCATCCTTTATAAGTGTACTTAACTAGCACAACAAGCTATTTCTGGCCTCTCTATGCCACTTGCTAATGTTAATTGCTTCTTTGCTGATACCAAGTTTGATTATGATGGCTTTAGAGTCATTTCAGTGCCTTATAAGACAAGTAACCTCTTTCTGTTCTTAACTATTCCTGGATACTTATTTCTTCCATGTAAACTTTTAGCCTATTCTGTTGAATTCTATAAAGATCTTCTATAAAGATCTATAGAGAATCACATTAAATTTATATGTGAATTCTGGAAGAATTGACATTTTATATTAACTGTCTTTATGAAGGATAATAATAAAATGAATACATGTAAACCCAATACCCAACTTAGGAGAAAATATTATCCATGTTGTTGAAGGGCCCTCTGACCTATTCCCTAATTCCATACCCCTGCCTCTTGCCCAGAAGCGATTACTAGCTTCAATCTTTTGCTTATTTTTATAGTTTTACTATAGATGGCTATGTCTCCAAATTATATATCATTTAGTTTGCTTATTTTCTAAAATATATTGTAAAATATTCCTCTTTATGTATTCTGTTGCAACTTTTTTCACTCAATTTAATATTTCTAATATTCATGTTAAATTGATCAATCACTTAAAATGAACACTATATTACATTGTATACTGTTGTATAAATACAAAATACCACACTTATGTACCCAGTCTGTTATCGATGGTTATTTGCGTTGTTTCCTGATTTCAGCTGCTATGAACATTCTTATGCCTACTTCCTATAAGTTTCTCTCAGTCACAGAGTAAAACAACTGAGTCACAAAGCATTCCAGGTCAATTGTACAAGATAACGCCAATTAATTTCTAGACTGGCTTCAACAATTTACACTCTCAAGTTCCACTGTTTCAAACCCTTGTCAGCTCCAGGTTAGACTTTTACGATTTTTGCCAACTGGGTAGGGATAAATGGTATCTAAGTGTGTGGTATTAATTTACATTTCTTTGATTACTGAAAATGGTAAGCAATCTTTCATGATTATTATAACTATTTGTTTTGTGAGAAATGCCTATGCATATATTTTGCCAATTTTTTTCTTCTGATGGGTTGCACTTCTTAATTTAGGTCTTTATATTTTTTTCAAACAAATTTTTTTTTTGGTAAGGTATGTTATCTTCTATAGGTTTGAAGCCTATATTTTCACTTGCTTTATGTTTTGATGGATAGAAGTCATTAATTTTAATGAAGCTTCGTTAATCTTTCATGTTAATGTTGGCGTGTGGTGTTTTAAGGAATCTTTCCCTATACCTGAAATCATAAGATTATATATTTTCATCTAACAGTTTTAAAATTTCATCTTTCACATTTGTCTTTAATCCATCTGGAATCACTTTTGTGTATTGTGTGAGGAAGAAATCAAATTTTTTTTTACTATATAAATAACTATTTTAGCACGATTTATTAAAGTCTCTCCTTCCCCCATAATCTGCCCTGTCATTTGTCAAGGTTTCATGTGTTTATGGATCTGTTTCTAAGCTCTCTATTTCATGGGTAATTTTATCTCAGTGTATCACACTATTTTAATTACCACAACTTTAAATAAAACTTGATATCTCCTCACCTTATTCTTGTCTGGAATATTTTGGCTGTTCTTGGCCCTTTACTCTTCTATAAATTTTAGTATCAACTTGTCAGGTTCTTCAAACAACCTGTTTGGGTTTTGATTGGAACTGCATTGAATCTATGGATCAATTGGGGGAAAAATAGTCGTCTTTATAATGCTGAGTTTCCATATCTGTGGACAGAGTATATTTCTCCATATATTTAGATCTTTCTTAATGTTTTTCAAAAACGTTTTACAATACTTTTCATAAATGTCCTAAACATCTTTTGTTAGATTTATTCACAGGTATTTTATTTGGTGATAACATAAATGATGCCTTTTAAATAATTATTTACCGAACTCTTTATTGCTGATGTAAAGAATACAACTGATTTCTGAAAAGCTGTTAAACCTTAAAAACTCGTAACTTCTACTAATTTCTAAAGTTCATTTGGGTTTTTCATAATAGGCAATCATATAAAAACAGTTTACTTCTTTCATTTAAATCCTTATAATTTCTCCCTCTTATTCTTGTTTTACTAAACTGGTAAGGAAGGGTTCCAAGTACAAACTGGTTCTTTTTTAAGCTTTCATATAGTTTGCAGATGATTCTCCCCTAGATATTCTAAGCAGATGAATATATCTTTGCTAATAATAACATTATTTTTCTTTTCCAATTTTTATCACTTTCTATAGTCTCTTGATCTTTGATTTTCAATGACAGTTTTTTTCTTTACACACACACACACACACACACACACACACACACTTTTCCTATCTTCATTCGTTAACAGAAGACTTTACAAAACTCATTCCTGTTGTCTGCTTTTTCTGCTGATTCTTGCTCCTGAAAGGCAGTGTAGTATCACCTAAGACTCTGGGCTCTGAAACCTGGACTTGTGAGTTTAAATCTTACCTCTACCACTTATTAAGCAGTGTAGCCTAGGGTAAGTAACAACCTCTCTAGATCTCAGTTTCCTCATCTTAAAAACAAATTATATAAAAATGTCTCCAAGATTTTTCTGAAAATTACATTAGGGCTTTGGCGCATTCCACAATGGAGGCCTAATTCCCTGGGTAGTCCATAATTTTTCAATTTGTATTTGTTAGAACTCAATGTATGGGAATTCATTAAAGCCTGTGTTGAGATTGGTTTTCTTCCAAGCAACTGGGGACACTATGAACCCGGATCCATTTTTAAATTACAATTCTCAGCTTATGGGTGTAGCACTTCTTGGGTCCTGACCTCATGAAGAGTAATTTCTGACCCAGTTTCTCAGCCTGCACCCCAAGTCCACTTTGCATAATAAAGCTATACCAATCACAAAGATCTGAATTTACCTTAATTATACAGGGGCTGCTTCACTGCTTATTACTCTCATGGTCTTGTGCTTCTGGTTCATTCCTAATCTGAACAGAATTCTCTTACTCTCCTGCAGACTCATCCAGTCATTTAAAACAACGGTTTTTCTATTTCATGATGCTTGTAAAACTATTATGTAGTCAAGGTCATACTGTCAGAAATAAAAGTCTCATTCTAGTAATTTTTAACAAGTCTTTTGGATTTCCTAGGTATATAATTATATCATAAGCAAACAAATACAATTCTTCTTTTCTAATATTTACATAATTTATTTCTTTATCTTACTGAATTTGTTGGAACCTCCAAAACAACGGACAGTCCCTGCCTTATTAGGAAGTCCATTTACAGTGATGCTTGCTCTTAGTTTTTAGTAAAGAAGCAGTCTATCTTGAAGTAATTAAATGCATCCATCTGGTCCCTTTATGGTATTTTTAATTGCTCTAGAAAATCCTTTTATTCTAATTTTCTTACTTATTGGAGAGGAGCTAAAAATAGAATCCCATAGTAATTTCAAAAATCTGTTGTATCTGTAGTTATTTAACTTAATTTTTCCAAATATAGTTTATTGGAATCTTTTTTTTCCTTGAACACACTGCAGAAGACTAATTATATTCTTTCTCAAAGAACCAGTGGTTTTCATGCCTGATGAACATATAGTGCATACAACAATATTTAAAATACAATTAAAATAAAAGTAAATATTTTTGTGGTTAAACCACTGCTCTATTTTCATGACCAAAACTCATTTTTAAGAGCATTTCTGTGTCAGTAAGTAAATTAGGTATTAAGCAGAATCCCACTAATTCTTTCCTCCTCTTGCTGTGGTTAACAGCAAGTAACAGATTATTATTATTTTCATTTAACTTTGTCAGCTTAAGAACAAAATATATTGCTGGAAAAAGCTATGCTTACTAGTGTTATTCAAAAGACACATATCAGTGGAGGAACTCTAGGTCATATGTTAAATAAATAGATTGAGCAATGGGACTCACTGATCCATCCTTGGAAAGGAACTAGACATAATCTAATACTCAATAAAATAAAGCTGATATAATAAACCTCGCTCCTTTATTTCTAATATACAATTCTAGTTAATATCTGGTTACATTTTGAGATTTGCAAAATCATTACCCATTCTGGCAGTTTAGTTTTACCACTTACCTGTTTTTCATCAACCTTATTTCTCTTTTCAACTGGGGGTCGTCTGTCTTACTTGTCTGAGATGTAAGAGTCACAGGAGAGGTCATCACGACAGTTTGTGGCAGTGAAGTAGCAGAAGGTGTGGTACGGATCTGATATGTCTGCATGTCTCCTGATGCAGCTGTGTGATCAAAAGAATGAGTTAATTTCATAAGTGTCTTTGAAAGTACTTTGGGGTGCTTTCCACAGACACTTAGGCATACTTACTTTGTACAACCACCTGGTTGCTGGGCACAAGTATCTGCTGTCCATCAGAAGTCTGTGCATACTGGAGAATTGTTGTACCTTGCTGAGTACTGCCTGAATTTGTCATGGTTAATGTCTGAAGTCCCTGTACTCCATCTGTGCCTGGACTGGCCAGCTGTAAGGCTCCATTTGGGGCAATGGCAACTTTAACCAAAGAGAGAACATAGCTATTGTAAGGCTATATGCAATGCACTAATTGCAAAGGATTGGCAAAAAAAACACTTTATTTAAAAACAGGCTTGAAAGCAGTTCGACATGATAACTAGGTGAACTACATGTTAAAAGAAATAAAATGGCATTGGTTTATAAAATTTTATAGTTCAGATGCACTAATCTTAATCTCAAATTGTACAATATAAATGGTCCAAACATATTTTGGGCTCTGTGGACTAATCCATGCTAATTGCTAATGTCACAGTAGTTCTGGAGTATTAAAAGGATACATCGATGGCTAACCTTATGAGAAAGATAAATAGAAGGAAACGTTAACATAGTTTGTAATTTTTATTCAAAAGAAGCATTAAAAAGATTGTTAAAAAATATTTTTGAATAGATAAGTGTGCCCATGGAAAAATTCAAATCAAATAAAAGGTTACCTAATGAAAAAATAAACCTTCATACAGTTTCTTAGCTCCACTCTAGTGGTAACTGCTGTTAGATGTAATATTGAATGTTATTAGTGGTATTTTAAAAATTATTTTTATTTTTCAATTACAGTTGACATTCAATATTATTTTATATTAGCTTCAGGTGAACAGCATAGTGGTTTGACATTTATGTAATTTACAAAGTGATCCCCACTTAGTGTAGTACCCATTTGACACCATACATAGTTATTACAATATTATCGACTATATTCCTCATGCTGTACATCCCCATGACAATTTTTATAACTGGCAATTTGTACTTCTTAATCCCTTCATCTATTAACCAGCCTTCCAACTACCCTCCCATCCGGCAACCATCAGTTTGCTCTCTGTATCTCTGGGTCTGTTTGGTTTTTTTTGTTGTTCATTAGTTTGTTCTTTAGATTCCACATGTGAGATCATATGGTATTGGTCTTTCTCTGTCTGACTTATTTCACTTAGCATAATACCCTCTAGGTCCATCAGTGTTGTCACAAATGGTAAGATTTCACTCTTTTTTATGGCTGAATAATATTCTACTGTCTATATGTACGTTTTCTTTATGCATTCATCTACTTATGGGCACAGAGGTTGCTTCCATATCTTGGCTATTGTAAATACATACATCTTTTCAAATTAGCGCTTTGGGTTTCATTGGATAAACACCCAGAAGTAGAAATGCTGGGTCATAAAGTATTTGTAGTTTTTTTGAGGAACCTCCAAACTCTTTTCCATCATATGGCTGTACCAATTTGTAATTCCACTAGCAGTATCAAGGGTTCCCTTTTCTCCACATCTTTGCCCACACTTGTTTGTTGACTTATTTGTGATAGCCATTCTGTTAGGTGTGAGGTGGTATCTCATTGTGCATTTTTTAAATTTGCATTTCTGATGATTAGTGATGTTGAGTATCTTTTCATATGTCTCTTGGCCATATGTGTGTCCTTTTTGAAGAAATGGCTATTCGGGTTCTCTGCCCATCTATTTTTTATTTTTTTAAGTTAAGTTTATTGGGGGTAACATTGGTTAATAATTATATAATTTTCAGAAGTACATTTAAATTCGACATCTATATATTATAATGTGTGATTACCACCTAAAGTCCAGTTTCCATCAGCTACCTTATATTTGATCCCCTTTACCCACTTCACCTTCCCCCTACCTCTCTATATTTGACTCCCTTTATCTACTTCTTTTCTCCTCCCCCACTCCCTATCCACTGGTAATCACTAGTCCATTGTCCATGTCTCCGAGTCTCTGTTTGTCCTGTTCATTTGTTGCTTTTAGGTTTATATACCACATGTAAGTGATATCATGTGATTTTCAACTTTCAGTCTGGCTTATTTTGCTTAGCATGATTATCTCGAGGTCCATCCACGTTGTCACAAATGGCAGTATTTCATCTTATGGCTGAGTAATATTCCATGGTATATATGTACTAAAGCTTCTTTAGCCAATCATTTATTGTAGGACACTTTGGTTGCTTCCATGTCCTGGCCACTGTGAATAATACTGCTATAAACATCGGTTTGCAAATATCTTTTCGGATATGCGTTTTCCAGTCTTTGGGGTAAATACCCAATAGGATTGCTAGATCGTATAGTAGATCAATTCTTAGTTTTCTGAGGAACCTCCATACTGTTTTGTATAGTGGCTGTACCAATTTGCAGTCCCACCAGCAGCATATGAGGGTTCCTTTTCCTCCACATCCTCTCCAACATTTGTTATTATTTGTCCTGTTGCTTAGAGCTATTCTAACAGGTGTCAGATGGTATCTCATTGTGGTTTGATTTGCATTTCCCTAATAGCTAGCGATGTTGAGCATATTTTCATATATTTGTTGGCCATCTGTATGTCCTCTAGGGAGAAGTGTCTGTTCAAGTCCTCTGCCAATTTTTTGATTGGATTGTTTGCTTTTTTTGCTGTTATTGAGTTGTATGAGTTCTTTGAATATTTTGGATATTAGGCCCTTATCAGATGCGCTACTTGCAAATATATTTTCCCATTCAGATGGTCTCTTTACCTTGTTAACAGTTTCTTTTGCTGAGTAGAAGCTTTTTAGTGTGATGTAGTCTCATTCATTTATTTGAGCTTTTACTTCCCTTGTCTTTGAGGTCAAATTCATAAAATCCTCTTTAAGTCCAAGGTCCTTGAGTTTAGCTCCTATGTTTTCTTCTATGCATTTTATTGATTCTGGTCTTATATTCAGATCCTTAATCCATTTTGAGTTATTTTTTGTGTGTGGTGTTAGACAACAGTCTCGTTTCATTCTTTTGCAGGTGGCCTTCCAATTTTCTCAGCACCATTTATTGAAGAGTCTTTCCTTTCTCCACTGTATGTTTTTGGCTTTTTGGTCGAAAATTATTTGCCCATATAAATATGGGTTTACTTCTGGATTCTCGATTCTGTTCCACTGGTCCATGTGTCTGTTTTGCTGCCAATACCATGCCATTTTGATTACTGTCACGTTGTGATATAATTTGAAGTCATTTCTGCCCATTTTTTAAATTGGATATGTTTTTTTCAAGTTAAGTTGTATAAGTTACTTATACATTTTGGATATTAACTCTTTATCAGATATGTCACTGGCAGATATCTTCTTCCATTCATTTTGTTGATGGTTGCCTTCACAGTACAGAAACTTCAATTTGATATAGTTCCATTTTTTTTTTCCTTTTGTTGCCATGTCCGAGGAGACCTATCCAAAAAAAAAATATTGCTAAGAGAAATGTCACTGAGTTTGTTTTCTTCTAGGAATTCTGTGGTTTTGGTCTTATATTTATCTCTTTAATCCATTTTGAGTGTATTCTTATATATGGTGTAAGAAAGTGGTAATTTTTTCCCTATTATTTATCCAGTTTTCCCAGCAGCACTTATTGAAGAGACTGTCTTTTCCCTAGTGTATATTCTTGCCTCCTTTGTCATAGATAATTGATCTTACAGGGATGGGTTTATTTGAGCTCTCTATTCTGTTCCATTGATGTATGTGTCTGCTTTTATGCCAGTACAGTGCTGTTTTGAGTACTATAACCTTGTAGTATACTTTGATACCAGGTTGTGTGGTACTTCCAACTTTGTTCTTTCTCAAGATTGCTTTGGCTATTCAGGTTCTTTTGTGGTTCCATATAAATTTTAAGATTTTATGTTCTAGTTCTTTGAAAAGTACCATTGGTATTTTGCTAGGAATTGCATTGAATCTATAGATTGTTTTGGGTAGTGCGGACATTTTAATGATGTTAATTTTTCCTATCCATAAGCACAGTATATCCTTCCATTTATTTCTATCTTCAAGCGTTCTCTCAGTATTGTATCATGGCATCTGCAAATAATGAGTTTTACTTTTTTCTGTCCAATTTGGATGACTTTCATTTCTTTTCTTTCTTTCTTTTCTTTTTTTTTTGTATACTGCTGTGGTTAGGACTTTCAACACTATGTTGAATAAAAGTAGGGTGAAAGTGGATCTTCTTGTCTTGTTCCTGATTTTAAGAAAAACATTTTTAGCTTTTCACTGTTGAGTATGACATTGCTGTGGGTTTGTTGTATGTAGCCTTTATTATTTGAGGTATGTTCCCTCTATTCCCACTCTGCTAAGTTTTTTTTTTTTTTAAGTCATGAACAGCTATTGGATTCAAATACTTTTACTATCTCTACTGATATGATCATATGATTTTTATCTTCAATTTTGTTTATGTGGTGAATCACGTTATTTGATTTATGGATACTGAACCAACCTTGTATCCAAGGAATAAATCCTACTTGACCATGGTGTGTGATCTTTATACTTTACTGCTGAATTCTGTTTGCTACTCTTTCTTTGAGGATTTTTACATCTATTTTCATCAAGGATATAAGTCTGTAATTGTATGTTTTTGTATTGCCTTTGTCTGGTTTTGGAATCAGTATAATGGTGGCCTTGTAAAATGAGGTTGGAAGCTTTCCCTCTTGAAATTTTTGGAATAGTTTAAGAAGAACAGGTGTTAATTCTTCTCTGAATGTTTGGTAAAACTCACCTGTGAAGCCATTTGGTTGAAGACTTGCATTTGTTGGGAGTTTTTTAATTACTGACAAAATTTTGTTTGGTAGTAATCAGTCTGTTCAGATTTTCTGTTCCTTCTTGATTCAGTCTTGGAAGATTAT
>CM053503.1:42708077-42723079 GCA_028627145.1 Eidolon dupreanum | reverse complement strand
CTAGTTCCTTTAGGTATAAGGTTAGATTGTTTTTTGAGATTTTTCTTGTTTCTTGAGGTAGGCCTGTAGTGCTATGAATTTTCCTCTTATGACTGCTTTTGCTGTGTCCCATAGATTTTGAGTCGTTGTGTTTGCATTTTCATCTGTCTCAAAGTGCATTTTGATTTCTTCCTTGATCTCACTGTTAAGCCATTCACTGGTTAGTAGCATGCTATTTAGCCTCCATGTGTTTGTGTTTTTTTCATTTTTTTCTTGTAATTGACTGCTAGTTTCATATCGTGTGGTCAGAGAAGACGCCGAATATGATTTCAAACTTCTTAAATTTACTGAGACTTGTTTTGTGGCCTACCATGCAGTCAGTCAATCTTGGAAAATGTTCCAGGTGTACTTGAAAAGAATGTATATTCTGCTGCTTTGGGGTGAGATGGCTCCAGAAGTATCAATTAATTTCATCTGGTCTAGTGTGTCATTTAAGGCCGATGTTTCTTTGTTGACTTTCTGTCTGGAAGATGTGTCCATTGGTTAAAGTCCCCTACTGTGACTGTTACTATTGATCTCTCCCTTTATGTCAGTTAGTATTTGCTTTATATAGTTAGGTGCTCCTACACTGGGTGTATAGATATTTTGAGTTATGTCCTCTTGCTGGATGATCCCTTTATCATTATGTAATACCCTTCTTTTACTTTTTATAGTCTTGTTTTAAAGTCAGTTTTGTCTGATATGAATAATGCTACCCCAGCTTTTCTTTTACATTTGTATTTGCATGAAAATACATACTAAAGTCTGTACTTTCTGTCCCTTTCAGTCTTTGTGTATCTTTAAATCTGAAGTGGGTCTTTCTAGACAATGCATATGATGGATATTTATTTTCTTATCCATTCAGCTTCCCTATGTATTTTGATTCGAGCACTTAATCCATTAACATTTTAAATTATTGATAGGTACATAGTTATTGCCATTTTATTATTCATATTTATGTTTTCCCCACTCTTCTTTTTCATAAAGAAGTCCCTTTAACATACCTTGTAATAACTGTTTGGTGGTAATTAACTCCTTTAACTTTTTCTTGTCTGGGAAGCTCTTTATTTCTCCTTCAATTTTCAAAGATAGCCTTGCTGGGTAGAGTAGTGTTGGTTATAGGTCTTCACTTTTTATCATTTTGAATATTTCATGCCAATCCCTTCTGGCCTGCAAAACTTCTGTTGAGAAGTCAGGCGACAGTCTACTGGGAGTGCCCTTTTAAGTAACTAGCCACCCTTCTCTTGCTGCTTTTACGATTCTCTCTTTGTCTTTAAGCTTTGCCATTTTAAATATGCTATGGTTTGGTCTTGGCATATTTTGGTTCATCTTGTTTGGGACCTTCTGCACTTCCTGGACTTCTAAGTCTGTTTCTTTCAATAGGTTAGGGAAGTTTTCAGTCATTTTTTTTTCTTCAAATAGGTTCTCAATCTCTTGTTCTTTCTCTTCTCCTTCCAGTACCCATATGATGTGAATGTTGGTACACTTGATGTTGTCTCAGAGGTCCCTTAAACTATCCTCATTTTTTTTTGGATTCTTTTTTTTTTACTATTCCAATTGGGTGTTTTCAGCTACCTTGTCTTCCTAATCACTGATTCGAACTTCTTCATTTAATCTGCTGTGATTCCTTCTAGTTTTTTATTTCAGTTACTGTATTTTTCATTTCTGACTGGTTCTTTTTTATGGTTGTCTATGCTTACCATCTCTTTACTGAAGTTCTAAATTCCTTGAGCATCCTCATAACCAGTGTTTTGAACTCTGTATCTGGTAGGTTGCTTGCCTCCATTTCATTTAGTCCTTTTCCTGGAGTTTTCTCATGTTCTTTCATTTGGAACATGGTTGTTTCCTCATTTTGGCTGCCTCTCTGTGTTTGCTTCCATGTAATTAGGCAGACCTGCTACGTCTCCCAATCATGGCTGGGTAGCCTTGTATAAGTAGGTGCCCCATGGGGCCCAGTGGTGCAGTCTCTAATCACCTATGCTGGGTGCTCCAGGAGTGTCCCTTGTGTGTGTTGTGTGTCCTCCTGCTGTAGCTAAGCCTTGTTTTGTGTTGGTTCATCAGTGGGTGCTAAGCCTTGTTTTGTGTTGGTTCATCAGTGGGTGGGACTAACCTTCAGGCTGACTGGCTCTTGAGGACTGGCTACGCCCACAGTGTAGGAGCTTGTGTGTGGGGGCTGACCCCACGGAATGAGATTCACTTCAGGAGGCTCTGGTGCCTGCCAAGACCACTCTTTGAGTATGCCAGTTGTGGGCTGATCAGGTGGTGCTGTGTTGTGATCTGATGCCACCTCTGGGTGTGTTGGTCCTGGGGCCTCTCAGGAGGGGCTCCCATGTAGGTCAAGGTCAGCCACTGCCTGTGACTGGCCTGAGGCTACGTGGTAGGAGATACAAAGAGATACGTGGTTGATTGCTGCCTGTGCTGGACCTGAAGGAGTGTGAGAGAGGCCACACTGTGAACTGAGGCTGGCTGCCACCAGTACCAGGCCTGGGTCAGCTCAGCAATGAACTGAAAAAGCCTTGGTACATGAGTTGGGTATGGTGGGGTTTCAGGGAGTCACCAGAGTGACTGGTATTCATTAGGTTAATGCAGATTCCGGTTTGGCACCAGTGCTGAGCTGGAGCCACTCAGCAAATAACTTGGAGCCAACCAAGGTTCAAAGTGCTTCTTGTGGTATGAGAACTGGGTGAAGCAGGGTCTCAGGGAGCCACCAGAATGGAGCAAGCAGGTTTTACCAGGCCAATGCAGATTCAGATTTGGCCATTTCAGGGGAAGGCTCAACACAAGAAAGAAGCCCACTGCAGGCTGCATGGAAGGAGGGCTCAACACAGAGACAGTGGTGGCTATTCCTCCTCCAGCCCTCACTCTGAAGCCACACAACTCAGTCTCTCCCTGTCTGCCTCTGGCACCTCCCCAGCAACTGTCCCTCTGTTGGAGTCCAAGGTGAGTGCCTAGGAGTAGGAGAGTCTGTGTATAGGCCCTTTGAGAGGACACCTGGATTTCCAGCAGCCTTCTGTCTCATCCAGACATATGGAATCTCCACTGTATTTTGTAGCAGATGTTGTGGGAGCTACTCTCCCTGGCACTGAGGCTCTGGGCTGGGGAGCCCAATGTGGGACTGGGACCCCTAGCTCCTCTCGTCTCCACAGCCATATCCCTCCCGATACTCAACTGCCACACGTGGGTGTAGGCCTAGCCCATTTGGCGTTTCTGTCCCTCCTACTAGTCTCGATGTGGCTTCTTTTTATCCTTAACAGAGACTAGCTGAACTATTATTAAGTGATATTTTAAAAATGTAACATATTCACTCATTTCCTAGCAAAAATCAATAAAGTCATCAGAAATCCACTATATAGATCACTAAGCTCCCCAGGAACATTTCTCACTGAATTATATTTATGTTAATGCTTTCCCCTCAAACCTTAAGTGAAACATCCATAAGGCATGACCAGACAGAAACCATTTTAGCATTAGGCAATTCCCACGTAATAAGCCTCCTTCAGAATTTAATGCCTCAGCTGTGGACCCTCTTTTCAGATTATAATTACACATTCCTCCCCCGCCCCCTTTTATGCTTTCCCTACCAGGAAGCTAAAATACACTTGCCTTCCCTTTCTGTTTTAATTTAAAAAATATTTTCAGGAGTTTCCTAATTATCCCTCCTCTATTGCCACACAACAAATATTCCTACATACTTTAATTTATGTGAATTTAGAAGTGAAAACATTAAATTTTTTTAGATGCAGAGATTATAAACTTATATTAGCACAATTACTTTCAATCTCCTTACCTGCAACAAACATTTTACACACACACATACACGTATTTATGCAAATAAAATAGCATATGTTCCATTATCTATCCCTATTTATTCCACTGGCCACCCCTCACCCCCATCCTGAGGGAACCATTATTTTTGGTGTACATCCTTCCTAATTTTTCCCTGTGCTCACACAGACTGATATAGAGTTGACTCTTGAAGAACATGGGTTGAACTGCATGAGTCAACTTACATGCGGGTTTTTTTCCAGTAAATACATACCGTATTATAAATATATTTTCTCTTATGATTTTCCTAATAACATTTTCTTTAGTTTATCATAAGAATACAATATATAATACGTATAACATACAAAAAATGTGTTAATCAACTATTTGTTACCAGTAAGGCTTTCAGTCAGCAGTAGGCTATTAGTAGTTAAGCTTCTGAGGAGTCAAAAGTTACATGTGGATTTTCGTCTGTGCAAGGTATCAGTACACCCAACCCCCATGTTGTTCAAGGGTCAACTGTATTAATATATCTATACACTGCATAGATGTACAAATTTTGATGTTAAATATGTGATAATACAGAATTGTTTTCACTTTTGCAAATCTTTTTTTTCTTAGCATGTGTATTTACATGGCTGAATTTACTCTAAATCTGCACTGTCCAATACAGTAGTCATTAGCCACATGTGGCTATGTAAATTACCTAGAATTAAACAAAATAAGAAATTCAGTTCCTCAGTCTCAACAGCTACATTTCAAGTACTCAAGAGTCACACATGGCTTAGTGGCTACTATACTGGACAGTGCAGAAATAGGATATCTCCCTCATCAAAGAAGTTCTATTGGATGATGCTGCCCTAAATACTAGTTGTATTATACTAATTTCAATAATAACATATATAGTCGACACTCTAGCCATAGTTTTGTTTTCTACAGTTTCAGCCACCTGCAGTCAAATGCTGTCTAAAAATATTAAGTGGAAAATTTCAGAAATGAGCAATTCTCAAGTTTTAAACTGCATGCCATTCTGAGTGGCGTGATGAAATCTCCTGCCTTCTTGCTCCATCCTGCTCAGGATACGAATCATCCCAGAGTATCCACACTGTATATACTACCTGCCTGTTAGTCTTTAACAGCCAACTTGGTTATCAGATAGACTGTCACAGTATCACAGTGCTTGTGTTCAAATAGCCTTTAATTTTACTTGATATTGGCCCCTAAGTGCAGGAGTACTATGCTGGCAATCTGGATATGCCAAAGGGAAGCTGTAAAGTGCTTTTGTTAAGTGAAAAAGTTTTTGACTTAAAGAAAAAAAAATTGTATGAAGTTATAAGACCTATGGTATGAATGAATCTTCTGTGAAGCTGCCTAATTTATAAATTAAACTTTATCATAGGTCTGTATGCATAGGAAAAAACAGTATGTATAGGGGTTGGCACTATTCTTGGTTTCAGGCATCCAATGAGGGTCTTGGAATGCATCCCCCATGGATAAGGGCAGGGGGTAGGGCACAAATGTATCACAATTTTTAACTTGCTAATACGCTGCCTTAAAATCTGGGGGAAACAGTAATATATGTAAAAAAATTCAGTTTTGTTTGAAATAAAAGTGAACTTTCCAGCTGCCTCTGACCTCTGCTCCTGTTTCCTTCCTTACAACCATTGTTCCCAGTTTCTTATGTGTTCTCATAGACGTACTCTATATATAGTCTTTAAATCATTTATTCATAACACATTTTGCTAAAAATCTGTATGTCATGCCTTATATGCCAAGGATACATATAGCTGTGAACAAAACAAAGTTCTTCCCATCAAGGAACTTGTATTCTTTGAGAATAGATCATAAATAAGCTAATCTATAACCATAAGAAGTGTATTTTAAAAAGAGCAGTCTCTTTGAGGTGACATTTAGGCAAAGAAGTGAGGATGAAAGTCATGTGAGGATCTGGGAAAACAATGTGCCAGGGAGTGGGGATGAGAAATCCAAAGATCCTGAGGCAGAAGCAAATTTACTGTGTTGAAGGAATAGCAAGAAAGTCTGTGTGGCCAGAATGCCATCAAGTGGCAGGAGATGAGATCAGATAGGCAAGGTCTGAACGTAATGCCTTGTAGGACTTATTCTAAGTGTGATGGGACATCATCACAGGATTCTGAGCAAGAGTGGTGTGACCTAATTGACATTTTAAATAAATTGCTTTGCTTGCAGTACGGAAAACTATTAGAGCAGGATAACCAACTGGATGCCTGTTGCAGTAATTCAGATGAGTATAAACTAAGGTAGTAGTGACTGGAGATGGTGAGAGGTGGTCAGATGGAACATTATATTTTGTTGCAAGAAGCAATTAGACTTGAAAAATAGGGGCTGAAGTAGAGGGAGAGATTATCTACAAGTGGATAGCACAAGTGAATTTCTTGGGGTGATAGAATTCTATCTTGATTGTGGTGGTGGTTAGACAACTCCATGCATTTGTCAAAACTCAAAGACTTATATCCAAAGTAAGTGTATCATTTATAAGCTGTGTGACTTTAGGGACATTATCTAACTTTCCAAGCCTCAGTTCCCCTTACAAAGTGATAACTGCCTATGTCACAAAGTTGTTGTAAGGAGTAAATGAGATAATGCTGAAAAAGAACTTTACATTGTATCTGGCCCCAAATGTTATCCTTTAAAAATCATCACTATTAAAGTATGACAGTCTTTCTATACACCACTTCTTTACACAGAAAAGTTAGTTTTTGTCTATCAGGTGGAAATTTATTGCTATACATACTGTACTGTCCGGTGCTAGTCTGATAGATGGGAGTTGGAACAGACATAGAAGTAACAGCAGAAACTCCAGGGTTTTCTCCGTCTCCTTTTCTGCCCCGTGTATCTTCAGAAGATAGGTCTTTCAAAATTTTTCTGTGAAAAACAGAACTCTATTAATGTTGGTAACAAGGACAGCTTTACAAAAAGAAACTGCTAAATAAACCATTTTCAATCTCTGGTTAAAAGTACAATATCTACTAGGCACCTAAAATGTGCCAAGGAATCCTTTGTCTAGCAAATACTACTGTTCTGGTCTACAACAGGCTAGTTATTAGTATTAGTATTTGAAAAGAGACATTGAATGAAAACTCATAGAGAGTGCCTTTAGATGTACAAGGCCCTTATAGAGGTATAAAATATAATTTTCTCTAACAGGAGAGATGGCTCCGTTTTGAGGTATTTCATTAATTAACAAAGTACTATTCATTTTCTAAATAGTGTCAGTGACCTTGTTTTAAGTAGATCAAATTTATCTTTTCAACCTTCAACTCTATAGTGGAAGAGAAGCCCACAGTTCTCAGAAAAAAAAAAAAATTAGAAATACTTTAAAAATACGCAATATCAGTGATAAAACTGCTTATTTTAACAAGAAGTAAATAAGATCCCACAGTATCCCTCAGACTTGGTAAAATGCGACTCATGACAGGAATAAGGATGGAAAAAGCTTCCTTGCCGAAAAGAAAGGTCTTCCAAAACACAAACAAGGGAGGAGGGAGAAATAAGCATTATTCGTTTCTGGAAAAATAAGAAAAGAAAAATGTTTACTCAAGAATTCCATGTTCACTGTAGAGAAATCGGAAAACTGATATGTCCTTGTGTGAACACAGTTAACAAAAAAGAATCACAAAGGAAAAATCCCTTAGCATTAAAAGGGAGCTTTCATGTTACTATATTCCAGCCCATGAAGACATTCCCTCTCTACATTCCTAACAGCATCTACTTCCAGGAATAGGCATCCACAAATTCCAAAATGCAAACCATGCAATTATTGAAGAGTAGGAGCCCTTATCAGGTCCAAAGCTGGTTCTACTCAGTAAAGCTGGAGAAATTTAAGCTTGAGATAATCATGTTTTTTTTTCCTATGAATATGTTAAAGCAATCTTGCATTCCTGGGATAAATCCTGCTTGATCATGGTAATATAATACCTTTTATATGCTGTTGGATCCAGTTTGCTAATAGTTTGTTTAGGATTTAGATTCATGAGAAATATTATAGTTTTATAATCTAGTAAGTATAAGCCATGTCTTATTATAATTATTAATATCTATTACAATTTTATTATTTGCTTTCTGGTTTTTATTTTTAAATTCTTCTGCATTCTGAGTTATTTAAAGATTTTTCAGAATTATCTGACTAAATCTTATGTATAGTATTTTTAGTAGTCGCTCTAGAGTGTTGCAATACACATACATACCTAGTCTACTTAGAATCATTATTTCACCACTTCAAGTGAATCTTAGAAATCATACCAGCATATGAAATTTCTTTATCCTCCCCTCTGTATGTCGTAGTTGTCTTTTAAAAAAATTTTTTTTTTAAATTATAATTGACATACAATATTTTGTTAGTTTCAGGTGCACAACATAGTGATTAGACATTTACATACCTTACAATGTAGTTGTTTTATTTATTACACCTGCATACATCGAAAACTCCATCAATGATTTATTTTTTCAACCATCAAACATATTTTAAAGAATTCAGTAGAATAGTCCATTATATTTGCCTAAATCTTGCTGTTTATTCATTCTTAATCTTCCAAATTTCTATCTTAAGAACTTTCTTAGCATTTATTTTAGAGCAGTTCTGTTGTCAATGATTTCTCTTAGTTTTCTTTCATCTTAGAATATTTCATCTGCATTTCTGAGGGATATTTCTACTAGATACAGAATTCTGGACTAATAATTCTTTTCTTTCAGAACTTTAAAATGCTATTTCCTTTTCTTCCAGCCTCCATGGTTTTTGACAAGAACTCTGTAGTCACTCATATAGTTCCCTTAGAAGTAATGTGTCATTTTTCTCTGGCTGCTCACGAGATTTTTGTCTTTAGTTTTCAGCAGTCTGATTATGATGTGTCTGGAAAGGGATTTCTTCGTGTTTACCCTGTTTAGGGTTTGCTGAGTTTTTTAAATCATAGGGTTCACCAAATTTGGGGACATTTCAGCCATTATTTCATCAAATATTTTTTTCTGCAACATACTTTTTCCTCTCCTATTACTCAAATGTTAGATCTTTTGGTACTGTCTTACAAGTCCCCAAGAATTTGTTAATTTTTTCAGATTGTTCAGACTAGATAATTTCCATTGAGCTATCTTTTAAGTTGATTAGCTCCTTATCTCTATTCTCTTACTGAACTCATCCAGTTAGGTTTTCTTTCTGTTAATGTATTTCTCAGCTCTAAAATTTCTATATTGTTCTCTTTTTCTATCTTCCCATTCAAGAGAATTCACCCTTACTTGTTAGAACACTTTAATAATAGTTCCTGTGAAGTCTGTCACATAATTCCAACATCTGTCATCTAGGAGAGAGCATCTACTGACAGTTATGTCTTATGCAAGTTAGATTCTTCTAGGTTCTTTGTATGCCAAGTAATTTTGGACATTTTTAATATTGTGATATCCTACTCAGTTCTTGTTTCTATGGAGAATTTTTGATATTCTTGTTTTAGCAGGCCGTCAACTTGGTTGTGTCTAGGCCACAAGTTCTGATCAGCCTTCTATGGGTTGTGATTCCAAAGTCAATTCAGATTTCAAAGCCTTTGCAGTGCAATTCTGATCTGGTCCATGTGTTCCCCATGTAGTGGTCAGCCTGGGACTTTAAGCCTATATACAGTTCAGCTCTCAAAGTCAATGTATGCTAAGGAAGTCCATTTTTATTCCTTATTTGCTAAAAATTTGAGTGGGTACTAAGTTTTATCAAACGCTTTTTCTGCATTTTTTGAGCTGAGAATTAGCAGAAACAACATATAATCATCTATGGTGGTTTATTTACTTTTATGTTTGATGATTTTTGACTGAATTCATACTTGATTCATCCTAATCTGTGGTAATCCAGAAAGTTTAATTTGGGGAAACTTCCTTTCAGATGTTCTAGCTTTTTATAGGTATTCTAGCTTAATACAGAAATATCAGGTTCACACTTACTGCAGTAGACCTAAGTAATGGGTATATCTTGGTTTTCATGCTTGTTTCTACTTCCCATTCCGGTTTCAGCTTGTGTATTTGAATATATATGGTTTTTATGTTTACTGGGGGAGGGTAATGAGATTTCTATTATTTCCTATAAATGTACAATGTATTAACAAGTGTTTTATTTAGGAGCTAACTGTTTTGTGCTGGGAATTTTTGGAAATCCCATTGTTTGGAAATTAAACTTTTTATGTGCACTCTTTTGGTGACTGCCACTAACAGTCTAAGATAAGTCTAAAGGTAATTAATACAAGACTTCAATAGACGTGTTGGAGGAGGTAAACCAGAGGATGTGACTGCTGGTTGACTCACAAGCTAGACCTGGACAATCAACTGCTCCTCATTCCCTCCCTGTCCTTGGAATGTACGCACTGCCTACCACTCTCAGTGGGAGCTGTTCCAAGGACATAGCCTTGGGAGACTAAGGTGTTGCTGAGACCATGTGGGCAACATGTGTGACTGAACCCAGTTAAGGCCTCTATATAAACTTTTAAGATTCTGGTGGTAGAGAAGAGATCTATTCATCTTGCAGCCACGCCAAACAAGCCTTGTAATTAAGCTCCCTTGCTTACCTGCCAATTGGGAGTGGTCTGCCTCTTTCATTAGTCTCCCCTTGCCCTCTGTGTATAGGCCAGTTTGTGAACTAACAATTGGCAAGCCAGCCAGGAGACTGGAGAAATAGGCCTTGGGAAAGAGGCATCTGCAAGGGAAATCCTGAGTTGGCCACTGACCTCTATGTTGTTTGTATGCTTGTGGACCACTGCATCAATATGGGGATACCCCCAAAACACTAGTTTCTTTAGTGCTTTTAAGAAACTGCACATAGCTCATTGCAGCAAAGAAAAAAATGGCTGCTACAGTGGGCTGGCCTATGCTGTGGGCAGTTTGGCTGGCCACCAATGCCCAACTTGAGCTTTAGCTCAAGAAAGTTTGAGGAAGGGCTGAGGTGAGAGAAGGATGTTCAGCTGCCCACTACTCTGCTAGCTTCAGGACTAGAAGACAAGGTGGCAGGAAAGAAAAAAACAACCTTAATGTGCCATTTTGCAAAGCTAAGAGGTCACAAACTGTCATAGAATAAGATCTGAGTGCTGTGACAAAGCCTAATTAGGATGCTAAGAGGTAAAATCCCCGGGAAAGTGAGGAGAGCAATGGGGAGGATGAGCGGTGATTGACAATGAAATGAATAGAGTGACCTATGTGGCCTGACCCCTAATACAAAGGAATGTTTTAAATACTAATTACACTAGACTTCTGATAACAGAAAAATACATCCCAAAACGTGTAGGAAAAAAACTTGCATTCTTTCTGTCCCTTGAAGTTATAAATCTTATGTCTGAAATGTAAACACCTCAGGAGATAAAACACTGCCCAAAGAGACTAAAAAAAAAGTGGAGTTGGGTGGAGAGACTTTTTAAAATATAGACTGCTGTAGAAGCTCCTTGACCAAAATCTAGTCCAAAGCCTTTGTAAGATTATTCATGGGCAAATACAAATCTTAAAAGTCTTCTCCACAAATACCAGTAAAAACCTTTAGCCATGTAAGCAGGTAACTTGTTCTGTCTGCCAGACAATTTAAATTAAATTCAACTGTTATTTATGAACTATGTTGTTGTACCTAATTCATGGCTAAAGTTTTAGGTGAAAGAATGGACTCTGTCCATGTATGTCTATGGATATATGTTATATACACATAATGTTTTTCTACCTCTAGAGTATATTGCCAAAATTAATTTGTAAAAGAGCTCTACTTAATGAGCTTGAAGAAAAATAAGTTTTAATATAGACAGTGTACTTATGTAAAACTAAATTTTCAACTCCTGGTCAAGATGGTGGAATAGGTAAACACTGTGCTTGCCTCCTCCTATGAACACATCAAAAGTACAACTAAATTATAGAACAGTCATTACTGACAACCACTTGACGACTAGCTGAACAGAATTCCTCAAGAAAAAGCTACATTGTGACTGGTAGGAGGGGTGGAGATGCAGAACAGGCAAGTCCAATATTCATGGTGTAGTGGCTAAGAAACGGGAGGAATGCTGCAGCGATCCACTCTGAAGAGCAAGGAGGGCATCACAACCCCACACCAGTCTCCATAGCCTGGGACACCAGTGCCAGGAAAAGGAGTCCCCATAATGTGGCTGTGAAAACTAGCAGGAATTGCATCCAAGTGAGACGGAGGGCTACTGGAGACCCAGGAGTCCTTTAAAAGGAACCGATGCAGGGGCAGGAACTTGAAAATTGCAAGGGACAGACAGGAACTGAACTAACTAGCTTCGAGGTGAGGGCTGGAGAATCAGGGCAGCTCTCTCCAGAGATGGAAGTGCGGGCAGGTGCCACTGTTTTTTGTGGAGCACTCTTTGCACCCAGCTATCCTGGTGCAGGGGGGCACCAACCAAATCTGTGCTCTCCATTAACCTGGCTAACACCATTTACCCCACCAAATTTGTGCACCTGGCCTGAAGCTCTTCAAGTGGCTTTTCCACACAAGCAGCCTCCCTTGGATTGTGCTGTGATCTTTCCTAAAATCTCTCAAAGGTCCACAAACACAAAACAAGCAGTGGTTGGCTTCTCTGTGCCCTAAATCTCTTGCTGAGTGGCCCCCAAACCCAGCACAAGTAGCAACTGGTCTTAGCTTCCATTGTAACTCTCATTAGGTGGCCTCTGAGCATCGCAGAAGTAGCAGCCAGTCTTGGTTTCGAATGTAGCTTTAACTAAATAGCCATAAACCCACATAGTGGTGGTTGCCCTCGGCTCACAGTATGGTACCCAACAAAGGGTCTCAAGCCTGGCACTAGTGGCAGCCAACCGCAGATCACTTTGTAGTTATTACCAGGAGGTCACAAGTGATGGCTGACCTTGGCTTGAACCAAAGCCCCTCCCAAAAGGCTCTAGAACTAGCACACTCCACGGTTGGCTTCACACATAGGAACACCACCCGACCAGCTCCACAAATGACACACTGAAGGGCACACTTGGCTGGGAGCAGAGACCTGCTAAAGCAATCTGTGCTCCATGGGGTCAGCCCCTGCACAACAGCTCATCTGCAGTCATGGCCAATCCCATTCACTGAAAAGCAAACAGCAATCAAGGCTCAACTACACCAGGAGGACACAACCCTGAAAGACCCAGCTCAGGTGACCACCAAGACTGTGCACTGGACCCTTACTACATTAGGCCAGTCTGCCAGGACTGGGACATGTAACAGATTTACCTAATACATAAAAATAAACATAAGGAGGCAGCCAAAATGAGGAGACAAGTCCCAAATGAACTCCAGAAAAATAACTAAATGAAATGGAAGGAAGCAATCTACCAGATGCAGAGTTCAAAACAGTAGTTAAAGGGATGTTCAATGAAATTAGGGAAGGACTAGATGAACTCAGCAAGAACTTCAACAAAGAGATAAGAAACATAAAAAAAAAAACAGGCAAAAATAAAGAATACATTACACAGAATCAACTGCAAATTAGATGAAGCAGAGGATCAAACCAGCCATCCAGAAAACAATTGGAACAGCAAAAAGAAAAAAGATAGCTTAAGGGACCCCTATGGCAATATCAAGCATACCAACATTGTGTCATGGAATACCAGAAGAGAGAGCAAGGATTGAAAATGTCCTTAACCTGGCAAAGAAAATAGACATACAAGTCCAGGAAGCACAAAGTCCCAAATGAGCTGACCCCAAAGAAGCACATATCAACACACATCATAATTTAAAAGGCCAAAGGTTAAAGACAAAGAGAATCTTAACAGTAGCAAGAGAAAAGCAGTTAGTGATGTACAAGGGAGCTCCCATAAGACTGTCAATTGATTTCTCAACAGAAACTTTACAGGCAGGCAGGGATTGGCATGAAATTTTCATAGCGATGAGCTGAAGGACCTACGACTAAGGTTACACAGCAAGACACCATTTAGACTGAAGGAGTGATAGTTTCCCAAACAAGAAAATACTAAAGGAGTTCATCACCACTAAACCAGTATAAGAAAAGTTAAAGGAACTTTTCAAAGAAATGTAAAGATCAAAAACATGAGTAAGAAAATACAGGAAAAAATTCTAATTGACAAAGGAAAACACATAATAAAAGCAGTCGATCAACCAAGTATAAAGCTAATATAAAAGTTAAAAGGAAATAGTAGGAAGATTATGTGTAATTACAACAATAAATTAAGGGATACATGCAAAAGAAGTAAAAGAAATAATGACCAAAATATAAATGTGGATGGGGGAGATTCAAAATTGTAGTGATTTTAAAATGTGTTCAAACTTAAGAGACCATCAACTTAAAATAATTGCTATAAATATTGCCTGGTATATAGGAAGCACAAGGTAACCACAAACCAAAACTCTACTAGAGATATACAAGAAATACAGGGAAAGGAATTAAATATAACACTACAGAAAGTCATCAACATATACGAGAGCAAGAGAATAAGGAAGGAACAGAGAAGAAACACAAAAACAATGAAATGGTAATAATAACTATACATCTATCAATAATTATTTTAAATGTAAAGTGACTAAATGTTGCAATCCAAAGACATAGGGTGACTGAATGGATTAAAAAAACAAGACCTATACATATGCTACCTACAAGAGACCCACTCCAGCTCAAAAGACATACAAAACTAAAAATGTAAAGGAATGGAAAAACATATTTCATGCAAATGGAAATAAAAAAAAAGCTGGGCCAGCAATACTTAGATAAAACGGACTTTAAAACAAGGGCTGTATCAAAAGACAAAGAAGGTATTTCATAGTGATAAAGGGATCATCCAGCAAGAGGACATAACTCAAAATATCTATACACCCAGTGTAGGAGCACCTAACTATATAAAGCAAATACTAACTGACATAAAGGGAGAGATCAACAGTAACAGTCACAGTAGGGGACTTTAACCAGTGGACACATCTTCCAGACAGAAAGTCAACAAAGAAACATTGGCCTTAAATGACACACTAGACCAGATGAAATTGATACTTCTGGAGCCATCTCACCCCAAAGCAGCAGAATATACATTCTTTTCAAGTACACCTGGAACATTTTCCAAGATTGACTGACTGCATGGTAGGCCACAAAACAAGTCTCAGTAAATTTAAGAAGTTTGAAATCATATTCGGCGTCTTCTCTGACCACACGATATGAAACTAGCAGTCAATTACAAGAAAAAAATGAAAAAAACACAAACACATGGAGGCTAAATAGCATGCTACTAAC
>CM053503.1:42578338-42707977 GCA_028627145.1 Eidolon dupreanum | reverse complement strand
AAAATTGATAAACCTTTAACCAGACTCATCAAAAAGTTGGGGGTGGGGGGCGCAGGACCCAAATAAATAAAACCAGAAATGAAAGAGAAGTGGCAACCACCACCATGGAAATGCAAAGGATTATAAGAAAATATTATGAAGAATTATATGCCAGCAAGTTGGACAATATGAAAGAAATGGATAAATCCCTAGAAACATACAATCTCTCAAGACTGAATCAAAAAGGAACTGAAAGTAAGGGGAAAAAATGGTGTAGATGATAGAGGCTCTGTTCAACCTTCTGGCAACCAAACCAAAGTTGTGATGGAAACAAGGAGCAAAAAGCAAGGAAAACTGACCTGGGATCTACATGAACAAGCCATATAACCTGGGAGAAATCTAAGAAATCACCCTGCAACAGCAGAAGGTAGGATACGGTGAGGACACAAGGCTGCTCAATCCCAAGTGGCTGAGTGAGTCAGAGGCTGCAGTTGCAGTAGCTGCAGACACCTCTGAAAGGAGCCATGCCTATGAACGGATTTTTGTGGTGACGGATCTGGTGGCTCTGAGAACCAGTGCCGATTGGGCTGTGCACAGGGGGCTTACAAGGAGACGTTGTTGGGGTGAGGGCTGAGGTGAGACTCGCTCTGTACAAAAGTGCTGGTGGTATCCATTGTTCTTTATTGAGCCCTCCCCACTCCCAGTGTATGAACACAACACCGCCAGAGCCGAGATGTCATCAAACTGGGTAACAGAGGTCTCTCCACCCAGAGGATTCCCTGAAACTCCACCTCCCCCAACTCGTGTCCCCACCCAAGACACATCCAGGTTGTGTCTTCGGTGAGACTGGTGCTCTTTGCAAAATAGCACCGAGACTCACACTAGTAGCAGCTGACCTTGATTTCTGAGGTGGCCTTTTGAGGCAACTGTAAGCGCAGCATCTGTGGATTGCTTGCTGAATCTTAACAGGTGGCCCTGGAGGGGTAGCGGCTTGGGCAAAATTTGGCCTGTAGCTGAACCCCTCTCAGGACTGTGCCAATGGACACCTAACTTCACAAATCCACACTAATAAGACCAGGAGACTTGGGAGCTTTGCTTAGTACATAGAAAGACACGGAAAGGCAGTCAAAATAGGAAGACAAAGAAGTAAAAACCATATGAGAAAAGAGAACAGAGATCCAGAAATAATAGAGTCAAATAATCTAACGGATGCAGAGTTCAAAACACTGGTTATAAAGACGCTCAATGAACTTTTGGGAAGTGTAGATAAATTCAATGAGAATTTCAACAGAGATAAAAAACATAAAAATGGAAATGGAAATTATAAAAGGGAACCAGTCTGAAATGAAGAACACATTATCTGAGATGAGAAGTATATTAATGGAATAAACAAAGTGAATGAAGAAGAGGATCAAATGACCTATATAGAGGATGGGAAAGCCAAGGACACTCAATCAGAAAAAGCCAAGACTATAAAAATAATTTAAGGAGCATATGAGATACTATTAAAGTTAAAAATATCTGTCTCATTGGCGTATCTGAAGGAAAACAAAATGTTGGACAATTATTTGAAGAAATAATGAATGGAAAACTTCCCTAACCTGTTGAAGGAAATAGACATAAAACCCCAGGAAGCTCAAGTAGTCCCCAAAAAAGATGAACCCAAAGAGGCCCACACCAAGACACATCCTAATTAAAATGTCAAAGGTTAAATACAAAGAGAGAATCTTAAAAGTAGCAAGAGAAAAGCAGTTAGTTACCTACAAGGGAGTACCCATAAGACTGTCAGCTAATTTCACAAAAGAAACTTTGCAGGACAGAAAGGCTTGGCATAAAATATTCAACGTGATGAAAACCCAGGATCTACAACCAAGAATACTTTATCCAGCAAAGCTATCATTAGAGTTGAAGGATAGATAAAGAGCTTCCTAGACAAAAGTAAACTAAAGGAATTTATCACCACCAAGCCAGTATTACCAGAAATGTTGGAGGGACTTTTTTAGGAAGAAAAATCATGTATCCAAAACAGGAATAAAGAATGATAACAACTACATTCCTGTCAAAAAGTACCTCAATTGGAAAAGAATTAAGTGCTCCAACTAAAAGCTAGAGTGGAAGAATGGATAAGAAAACAAGACCCCTACATATGCTGCTTACAAGAGACTCACTTCAGATTAAAAGACACACACAGACTGAAAGGAGAGGGATGGAAAAAGATACTGCCTTGATAGACCTAGAAGGTATTTAAGTCAGACAGAGAAAGAGAAATACTAAATGATTTCACTTATATGTGAGTTCTAAGGGAAAAAAGAACAAACTAATCAAAAACACTCACAAATATAGTGGACAATATGGTGATGGACAGAGGGAAGGGGAGTTAGGGGGCTGGGAAGATGGGGTGAAGGGTTAAAGAAGTACAAATTAGTGGCTGATAGATGGTCACAGGGATGGGGAGCACGGCAGAGGGAATGCAGTTAGCGTTAATATGTTGGCTAGGTAGAGAGCCAGGGGATGGAGGGAGCAACTGGAATTATTTTATGAACTATATAGATGTCTAACCAATGCACTGTATAATTGAAACTAATTCAATAAACAAACAAACAAAAAAGGAACAAAAAATCTGAACAGACTTCAAACGAAATTGAATCAGTAATCAAAAAACTCCTAATAAACAAAAGTCCTGGAACAGATGGCTTCACAGGTAAATTTTATCAAACATTCAAGGAAGAATTAATATGTATCCCTCTCAAACTATTTTAAAAAACCAAAGAGATGAGAAGGCTCCCAAACTCATTTTATGAGGCCAACATTATCCTGATAACAAAACTAGAAAAAGACACTACAAAAAAATAGAAAATTATATGTCATATCCCTGATGAAAATACATGCAAAAATCCTCAACAAAATAGTAGGAAACAAAATTCAGCAATACATTAAAAGATCATATACCATGGTCAAGTGGAATTAATTTCCTGGTTGAAAGTTTGTTCAATATCCACAAATCAGTTAATGGGATAATACCACAAAAACAAAATGTAGGATCAAAATCAGATATCAATAGATGCAGAAAAAGCATTTGACAAAATCCCAACATTCATTTATAATAAAAACTCTTGGCAAAGTGGGAATAAAGGTCACATACAACAAACTCCACAGTTAACATAATACTCAATGGTGAACAGCTGAAAGCCTTTTCTTTAATATCAGGTACAAGAAAAGGATGTCCACATCATCACTTTTATTCAACACAATATTGGAAGTCCTAGCCATAGTGATCAGAAAAGAAAAAGAAAGGCATCCAAATTGGACAAGAAGAAGTAAAAGTCATTGTTTGCTGATGACGTGATTCTATATAGAGAACCCTAAAACTTCCACAAAAATATTAGAACATTAAAACAAAAACCTAGGAATAAATTTAACCAAGAAGATATAAGACTTTTACTTTGAAAACTATAAGACACTGAAGAGGGAAACTGAAGAAGATAGAAATAAGTGGAAGGATATACTGTACTCATGGACAGGAAGAATTAACATCATTAAAATGTCCACACTACCCAAAGCAATCTATAGATTCAATGCAATCCCTAGCAAAATACCAATGGCATTTTTCACAGAACTAGAACAAATAATCCTAAAATTTATATGGAACCACAAAAGAATCTGAATAGCCAAAGCAATCTTGAGAAAGAAGAACAAAGAGGTATCATGCTACTTGATATCAAACTGTACTACAAGGTTATGGTATTCAAAACAGCACTGTACTGGTATAAAAGCAGACACATACATCAATGGAACAGAATAGAGAGCTCAGAAATAAACCCATGCCTGTAAGATCAATTAATCTATGACAAAGGAGGCAAGAATATACACTAGGGAAAAGACAGTCTCTTCAATAAGTGCTGCTGGGAAAACTGGATAAATAACAGGGAAAAAAATTACCACTTTCTTACACCATATATAAGAATAAACTCAAAATGGATTAAAGAAATAAATATGTAAGGCCCAAAACCATAAAACTCCTAGAAGAAAACATAAACTCTGTGACATTGCTCTTAGCAATATTTTTTTTGGATAGGTCTCCTCGGGCATGGCAACAAAAGAAAAAAAAAATGGAACTATATCAAAGTGAAGCTTCTGTACTGTGAAGGCAACCATCAACAAAATGAAAAGATAACCTACTGAATGGGAGAAGATATCTGCCAATGATACATCTGATAAAGAGTTAATATCTAAAATTTATTTTTAAGGAACTCATATAACCTAATTTCAAAAAAATGTAATCCGGTTTAAAAAATGGGCAGAGGACCCAAAAAGCCCTTTCTCCGAAAAGGACACACAGATGACCAACAGATACATGAAAAGATGCTCAACATCACTGATCATCAGAAATGCAAATTAAAAGCACAATGAGATACCACCTCACACCTATCAGAATGGCTATCACAAGTCAACAAACAAGAAGTATGGGCAAGGATGTGGAGAAGAGGGAACCCTCAAGCACTATTGGTGGAATTGAAAATTGGTACAGACATGTGATGGAAAGCAGTTTGGAGGTTCCTCAAAAAATTAAAACTAGAAATACTTTATGACCCAGCAATTCTACTTCTGGGTATTTAATGAAACCCAAAACACTAATTCAAAAAGATGTATGCACCCCTATGTTCACTGCAGCACTATTTACAATAGCCAAGATATGGAAGCAACCTCTGTGCCCATCAGTAGACGACTGCATAAAGAAAATGTACATATAGACAGTGGAATATTATTCAGTCATAAAAAAGAATGAAATCTTACCACTGTGACAACACAGATGGACCTAGATGGTAGGTATTATGCTAAGTGATGGTTGCCAGATTGGAAGGGGGTTAGAGAGCTGGTGAAAAGGTGAAGGGATTAAGAAATACAAATTGTCAGTTATAAAAATAGTCATGGGGATGTAAAGTACAGCATAAGGAATACGGTCAATAATATTGTAATAACTATGGTGTGAGATGGATACTAGACTTATCAGGGTGATCACTATGTTGTATACCTGAAACTAGTAATATTTTAAGTCAACTGTAATTAAATCTTAATTTTCTTTCATCTACTAAAAGGACAAAGTATTCTTGGACTGCTTGTTATTGATAAGACTGCAAAAAGCTTTTATTCACCTTTTAAGTAGTCTGCCTAGGAAACAAAGATTCTGTATTTTATTAAAACAATTTCCTGTGGTTCATGTTGTCTTTTTTTTTTTTTATCACCTACAGCATCTGGTATTCCTAGGTAGTCTCCCATCCAAGTACTAACCAGGCCTGACCCTGCTTATTAGCTTCTGAGACCTGATGAGATCAGGTGTGTTCAGGGTGACATGGCCGTAGACTCATTTGTCTTTATCGGGTCTTCTGATTATTTAAACAAACTGAGTCTTCTAAGAGAGATTTTTTTTAATATAACTTTGTTATTTTCTATATTTGCCTTTGAAGTCTTTTGTCACTTTGGTTAAACAGATAAAATAAGCATGATCCTATTTAATTATTTTAAAACCTTTCGATATTTTTGACAAATTTCCCCAAAATAAATTCTAAATGAAGCCTTGCTGACCTTTAACTAACTTTGGGATTTTCCAGAGGGTCCCTAGAACATATCTCAAAAGATGTGCTCTCTTTCAAAGGAGATGTTAAACTAATTAGGCTTACTTGATATGTTAAATTATACCAAATGTATTGTCAAATAAGAAGTGATTTTAAACTTTCTTTAGGGCATATTTGTATTAAATTCTTAAAAATCTGATGCCCTGGTACAGTGTCATCAGTCATAATTTTAAAATGGGACAGAAATAGCCAATTTCCTTATCAACTGCATTATAATGAATGCTCAAAGAGATCTAGTTTAACTATGACCATTCTTAAATGTTTCATCATTTATAGATAGATACTGTTTTACTCTGAAGCTTTTTCAAGAGTTCCTGCAAAAGGGCTTCATCTCCAAGGACATTCTTGGGAAAGACTGACAAGTACAGGTTTCTGGTAACTAAGATCAATTTGCCGTCATGTGGGAGGGACAATAATAGACCTTTCAAGTGCTTACTCAACACTACCTGCCAGCCTCACAATATGTCATGGATTGTAGCCCAAGATCAGTCCCTGCTTTCCTTCCCCATATCAGTAAAATGGGCCCATTACACTGATGATATAATGTTAATAGGTGAAGACTTGCCTCTGTTGCAGGACATTCTGCAGACTATGCTGGAACATCTGTGAGGGAGAGGATGGGCAGTGAACCCGAAGAAAATTAAAGGTCCAGGCACTATCATAACGTTTTTGGTCAGTAAGATGTGCATTATCCTAGAAGCTGTGATTGATGAAGTATACAACTCTATTCAACCCCTAAGAACTATAAAGAGGCGCATGTTTTTGTAGAGATTTTGGGGTTTTGAGGACTTTTATCACCTATCTGGCACAGTACACTCATCCCTTATGTAGCCTGGTGAAGAAAGGGCACATGTGGGACTGGGGATGAGAGCAGCAAGCTGCCTTTGAGAAGGCAAAAATACTAGTGAAGCAGATTAAAGCTTTGGGCATCTCCTAAACAGGGCTACCATTTAGTTAAATGTGTCTATGACTCCAGAAGGTATAGGTTGGGCACTGTGGCAGAGACAAGAGAAGGAGACAGTACCCTGCGATTTTGGTCCCAGCTCTGCAAGAGGGTAGAAACCCAATATACCCCCGCAGATCAATTGCTAGCAGCTCTCCTCTGGGTAAGAGGTGGGTTTTGAGAACATGTTCTATTGACTCACCTCTGCTATGCTCCAACTCCCACTGTGACTAAGTAGCATACCTATTTGCAGAGGAGTACACTGCCAGCCAGCCCACTGTCTCTAGAAATGTGAGTGCTACACATCTGCAGAGTCTCCCAATGCCCCCACACCTATTCCTGTGGCAGCCCCTGTGGCCTATAGAGAAAGATGAGGGAAATTCCTGCTGATGGCCTGTTATACAGACAGATGCCTAGGAACAGGAATAAACCGCAGCAGCCAGTGGGCTGAACTCAGATCGATTTGGCTGGTGATCACTCATAAGTAACAGTATACGTGACTGAACCCAGATAAGCCCCCATATAAACTTTTAAGGTTCTGGCAGGTGGGGCAAAGATCTACTCATTTTGTAGCTACCTAGTAAGTTCCCTTGCTTATTAAACCTGCCACCTATCATGGGGTGGTATGCCTCTTTCTTTAGTTTCTCCTGGCCCTCTGGTCCAGTTTGTGAACCAAGACCATTCTTGTCTTACATGTTTCTGTCTCCTACATTTCTTTCTATTTTGTAACAAAGTTCTATGTAATATGACTCCCATTTATCTTTTGTTGCTAAACCTCTTTTCCCCAGTAGCTTAAGTTCCCAATTCCCAGAACAAGCTAACCTCATTCACAGCATACAATCTACCTTTGATTACACTGTTCCTTCAGCCTAAGAAGCTCTTTCCCTGCCTTATAAAACCCTTCCCTGACTCTATCTCACAAAATTTATCAGACTGGTGGTGATCTAATCACATCTTTTATGAAGTCCTTCCTACTCATTCCACCAGACAGGAATGACTATACACAGTTCTCTCGTAATATCTAAAATCTTACTGCATTTGTTTATGTATTTTAAAGATAGGGTTTCACCCTTTTTTTGGGGTCTCCCTTTCCTACCATCTATCCAGTCACCAGATTTGTCAATTCTACCACAGAAGTGTCTCAATCTACCTACTCCAAAGCTATCCTACTACTCATATGAAATCATCCAGATTATTTCAACAGCTTTCTGTCACTTAGTTGTACTACTTCCAGATCGTCATTCAGCAAGTAATTATTGATACTACTCTTGTATGGTCACTTTGCTGGGCCCTGGGATCACACGCACAAAAATAATAATATATGGGCCATGCCCTTAAACTAGAATTCCAACAAGATGAAGATAAGTACTGTGACAGGGGTCAGTAAAAGGATGCCAGAGAAGAAAGCCCTAACTTGGTCTTGGGGGCCGGGGGGTGGGGGCTGGAGAGAAAGCAATTAGAGAAGGCTTCCAGGGAGAAATGAGGCCTCAGGTATATGCAGTAGTTATGCAGAATGTAGAACAATGTGTTTCAGCAAAGGGATACACAAGTAACAAAGGCCAAGAGTTAGAAAGTTAAGAAAGGGAATACAAAGTAATTCAATTAATAAAATCTACAGTCCTTTTGTACTGCTATTAAAGTTAACTACCTAAAAGTAAATGTGGAAATCTAATACTTTGCCAAAAGATAAGTCTAAATTTCTCTTTGGCACAGCTACTTGGACCCTTCGTAATCTGGCTCAAATCTATTTCTCTTAATAATTCCCTTCCTATACAAACGCATGCTCCCTCTTTATATAGTTTTCTTTTCCATTGCACCATCTGAAAACATTTGATATTATAGCACATGCAGGGTTTGATACAAGAGTACTCACCTATAAGATGGGCGCCGTGCTAGGATCCCGTGGGCTTTCTGTGAGGAGCCTATACTATCAGATGAGTCCTGAGACTCCTCACTTTCTGATAAAGATGATACCTAAAAAACAGAACTGGTTTTACTATGATGAACAATGCAGGTGGAAAAAGAATTTAAAATGACCAGCTCCTATTACCCAAATTCACTTATCATTAAATCTAAGGTCTAATAGAAAGAAACAAAAGGAAATGGAAAAAGGAGAATTTATTTCAGGAGCCCAAAGTAATTAAAGGAACATTCAGTACAGCAGGCTCAAAACTAAGAAGAAAGTCTATCCCCAAAATAAAGGAAGACTATTTCACTAGAGTTGTAAAGACCAATCTCTGATCTCCACCTATTTCTATAGTGATGCACATTACTCAGTTTTTTTTTTTAATCATTAATATTATCTGATTTGGATTTTGGACACGCTAACTTTGAAATGCTATTAGATATCCAACTAATATCTAATATTAGATAATGACATTGAAGAGACTGCTGAATATGCAAGCCTATGAGTCAGGGAAAAAGTTTGGGCTACATATAAATTTGGGAGTCATAGCTCTTTAGATAGTCTTTAAAGCCATTAACGCTAGATGAGGACCAAGAACAAAACCCAGGAACACTCTAACATTGATGTTGGGAAGAGAGGAACCAGCAAATGAAACCAAGAACAAGCCACCAGTGAGGCAGGAGGAATGCTAAATGAGTGAAGTGTCCTTAGAAAACTAGGGAAGACTGTGGATTGGGAAAAGAATGATCCACCATACCAAATGGAGCTAACAGGTGAAATAAAACCAGGACTGAGAACAGACCATTAGATTTAACAAGGTAGAGGTCACTGGCAAAGGCAGGTATAAACATATGCAATTTAAAAATCTCTAACTTTATCTCACTTCACAGTTAAATGAGTTAATACAGGTAAAGCAATTAGTACATGGCACACAGCAAGCACAAATTAAATGTTAACTATTAATAATAAACCCTTTAAAACTATGTCAACACAACAACCATATGCAAGTTTTAAGTTACAATACCTCACAATTGAGAAAACAAGTTATTTTTAATTTTTAAAATGTATTACATATCCCAACATATATCCAAAGTTGCATTGTGACACCTGACTTCATCTTTATTTAAAAAATAAAATTATCTGAGTAGGCTTCAAGAAAGGACACAAATCACTTCTCTACATTATTATTACTATCTATAGAAAGCTAAATTATTTAGACTTAGATCTTAAATTTCCAGAGGAGTTTGTTTTATATTCTATAATGTCCTTTAAAAACAAGTTCTAGTGTACGACTGTTTATATCTTACATTAAATCTTTTGATAGAAACAATCGCAACCTAAAATAATTAAGAAATAACAGTAATTGATAATAACAGTAATAATTAAGAAAAATCTGTTGTTTCCTTGAGCATCATGAATATACCATTTCTAATCTAAACCTCCACTGTTTTCACTGTCCCTAAGTTTATTCTAAAGCCTCCAAATGAACTCTAAGAAACTAATTTATAAAACTAAGAGATTACTTATAACTAAGATCAATTCTTTCTCTTTAATGACAGCACTAGTAAATCAGAATAAAATCTTCATATAAAAACTAAAAAATCCATGCAGCAGCCACCTTTCATATAGGAAAACAACATAAAGATGCAGCTCTGGAGCTGAGAACACTGCCAGATGCTATATATTCAGGAGGAAAAATGAGGTACACAGCTTTTCTTCTAGGATAGCTGCTTCTAAAAATGAGAGATGACCAAAGGTATTATGAGATTCACAGGAGCCAGAAGATAAAATGGGGAGAAAGAATAGGAAGAAAAGGAACTCAGCATGGCTCTTTCCTTCCAAGCATTGTCAGGAGTTAATATGAAGGTAGATAAGATATAAATAAGAACTTTGCTTTATTATGAGAGAACTCTCTTTTATCTGACCTCCATAAAGCACAAGGAAGGTACTTTCTTACTTTGCTAAGATACTCACATCACCACCCTTGCTTCAGAATTCTCTTTTTCATGAAGGATAGATACCACTGGGATAAAAAAGGTGTTTTCTCTAAAGAAAATCCTTTCCTTAAGTTCTAAGAAATAATTTCCCCTCAAATTGCCTTCTGTTTTCACTGGGCAGTATATACATGAAACTAGAAATTCTAAAACTTTTCTATTTGCTTCATTTGTTCTATAGTCTCATTTCTATGACAACTTTATTATCTTGGTCTATAATATCTTAATTACAGCAATTGCAATATGTCCAAAGACTCAAGGTACAAAATTTCCCTCTCTCAACCACTAAGTCTTTGAATTTCTGTACCGTTTGCATGTGTGGTGGGTGAATTACAGAAGACTGAGCTGTCTGGATGACCCCCTGAACCTGTATTTGCTCTCCAGGAAGAGGTACAATTGTCACTGGCGCAGATCCTCTTAATGACATCTAAGAACAAATAAAAATCCAATTAACAAAATATATATTATACCTATGCACATAAGATACCTGAGTTCTTAACACTGGAAAACACATTTCAGAGCTTATTTAACCATACCTATTAACCAAATGTTAGGTATCTTCTATGGGCCAGAGACTAGGGAGTTGGAACTACAAACTGATTACAACAAACAGAAACAAGAGCTATAATATAAGAGGAAAAGTAGAAAGCACTATGCTTTGGGAACAAAGAAAGGGTGCTACTTCAGCTGGGTCTTGAAAGATAAATAATTCCCTGAAAGAATATATGGGGAAGGGGGTTGGAAGGCATTTCGGGCAGAGGAATTGACTACAAAAACATAGAGGGTCTTTACCTGTTATTCTGAAGAAACCTGACTGAAAACCAATCAGAAGTCAAAAAGGGAAATATCACCTTTGGGTAGTATCTTTAAAGAAAAATCAGATATTTCAGGTAAATAACTGAACCATTAAAATTGTAATTTATTTCTGTGGAATTCAGATGGAGTTTCATGGAAATACCAAGAAAAGCTCACCTATCACCCCTCAAAGCTGAGCTCAATTCTAGGAAGCTCTTGCTTTGCTCTGGACTACTCTGGTTCATACCATTCATTTTTGGACTTGAATCACAAAATAAAATCCATGGTTGCTTCTCCAGTCCTGATAGTCACCTTCCTGACTGCTCCCCTATTTGCTTTAAGCCCCCCAAAACGATGCTTTATTCCTTTTCATCGAAGGTTCTTTTCCTCTTCCCAAGACTGGATTAAATTCCAGTCTCTCATTCCCAAAAATGCCCAAGTCATGAAATTTTGTATATAAAATTTTATCCGGATACTGAGAAATGTAAATTCTCAGCACAAACAACTCCATCCAACCTCCCCCTACTCCCAAGAACATGACCAAACTCTAGCACAGCTTCTATCAATTCAAGGCCATGTCCCCAGAATGACCCCAGCCCCCTTAAAATGCCTGCTGAGAAAGAAAGCTTAATGCTATTTGTTCTAGCCAAAACCTGACTAGAGGCCTCTAACCTCACTTTTCTTGGAGCATTTACTTTAGAAAACTTGCAATTGTAAATCCTTTCTCTTACCTTAGGATGTAATTATTCTACAACTCAGAAATTTCTTTCACAAGGACTTAAGAGCCATCCCTTGAAATACAATCATTAAGAAGAATAGTGCCCTTGTCTTCTAGTCTCAGTGGGAGGGTAAGTGTCTAACTTTAATAACCACCAATTAGCAAACACAGATGGCTTAATCACAATGACCAACCTGCCCACCTAACATCTTTAGCACTTTTCCTTTAGCACACTGCAGTGTTTTAAAAGGCTCCCATCTTTTATTTTAGCAGAGTTGAGCTCAATTTATGCTGGAGTCTCCCTTCATGCATTAGCCTAAAAGAAATCTGTCCTGCTGCCCTTAACAAATGTCCAGCTCTGTTTCTCTTTGACAGTACCTCAGTATGGGGGTACAGAAATTAAAGAGTAAAAATTAACATAGAATTCACAAATCTTAACAGTCCAGCTCTAGAATTACAATTATACGCAGTTAATAAATGAAAAGCCCCCTCCCTTACCTTTCAGACCCCAAGTTAAGCCAATCATTCGACTAGTAGGAAGAGCCTTGATGGGATTTACATTTCTAAACAAAACAAGATAAAAAAACAACAAAAAAACAAATAAAAAACAAACAAACAAACAATCATTCCTCCAGGGTTTCCAGCAATCCTTTTAGTTTGGTGCAGAGTCTGGATCTGGCAGGTGGAAAAGGAGAAAAGGCACCAGATTTTGTTTTTGGTAGTCTTTCCCCTTATCACTGTTCTAACCTCACAAAATGCTCATTACTCAGTGTCCCAAAGCCTGGTGTTGTCCCCCTCCCACTCTCAAACTTGATAATATAAATCCTGAGATCTCTCTCGAAGAGCAGAGCTAGTCCTCCAATTCTAACCTGAATTTGAAATACAGATGGCTGCCTCCACCCAGGACTTGTCAGCACTAACAGAGCTTTTCAGCAGTTATGTAAAAGTTCTATGATCTGTACCATCCAACATGGTAGTCACTAGTCACAGTGAATATCAAGCATTTGAAAAGGCTAGTGTGACTGAGGGACTGATTTTTAGTTTAATTTTAAGTTATTTAAATTAAAATCTATCCACTGTGACTAGTGGCTACCATATTGAACAGTGCAGTTCTTAGATACTAGAGATGTAGAATCTGCTAGTATACTATGGCTCCAACCACAGAACTCCTCTTAGGAGATTTTAGAACAAGAGAAAGAAAAGGATTTTTATGGAGCTGCTCTGGTTAAATTAGGGGCTACAAGACCCTGATTTTCTCTCACTCCATAGGGTTGCTGACCAAAGTTCCTCTTATACAAGGGACTGGCAAAAATTAGCATACTCCTTAGCTACCGAATCACAGGATCCCTGGACTATAAACAACTGGATGAGGGAGAACGAGGAATTAGTAGAGTGGCATGGGAAAGAAGCCTCTTTTTAGAGTTTGAATCCAAAGTCTTCTAACTCCAGACTGGCACACAGGCTTTGGAGCAGAGTACTTAATCTCTCAGGACCTCAGTTTCCTCAAGCCAGTATGTCCAGGGAGAAATGTTTTCTTATCTAAGTTTTAATAGGGTCATCTGTTCCAGCCAATGCCCTATCTTTCAAATAAGAGATGATATATTTGAATTTAACACATTAAAACAAAAATGTTCATCCATGTTATCATCTAAAGAGAACTGGAATACCAGCAGTGGTGGAATGTGTACCATATTTCGAGAAATATTACTCTAGAGAATTAGGGGGTGGTAGTTAGATATCCAAATCTAAGCAATATTATCTCTTGAATATTAGGACTAAGCGTTTGGATTAAATAGAACAAGACTCAACAAATGTTAACCTATAATCCAGGTGCTGCGCTAAACCTTCAAGATAAAAAAGACAGACAACAGACTAGTTACTGTATCAGAGCCAATCACAAAGATACCAATTTAAGTTTTAAATATACTGCTTCAGTACACATATGTCTCAACATATGGCATTTGTTTGTTCTTAAAAGCCTGGATGAAAAGTAAAATTTCACACCAAATAAATGTATGAGAGAGTGCTTGGAGATGTGTGGAAAGAGAGGGGGATATGTATGGCAAAAGTAAAAGAATAAAACCATCTAGCTTTTTGTCATCTAGAAAAAAACACTGGGAAGTTAGAAAGAGCAAGAAGGTAGGACAAAAAGGAAATATATTCTGGTTGAGAGACAATTTTCTATGGGTCTGGTGTTTCTGTGAGTCTTTTGAGTAGAGGCACTGACAACTTTTGTTCTGTACTATCTTTTCAAGGATGTTTGTATGGTGAACAGCTCTGGAAAACAAATTAGTACCTCCCTTCAGTGCAAAGGGCAGAGGTTTGCTGTCCAGAACAATAAAAATAATATCTCCCTCGAAGGCAAAGGTTGGACAGGTTTGCTAGAAGCTCTTTAAAAGCCTTGGGTTCCCTAAGTGTAGAGTTCCCCTCAGCAAAGATACAAACACACTGCAGGTGCAGCATCCACCTAAGTCACTCTGCATTACCCCATGAAACTTGGAAGACAAAGAGAACTGAGCAAACATGAAGCTCATGCTGTTTGCTATGCCATGAGTTATAAAGCAGCGGTCCCCAACCTTTTTGGCACCAGGGACCGGGGCTCCTATGAGAATCTAATGCCTGATGATCTGAGGTGGGGCTGAGGCGGTGATGCTAGCATTGGGGAGCGGCTGCAAATACAGATGAAGCTTCGCTTGCTCACCAGCCGCTCACCTCTGGCTGTGCGGCCTGGTCCCTAACAGACCACTGACCGGTATATGTCAGTGACCCGAGGGCTGGGGACCCCTGTTAAAGTCCTTTTTCTCTAGACTAGGATTCTCATGTCTTCTGCCAGCATTCACAAAACTGAGGCAGTCTAGCTTATTACCTTGTAGGCAGGGTAAAGTCTCAGATCCTTTGTATATCTTGACATTTCCCTGTCCTCTGCTTCACTTATAAAGACTCTAGATTTGAAATCACCAGCAAAAATCTGAGCTAGAGCTAAAAAAAAAACAAAGTACATAGAAAGGCCAGGGTTTTCTCTAGGTAAAGATAGGGGACCTGCTATTAAACTGGGACTTGCAAAGGGCCACACACTCAGGGTAAGGTAACAGAAGGAAAGTTGTGTGGGTATACAGTTGGGAAGGGCTAAAGATGTAATTAGCTGTCCAACAGAATTACAGCCCAAGTCTACATCACCTAGATGGTCCAAAAAGGCATGAGCCTTAAACTTTGAAAGTGGTTCTCCAGGCACCTGGCAATATTAAATTCTTTTTGAAGAAAGGCACTTTGATTCTTGACCACAAAGAATTCCCTTTCAATTTTTCAAGATTAATGGACAATAAAGAATAAAAAATAACGAATCACACATGGCACCATTAGCAAGAAACAAAAACAGCAGCAGAATCAGACTCAAGTGATTTTAGATATTGGCATTATCAGAAACATTATAAAATAATTATGCATATTATGTTTATAAAGAAACATATTTCAGAACAAGCTTAAAAATATCTTCAGGAAACAAAACTATAGTAGATATGAAAAAGAACTAAATAGATTATAAATAAAGATGTAATACTTGAAATTTTAAAACATCACTGTGCAGATAAGACAAAGCTAAAGAGAGATTTAGTGAGCTAAATGACAGGTAAGAAGAAATAATTTGAACTGCAACACAGAGAGACAAACAAGTGGAAAACATGATAGGTCAAGAGACATAAGAGGATAGAGAGAGAAGGACAAAGAAAGTGGTCAGAGGCAAAATGTGAAGAGATAATGCCTGAAAATGTTATATAATGACAGACACCAATCCATAGATTCAAGAAGCCTAATAACTTCCACAGGAAATAAAAAGAACCTCACACCTAAATGCAACATAACAGAATATGTAAAACTAAGGACAAAAAGACTATAAAAGCATCCAAAGGAAAAAGACAGATTACACTTAACACAGCAATAGTCTACTGACTTCTCGAAGGCAGTGATGGAAGACGGAAGCCAGCAGAATGGTATTTTAAACTTGCTAAAAAACAAAACAAAACCCTAGAATTCTATGTCCAATGAAAATATCTTTTAAAAATTAGGATGAAATAGGTATTTTCAACAAACAAAAACAGATGGCACCACCATCAGAAGCCTTATACCAAAGGAAATTCTAAAGCAGTGATTCACAACCAGAAATGATCCACATCTCACCAACACTTGGCAACATCTGGGGAATTTTGGGGTTTTGTCAAATGGGCGTACTACTGACATCTAGTGGGCAGAGGCCAGGAATACTGCTAAACACCCCACAAAGCACAGTTAGTCCCCCACAACAAAAAAATAATCAGCTCAAAATGTCTATAATGTTGAGATTTTTCTAAAATATATACTTAAGCTAAAAGAAAAGTCACCTCAAATGGAACAAAGAAGAGCAACAAAAGTGATAAATATATGGGGGAAAAGCAAATAATGTTGACTATATAAAATAATTATGATGTTTTATGGGATTACAAGATAAAAAGATAAAATTAAGTTCTAACAACAGCAACAAGTTACAAAGAGGATAAATGAAAATAAATGTTCTAAGGTCAATAGATCATCTGAGAGGACAGTAAAAGTATTGATTAACTTTACATTTTACTAAGTAAGCATGCTGCAATTAGGATAATCACTAAAAAAGTAGTAACCTAGTTTATGTACAGTCCAAAATGATACAAGTGATGGTGGGATGGACTCAAAAGAAGACAAGAAAGAAGAGAAAAAGAAACATGGAACATGTGGGTCAAAGGGCACAAATAATATGGCAGACTAGAAGACTACAATGGAATACTGTTCAGCCATAAAAAAAATAAAATAAAATCTTGCCATTTGCAACAACATGGATGGACCCTGAGGGCATTATGCTAAGTGAAATAAGTCAGGCTGATAAAGACAAATATTACATGATCTCACTTATGTGTGGAACCTTAAAAAAAAAAAAAAACCTGAATACAAGTTCATAGATACAGAAAACAACCTGTTGGTTGTCAGAGGTGGGGGGGTGAGGAGTAGGGGAGAATAAAATGCACAAAGGGGTCAAAAAGTATAAACTTTCAGTTATAAAATAAATCATGGGAATGTAATGTACAACATAGTGACTATAGTTAATAATGCTGTACTGCATATTTGAAAGTTTCTAAGAGAGTAAATCTTAAAAGTCTTCACAACAAGAAAAAATAAATTTTAAGTAAGTGTGGTGACAGTCGTTAACTAGACTTTTCCTGGTGATCATTTCACAATGTATACAAATATTGAATCAATCATTAGGTTGTACACCTGGAACCAGTATTATGTCAATTATAACTCCAAAAAAAACAAACCAAACCATAAGATATGGCTACATATCCAACAGAATGGTTACAACTTAAACTCACAATACCAATTTTGGGAACTTAAATGGACCAACAGTGTTCTTATACATTTCTGGTGGTGTAAAATGACATGCATTTGTAAATCTGTTGGCAGTATCTTCTGTAACTAAACGTTTACATACCCTATGACCAAGCAATTCATATGTAGCATAGACATGTACAAAAATGTTCACTGAGCACAATTCATATCTAAAAACTGGGAGGAAAGCATCTAGGAGACTAGATTAAAAAAAAAAAATCTCGCTATATATTGTTAACAAGAGATACACTTAAAATATAAGGACACAAAAAGTTTGATAGTGAAAAGTGCAGGAAAAAAGATGCCATTAAGATACTACCAAATTAAAGCCAAATTAGTATCAAATTAGATTTTAAGGTAAAAGCACTTCTAGAAATAAAGATATAAATAAAAGAAACAATTCTCCAGAAATATACACTAATTAAAAAAATCTACCTTAATTTAATAACATAGCTTGATAACATGTGCACAATCAGCATAAACTGAAGGACCACTAGGAGAAATAAGTCAATTATAATGAAAGATGAATACATTTCTGTCACAAAACAAGCAGATGAAAGGTGATATACAGAAGATTTAATCAACACAACCAACAAAGTTGATCTAATATATAAAACTCTGAAACCAAAAATGCAGAATATACCTCCTTTTCAGGTGCACACTAAACTTTTTTTTATTTACCACAGATTCCATGAGAGTACAGGTGTATTGCAAATTAGTTCATTAATTTTGTGACTAAAATTATACACATTATATTAAATCATGGGCAGAGATATCGAAGAACCACAAAATTGCTTCTCAAGTAAAACAAGTACTCAAAATTATATCATTATTTAGAAAAATGCACTGAATATGAAAATTCTGAGATACAAACAATATTTTTTAATGATTTCAGCAAAGTTGAAGTCTTGACCTCAAGGTCGGAAACTTGCTGGTCCTGGTTCCTCTGAATACTCAGTTGTAAGTGATATAATGTACTAAACTTTTGTCCAAGGCACAATTGTTCTACTACCACAAAAGCCTCTTTTATCAAAAGAAAATGCTGCTGTGTATACTCATATTACCTTTGGAAAAACTCATATATATTCAAGACTTCTTGGGTTTCCAACAACCAGATTTTCAGTATCCCCACCAACTCTATCTTTACACATTATAATACTATTTTGTTACTACTGCATTTCAGTTGTAGAACATTCACTCTATATTTGGGGGACCATTTGTCTCTTATCAACAACTGTCAAGATGAAACCTCTTATCTTAAATTCTTCCATATATACCAATTAACTTAAATTATAAACACTGTTGGTCTATTAGCTCAGTCATATTGCTATGATGTAACTCCCAAATTCCCTTAGTAAAAGACTTCCTCAGCTGCTAGTGGTGTTCAGTTGTCAGCTCTCTCTGGAATTGCCTTAGCTGATGAAAGTCACTTCACTGAGACTGCACACTCCCTTTCCCAGGTCAGTCAAGATCCAATGACTGCTCATACAGGGATACAAAGATCTGGCTGGCCCCTTACCCCAATTCTTAAGAGCTATGTCAGCTTCAATGTGCTTTATGGGGTCAGTTGAGGCCTTGAGACTGAATCACTGTCCAGCTTCTCCCTCTGCTCAATCCTGCTTCCTTCTCTTCCTTTCTTTCCTTTACAAAGGTGGTAATACCAAGAGGACTCCCTAACAGACATTTTTCATGCTAATCTCCACCTCACTGTCTGCTTCCTGGAAAAGCCAAACTGTGACAGAAGTCAAATCACTGGAATTCAAATCATATCTGTAAGCCTTACTAATTGTATGACCTCTAAAATGGGGATTATAAAAGCAAAGTAGGTTGATAAGAGGTCTGAAGCATTAAAACATGTAATATGCTTAAAAATACAGCTGACACACAATGGATACTCAATGTTAGCTATTAACTATCATTACTGTTTTTTCCCCATTCACATATGGTTGAAGTATACAAATTTCTCTACAATATGAATTACTGAAAGTTACAAGCTGGAAAAGCCCTTAGAGATCATCAAATTTAATGCCCTTAATTTAGAACATCAAGTCTAAATAAGTGACTTAGTCAATGTTTCAGAGTCACTGAGTGACAAAACCAGGATTTAGGCCAGGTCTTCTGACTGTATCCATCATTCTTTCTACAAAGCAAGACTGCCTCTCAATATACATATACTTTGTAATGGAATAAAATTAAACAAATATTGAATTCCCTCCCCCTTCTTCTTCTTGCCATAATCAAAACTTGTCTCTCTGAAGACCACTGCCTCTTCTCTAGCTCTCTTTCGCTTCTCATAGATAGGGTGGGTGCTTCCTTTGCTTTTCATTGCTACTTCCAGACCACTGCCTCGTCAAAATCCTTCCTTAAAACTCTCAACTTAAGAGTTTCATAGCTGCAGTCCATATGGAAGTCATGTACCCTCATTTTTTCAAGACTTTAGCATGCTAATCTAATCACTTTATTGTCTCCACTACCCCACCCACCCACCAATACAATTTGTGGCAATTTCAATATACAACATCCAGTATCCTTCCATGCCAGGGCCTCTGTTTTTGATGTCTCTCCAAAACTCTGTCTTCCAACCTCCTCGGCTACTCACACCCACTGTCATACCTTACAGGGTTTCTAAAGAGGCATTTTGGGCAGGACAATTCTTCTATGTGTAGGAATATCCTGCTCAATGCAAAACATTTAACGTCTCTGGCACCTGCTCATTAAATACCAGTGGTACCCACGCCCATCATATTTCTAGATATCACAGTGAGGGAGCAGTACCACTCCAGAATCACTTACTTTAACCTTATCATCACCAGTAAATGCACCTCTCCATAGTCTCAAATTCAAATATCCCTCTCTTTGAGTACCACACTTACCTCCAACAATTCTTGGACTCCGTAGGAACCTACCATCCATTGTGCCTACTATCTTTACAGCTTAAATTTCACAGCCCAGCATATGTCACATACACCTCCAATGTCCTTGCTCTTTTTTTTTTGTTTGTTTGGTTCTTTGCTTTTGCTTCACTGTAGTCCCTTGACTAAACACCAACCCTGTTAACTCATCTACTCTATGCCTGTAACCTGCATGCAAGTACTTGAGGCTGACTGGGGAAAAACACACAACTAAATGTAATGGTCTCACTTTAATTCCATGATCAGTAACCTCAGATAGACTGTTAACGCTCTCTAGCAATCATACTACATATCCCTAGTCCACTTAAGTCTTCTACTGTTCTATCACACTATTTCATACTTTCTCCTTTCTCTTTATCTTCTCAAAGCATTTTATTTCACTGAAAAATAAAGATGTTATCAAAAGAAAACTTTCAGGATATCTCATCCTCAATTTACTCACCTACTTGTATTTACTTTATTATAAATGATGTACCTGTGCTCATATAAAATAAAATTTTCTACTTGTAGACTAATTCTCATCTCCATCAAGAACATCATTCCAGGACTGACCTCCCTCTCCAGTATCATCAAATTTCCCCCTTCTGTAGTATCATTCCCACTGGTATACAAACAGGCTGTTAATTCCTCCCATACTAAAAATAATAAAAATAAAACTTCCATAACCTACAACCCCCTCCAGTACTTCCTAGCTCCATTTTGCAACAAAACTCCTCAAAGGAGTTCTCTATCCATTTTACTGTCAATGAGTTTGTATACTCATTTTCTCCCCTATCTTTTTCCATGCTCTTTTGGATCCAATTGGAGCTCCGGAGTGAAATCCACAAACCTCCTTTCTGACTATACTCACCTCACAGTAATTTCACCTAGTCCTATAACTTTAAACTGATATTAAATAGATATTGTTTGTCTCATTTTTTTCTCTTTAAGTTTGGATAATTTCTGTTGACCTATCTTCAAGTTCACAGATTCTCTCCTTGGTTTTGTTGAGTGTGCTAATAAGCCCCAAAATATATTCCATCTAAGTTACAATTATTCTTTCTAGCATTTCCATTTGACGCTTTCATATAGTTTCCATCCTCTGATGAAATTTACTATCTGTTCATACATGTTGTCCACCTTTTCCATTAGAGCCTTTAACATGCTATTCATTGTTATTTTACACTCATTATCCGATAGTTATAACAACTGGGTCATCTTGAGTCTATTGATTATTTTTATTTGACAGTGGGTTATTTTTTCTTGCTTTTTTGTGTTTCATAATTTTTGCCTAAATGATGAATATCAGTATAAGACAGTACAGACTGAGGAAACAGTATTTATGCCAGAAAATGGGCAAGCCTCCTCTTCGACTAGCTATTAGTGAGGGATGAGAGGAGGCAGGGGTTGAGTTAATCTATTCAGGAATTGAGCTGGGTTTGGATTTTGTCACTATGATTGCCTTAAGTGCACTACCAATTTCAAATTTCTCCAGTGTGACCTTCTGCTTAGAGTGGGGACTGGTTTGCCAGAGAGTTTTTCTCACTGGTCTTACTCCACTCTCAGCTTTAGGCTTTCTCTGTGCACCTGCCCCAGAGGCTCTATCCATACTCTTGCCTCTCCCCAGGGAGGCAAACTGCTGTTGCTTTACTTGCTAGTGGGGAAAAGGGAGGTTCTCTGTTATCCAGACCCACTCTCAGTCTCAAGCAAGCCCCACATACTAGGATTTCAGGGGTGCGGCTTTCTCCCAGTAATAGTAAAACTAATGATCTGACACAGGGCAGTTTCCTACTCTTCCCTCAGGGTTTATGGCTTTTTCTTTTTCTTTTCATGTCTGCCAGCCACAATGGAAAATGGGGTTTATTCCCTTACTCCAGTGGCTTAAAGCTGTATTCCACATGGAAAAAGGGTCCAGGTAGGCCTGTACTACCTAGCAAGGCTTTTGCTGGTCTCCCCTGCTTCTCTCAGTCTTTCTTATGAGCAACTGTTGAAAGTCATTGGAAGAAAGCCTACAAGTGGATGTTACCTACCCTTGTGTCTACAGTCCACAAGGGTTCTATATTCTCATGCTAGCCTACACTTATAGACTTTAGCAATTCAGTAAAAATTTAGCTGAATTCTTCTTTCCCCTGTATGGTAGCCATGCCTTCTTCCTGTCCTGTGCTAAAGGTAAGCCATGTCCAAATTCCACCTCTGATGGGTTGAAAAAGTTATGATTTTGTATATTATAGCTTATTCTTATTTTAGGGTGGGAGCAATACTCTTTCTTTCTACATCCTAAGTGAAAGCCAGAAATCACTCCATGAGTTTAAAGACCATCTATAAATCCACAACTCTCAAATTTACATTTCTAGTCTGGACCTCTCCTCTGAACTGCAGACCATATATATCCAACTGCCTACTGGAAAAATCTACTTGTATAGCCTAGCAGACAAACTCTAAGGCGGCCCCCATGTTCTCCACCTCCTGGTGTTCATATCTTTGTGTAATCCTCTCCCCTTGAGTGTGGGAGTGACCTGTGACTTGCTTCTGACCAACAGAATCAGGCAAAGATGAAGGACTGTCATTCTTATGATTATGTTATATTTTATGGCAAAGGGATGGGACATCATTTCCCCTGACTGTTACATTATCTGACTCTCTCTTGCTGCAGACTCACTCTCACTCTTGTTGGACTTACAGGAGCAGGCTGCCATGTTGTGAACTGCTTATGGAGAGGACCATGTGGCAGCAAATTGTGGGCGACCTCTATGGTCTGGGGGTAGCCTACAGACAACAACCAACAGAAAACTGAAGCTCTCATTTCTACAGCTGCAACAAAATGAATTCTGCCATCAACCTGAGTGAGCTTGTTCTCCAGTCTAGCTTCCAAAACCCAGCCCTAGCCAATACCTTGAATGCAGCCTGGTGAAACTCCGAAGCACAGGGAACCCAGCTAAAACATGCCTGACTCCACAGAAACAGTGAAACAACAAATGTATCTTCTTTTAAGCCACTAAATTTGTGGTAATGTTTTGCATCATAGAAAACAAATACAGATAGCTATCACGAGCTTAACAAGCCAAATTCCTGATTGCCAACATCCCCTCAAAAAGAAAAGAAAAAACATGCTGCAGTGTTGTCTGTCTCAACAAATGGCTACTCTGTTCTTACTCAAGCCAAAAACTATGAAGTCAATCTTGACTCCTCCCTCCCTCCCCCAAAACCGACGTCAAATCCAAAATCAAACACTGTTGATTTTACAACCAAATTATACCAAGAATTTAATTATCTTAGCACCACCACTGCTACCATCTTGGTCTAAGCCACAACTGTTGCACATTATTTTAACAGCCTCCTAACTGGTTTTCCTGCTTTCACTCCACATAATAGCCAGAGTGATCCTATTAAAATATCAGTCAGATAATGTTTTCACTCAAAACACTCCAGAAATTCCATATCTCACCCAGATTAAAAGCCAGAAATCTTACAGTGACATACAAGGCCTACATTATCTGGTGCTCTTCCCTTCTACCCCAAACCTCTCCACCTCATCTTGTATAACTCTCCTCATTCATCCCACTCCCACAACACTTGCCTTCCTGCTGTTCTGTAACCATGCTGAGCACATATCAGTCTCAGAGTTTTACAACTGTTGGTCCATCTAATTGAAGAAGTATTTCCACAGATAGGACTTCTCTGACCACCTTATATAAAAGGGCAAGTCCTCCTGTCCCCAGCAACAGCTCCCTATCCCTCCTACCCTACTTAACTAGTCTCCACAGCACATACTGACAACTGACATCCATTTTATTGCTTTTTCCCCAAAACCAAAATGTAAGTTCCATGAGACCTGAGATCTTTGTTCACTGCTGTATCCCCAGTTTAAACTGAATAACTGAATAACCAGTAATGTATTATATACTGTGTGCTCACAGAATTCAGTCTAACAGTCAAGCCACAAGAATACTTCAGATATAAAGTCAGAGACATTTTTTAAATAATTGTAAAATTATTTACCACTTATAAATATATTTATTCTATCTCATTATGAATATGCTTCTGAGCAAATCTGGAAAACATTCATATATAACCAAAATAACTAAAATATATAAGTAAGTTAAATTAAAATGAAAAAATTTCTATTAAGGGCTCAAATAACAGAAAGGAAACTGAAGGAATCCATTATTGTTTTTCTAGCACCATCTGGAGAAGATACTGTTATCCTTCACAGGTATAGCCAAACAGTAGAGAAGGATGCATCAAGCTTGAAGGAATGACCCTTTAGGTCCTTGGTTCTCAAACTTTTTGGTCGCAAGACTCTTTGACATTGTTAAAAATTACTGAGAACCCCAAAACACTTTTATTTATGTGGGTTTTTAATCTACTAATTCATTTAAAATTACAAGAGAAATTTTAAAAATATTTAACAGTTCATTTAAAAATAACTATAAATCCATTACATGTTAGCATAAATAACAATTTTCATTACTAAAACTAAATTTCCCCCAAGAAAATTAGTGAGAGAAATGGCATCGTTTTACATTTCTGCAAATCTCCTTAATGTTTGAGTTAATAGAAAAATAGCTGAATTTTCTTACTGCTTCTACATTAAATATATTGCCATATGTTGTTTTGGTTGAGGTATATGCAGAAAGTCTGGCCTCACACAGATGTGTAGCTGGAAAAGGGAAGAATGTTTTAATAGTCTTTTCAGATAATTGTGGCTATTCTTCTTTGATGTAGTTTCTTAAATGTTGTCTGTAATGTACAATCTGAATTTCTGTATTCTGTTAACATTAAAATCCACTGGTCTATTTTGCACTCTGAATGGATCTTATACCCATACATGACTTTGTAATACAATTTTGTAATTAAAAAGTCTGTAACTAGTGGGAAGCTGTCAAGTTCACAATGGTGAATACAAGTGTTCCAAAATTCTAATTTTTGCTTACAAGTCCAAATCTTTTCACTGGTAAGTTTTTTAAGTTTTCCTTAAAGTGGGTCAGGTGCATGGATCGGACAATTTAAAATTGAAAAAAAATCATCAGTTCTGCAATATGCATGCTTGTCAATTTAAATCCTCTAATGAATATGCCTATTTTCTGGGTTGACAAAAATTATTTTCCATATGTCCATAATAAATCTATTGAATTAAAGATGATTTACCTCCTGAAACTATTAGTCTATTTCAAGTTAGCTCAATGAGCCAAATAAGTTTTCATTTTTCTTATACAACAACAAAATTAGTCTTAAAATCTAAATCATGCACCAGAAAAAATAAAATCTACTTCTCCAAGTTTAGAGAAGTATATAGTTATCAAAACAATATTAACTATATTGTGTATAAAAAAAAAACCCAAATCATCCTAACAAGACATTTAAAAAAAATCTGTTTTCTACATACTTCAACATTTTACCATTTTTTTCCCGCTAGGTTCTTTTTTGTTTGTCATGTTTGTGTTCAGTTCTTTTTTGAACATTAGTAATTAGAGATGTGAAACAACCCATACAAAATATTCCTAACTGACTCAATATTTTGGCTAGTCCTTTCCTTACCTGTTGAGCAATATGAGAAATATGAGCTCCCTGAACTGTTGAACCAGGTTGAGGTGTTGTTTCTGAAGTGTTACCCTTGTGGGAATCTTCCATAATCAACTGTAAAGGGGGAAAAAAATTAGTTAAAAGATGCTTTCTAACTTCATTTTCAAGAAATCTTAAGATTTTTTTCTCACCATACTTTTTCAGAGGAAAAAGTCAAAGCCTTTCTATACTATGGGCTGAGCTCAATTTATCCAGACTCAACATGCTCCCAAAACTCTGCTCTGGATGTGTAGCAATCTAACTATAAGATCTTAAAAATGGCAAAAACTGCTACAGAATATGTATAATATATTGCGTAGCTGTGTAAAAGTTGATAACCTGGTTGCTTCCATGGAAGAAAACTGGTAGCTATAGTACAGAGATAGAAGACTTTTCCTTGCATATTCTTTTAAATATTTTGAATTTTGACCCATGTGAACATAAATTGTTGGGAGTAAATTTTCAAATGCTAACAACCCAAGAAGTATGAGTCTTCCTGTCCATGGACACAGCATTCCTTTCTCTATTCTAGGGAACAGTTAGCTTCTAATTGCACATATAGTTTTATATGGAGAATTTATTGAGTAAAAGTTGAACAAAGTAAATAAATAAGTTAAGTAAGTAAGTAAGCAAATAAATAAATAAATAAAGCTATACTTAAAGAGATTCTAAAAATCTGGATGGTCTAGATAATCAAATGCAGGATATATAAGTTGGATAAGGATGAGAATAAATTGGTTATATGAGATGGACTATGTCGAATGAGAGAGGCACTACTTATAGATTGGTTAAAAAAAGGGGGGAGGTAGAATTTAAGGTTTCTATGGTTATGTGCAAAGACATAAAAAAAAGAGAGAGCTGGTCAACAAACATGAAAAGATGCTCGATATAGCTAATCATTAGGGAGATGTAAATCAAAACTACAATGAAATATCACCTTACATCCATTAGGATGGCTAACAACAACGACAACAAAATATTGAAAAACAGAAAACGGGTTGGTGAGGATGTGGGTAAAATGGAACATTTGTGCACTGTGGCTGGGAATGGTGCAACTATTGTGGAAAACAGTATGATGGTTACTCAAAAAATTAAAGACAGAATTACTATATGATCCAGCAATACGACTTGAGTTCACATCCAAAAACTGAAAGCAGGGTCTCAAAGAAATATATGTACACTTAGTGCACAGCAGCATTATTCACAATAAACCAAAAGTGGAAGTGACCCAAATGTTCATCAGTGGATGAATGAATAAACAAAATGTGGTATATACATAACATAGAATATTATTAAGCCTTAAAAACTAAGGAAACTGTGACACATGCTACCATATGGATGAACCTTGAGGACATTGTGCTAAGTGAAATAAGCCAATCATAAAAAGATAAATGTTGCATGATTTCACTCATATAAGGTACCTAAAGTAGTCAAAACCATAGAAATAGAAAGTAGAATGGTGTTTGCCAGGGGCTAGAGGGCAGGGGAAAGGTTATTTTTTAATGGGTATGAAAAAATTCTGTAGATTGGCTGCACAATGTGAAGTACTTAACACTAGTAAATTATATACTTTTAAATGGTTAAGACAGTAACTCTTATGTATCTTTTACCACAATTTAAAATGTTTTAAAAGACAGAGAGAGGGCAACTAGGTACTTGCCCCTTAGCATCACTGACTTAAAAATTGTCAAGTTTAAGCCTACATGTTTGTTGTTGTTCTTTTTTTTTTTTTTTGAGATCAGAAAACAGAAATTCATTAACATCTGGATTAAAGCTATTGTTTTTAGTCACTGAAAAAAGGTATAAAATCACCTCAAACAGAAAGTGTTAATTTTTCTTTCTAAATATGTCATTAGCCTTTTTTTCTAAGATGGAAAATATATAACTGAAAGAAAAAGGGATGACAGAATCTTAACTACAATACTGTCTAATTTCTTTTCAGTCTTCTCTTTCCACAATTTTTAAAGTCATAAACATACTCTATGTACAATTTTGTATCCCCACATTCTGTATCCTGTTTCCACTTTTCACAAATATTTTCTAAGTTTTAAACAAACATATTTAAAGGCTACATAATATTCCATCCAGTGAATGTACATAATTCCTTTATTTTTTTTTTAAACCAAACAATACTGTGACTAATACTTTGGTACATAAACTTTTTCTGTAATTAAAATTATTTCCATAAGATATATTTCAAAAAGCAGAATTACTTGGTCAAGGGGTATGATTATTTTCAAAAGAATTATAGTTCATCAGTAAGTAGCACATGAGAAAACAATGGGAATGTTTAAAGAAGTTGTTATGAACATGATAGGTGAAAAATGGTATGTTGTTTTACATTTCTTTAATTCTCCTTTAGTTCTGTGAGCTATCTGTTCATATTATTTGTCCTTCCATCTACCAGAACATAGTGTTTTTCTTATAAGCCTATATTATTTCTTCATATAAATTTTACTTCTATCATGTTGATACAAATAATTTTTCCAGTATGACCTAACTATAATTATTTTAAAACGTTTAATTTTAACAAATTCATCCAGTGTTTCCTTTGTTCTATCTTCTACTGCTATTAAGCCTCTATATAATCCCTTCTTCAGGAAGAATGTAGTGACTTTTAATCTGTACTAATACAAGTGTAATCTCAGAGAGTAAACATATAGATAGCATCAAAGGTGGTATCATATTTTCTACATACTATCTCTACTATTTAAAAAGCCTTTTAAACACTTCATTTCAGAAGACGTAAGTTAGAATACGGAGCAAATGAGGGAGGAAAAAAGATGTACTACTATAGCATTGAAAGAAACTTCTAAAACCTTGTTAAATTACTGGAAATAATATTTTTCTGTTTCACTGTGAGTCAGATTTTCCCCCCATAATAATGTCATTAAGAAATCCTATATCTAATGGAAAGTAACATGAACAAAACAACACACATTTCCTAGTGAAAGCTGCTACAGTCAGCAACTAATATTTTGGACAATTATTACAACCACATTTCCTATGGAAAAGAAGATAACCTATTTTCTATAAAGAAGAATTAACTAATTAGCATTTTTCCCAAAAATGAAAACAGCTTTCTAATTTCATCTCATTTATAAACAATATATACGCTGCATTTTAACGTTATCAGAGCACAACCTTTATTCACTTATTTTTAGCTACTGTTCCTCCAATTGATAAGATCAACAATCTGTTAAAAAACTTGCTCAATGCAGAAGAAATTTGAGGTGTGCAAAGGCATTATCTGTAAAAATTAAGCCCCAGGCAGCAGCTGGAAGCTTAACAAAGAGACACTCAAGTAGGGCACAATCACAGGGGGCAGTTAAACAGCTTCCAAGTGCAGTCAATGGGCATGAATTTGGGAAGCCGAGAAACAGCAGCAGGCTGTGCTCTTGCTGACATTTAGAGAATGTAAGTAAAGGCATGGCACTTATGAGAAAACTTTTAAGAACACTGAACTAAAAGCTTTTTTATATTATCATCTCTGGGATTCCCTAAACTGAGACTCAAAGAAATTGTCATTTACTGTGGATCTCACAGTAAGATGTGAACTCAAGTGCGGAAGCCAGAACTGTTTTAATCCAGAATTCATGTTCTTTTATTCCATAATACCCCTCCTCCAGGAATACCCTCATATTCCCAACCTGTCCACTTGGCAAACTTCTACTCTGTTTTCAAGTTACATCTCAAACATGATATTTCTGACAGCTCCAGGTCCCTCCTTCCTTAATGCCTTCAGAACTGTGCTTTGCAGATGTTTCTAGTAAGGTTACTTAACACTCTGAACTGTGTTTATTGGCATGTCTGTTTTCCCTAGTTTCAAGGCACCTAAGGACAGGACTTGTATCATGTAAATGTATGCTCTGTGCCTAGCAGAGACCCTCATAGTAAACATCAAGAAACACAGTATAGCATTCTTGTCTGATAAATGAAGAGGATGCTGAACTATTATAAGCTTAAAGGCAAGGAGTCTCCTGTTTACCATTTCCACAACTGAATTCCTGATCTTCCCTCAAAATTGTTCCTATCAATCATACAGAATTTCCTTCAGATCTTCAACTGTGCCTGCCTTGCTTTCTCTCACCTTCAGGCTTTTACATACACTATTCCCCTTCTCTTCATCTGGCCTATTCCTATGAGTTATTATTCAGGGCAAACTTTCATGACTCCCCTAGACTGGTTTAGATGCTCTGGCTGTATACCTACACACAGCACATGTTCTCTTCTTATGGAACTTATTAAAGTATTGAAATTATCTGCTTTGTCTCTCCACCAGAATGCAAGCTCCACGGAGTCAAAGACCACATCCTGTTCCCAATATAGTACTAATATTCTGCACCATTTAATACTGCTGAATAAGTCAATTTGTTTAGTTGGGTTTCCCTACTGAAGACTGATAGAAATAATGGTTAAAAAATCTTTAGACAATTACTCCAACCTATCTTTACAAACAGGACAATTCAGGCACAAGAAAATACCGTACTTCAGTGTTGGAAATTCATTTTAAATAAACAAGATGATGTGTGGAAAAAAAAAAAAAAAACAAACCATTTTTAGATGTGACTACAGTCTACTGGTGACACAACAGTACTGCACAGATGTATCAGAGACCAAACATAACCTTAAAAGATGACTACAAATAAAGCTAACACACTCAATTTTTAGACGACGGAATTGATTCTAATTGAGGCACTGTACATTATAAAGTCTATAGGAAAAAAGCATTTACATAAAACTGCATGTTTGTTGGTAACAATATTCTCAGGATAAAATGCATTTTGCAAACATAGTGTACAAACATCACAAACGAGGCCAGTTTGACAAAGATGCTTGCCAGACCTATGCTGAAAAGCCTCAGAAGTGCGAAGACTCTCAATGACTATTATTAGCCCACTGCTCCTCAAAAGCTAAGAAAATAACTAGACATTATTTAACATCTACAATAATTTTAAAGAGATAAGCTCCACGGCGTAGCTGACGCTGTGAAATGCCGTGCTTAATTTTATAACAGGAGAAATTGAAAGTTTCCTCGACTTGATTGTCTTAGAGGTAAACAGACGAGCTTCTGTCATTCCACACTCATTCCTTGCTCATCTGCTGCATCTTTCCGTGTTTCGTGTGTCTGATTATTTTACTCTCCACTCGACTATACTCTCCACGAAGGTAAGGGCTGTTTCTGCCCTCCGCGTTCAGCCGCCCCGCGGCCTGGCCACCCGAGGGCACCCGGCGCACTCCCTGGAGGAGTTAACCTGTCCCGGGCCCCGATCCGCGGACGACGCGCGGACGCCAAGACCACGCCGCCCCGGCTCTCCCACCCCCGGCTCCCCGTCCAACTCCGAGATCTTTTATGGAGGGCGCTCGCCTTAAAGACGCGGAGGGGCGGTTTCAGAGGTGAAAGCCACCCCGCGGCGAAACGTCTTCCGTTTTATTTTGACTGGGGTGGGGCCGGAGAGGGGAAGGAGGTGGAGACCCACGACAAAAAGGGCACAAGGCGGCCAAGGCGCGAGAACCGGAAGCATGCTCGGCCGGGGGACAGCGGACAGGCCCTCCCCCTTCCGCCGCGCGCCCTCCGCGCCCCTCCCCCACCGCAGCCTGCCGCACGCGACCCCCACCCAGCGCACGACCCGGGTTGGCGTCCCCGCAGCTCCGCATTCTCACACTCTTCCCCTGCTCGGGGACTCAGGAACACGTCCTACCCCTGTCCCTCGCTTACCTGTGTCTGCCGCCTTGCCGCTGTCCGGGGCGGGAACTTGCACTCCCCTCTCCCAGGTGGATCCGAATTCACTACCTACTTCCCCACCCCCTCACGCGGCGGGGGACGTGCCTCTTTCACAAGCGTCTGGCGGGGCGGGGAGACTTAGTGTCACTTAGCCAACTGTCCTAGGCTACCGTTTCCTCGCCAGTCAGGGCCGCCACTGGCGGCATTATCTACAGCAGGCTGCGGGCGGGGAAGGGAGGGGGCCAAAACTGAGTTAAGTGAGCGTGGGGGGGGGGGTGGTGAGGTTAAGGCGGTGCCTCCGTGCGGGCCACCGCTCTACGTCACCACGTTACTCACGTGGTGCGCCGCCATCTTGTGCTGGTTTTCTTCCGAATGGCGAGCTGCGTCTTGGGGAAGTGTTGCCGGAGAGAGGTTTGGTGAAAGTTGCTTGCGGTTCTTTTTCGCTTCAGCGGCTCTGCGGGCACTCCTCCCACATGTCTGTTTTCAGAGGCCAGCACCAACTTGGTGATATCAGAGGCCGCTCGGTGTAGGGCAGCTTTCATCGCTTAGTGGCATCGCTCTCGGCTCAGCTCCTACTTGCTCGGGGTTGGATGAACAGCCTAGAGTTGTCCCATGAACAGCCCAGAGTTGTCGCCCCTGGCCTTTACCCACGCTTCTTGTAGAAAAGGGACACGAAGCTTGGAGGTTTGTCCTAGTAAGCTTTAGTTCACCCAGACTTTTCGACCCCATGGAGTTGCTTTAGGAGTTGTATCCTGTATCCCATATGAAAGAATTTTCCACAGAGTGATTTGAAACAAGGTGCCCGTAGCGTGTCACGTGGAAGCACACATTTACCCCAACTGTTAAAACAATTTTGAAAAAAGTTACGTACAATGGAGTGTTGTAACATAAAATGTTACATTGTCATTTTTAAAACAAACTAAAAAATTTTTTTAATGTGCCTACCTCGGGAGAAGGGATTATGCGTTCTTAACACAATCCATTTCCTTGCAAAATGTTTTTTTATGGCTTTGTAGAGATAATGATAAGTGAGAAACCTTTTAGTATGCTCTTAACAAAAAAGTTCCAGATTTTTTTTTCTGAAATTTTCCTAGTTTGAGATCTCCAATGTAGCAAAACTGATCAAGTAGATAGAGTCCCTTCCTGGTTTTGACATTTAAGGATAGATAATGTAATTTCAAGCGCAAGAGTTACTGTGGGCCAGACACTCCTAAGAGCCCCAAAACCACTGTTATTCATTCATCAAATTCAATCATATTTGTTAAAAGCTAAAACAGGTTGGCTTTATTTTAGATTTTTGATTAGGCAAATTACCCAACCTATCTAAGCTTGTCTTCTCTTTATCAAAATTAGGAAAAGTATAATACTCAGCCCATGTCCCAGAATTATTTAAAGAATCAAAATACATATCATAGAAAGCAAAATGCCCTTAAAAAGTAAGGAGTGGGGAAGAGGTTCTCAGATACCGCCTTTCCCAGCATCAGTCATCGAGAACATTCGCGGCTGGAAGGCTGGTTCTATGTTTATTTGTTCCTTCCTTGGAACACAGAATGTTTAACAAATGTTAATTAGTAAAAGAGGGCGTGGGGAAACAAAAATATTACTATCAAAAGAAACTAAATTTTACTGATACCTTCAAAATGTGCATGAACCGCTCCCTCATTAGCTCCTCTTCCACCTGTAATGTCTTAAGTCTAAATCTGGTATTATGCTGTGCAACACTGCCACTCATAAATATTCCCACAGTCCTTGATTCTCTTATGGAAGTGTTAACAAGCTGTACCTATCACTCTTGTGAACCTTGAGAAATAACTAGATGAAGAAAAACAGAAATCTTGGATTTCAGAAGTGAGAAAAAAGACACAAAAGAAACCTAACTTGCCACCCCACCCCTTCTTCCTCAGTGACCTTGCTTTGTAAATTACCCCTCATTGCTATATTTGGAAACTTTCTGTTGGCTCTTTCCCCAACAGAAATTTTTTTATTCCATCTTTGAAAGGAATGCAGCCTCTCTCAAGTCTACATCCCTCTTTCAACTACTGTTCCATTTTTCTCCTTCCTATGTATAGTTAAAGCTTCTGGAAAGAGTAGCCTTTGCTCAGTAAACCTCCCATCACGCCTCTCTTGAACCAGTTTTCTGTCTTCTGCTCCCATAGCTGCAGCTGAAGTCAGTTCTGACCAGTCACACCAGTGACTGCCTAGATACCATATACAACAGATGTTAGCAAGTCCCTCTTTTACTCAGCATCACTGAAGCCTTTGGCATTGACGACCACTCCCTACTCTTTAAAACACTATGATTTCTGTGCCCATGTTCTTTCTTGGTTTCCCCCATCTGTCCAGTTATTCCCTTTTTGTGGACTTTTCTTCCTCCACCAGTATTTAATTGCTCCCGTTATTGATCCTTTTCTCACTCTACACGACCTTCCTTGGCAGTATCACCCACTTACATTGTTTCAACTACCACTTTTAAAAGGATGTCTCCCAAATATCCAGTTCTTGGCCAGAGTTCTCCTTAGGCAGAGACCTATATATTTAGCTGCCTGTTGGACCTCTTCACTTAAATGTTCCATAGCACCTCAAATGCACATGATCAAAATGGAACACAGCATCTTCTTTCCCAAATCTGTTTTGTTCCCTGTTTTCATAAATGGCCCCACAGCTACCTGACTTCCCAAGTCAGAAACCTAGAAGTTATTTGAATTCCTCCTTCCTAACCCCGAATACTCAGTGGTTGAAATCTTACTGTCTCCCAATTTTGCACATATTGCCTCTCATCTCCATCCTGTCATTGCAGTGGTTGAAATGTTCTTGCTCTGTCACTGCAGTTATTCCAAGACCTCCCAACTGGTCTTCCTGCCTCAGGTTTTACAGACCTTTCTTCCCTATCCATACCAATCCATTTTCTATATGACTACCTGAATAATCTGTGTTGCCAATCTGAGCATGTTATTCTCTTGCTATAAATCCCTCAATGGCTCTTTGGCCTTCTGGATAAAAGTCCAAAATTCTTAGTGTCATATAGAAGGCCCTTAGTGATCTGTCCTTGGCTCAAACTTCCATAGATAACTATCTTTTACTTTTCTCCCTTCAAACCCTACATCCTAATAATGAATCGTAGTTCCCATAATATGCAACCTCATCTTCCCCTTTTGTCGTCTCAATCTTATCTGGCTGTCTCAACCTTCAAAACTCAGTTCAGATGTTACTTTCTCTAGCATATATTCCTCACATTCTCCTTCATTGGATTGGGTGCTTATCCCACCTGCTCCCACAGTCCACCTCTACCTGTAATCCTTACTCTATTGTTTTCCTGTATTTCCTTGGGGGCAGTGACTTGATATTTTTCTCTCTCTAGCTTCAGCTCTTATTGCACTGCCTTGTACTAACTGGGCAGGCATTCAATACATGTGTTAAAAAAAGTTCTCAGCTGCTTAAATAGCTTGAACCATAATTCAGGGACCAGTTTTAGTGTTTGAGAACATGCACAAATTCGATAGGCTCCCATAATGTTTCTTGAAACCAGAAAATGGAAGAGCAAATGAAGTATTATTTTAGGAAAGGCTGAAATCCAGCCCAATTACAGATTAGAAAAAAATTAAAATTTCCAGTCAATAGTTTAAAACTATCAAATGCCACCTGGGTAGGAGGAAAATTAAGCTGTAACTGCTCCTGAGACTAAATAAAGCCTTCTCAGTTTTCAAAATGACTCTCTTCCTTGAGTTGGCCTGCTTTTATAGCACTGATTCGCTTTGCTTGATCTCTTTGTTCACTTTCCTTGGACCACTCTAGCTATCTTTGAGTCTTACCATCTGAAGTTAAATTTAGGATTTATCAATTCTCCCAATATGTGAAGCATTAAACACAATCAGGCATCAATATTTATTAACACAAGACAAAGGAAACATATTCAATGAGTTAATAGAACACTGTCCAGCCAGATGTTAAATTTAAAAATGTATATCTAGTCTAATTTCAAATAAATAAAAAACCTTTATACATAATTACACAGCACTATAGTTTGAATCTGACACTGGTAAATATCTTGACAGAAAGTAAACAATTTAGGACTAAAAATTATTCTTGTATCTTTACACTCTCTTCCTCTGGACAAATAATATGGCCCATCTACAAACCAGAAATGTACGAATGATAAAGAAAAGGCCTATTGTATATTTGGAGTACTGAATCATTTTGCTCCAAATACTCTTGCTTTTACATCAAAGTAGACAACAAAAACAACACTAAGGCATAGATCAGTTTGAGTTTGAGGATGAGGTGTTAACTCCTCATTGCTTTAGTCTAAAAGATTCCCAGATATTCAAGGAAAGTAATTTATTTGGCCAAGATATTGAGCACCATGCCTGGGGCAGAGACCTTAACAACAATAAAAACCATAAGGCCTCAGGCCCTTTGTTGATTCAACACAAGCATTAAGCAACCATTGCCAGGGACTGAAGTTAAGGAAACATACTCATAGACAGGTAATGGTCCCTAAATAGCCTGAGGCAGCACAGCTTCATAAGGAAATAACTTGGTACTGGGAGAACCAGGGCTCTTTAAAAGGCAGGAGGAAGTAATGACTGGATTCACTGATGCCCATTAGCATGCTGGTCTTTCCAAGGGTCTCACAGATGCAGGAAATGCCATCTGTGCAGCTCTGTGAATCCCCAGGGCCTAGGAATTTTCCGGAGGAATCCCCTTTCCTGACCTACCTCAGTTACTTCTGCTGAGAGACAGAAAGAGGCTCAACAACTTTCAGATCAATAGATATCTCTTAACTGAAACAAGGGCTTGCTATTAATTTAGTTTTCTTTAGCACAAGCATAAAAATCGAGAGAGAAGGTGTTCCAGAGTTTTGGTGAGGATATTTCTATTAATAAATGGCCTTTTGGGTCTGTCTTCAGAGTCCATTTGACCACAAAGGTTCTAATTAATGTGGAAAGAACAAGAACATTGTGTCATCATCAAGAGAAAGTTTTCTTATTCAAGTCTGCAACAGACTAGGCACAAATCCCTGTAAGCTAATGACTAGACTCTCTTTCCCTTCCAGAAGTATTTTACCAGAGTTAATGATGAAGCTCCCCAAAGACATATCTCAGTTTTCTTTCCTCCACAAGCATTTTCTGGCTTTGGGGATGTGCAAAAGATCAATAAATCACCCACAAGCCAGAAAGCAAAAATAAAGATAAATCAGAAGACTGAGGAACTATAAAAGTAGGAGGCCCCTAAATAAATAGGAATTGGCCAATCTTTGAGATTAATGGATTATCTTATTTGAAGGAATGAGTATAAATCTGCACTGTCCAATATCGTAGCCAGTAGCTACATGTGGTTATTGACAAATTGAAATACGGCTGGTTCAAACAGAGGCGACCTTAATACACAACTGGATTTCAAAGACTTAATAGGAAAAAAAGAAAATAAAACATTTCATTAATTTGTTACATTAATTCCACATTGAAATAATATTTTTGATATACTGGGTTAAATAAAATAAATTAAAACAATATTGCCAGTTTCTTTTATACTTTTTAAAATGTGGTTACTAGAAATTTTAAAATGACAGATGTGGCTTATATGATACTTCTGGCAGACACCCTGACTTATGTAGTAAGAATGATCAAAGCAACCCATGATAGATTGCCTATATTTTTTTCTTAAAACTTGTGGATTATGGAGATAGAATTAATTATTCCTCAGGGTCCCTTGTTTTGTTTAGTGAATCAGTAAGAACTGTTTTAAGAAAGTTACTTTCCAAATAAGCAGGCTGTTTTCTCTGCAAACCAAACCACTGCTAGTCACAGATTTCTTGCCCCAATGTGTTTTTCTGTACATTCTAAAACCTCTCCCATCACGTGTAAATTAATTTCATCCAAAATGTTGAAAAAGAGATGTGGAACTGGAAAATGTCTTGAGGTCTGCCCTCTGTGGAGAACGAGGTGGGAGGAAAAGAGGATTATGTAAAAGGGAGTCAAAAGGGAGTCACATTGTGTAAGGGCAGCCCCCAAGAGTGCTGCCATGGTGAAGGGTCTGGTCTTTGCATTATAAACCTTATTTTCAGGGTAATTACAAGTCTTAAAAATTGTTTAAAAACATATTTAGTTTACATGATGTTACAGTGGGGTAAATAATATGTATTATTAAAATAGTCTAAATAAATATTTACACAATAGACCAGAATGGGTCAAAGAGAACCATTCTGATTTAACATGTTAACTCTATTCACTTTGATTTTTTTTTAATTTTTAAAAATATTTCTGTAAGAAAAAAATAATAAAATTCAACTATATTCAAATACATGAAGTATCAGACCAAAGAAAGAAAACCGAGCCAGAGGCCAAACTCAGTCCTAGGCTCAGTCCACTTGGCCTGGGCACCACAGTTATTTCAAAAGAGTTCCTTGCATACATCAGATTTCTCCTATTTCAGCATAAGCCTGGCTATTTTGGCAACACAAATTGGTCAGTTTTGAGATGTATAGTTATGTGGCCTTACGGTTTCATGTGATGTTGATCCCACTACCTTCTCAGCCTATCATTCTTGTTCTTAAAATCCTGGCCCTCATGAACTGGAAAAACGGAGGACACTCTTCAGTTTTCAGGAAAGAGAAGCTATATGTATAAACTGTAGACACAGTTTACAATGGGCCTGGAAAAAGAGGAAATTCTGAATTCTTATACATTACTCTTAATTTGAAAGAGTTTCAACACTGGGGGGACCAGAGTGAGTTATTGTGGTTCCTTAGAAAAGGGTGGGATCTAATGAATCTTAGCTTTTTCATAACATTTGGATTTTTAAACTGAGACTTTTTTTTCAGGTTGTACAAACAGGCTGAATTCTTAAAAGCTTAAGCTGATTCTTGGAATGCAAGCTTTAAAAACAAACATAGGCAGCTTTAGTTTATAAAATACACCAGCAAACAGAGACATAGCACAATGTGCAGCAAAACCTGCAAACAATTTGCACTTTCTAGTTACCCAATTACACCACATTAAGAGAATACTGAAATTCTCTCAAAGTAGAAATGTTTCTAATTTGGTTGTTATAGCTATACAAGCCAATTCTTCAAAAAAAAATTTTTTTTAGCTAAGTTATGTATATTCTTATTTACATGTTTAAAACACTGGTCAAAATGTTTTATACTCAAGAATTATAAAGTAATTCTCATATTCAGTGGGTTATCTGATTTGCTTATGGGTTATCTGATTTGCTTAACAAAGTAAGCTGAGTAGTTCCATGTTAACAAAACCCGCAGAATGTCTAGCTACGGTAAAATGGCAATACAGTACAGAGCGGGTAACTGTGTAACTCAGGCTACCCCCTTTATGTGAATTCATTAATCTTCCTTACAAAATTCTAAAATGGCATTAGATAAAAATACAAGTATATACAACAGATGAAAAATATGCAACATGCATGTAATTGCTTTAGTAACGTGCTGCTCACGCTATGTCAAAGCTCATGACTAACACACTGTTAACATTTTTATCATTTGCCACCACTGAATTCCCCTTTCCTGTGTGTCATGTGACTGCAGAATCCCACAGGATGAGATGAAGGATATAATGTAGCCATCTCAGCTTATTTCACATCATTTGAAAGTTTGCTCCTAGTCATGAGTCTTTGGTCCTTGAGGTTTTTCAAGGTGGCCCCATGTAATCTCCACAAGGCTGGTTACATGTTGTAAGCCACATAGATGGGGTCTAACTGGTCAGCTAGGAAGCTGTCACGGAGGTGCATCCTTTGCTTCTCTCCTCTGGAGTTGATGGGGATAACACCTGGGTCCACCACAACCACGACGCCAACGATGAGATAATGCTCTTCCAGGACCACATTTGTCACTAAAGGAACCAGATCTAGGGCTTCCTGTTCGGAGCCACACAGTTCCACAACCACCACAAGCAAGTTGGTCCACGTGAACACGGCACTGAAATTTCAATGACATTCAGTTAACATGTCATTACATTTACCAGTCATTTTTTATAGTATTTGCCCAAATCTTATGCCCACTTCCCTGAGAACTGCTGTCTCTCTTGGATCCAATCAGAAGGCCAGCAGCCACATTTGTAATATATAACCTTGTCCCTATGATCACAGTTGATTAGCTGAGCCAACCAAAATCTCTTCTGGGTTTGGAAGTGGGATTGAAAGTTATTATCTGATCACTTGAACTGAACTAAGGACATGTAAACTTCAAAGTTCTGGGGTAGCCAGGTATGCAGAGAAGCACAGAGACTGGCTCTTCAGGGAGAAGAGAATGAAGTGGATGCCCACATGGCTCTAGAGAGTAAGAGGATAATGGTTCCTGATGGCCATTTTTCTACTTTTCTAGAGATCCAGAGTTAGTTGTAGACTTTTAGGAAATTATGAGATAGCCAGTTATTCCTTGCATTAACTCTCTTTTGCATGGTGTTTTGAAAAGAGCATCTTTATTTGCAGCATAAGAGCTTCGACTAAGATAACATTCTTCTACCCAACAGGAAGGGGGTCGGCCTGGCTTCATCTGAACTGCGTGCCCACACAAGTGTCTCTCTTAGTATGTCATAAAAGTGCCATAAGGTAGAAAGTCATCTTATTCTGAGAGGGATTGCTGGGTTAGAGGTTATGACTTGACTTGTGATATGCAATGTTAAACTGCTTTAACAAATAGAACCGAATCATTAAACAATGTATACAATATTTGGTTGTGTTAAAAGTCAAATATCTAAAATTAGAGAGTAGCCATGGTACTCAGCTTCTCTGCATTGTTCTTATATCTCATGGGCATTGTTATGTCTGGGGAGAGACTCTGACCAAAGTGAGACTATTTTTAGACAGAGAAGCATCTGGAAAGCATAAGCAACCATTATAAGAACTGTATCTATTTAGAAAAGGGGAAAACAAATAAAAAATGAGTAAAGACACAATAACGAATATATAGAAAAGAAACTGGATGAATTCTGTATTGTCGAGAATCCAGAATGAAAGCCAATAGGAAAAATTTACAGTTTCAATTTTAAGAAATTTTAAGTCAGTGTGAGGTTGGATGATCCTTTATCAGGGATAATATAGGGGAATTTCCTGCATTGGGAGGGAAATTGGATGAGATAAAAATAATGATCCTTTTTGTCTGCTTACTATTACAGTTTATAAGCACATTCTCATTTGATTTTTCCAGTAGTCGAGAAAAGACAGAGTAAGTATTTTAAAGATGAGGGAAGCAGCCTACATGGAAGAGCTAGGCCCTTAAGCTGGTTTTTTTGACCTTGAAGTCATGGTTCTTTCCACCGTACTACAGACTTTCCAGAGGCAGATCATCAGTTAAATCCCTTCCAACGGTAAGACTCTATCATTAAGAAGGACTCAGCTCCACAGTGGTCCTTTAGAGCCTGTCTCAGTATCTCCATGGCCTCATCTGCCATAGCAGACGGCACACCAGGACAAGAATCAGTCTGTTTATTTTCTTAGTCCGCTTGGAGCTCTATGTCTATAGGTGGTATCTGGTGCAGACAGGTGACTACTCAGATTAATTTTACTTGATACTACAACTGTGGTGGGAAGCTTATTCTGTAGGGGGGATTTACCATTCAGCAATGCTCCTGTGGATCCGTGCCACCGAAGTCTCAATGTCGATTGGGTGGTATCGTAATCCTCTTAGCTCCAGCGTTTCGTCTAGAGCTCCCACCACATATAATGCATCGTGACGTTCTGACAGAAAGGAAAGAGAAATGTGGTTCATCAGACAAATACTGAGTGTAATACAGTATTGGAGTTAAGAGCACAGGGTTCAGACTGCCAGGCCCATTACCTGGCTCCATTACTCATCAGCTGTGTAACTTTGGGCAAATCACTTAAGTCTCTGAGTCCTGCTTTCCCCTTTGTGAGACAACATAATGACTGCTATGAAGATTAAATGAGATAATCCATGTAAGATAGTTTATGATGCCTCATAAGTGCTAAAAATTAGCTATTATCATTAATATTATTTACGACGACGACTATTACTACTATGTGCCAGGAATTGTGACAGGTGCTGAGGAGACAAAGATGACAAAACACAATTCTTGCTCTGGATACTTACTGTCTAGTAGGGGAAACAGACAAACAGCTGTGTACTGTAACATGGTAAGCCAGTGATAGGCACATACATGAGGTATGAAGGGAGCAGAAGATACCCCTGAGCTCTGCTCAAGGGTTCAGGAGAGGCCTGGAAAAGCTGAAGCCAGGCTGAGATTTTAAGGGTAAGTAGGAATTAGCCAGATGATGGCTGGAGGAGTTTTGGAGGGAGGAGAGAGAAGATCCGAGATGGAGAAGAAATGAACATGTATCATTGTGTCTAGACATCTTCAAGAAATGCAGGTATAATGAGTGAGATTACAGAATATAAAGAGAGTAGTTCTGATTATTCATAGGGTTGTAATTTGGCTAGGACCTTGTAGAAATCTCATTTTTTAAAAAAGATTTTATGCACATACTGTATACATAAGGCTACACAGTTTATGTCTATATAGATGAAACATTTTGAAGAGAGATGACTTTGCTAGGTCTACTGAATATAGTATTTTCAGGAAAAGGTAGATTTCTGAAAAATTCAGCGAAACAAAGTTCTAGAACCGTGGGAGAGAGGAGGAGGAGGTCCAGCAGAGTTCCTATAACATGGGAAGAGCCCGTAAAGATGGTAATAACGAAACAACAACAGAAACACAGTAAATGATTAGTGAGTGCTTTCTATATGCCAGGCACTGTTCTAGGCATCTAAATGCATCATGTCATTTAATCTCACACCATTTCCACAAGGCAGGATACATTGTCGCTCCTGACTTCTTGGTAAGAAACCAAGAGGTTCAGTGATTGCTCAAGGTCACACAGCAAATGGCAGAGGTAAGCTTCAAAACCAGGGCACCTGGCAAGGGATACCGCCCTCTTCTCCAGATATTATCCTGTGTCCCCACGAATTATGGAGAAACTATGGACAATGGTTGGTATAGAAAATGCAAGGAGCCAAGTCTCAATTTAGGCCTTTCAAGTCCAGTGAGTTATTTGTATTGGCTCTTTAACTGTATGATACAGTTAAGGTTGGGTATTTTTAAATGGCTATTCATGCCAGCAGGAAGACAGGTTAAAGGCAGACAGCAATGAAGCCATGACAATCAACTGGGCAGAGGATGACGAGCGACTGCTTACACCAGAGCCTTTCCAAGGAGTCTGAAACCCAACATGAGACTCCGAAGGGACAGAGGAGCACTTCGACAAGATGGCACCTCCACACTTATTTCCCCTCGCAGGGATTAGGGCTGTTCTTTCTGCTCCCAAAATGGTACATGGGAGAAGAAGAGCTACAGGAGCTATGAAATACCTGGTCAGGAGCTCGTTCAGTGCTCTGTGTTCTGCCATGGGCATTCACTGCTCATCAGGCATACCCCTATGACTGTGGCTGTGCTAATCCACAGTTCAGGAGTGGTGACCTGGTGCCATGGCTGCTTACCTTCTAGGTGCTTTTCAGGTGCAAAGTCTTATTTCAGATGAATATGAATATGGGTTCAAGAGTCATAGGAGGGAGTAATTAAACACACACACTCCATTACCCAAAGGCAGGCTGAGGAAGGCCAGCCAGTGCTACTGTGTGAAATGCAAAGCAGGACAAAGGGGAAGAGTTGGTGTGGGAAATACCTCCAGTAGCTGCTGTGAGCTCAGTCCGGCGGACAAAACCAAGGTATCCTGTCCGAGCCCAGAGTGTCTGAGCAGCATCCCCAAAGCTTAGGCGAGTGTTGAAATGATCAGCTTGAAGAGTCTCACTATCATAGATGGTATAATAGCCACTGGCTGTATGGGGACTGTTTACCCAAATCTACAACAAGAAAAGGGCATCAGTCGCATTTCACCAGGAACATGTACTATGTATCAATTCAATTATCTTGGGACAGATGATTGTAGTTTTTTAACCCAAAGGTAGGCTGAGGTTTTATATTAACAACAACACAATTGCAATAATAAAGGCAGCTGACATTTCAAATGTTCACCATGTGCTGAACAGTGAGATATTTTATTTATATGCCTTATCTCCATCAATCCTGACATATATGGCATGACAATATAGTTCACACTATGGTTATTTCCATTTTACATATGAAAAAAACAAGGAGTTAAGTAACTCGCCTAAAAGGCAGAAACTAGGAGACTCACACTAAGCCTGTGTGGCAGGCTCAACCATGATGCTACACTGCCTCCCTGGCTCATTTTTCAGCCTCTTCAGGAGTCCCTCAGAGGCATCACGGGATCATTTCTGTGCTTCTGAAACTAAGGTATAAAGCTCTCAGGGAAACACTACAAAGTATCTGAATTTACCATGTAAACACAGCAATAGCTCACAGTGGTAACAATACTAGTATTTATTAGGAACTCATTATGTGACAGGCACTACTCCATATACATTACAGATACAGGTATAAATGGATTTAATTGCCATGCAATTCTACTACATCGGTGAAGTAGGTGAAATTATTATCTATGGATGAGGAAAGTGAGGCCAGAGAGGTTAACTTGCCCAATACTGAGAAGACTGGCAGAGCCCAGGGCATCTGGCTCCTGTACCTACAATAGTCCTCCCAGTAAGCTATGGAATAAAAAACATTGGTATCCCTCAAAGGTTTAGGAAAAGAAAAATTAAGACTTTAAAAACATTTTATACAAATAAAAAAATGGATACATTTTGGAATAGAACATGAAATTTGCATGAATTTTTAAAATTTAATATTGTGGCTCCTTAATAGGTGAGAAGAGGTAGGATCTGTCCATTTTAATTTTCAGTTAAAAAATGTCAGTGGACAAATCTGGGACTAGTTTTAGTTTGGGTTCCTAAATCTTCTCTCTATTCTGGTCTCAATCTTCCCCTCTGTCCATTTCAGTCTTGTGCCTTACAAATTCAGAATGGGATAAAAGCTAAATCCAGTTCAATGACTTCCAAAATATGAACCGTAAAGCTTTTTGCTGCTGACTTTTCTGAATACAGGTGAAAATTATACACACCTCTCCAAGGTGAGAGTCTCCAACAGGCCCTTTGGTCTCAGGATTAACAATAACCACTTTCACTCCAGGTAAAATCTAAGAATCAAAGGGAAAACACAAAGACTTGATTAACTCTAATGACCTCTAGGAAATGTAGTTACCTGCCCTCCCTCCCCTCTAGTGAGGCAAGGGAATGCACAAAGGCATGAGCTAACTGAGATGGCACTCAGAGGATCAGGATGATCCTCAGTGGAGACCGGAGGTACAATAAGATTAATCCTCAAAAATGAACCAGGGAACCAATCAGTCTACTGCTCTTCAAAGGGAGGAGAAACTTCAGACCAGAACCATAGCAGTAAGAATTTGGAGAATTACTTAACCATGTAACTGCCCTTTTCCATGATCTATCCTGGTCACTGGACTGATGGCAGTAAAACCCCTTGAAGCAGAAAGGGCAGCAGGGAGGGATCTCCTGAGAGTCTCTGCTCCAGTCTATAGTGAGTGCTAGAGTTAGAGAAGCTTGGAAGAGTAAGGGAGGACATAGTGGCAGCTTTGCAGGAGAATGGAAAGACATCACATGCCCAGGATCTCCCTCAGGAGGGAAAGGGGAAAAATAGGTACTGACTGAGAAAATGGCTCAGGGTCTTTCTGATTACCCATTTCCTGCCCCTTAAACCTCTATTTTCATCTTGGCTTTCTAAAGTATGCAGTTACTTGAGAAACCCTACAATGATTATCTGGCTCATACATCTAAAATCTCAAGGAAGGAAGAGAAAAGACCATTCCTGCTAGTCCGGGCCAGGCACCATGATATAAGGCTCCTGAGGTGCCCAACCACTAGCTGAGGCAGATGATTTGACAAGATGATAAGCTCAACCCAAGTCCACTTTGAAGAGTTTAAATGAGAGAGTGACGCTGGAGTAAGCTCCCCATAGGGTTGATCCACCATTGGATAGGTTAGACAGGATCCTTTTTTTCCTTCCCAATTTTCTCCTCGCCTCTGCTTTTCTGAACTACTAGAAGGAATTCTGAGGCATCATCACAATCTATTCAAAGGGATGAGAAACTTGATTGCTTATGCTGATGTTAAAGTACCCTTAGTAAATTATTCAAAACTGCTGTAGTCTGAAACCTGACCCCCAATGTGATGGTATTAGGAGGTGGGGCCTTTGAGAGGGGACGGGGGCTGTTATGAAAGAGACCCAGAGACTTCCTTTGTCTCTTCAACCATGTGAGGACACAGCAACATGACAGTCATCTATGATGCTAGTGCCTTGTTCTTGACCTCCCAACCTCCAGAATACTGAGAAATAAGTTTCTGCTGTTTGTAAGCCATCCTGTCTATGGTATTCTGTTACAGCAGCCCAAATGGACTAAGATAATAACTAAATCTCTCCTTGAACATTTTAAAGCCTCGTTCTAATCTAAGAAATCTTATCCCAATAGATAATTTCTCTCAAATATCTTTAATCTCTTCTCCATTTTGATTTCTCTTTGAACTATAAATACGCGTCTTCTCTGATCTTAAACTACACCCCCTAACTGCTCCTCTATTTTTCTTCTTGTAACATTTACAAAGATAGAATTGGCTCTTTTTAAGTGTTGCTCATCACTCTATCTTGAACTTAATGAACACTGAATTTTGCTGCTCTGTCAAATTAGAATAATATGTCAGTTGGATTTTTTAAAAATTATTGGAAATTAGGAGTGTTCAAGTTGAGTATTCTACTTGTCTAAGTACCCATGTGAATTTGAAAGTACTGGCTCAGTTGAAATTGTTGAATCATCTCCAGATTTCAATTAAGTCTTGCCCTGGATACTAATATATTACATGGCTTCAGGTTTCTTTAAAATGAACCACTTCTCCACAAAGACCACCTTCCCAATGTTTAACAAAACAAATTACCTTTCCAGACTCTGAGAGAAGCAAACTCTGCGGGGCACCCCGTTCCACAAGACGAACCCTGAAGAAGAACAATGTTTATTATATATAATCCTTTAAAAAATGATTGCACGTCTACTACAGGTATATATTGCCTTCCCAAGACCTCTAATTTGTCTCCTCTTACTCTAGAGCAGAGTTTCTCAAACTCAGCATTATTGACATTTTGGGTCAGATAATGTTTTGTTATAATTTTTTTTGTGAGGGACTATCGTGTTCATTGTAGGATGTTCTGCAACATTCCAGGCCTCTAACCACTAGATGTCAGTAGCAACACACTTGTTGTGACAACCAAAAATGTCTATAGATGTCAAATGCCTCTGGAGGGCAAAATCTCCCCAGGCTGAGAACCACTGCACTAGGGAGATGTCCTACCTGTGTAGGCTGGGTCAGTGTCAGGAGCACACCAGTGAACACAGAGTCAAGGTCAGTAGGACCTGAGAAAGGGTCCCAAAGCCCTTGGGCCAGGTGCTTGGGATGGAACTATATAATTCCCTTAAGGTGACTAGGAGGAAGGCTTTTATTCCTGGGGTTTTGATAAAGTGTTGTAAAAACTCTACTTTGCTTCATTTATCTCGTGTGTCCCATCCTTTATTTTTAAACTTTCAGAGGAAAGGGTCTATCCATTTTAGTTTAATTTATATCAAATGTTACAAAATACTTTTATACAGCTAGGAACTAAGTATTACATCTTAATACTAAAGAACAGTGTAGCAACTAAAAATTATAGCTTTCTTCTTATAAATGCAAATCTTATCAGGTATTAATAGTGAAAACAAATTCCTTCCCTCTACCCCTACCCACTAAGGTACAAAGAAAAGGATGAGGGAGAGTGCTGGCTTTCTTGAGGCTCAGAACTTTTTACATTTAGGTAATGAACATAATAATTCTACTGTACCTGTCATGTCTTAATGATTTCAGATCTACATATACAGTAGTTGGATCAGGCCCTGAGGTTCCCTAAAGAAAAGTAAATCAATACATTATTTAAATAAACAATATTTCCATATTTCACATTTTCAAATTGAGAAATAGATAATTTATCCATATACATAAAAAATCCAACTCTATTTTGAAAGCTCACCACCCTCTCCTCAACCAGATGACATAGGGTACAGTGAACACCTAAAAGAGACTTCATGGCTTGGCTTTAGCTTCATGTTTCTTTCCTTTCCTCCCTTGCAAGAATGGGCCATGGACCTTCTCACAGGGGCCAGAGCAGCAATGAAAGGTTACCAGGCTAAGGAGGGTCTTTATCTCCATACTCGAAGCAAAGGCGAGATAGGTCAGCATCCCCAGGTTTTTGAAACCAACACTGGCCCAAGCTGATAGCAAAGGGCCCATGACTGAGCTTAAAGGTTAAAGCATCATGATGCTACTTGAAATTCACTTGACCATGGTCACAAAATACCTGAAAGTATCCACCATGTATGCTACCGTCTTTTACTCTCACTCTCATCCATGCCTATATTTACCTTAATAGCCTCCAAGCTACATAAAATCAGACCCAGTTCTTTTCTGTTATTTCAGTCCCTTTTCTGTTATTTACCCACCAAGAATAACATGGCAAAGTTACTATCTGGCTGGAGGAAAGAATACAGGTTTATTTGTGCTTCCTTTGCAAAAAGTTGTTATAAAAATATGGAGAAGACAGAAAGTAAGATAAAAATAAGATTCCAATAAGACTCGGAAATCTTCAGTCATTGTCATGGACTATAAAACTACTACCAAGAGTAAACATCTACATTGGTGCTCAAATGCCAGACATGGCTCCAAGAGTATAGCACCTAGTAACTCAGTGATTCTACACAACCTTGTGAAGGATGATACTTTTATCTTCGTCTTACAGATGAGCAAAATGAGGCACAGCAAAGTCCAAATAAAAAACCCCACAGTCCCAGAGCAAGTCAGTGGAACTGGGGCTCACACCAGGCGGGCTGGCTTCGAAGCCTCTGCTCCAGACCACCATACCTTTCCCTTCCATTTGTTCCCAATCAAGATTTTGTCACAGTCACCTGTAAACATATTGCTACATTGACTCTTGATCCAAAAGTGGTGCTGACAGCCCGAGCAGACAGACCGATGTCTTTAAAGAGCTTGGAGAAGGACTGCTGGAGGGCAATGCGGGGTCGCTCCTCAGCCACCACCACACATGTCCGGATGCAGGAGAGGTTGATTCCTCTGGTCTGGAAGACACCAAGCATATGAGCTAAAGTTAGCAGAATCAGAAAAGAACTGAATAGACAGGGCCACTATTTCATCTCTTGGGCCAGGAAAAGCCAAGGAGTTATGTATTCTCACCTCAGGCACTCAGAGGAAAGACAAGTTTTCAGAAAATGCCAAGGCATTCCATGAAAATCATTACCTGCTGGTAAATGTGCTCATGTTCCACTTCTTTGCTTTTTCAACTAAAAACCTTAAGGATCCTCAGCAGTCCATTTTTATCCCTTCCCATTTCTGTACCTTAGATTTCTTCCTATTTCAAACTGGAGAGGTGAGACTTAAAGGAAAAGAAAACTAGCACCCTGGAGAGCAAATCTCTTTTCTCTTTTTTTTCTTTCTTAAGGTCATATTTCTTTATTAAAAAATATTCGGTGTTTTCTGACTCTCTCACATGCCAGTCAGACACATGATTACTGGATACACAAGGAATGAGTTATCCTTGTCTTTAGGGCAGTCCCCAATCTCTAATATTCTGAGGTTGCAAATTCTAATGGGAAAATCCTACTGGAGGTCACAGTTCCCTTTCATTTTTACATAAAGTCATTACCATTCAGCCTCCCTACCAGTTTTACCTTCTTCTCCACAAAGACTAAGATTAAACCCTGAAAGAGTGCATTACATTAGAAAGTGGAAGCGATGAATTTCCTGAGGTTTACGAAACACCGGTAAGACTGCCTAGAAAAAACCAAGCAGCTATGTCTGTCAATCCCTACTCTATATCATCATGCCTGTGCTGCTTCTTTAAAACCTCTCAGGACTGCCTACTTGTCGTAGCTGCTTCTTACCTTTAGCACTTCCACTTGGTTTCCAAGCCCTTTGGTGCAGAGCTCCATTACTGAATAGGAGCAGAAAGTATCCCTTATTTTGTACTGGTTGACGGTGGAGAGCCAGAGAAAAAGATTGTTTTCTAACTCCATAGGAGGAATCAAGATGGACTGGTGACCTGAATAGACACTGCAATAAAGAAAGGCAAGAGTTGACATTATCGATTCATTCTAGATATCTTGATGTTTTAGAATAGCATCAATTCAACAAATATTTACTGAGTATGAAGAACAGCATATGATCATATTAGATATAAAGGTCTAAGGATCAACCTTGTTTGTATACAACTCACAAGATACAACAAATACAGAATAAAGCAGACTGTGGTATGCATAGAAACTGAGATGTGAACAGAGGACATCAAGATGATAGAAAAAAGAGCAGGTCATTCATACTGGGAAAGGTGGGGCTGGGGGTGTTTTAATGTGTACTTGACACTTGAGCTGGGGCTGGAAGAATGAGCAGGAATTTGACAGTGGCTAGAGGAAGTGAGGATGGTGATAAGAGCATTCCAGGCAGGGGAACAGCATATGCAAATACAGAGGTATAAAATTACATGGTGTGTTAAAGGTTGTCAGAAGTAGTATCCCAGTGTGAAATACTAGAGCACAAGATACATGGGGGAGTGGTAAGAAGTGAGGCCAGAAGGGTTGGGGTCAAACTGTGAAAGGGCTTAACTATCATATGATGGATTTAGACTTTACCCAGCAGGCAGTCATCGCAGCTTTACGTTGGAGCAAAACTAGCAACATGGAGGAGGGATTAGAGACACCAGAGACACTGAAGGTTGAGAGACAATTAGCAGAGATTGCAATAGTCCAGGTGAGAGATGATGAGGGCTTGAACCCCAACAGTGCAGCCGAGATAAAAAGGAAGGAATGGCAGAGTCACACATCATGTGCATAATCTATAGCCATCAGTCCTCTACTTCCTAAACCTGAGTATAAATCAGAATCGTCAGGAGCCCAAGAATCTTGTATTTAAAAAATACTAGAATTGTGGTTTCACTTTTGGAGATCTAAGTTATGAAGTCTGGGAAAGGTCCATTAATTTTTTTTTTAAGACCCCTAGGTGATTCCTATGTATAAATAGGTTTAGGAACAACTGAACCAAAGAACATGATATTTAACTGGATGTAAGACATAAAGATAAAGAAGTTGAAGATAATGCCCAAGTTTCTAGTTTGGGCCCCTAAGTGGATGATCCCATCCTAACAAAGATGGGGACACAGAGGGATGTTGAGTGCACACATCTGTGAAGAATTCATGGAGATGTCCCCTAGGAGGTGAAAATGTAGGTCTGAGATACGGTTCCCTGGGTGAACAGCAGAAGGAATGGAACTAAGCTATTCTACAAGAAATACTCTGGCCAGGATGGACATGCTACTTTCCAGCCACATGCTGTCATGCCATCTCATTATATTTCCTCTTGCCAAGACTACGGGGTGTGTTCTGGCTGTCAAAGCATGACATATTTCACCCAAATATCATCCTTCTACTTGGCTCTGCTTCTAAAATGAGACTTACAAGATAGAACAGAGAGCAGGTAATAAGATCATTGACCTTTTGTATGAGGAATAAAACTAAAAGAAAAAAAAATAGGGAATACAAACAAAACTAAAGGAACATCAGAGATATATTAGGTGCACAAGTTCTAGAAGCATCAGCATTTCATTGAAACTTTACCAAATGAAGGGAGCAAAGAGAAAGATGAGATGAGCACAGCCCCCAAAACCCATGCATTCTGTTTCTTTGCTTTCCCATTCCTACCTGCAGAGACACCAGAGTGCAAAGCCAAGTCCACAGTAAGGGTCAAGGCAGATGGCGATCTGCCGAGAGGAATACAACTCACACTGGAGCTTGATGGCTCTACAAAGAGCATTGACTGCAGAGTGGGACATCTGGAAAGTAAGGAACATGGAATAGGATGGAACTGGCAACCCACAGGCAGAAAAACAGCTCCAAGATAGATTTGAGAAGTTTCAATTCCCCCAAACTCCTCAAAATAATGTATATTTTTTATTGGTTTGAAAAGTCTAATCTAAGTCTAATGTATGGTTAACAAATTTCTGTTCATTAGTCAATACTGAGTTTTATAAAATATAAGTCTGTGATTTCATACTGGCTTTAACTGTAACTCTTATTATCTGTTAGCTTCTATGCTAGGTTCAGAACATCGCATAACACAAATTCCTTGGAATAGCTTATTCCGGAAGAATCGATGCTTTTATTTAAATATAGCAGGGACCCTTGATCCTCCGCCTACTGGTCTCTGGTATAACCAGTTGGCCTCTACATCTGAAGTCCTTGGGGCAGTGGTCATCTCTATTTTTGCAGGCCCGGCATTTTACCAGCATCCAGTGAGTGAATATATCCCAACTACTCTACCTTCACTCCTGTAAGCATGCCAGTTGTAGAGACACTAAAATCAAGATACGCCAACATCTCAGGAGTGGGTGGTTTATACAGCTGAGGTAACCTTTTCCTGGGTAAGTCATCTGCAAGGAAAAGAAAAATCCTGCTGTCAATGAGATATGAGAACATAAAAATCATTGCTCTTCAGCTGGTTTTCTGTGGACTTGCTATGGCCTAATTTAGTTTCTGGGATTTGATAAAGCTTAGGCTTCTTGTATTTAACCAGGCAGCTCAAATGTGTCACCCCTAGAGGCAGGCTGGGGTTGAGGACACTGCTAGACAGTATAAACATGCAAATATACATCAGGCAAATGTATTTACTAGAAGGTTGGTGAGGGGTACTGTAATACAGTAGTTGAAAACATGGATTAAGGCAGCAGACTGCTGGCGTTCAAATCCCAGCTCTGCCATTTTCCAGCAATGTGACCTTGAAGTTACTTAACCTCTTTGTGTCTGTTTCCTTATCTCTAAAATGGTAATAATACCAACCCTTATAGAATTGTTGGGAAATTAATTCACATAAAGTAATTTGAAAACAACCAAGTGCTCAAAAAGCTTTAGCTGCTGTTGTTTTGCTGGTTTCAAGTTAAAGTTCATTAGTTACAGTTTTATTACAGGTTATATTAATCATGGACTGTTTTATTTTATTTTTTATTTTTAATGTTAGAGTGAAAAGCACTGTGTGAGTTCTTGATCATGGACTGCTTTAAAAGCCATTTTTCTCCAAGATAACATGGCAGATTTTTAAGAGTGATAATCTAGAATTAGAAATTATTTTCCTTTGCTCATTTATTTATATACCTCTTCCTTCCTCCTAAATTTGCTTTTTAAGTATGTCAAAACCAAAAATGTCAAGGATGTCTCTGGCCCCAACCATGGCTCTTCAATGGCTCCTTTGACTTTCTGGATCAAGAAACAATTCTAACTCTGACTTTTAAATCTCTGCATCATTGGGTGCCCAACTCTGGTCAAACCAGACTTTAGTACTTTCAACCCACCTCCGTATAGGGTAAGGTCAATCATGTGCCTAAAGAAAGCCTCTTGGTATCTGTATCACAGTCCGTATTTCAGGTCTTCTTGAAATGTGATTGAGTCCAATAACTACAGTAGATCAATCTGCATCATTAACACCAACACAGTCCATTTGTGTTATGTATTATATATGACTATGCTTATGTCCTTAAGTGACAAGTGCAAAAAAAAAAATCTAGTTCAACATCTGGCACATAATAACCACAAATACATCTCATCCCTGCATTTAAACTCATGTAAATGTTCCTGAGGTAGACACTATGTGGCACTTACTGAAAATAGGTTAAAGAGGAAATTAATGGTTAAGAGGCTGGGAATGGAGCCAAACTGACTGGGTTTGAATCTCAGTGCTACTACTTACTTAACCTCCCTGTGCCTCAGTTTTCTTATCTGTAAAATGAGGATGAAAACAGCACCAATCTAAAAGGGTTGGTATAAGGATAAAATTAGGTAATACAAGCTAGATGGCTGGCACATGCAAAGGGCTGAATTAAGATGTTAAGATTACATGTGATGTGCTTTACAACCCATTTTGTGTAGGCAGTTTTACCCAGGCTGGTAGGATACTCAAAGAGAAACAGAGTATCAAGATTTAAACCCTGTCTGCCTGACTCCACAACTCACACACCCCTACCCCACCATCCTCCAGGCAGCCATCTCTTATGCCCTTCTTTATTAGGAATATCACCTAAAATTCATGCACTTTATGATTTTCTAAGCACTTTATTATATTGCATTTAATATCCTCAATAAATATGTGAGTCAGGCAAGGGTAGGTAGTATTTTAGGAAAGGGTAATCTCAGACAAGGTTATACAGAGAACTACTGAAGCTTGAACTAGAACCAGATCTTCTGATTCCTCGTCCATTACTGTTTGGACTATATCACATCTAGATCTAGACTATATCAGATCTTCACAACATTTTATATGGCCTTACACGTATATGGTGATATTCAGCATAAAAGCCTAACCACTGTTTAATGATGCCAAGAGTAAATGCAAGACATTTTTTGTTTTGAGAGTCATAAGCATACTGTGATCTGCTTCTTTGGACCTGGCTGTTACAGTATCCAGCCTTTTGGTAATGCAAGCTGACTGAGTATTAAGTTTTGCCTCTGTCTTAGCAGAGGGAATGTGTTATGACACAAAAGCTATGTAAACATCTTTGGCATGAGAATCTAGGAACTTCTAGGGAGTAAATGTTCCTTCTACGGTTGTGGAGAAATCTCCCCTTCACCTGTGTCAATGATGGTTGGCCAGGTTTTCACATCCACAGCTGCTGCTGCCTCTCGGGACCTCAGTAACCTCATTAGGGTCTGTGTGGTAAGAATGCAGGCTGCTTTGCTGACCTAGAAAACAAATGAACAGAAATAAGCACCAAGAGGCTTAGTCCCCATGTAGCCTCATAGGTTCTGGCTGCTGCCAAAAGCAATCTGTAAGGCAGATCTTATTTCAAAATTTGTACATCATACCAGACAGAACAGTATCAGCTTTTGAAAGAACACACACAGGACAATGGAGGTGTTTCCTCTTACAGTTCTCCTTGTGGCAATGCCCTTTGGTAACACTTAATCACCTCAGAATAATGGACTTACTTACAATACAGGTTTTGTTTACAATAGTGATTCTCAAATATTCCATAGTTGTAATTTAACTCAGTATGGATCCCATAACCTTTTGGTTTCATGAAGACCATAATAAAATGAAAACATGGATTTTGTAGTGCTCAGGGGATAAGAGGAGTCAGATGGTCATCTCTGAAGGAGTTAGTGTTTGCAACAGTCTAGAGAATGGTGAAACCAACTAGACATAGAACATATCCTGAACTTGAGGAACTCTGTGATCTCACAAAAATTAACTTTTCTTGCTCACCTGCACACAGAAGTGCAAAGTGACCGACTTCCCACATAAACTGTGTCAATAGAAGGAAACTTCCGTCCCTGCTGCTCTGGCTGACCTCGCAGGATAAAACAAGGGCATTTTGCTGAACTGAACTTTGTAATAAAATCCTCTATGGTAAACATGGCTTTTACGCTCCAGGCTCCAGTTAAAAGAACACATGTTACATAAAATGGAATTCTGTAACTCTGCTTTAAAATTCATTAGGACATGATGCAATAAAGATTTATCTTATTTTCTTCAATTCTCACATCCTTTAGAAACTTCTATCACCTCCAGTGCAAGAACTGGACACTTTTTAGTACTATACCGAATAGTATATATACTGAATTTATAAAACTAATAAAAATAAAAGTGACCTGACAACTGGGGAAACTTTGGTTTGACATAGAAAATGACCTTAGTTATTGTGTAGAAAAAATATTAGAACATTTATTTAAAAGAGGGGGAGAAACAAGTTTTATGGAGAATTAACTCATGATAGCTTCACTTCTTTAATGCTCATGATAAATGCACACAATTCTGTACCTTGCCAATAACCACTTTCTCACATTCCTTCACTGAATAGTGCTGGTCATTTTGGTCACATTAAGGAAAAAGAGGTAGTTCTCATGGGAGAAATTTGATTTCCTGACTCAACAGAACTGGCAAGTTAGTATGGATCCTCAGTTTGTGAGAGGAGGACAGGGCAAGATATACTTGGTACCTACATCAACAATCATGCGGACAGTAGGCAACGTGGCAGCAAGGTTCTGAGCATGAGGAGGTCGGACGGTCACAGGTATGCACCCCGCATACAGGCAGCCATAGAACGCAGCGATTAATTCGATGCCTGCAAGACAGAGTCACTTAGCTGCCTAGTATCACTAAGAAACTATAAGGCAGATCTTATTCCAAAACGAGTTTATCATGTGCCGGATAGGTGATGTAGATCATAATTCAACAGAAACACTAGCAGAAAAAATTTTTTAAATTAAAAATATAAAGTAAAGGAAGAAGCATATAAAATAACTTAAAAATATAGAGAAGCCAAGAATAACGAGAAAGGAAGTCAGAAGAAAACTCCTGAAAGATACCTGAAGAAAGTATTTTCATATTACTATTTGATATTAGGAGAAATAACTGCAGAAATTAGGGATGAACTTGGGAAATAAAAGAATGGGGAAAAGAGAGATGAGGAACACCTGAGTTTTCTCTAAATTTAGAAGGCCACTATATGAGGAGCAATTAGTCTTCTGAGATCTCACTCCATCAGTGGGTGCAAGATTTCAGGAAACAAAGCATGACTGGATGTCGAGAAGACCCTGTAATACCAGAACTTGGAGGACGGCCTCCTCAGTAAGTGTTCTGCTCCATCACCATGTCATTAATTGGTAGATGGAAGACAATCTCATAGGAACCGCATAGGGAAAATTCCTTTACCAAATGACCTTCCAAGAAATCTTAGAATTAATGTAAATAGCATAGAAATCACAGAGAAAAATGAATTAAGGGGAATAAAAGACCAAAGAAGGCTGTATAAGTGGGTTAGGTGGCAGAAGAACAAAGAAAGGGACAACTCAAATATTTCATCTAAAAATTGGAATATTTATACCAAACTGTCATCAAACAATTCTGAGTTCCTCTTACTGGAAAAAAAAAAAAAAGTTGTTAGAGCATGGAAGATGAAAGCAGCAATAATTGAGGAATACTAAACATCAATCGTGATATGAAGAGTATAAAGTCAAAAGAGTGCACGTACAACATTCTTTTGGAAACTGGGTGAAATGGCCCCATTCCTAAACACTCCTAGAAACAAAGCATCTCTTTTGAGAGTTTTCAAAAGTCAGGAAGTCTTCATTCATTCAAGATTTACCCTAGTGCCAGGCACTATGCTAGATAGTGGAAATACAGGAGTAATTACAACAGATGCAGTCCCAGCCAAGCCATTGTGTTGCACGACTCTGGGGGTGAGCCTTGGTTCACACCTCAGCCCGTGTATGGTACTCCCCTAGTTGAGAAGTGCACAGCCTACATGGTCATATATGGTGGCCTTGCATTCCTGTCCTTACAGTTTGTAGTCTAGTAATGAAGTCTACCAACACTTACCAGGTGGATAGAGCAATACCACATTGTCTCCTGCATTTAGATGTCCCTTATCACCAATAACTGATGCAATCCTCTCTGCTCGCTTATGAAGCTGAAGGCAGCTAGCTGTGCACACAGTAGTGCCCTTTAAACAGAAGGAAGTATAGTGGGTCAAAACTCATTAATAAAATAAAACAGTAACAAGTATAGCCCATCTGACATAATACCTAAAAGGCTTGTGCCTTGGTAGATTATTTTTAGCTAGTTATCAATTTCAGTGAAAATTCCCTCTAGTGTTAAAAGATATATATGGTATTCCTTTTCTTTTTCAATGTCTAAAAGTACTTACGGAATATTAACATTAACTTAAATCAACATACAGTCATTCTTGTTTAAGATAGCTTTAAAAATAGACAGGAATTTTTTAGTTAAATGAGGAAATAAGAGTAAAAGGAAAATAGGGGAAATAAAGCAGGCTGAGGGCAGGAGTGAGGTCAGGATAATAAATGCTGGCCATGTGGTTATGTGCATTTGCTGGACATGAAGAACAAATTTGTCTCTGAAGTTCTAACAGCAAAGATGTAGACAAAAGAGTAACAATGAATCAGTCACTAGCTAATAATAAAGATAAGCAGATTAGAAAATGGCCACCTATTCCTGATCCTGAGAATAATTTCTCCTGTGGGTCTTCATAAATATCTTAAAGTTTCACTGAGCTGTGCTTTCTGAATCCCTTTTCCCTTGTAAAAATTTCCAGTTAATGGGAAAATACATAAAATATAAATGTATAACTTAATGAAATATTGTAAAGCAAGTATCTGTATAAGAACTAGCATGACATGAAAAAAACCACTGTTAGCAGCTCAAAAGCACCTACGTGAGTCTCCTCACATCAGCCTTCTCTTTCCCTCCACAGGTAACCACTTTCTTGACTTTTTAATGTTACTTGCTGATTTCTTTTTATTTTTATCACTCATGACATTTTTTAATTTTACAGAAATGGAATTGTACTGTATATACTTTTGTGCTTTGTTTCTTTCTCTCAACATTAAAAGTCATCTGTGCTACTGTGCCTAGGTATAGCTCATTTATTTTTATTGTTGTATATTTGATTGTATGAACATAAAACAATTTATTAATCCATTCTACTGCTGATGGACACTCATTCCTGGTGTATAAATATATAAGCTTGGTCAGGCATAGATCTAGAAAACGGAAATGCTGAATCACTGGGTATGCCTACCTTCAACTTAATGACAAATTGTTCTTTATCTGTCCTGCCAATACCACACGTTCTTCATTACTTTAACTGTAGGTCTCAAAAAATCTCATGACGAAAATAAGTTTTACTGAAGATTATTTTAAAATTAACTTTTATTTCAGTAATATAAAATACGACATGTTTAGCATAGAAAATTTGGAAAATATTGGTAAATAAATATAAGATGTAACCACTATTAACATTTCAGTGTATATTTTTCTGTTTTTTTAAAAAACGAGTATGGATTAGATATAAATTCCCAATCAGTATTTTAAAAAAATGGTATATTATACTATCTGCCAGAGGCTGTATAGTGCCTTAGTTAAGAATGTGGGCTCTGAAGCTAGTTTGGGTTAAAAATAAAGAACTAATTTCCTAACCTTATTACTTATTAACTCTGTGACCAAAAGCAAGTTATTTTACGTCTCTGTGCCCCAGTTACCTCAACCTTGGAATGAACTATGAAATATAACACACCCAGAACAAGGTCTTCAGTAAGTACTCGATTATTATTGAAGTTTATTTATTTTTTCTAATTATTAAAGTCTTATATATCCTATTTTTTTCTACTTACACATTATGAATATTTTCTGGGTCATTAAATATTTTTCTATAACACTGTTTTGAATGGCTAGATAGTATTTCATCGTGTTTATATGCCAATTTACTTAGTCAATTGTCTGCTGCTGGATATTAGTATTATAACACTAAAATGACTATTTCTTTGCCTAAAGTCAGGTTAATTTCATAAGGCCATTTCTTATAATATTCGTTTTTGGTCTATGGTATAACAGCAAACTAAACTTCAGTAAAAACAATTTTCTGGGCATGAGGGAACAATGTTACATGGTTACTAAGATTTCTGGTGATCTGGCCTAAACCAAGGTAAAATGTTAGAATATGCAGAAGAATAAACAGACTACATGTCCTTTAGTCATCCATATACATTACTTCTCTAACCAAGAAGCAAATTTAAACTTATACTCACTAACAAATATCTGGGGTAGAGATTTTACAGGGCTATAATTCTGACTGCAGCCAAGCTTGAAAGTGGAATGGAAAGGACCCTAATGAATTCAGAGATGGAGCAAGGAAGTTCCAAAGTTTTCTACCATATAGCCATAGTTCTCAAGGTTTTTAATGACTTCTCCCTAAGATGCCCAGCCTATTCCTCTCACTAAGTTCCATCACTACATAAATTCTCAAAGATGTATGTATGTGTGCATAAAATATATTAGAATCTAGGGGGACCGGGGCAGATGGGGCCAATTTGGGTCTTCCCTAAGAAATTCCAATAGGCTCTGCAGTCTTCCCCTTGCTGGTGAGAAATACTGTTACATGCTATTGTCACCAGTACTTTTAGCTTTTGACTCAGCCATTAAAACAAACAGATCTCAGCAGACTCCCACAGAATGTATAACTTAAAAAATATGCTGAACCATCATTAGAAAGCAATAGTTGAATGTACTCTTCAATAGTTTTCAATTTGCTTTTTATCTGTTAAGTAATAAATCATTTAAGTTTGTACCAAAAATAACTTTGGTTTTTAAAATGTTGACCTAAAGTCACTTTCTTTCTGGCAGAAATCAAAGAATTAACAGTCAAACTGGGTAAAAAAAAAAAAAAAAAATCACATGACATAATGCATTCTACACATCTGTAGAGATACGTAATTTCATTGTTGGCCCCACTGTTCTTATCAGAATTGAATAAAGATGACTGGATTTTAACATAAGAAGAGACAGTATTAAATAGCACTGGAGGAGGTCTCATTTCAACCTTGAAGTTATTGCACAATTTATCCTTAAATGTCATAACAAGGAGAAAGCAGTAACTCCTTCCTCAGAGTTGGCAACAAAAATTTTCTGATAAGAGAAAGGTCAACAGTGCCTAAGATACTCCCACAATATTCAACTGATTTGAAATACAACTAAATTTTTCATACCTTTGCATTTAACAGCATGAAGAGTACATGGTCAGGAGTTGCCTGGGCTCGCCACTGTAAAATCTCCGCTAGAAACTGGTGCTAAAGTCATAAAGCAGAAAAAAAGTATCAGAGTCAGCAACTTTTTAAAAGTTGGATAACACATCTCACATCTGTTACCTGAAGTTTAAGTTCTGTCTTTGACTTGCTTGTAAAAATCAACACTTCTGGAACACTTACCTTCCTCACTAAATCATTCTCTTCAATTTGCCCGAGATCCCTTCCTGCAGCTTGTGCTATGCGTTTTCCAGCAACCAGATTCCCAACCATCACAGAAGCAGGGCCTACACCTGTAAGTAAAGGCAAAAATCAACTCTCTGGAGATGGTAATTCAAAATACTTACCCTAAAGCATTTCCAGACTGGTTCAAACAGATTGAGCACTCTTCTAGGCACTGGGAATACAGGAGCAAGCAAGACAAATAGCTTGAATTCTAGTGGGGAAAGGCAACCCATGTGCACATACACAAATAAATACAAAATCAAAACAGGACCGCGGGAGAGCTGGGGATTAATGGGTAGAGGGGAGCGAGTGGGCTCCTGCAGCTTAGTATAGGGGAGTTTTCACTCTAAGGAGGTGACAACTGGTTGCATTGGTTCCTACTGATAAATAATTTCATCTGCTCCAATCTTAACACACCCCTAAAGGTGAGCTTAACAGTAATAAATAACTAGTCTGGAAAGAAATCTGCCATCTACATGGACTGAGAGTGGGTTCATCAGGAATATCAGAAGTGCTTTATTAAAAATGAATAATGGCACCCACATTGTGGGACACTCTACAAGACAACTAGCCTGGATTCTTCAAAAACATCCATGTCTTAAAGACAAAATAAGGCCGGGACCTTCTAAATTAAAGGACACAACAGTCAAATGCAATACATAATCCTTAATGGATCCTGGATTTTTTTTAAAAAATCAGCTATAACAAACAAGTAGAGAAACATGAATATGGACTGTGCATTATAAGATGAAAATATATTAAGGTTAAATTTCTTAACAGGATAACAGCATTGTGGTTGACTAGGAAAATTCTAAGAGAATGTTTTTGTTCTTTGGAGATACACTGTTGAAATACATAGGGGTGAAGTGCCATGAAATCTGCAATTCATTTTCAAAGAGTTCAGCAAAAAAAAAAAGTTAACAATTGGTGAGTCTATGGGAAGGGATATGAGTGTTCATTATACTATTCTTTAAACTTTTCCATAGGTTTAATACTTCAAAATAAAAAGTGAGAACTCTCACTTTCTCTCAAAAAAAAAAGCTAATGTCCTACATGTCTTTCTTAGTGGTCACTTGATTAAGATTCTACTGAATAAAACTAAGAAGATGGCTAAAAGATAACATTGCCAGCTGAGTTGTGAATAATGCTGATGCTATGCTGAGATTAATATTAAATCTTTTATTGCCAAAATCTGTTGATCCTGAATATACTGAAAAAGCTGGGAAAAAAATCACTTAAATTGTAGAATCACTTCTAAATATTTGGGGAAACTGGGTCAAGGGTACAAGGAAATTCTTTGTACTATCTGGCAACATTTTTTGTGCATGAAATTATTTCAAAATAAAACATTAAAAATTTTGTAAACATCAAATAAATTCAAAAAGGGTAAAGTACTCTACCACTCTGACTGCTGAACATTTTTAGTTTACGAAGTGCTGCAATTTTAAATATAATATGCAAAATTCTTTCCTAAGAAACTGCATAACAAAATTACAGATACATCAAATTAGAAATAGTCTTTTATATAGACAGGGCCTCTGTGTATTGGACTGTGTAAATTGCCTGATTCTAGACTTACACTGCGAAGTAAGTGTGACATTTTACAACGTGAACTTTTCAGAGTAGTTTAAAACTACAAAAATAATTTGGCAGCATTTTATTAGGTTCTTCTGTGTGTATTTCTTGAGACTTTGGGTCACAGAGAGTGAAAAATAACTGAAAGCAATAACATCTAGAGGGCTAACTGCTGATACTTTGTTGTTTTTGTAAATATGCCTTATTTTTCTCACAAAACTGTAAATTTCCTCTAGCATAGACTGCTAGTCATCAACCCCAATATCTATTCTCCAATTCTTTCTTAAAAACAGAATGCCTAGTTTTTAGCTGCGCAAATGCCTGGAATAAAAACTATATCCTTTAGTATAGGATAATAATATGTAATAATATATGTAATTTCTAAAAAATATATATATATATTTAAATGGAGAAGGTATTCCCTTCTTTGCCTTTGTCTCCCACCTCCTAGCTAAAATGCAGGAATGATGGCTGGTGGTCAGGGAGCCTAACTGGACTGAGATAGTATGCTACAAATGGCTGTGGCAGATTGTATTATTATTATTTTCTTTTACAATCTTTTCCTTCCTCTCTGTACTTGCTGTGATTACATGGGAAGAGAATACCTCTTTGCTCCATTGACCTTGAGTATGGTCTGATTCGTTTGGGACAATGAAATGTTAGAAGACATGATACAAACAAAAGCTTTCAATATACTTGTGTGATTTGGTTTGTTTTCTTGCTCTTGCCATCTGCCTTGAGAAAAATATGGCCCAGGGAGCTGCTGGTCCCATGATGAGAAGGCACATGGAATAGTTCCAAACCTAACCTACAGCCTGGAGCCAAGCCAAGCCCTTTTGATCCCAGCTAAGCTCAGCAGATCTATATCCCATGAGAGAAAAATAAATGCTTCTTACTTTAAGCCACTGAGTTTTAGAATTATTTGGTACACAGCGTATCTATAAAAACAAATGACTGATATAATGCCAGAGAAAAAGATGGGAAGCTGGAACTATGGTGATTGAGGAGCCACCATCCTTGTCCTAGGCTGCCTAGCTCTGCATTTTTTATCTGGGAAAGAAATAAACTTGTCTACTGTTTAAGTTGGTGCTATGTTTTTCTGAAACTTGCAGTCAAAACCAGTCCTAACACATTCCCATTCTTTACACCAGTGGTCCCAACCTTTTTGGCACCAGGGACTGGTGCTCCTACCAGAATCTAATGCCTGATGAGGTAGAGTTGAGGTGGTGATGCTAGTGCCCCGGAGCAGCTGCAAATACAGATGAAGCTTCACTCCCTTGCCCGCCGCTCACCTCCTGTTGTGTGGCTGGGTTCTTAACAGGCCATGGACAGGTACTGGTCCAAGGCCCGGGGGTTGGGGACCCCTGCTTACACAATAGCTCCAATGACATCTCAATGATATTTTTGTCACTGGCCTGCTTCAACAGTTTTTCCATCTTCTTTTCCATTTCTTTTCCTTTCTTTATCTCACTCCTACTCATCTCCACTTTCTGTATTCTTAAACCCCAACCTGTTGTACTATCCCTACATAGTCTCTACCTTGTCTATGCCACGATTTTCCAACTGCTTTGGTCTGACCCGTATGTATCCCACTAAGATCTTAGCAGGCAAACACAACAGACAGCAAAAATGCAGAATCCAAACCTTTGCTCAAACAGGTGGATGTTATGCCTATGTGGGCTTAGAATAAATCTTTTATATAGGTTTTATCATTCAATAACATTGGTTGAAAACTGGCAAGCAAAAGCAATGTTTTTAAGCATCTATCGTCTCTAAGTAACATCTTTTAAGCATCTACTGTGACATGAAAGTTTTGTTAAAGTAATTCTAGATTAAATGCTATTTAAAATAGGATTTTACTCATGACAAATGTAGGCCTTCAATGTAACAGGATTTGAGATGGAGAAATTTTGTTTCGTATATTTGTTAGATACTTAGGCAAGTAATATGAAGATACTTCTTTTAACACATTTCTTGATTAGTAATGTAAATACTACTGGATTTTAACTGCCCTTTAGAATATTAGCCTTCATAAACTTTTATTTCTACTAGCAGAGATAGATAAATATCACATATAACTTTAACTCTATACACACAGTTACTAAGATAAGGCTAGTTGGTGAGTTAACAATAACACCTAATAAACAATTGTGACATAATCTTAGCCACTAGACCACTGAAGTAATAACTACTGCAGAGTATAATAACATTTTAGTATCCTGATAAAAATATCCTAGAAAGTGAGAAGCTTACATATATTTTATTATTATACATGCTTACCTTTCAGCAAAAGTTGTCTCACAGAAATATAATTAAATGTCATGTTCCCCTTTTCCTTCCTAATCTTCCCACCTTTATCTTCACTTCCCACCACATCTGGAGGCTAATGTGTTGACATACACAGTGTGTCTGTTTGTGAGTGCATGTGTGGTGGCAGCAGGATCTGTAAAGGCCAGATTTTGGCTCTCATGTGTTTTCAGGCATACGGGAAACCAGGAACCTCCCATTAACTTTTCAATTAAAATGAAAAACCATCAATAAAATGTAATGATTTTATGTTGGATTGAATCAATAGTTTAACATGACAATCAATTACTCCTGCTTTTGGCCTCCTACACAGTACTATAACCTAGGTCTGGTCAAAAATTAAGAAAGAAAATGAAATTGACTACTTGTTTTTTTTTTCCCCTCTTTTCCATGTGACAATTCACATTCTCTTATTTGTATGCTGAATTCATAAGAATACGGCAAATGCCAAACATGTTATTTATCTGTGCTTACAATCCAGGAAATTTCTGAATTAAGTATCTCGCCCCCTCAGAGGTGTTATAGGCTAAATCAGACCCCGAAAGCTGCAAAGGAACGAGGGATGACTCTAGGTAACAGAGCCCCAAGAGAACATCGGTACAACAGTGATTCAGAGTATGGATTTTAGTCACAATTAGTATGAATCTCACTTCTCCCACTAACTAGCTATACTACTTTGGGCAAAATTCTTAACTTTTCTTTACTTTCCATAGCTGGGGGCAAAGCCTTAGGATCACATTTATAAAATGTAAAAATTAGTTAATATTTGGCTTTTAGTAAGCACTCAATAAGTACTAGCTACTCTTATTATCAGAACCTTCCCTTATAGGACTTGCTTTATTCTATTTCTATAAGTGAGATTCTGATCATCTTGACCCCATACCTTATATCCAAGGGAAATGAAGGAACATTATTAAGAATTATGCAGGAGAGGGAGCCAACAGTAGACCCAGAGGAGCCTTTCCAGTCCTCCTTGCTTTCAGTCAGCTGTTAACCATTCCTATGTTGCTAATCTTTATAAGGTCTAATTCTGGAAAAAGAATCATGCTGAAAGACTCAGCTTTTTGAAGTTAAAATTTTAATATTACGTCTTCAAGACCAGCATATTACCTGGTTGCTTTTGCCGGGGTTTTGGCAAATTGGTCACACATGTATGTGGGCACATGAGGATATTGCATGGATGCAGAGATCCCTCTAGAAAGAGCTGTTTTGTTTGAGATATATGGATTCCTCCTAGTGGAGTTTTTGGTAACGTATTAGCAGGCACCAGAGCAAGACAATAAACGCCCACTTGATGAATGCTATCGATTGCCTAGAAAAATACAAAAAAAACAATTCAGTGAGATTAATTTTACTATATTTGATATCCTCTTTATATAATTATTCTATTCTAGGATCGTTCTTTCTCTATCTAGGTTTAGAATCTAGACCTAGATTATTAAGATCCTACTCATCTCAAGGTACCTAATCCTTTCAGTGGTGGCAGAGGACAACAGAAGGGTAAGATATGCTCTAAAGTGACAAAGGTGGACACTGATTTGCAAGCCTCAGTATTTTTTCTGAATGACAATTTCAAAAACCTAGAAATTTGCTTTGGTTCTTTTAATATTTTAGCTGTCCAACATAGCTCAGTTAAATAGAGGCAAATATTTTTATTATGAACACAAAGGAAGCTCTGTAAGGGGGCCTCTGCTTAAGTGGTTCGCCAGGTTAACAGGACTCTCCTGTGCGAAACATCCGGCAAGGCCTACCACACACTGAGTCCTGGAGGCCACCAGCTCCCTCAGTGCATCCTGCTCCCAGCCACACACCTGTGTGCTTGCTTAGTGTCAGTTGTGCTTGCTTTTTATACCTTTTATGCCAATTGTTCTTGTTATTGTGCTCACATAATTTAATCAATGATTAAATTGATAGAATACAAGTGCAAAATGACAGAAAGAGTAAGGCTTTGGAAAGGTTCATTAAAAGTGAGCTCCTAAAATACTACTGTTGATAGGTGGGTAAGTTAACTCTAAAAGGTAAGGACTATGATGTATTCCAGTCCCTTTTCAAATACTTGTGTTCTCATCTAACTTAAAAGAAATGGAACCAGAAACCAAAGACAATGCATTTGGATGTAATTTATGGAAAAAATTTGACCTAAAACTCAAACTGGTATACTTTATTTACCCACACACTACTCTACATGAAGTGAATGCACATTTATGTTCTGTGTTAAAATTTAACACTTGAAGAATTTCTTATTTTTATGATTTTCTGCTTCAACTACCTTTTAAAACTAACCCAATATACCAGTTCCAAACAATCCAGTTGAGAGGGTTCTATTGTATTAACCACAAGTCTTAACTGAAAAGGCGATATAGCCTTAGAAGAAGAATGCACCAACAGTCATAAAATACAAACAAGGTCCTTCATTGAAACAACTTAAAAGTCAAAAGAATAAATTTGAAAATCAATACTCCTCAGAATATCCTACTAACCCACAGAAACAACTGGGAAATGGCAGGTCTGACAGAGTTCCTAAGTCTCTGGTATCTGAGAATATACAGAAAGTTAGCAAATGTAGCCTGGCTTCCCCACTGAAAATATACCATCTGTTAAGTCATCTATTGATCACACTCCTTAGGTTTTGAGTTAGGTATTTAGATTATTATACATAGACCTGGAATTAAACAACCTCTGCTCTCTTCCAACCAGAACATATGATATCCTTACTGTTCTACTACAGATCCAAGTGCCTCAAGCTGAGAAGCTACAGAGACTGGGAAAATAATGCCCTCTTATTTCATGCCCAAATCAGACTTCCAATGACTTTTACAAGAATTTGGGTAGTAAATTAGCACTGCATTTAATTCTCATAGTTGCTTTCTAGGGAAAAGTAACAAACATCTTGGGGAATTTCAGTTTCCTATAATAGGAAAACAATGTATAATTCACAACATTCACCATTATGCTCCACAGTTCATTCTGAATGAAATAAGCCGTTTGTTTGAAAACATGAACAGCATAGAAATTATTCTCTTTGAAGGTCTGATTCTTAGCCATCTTTCAGAGATCAGCCCAGTCTCACCTTCTTCACAGTCTTTGCTGTCTAGTCTATCTTCAGTAGATTCTCTTTCTTTTCTCTGATTTTCTATTACAAATAGCCTATGCCATACCAGCTGATAATTCAGAATCACAGATCCTGAGCATAGGAAGAAATCTTTTCACTCATCTCACGTTTGCATCGTTTCTACATTACTACTAACTGACAGTTAATAAATCCAAATGCCCCAAGCAGACAAGTTATAGATGCTGGGAACACTCACAATAACAGGTAAGTTGCTATGGCAAGGGCAGTCTATGCTTTCTTTAGACCCTCCATTTATCCAACAAACATTTACTGAGCCTACTATGATGATGTGCTGGCCTAGCTAACAGGTTATGAGGACTGAGCAGGGAGCAAAAGAGATAAAGTCTTAGCCTTCATGGGACTTATAGTGGATGTAGAACACAATAAACATAAACACACTTAAAGGGAGATAAATACTAAGCAGAAAAACAGAGTGCAGGGACAGAGTGAAAGGAAATGTTATTTAAGATAGAGTAGGCCTTTCCAAACTCCTTATTGGAAATTATGCTTATGATTGTTATTTTTGCTATTAATAATAACCACCAACATCATTTACTGAGGGCAGGCACTAAATATTCAATTATTTAATTACTATCTATTAACCCTTCTAAGAGGTTTGTAAATTAGATAATTTTTTGCCTACTTTATGGGTTAGGAAATAAGCCCACTGAGGTTAAGTAACTTGCCTAAAGGCACATATGTGGCAGGGAGTGGAGCTGGGATTCTAAGTGTGATTCTAAATGGTGACTAACCTCTTTCCATGATTCTAGCCTAACCCCTCTAGAAACATATCCCTTATACTTTCTCTTTCCCTCATGGTTTATGTCACCTAGATCTCTAACTCCACAGTAAGGCCTCTTCAAAGTAGGAACAACATCTTATATTTTTTTGGATCCCTTGCACTCTAAGCACCACTTACAGCATATAGTGAGATTATAGTTATTGACAAGTGAATTGACTACTGTCAAAGATGTCTTCCACATATGGACAGTTAAAACTTTCATAAGTTGTAAACAGTCAGGCACAAAAAAGGATTTGTGAGGCAAGTCAATTTAATTGTTTTTGGTAACCTGAGCAGAAAAATAATATATGGTTCACAAAGAGAAATGGTATTAGCTATCTGATTTTTCTAATAGTATCCAGAATATTTAAGTAGTGATTGGCAAGAAAAAAATAAGGTGGCATAGCTAGTTCATCAAAGAAAGCTGCTTAAGCAGTGGTTGCTGCCACCTCTCACAACAAAGCCAACCTGCCCCGACAAAGACCCAAGGTGTGCTTACCTGCAGCACACGGCTCATCCACTGGAAACTATCTTCCTCAGAAGCATCCGGCCTTTGTTCCGCAACCACCACAATGCGCTCATCATAAAATACAGACACAGAAAACACAGCAATTCTAAGAGAGACAGATCAAACACATCAGGACTCCCTTTACAACCAGTCCTATTTGCTTAGCTCAGTTGGAATATAGAGAGGAGACATCCCCACCACACTACCCAGGAATGAGCAGTTTAGAAAAGAAAATGTCACAATCATAACTATCAAAACAAGGACTCAAAATACATGTATGAAGCACCACTGTAGTGAATGTTGGGATACAGTGATAAATAAGACAAAAGCCCTGTCTTCATGGAGTTTGCATATCAGAGAGACAGAACAAACAAATATAATGTCATGTTGTAATATATACACCAGGAGAAAACTAAGGCAGGGCAAGGGGGTGGAGTGGTGTGCAGGGAGTACTATGAAGGCAAGGTGGTTGGGGAGCGCCTCCCTGAGGAGTGGACACTGGAGCAGAGACCTGAATGAAGTGAGGACGCGAGCCATGCGAAGATCTGGAAGAAGAGGTTTCCGGGCAGAAGGAACGGAAAGCGAAAAGGTTCTGAGGTAGGAACGAGCTTGGCAGGTTTGAGGAACAGCAAGAAGGCCAGTGTGCCTGGAGCAGAGTGGTGAAGCAGAGAGCAGTGGGGAGAGGTCAGAGTCAGGCCAGGGTGGCCATGGAGGACCTGGTAGGCCAAGGGGAGGGGGATGTTCTGAATGAGGTCTCCGCTCAAACGTCCCCTTACTCGTGAGGCATTCCCAGACCACCCTATATAAACTGGCAAGCACATCCCCAACCCTCATGCTTTCTTTTCGGCAAAGCACTTATCACCATCTCACATGTTAATCTATTTCCCTATGTGGCTACCGTCTTTTTCTCTCAAGGAGAATGTAAGTAAGACCATGAGGCTTGTTTTGTCCATTGTCATAATCTGAGCATCTAGAACAGTGGCACACAGTTAGCACCCAATAAATATTTGTTGAATGAATGCATGAAATAATGGGAAGTCACTGGAATGTTGAATATGGTAGCATACCTAGTCATCTCCTTCCCTTCCTTTCTTTCTTTCCTTCCATCCGCACATTTTATTGAATACCTACTGTGTGCCAGGTACTGTGCTCAGTGCTGGAAACACAGCTGTGACCAAAGCCAGGTCTAGTGCTCCACAGAGTTTACATCTCATAGGAAGCCACACCATTACAAAGAACTACACATTTCAGGAACTGGTTTTCTGTTGGTTTAATTTTTCTTCTTTAAAAATTAAAGGGATATACCAAGGTCGCTTTAAAGACATATATTCATCATTGTAAACTACTGAATAGGACATTAATTATTCGAATATATACCAAATACCTTTTCTTGAATTAAAGCAAAGAAAAAAGGATATCTAATTGACTTCATCCATGGAATTTGCAATTAGCACTTATATACTATGTCAATCCCTGTGTTAAAGATGTAATAATTTAGTAACAGAAACAATCCTGCAAAGTAGCATTTATCTCCATCAGATTGAATGAGACTACTTATGTACTGAAGGAATGACTGTAGGAACATAGAATTTCCTTGAGTCCTTAGGACTTGACAAACAGTAATCATTAAAAACTGAAATACAGGATATGGGTATACCTTATTCCTCTCAATTACAGCCAAAGAACCAGATATTTTAAGACAAATATTCAAAGCCTGGTTTCGGCTATGCTTAACCAAAAATAACCTAATCATTTGGAAAGAGAATCTACACAATACAACTCTATAATGCTAACATTTGAATTTTGTACTACTCACCTTCCTCTATAAACAGTCTTTATTGATTCAACAGCCAATCCAGTAGCAACAATGTCATCAGCATTATGTCTTCGACCACTAACCATCAGTAACCCGTCCATTTTTCCAACCACGAATACCAAGCTGCCCTGAAAGGTAATAATGATTTACCTTGATTTCCATAATTTATGGTGTAAAACAGATGTTTTACTTCCTGCCTTGAAATAAATCTTATCAAAAATATAAGAAAAAAAACCAAAACATATTTTTTGGATTCTAAGAAAGTGTTTCACATCTCAACATCTTGGAAATCTGTGGAAAAATCAGTGGCATCCTATGATTAATGAGGTCTCACAGTAGATAAGAGGGGAACCCATTCCTATTTATTCTTAGGGAAGAATTTTATAAGAAAGCAACTAGGATGGCATACAAGCACCATTTATTTTCCCAGCCGTGATTATGTATTAGTTCATCTTCTGTACTATCATGGGATGGATGCAGAGAAAAATATTAAGTTATTTAATACTAAAATTAGGAAGAGATTAAAACAGTTTTAATGTGAGAATGACTACTTTAGGTTTATAAGGGTAATGCTGTTTCCATCTGGCAAGATTAGAAATAGGCTAATGAGGAAAAGTCAAAGAAACACTGTAGGAACCTCTCCTTTTCAGTAAGATAACGGAGCTGCAGGAAAGGCTGCTATCAATGTCCTAAAAGCATCAGTGTATAAATAATTTTATTGTTTAATATAATTATTATCAATAATTCTCTCAGACCTATTTCCAATAAAATAACTTTTTCCATTCATTACAGAATTCCTAGATTTCTTGGATCATTTACATTTATTCATTATCTAGTAGTCATCTCTATATGAAAGTCACTCATTGATTTACAGTGCAGTGCCACACAGTGACTAGACTATGCAAGTAAGACATAACTTCTAGTTTCAAGAAGCTACTAGTCCATTCCAGAAGAGAGAATAGAACCAGCCATCTCCAACACAGCCTGAAAAGTGCTATGGAAGAAGTAAATAAAAAGAAATGAGACAGTCACTGCTAGTCTTCCATGTCTGTTTCTCCATTTCTTTCACAGTAATATATTTTTTAGCTAGGTGTGGCTAATCAAAATAAAGACTGCATTTCAGCCTCCCTAGCAACCAGACATAGCCATGTGATTAGTTCAGAATGATAAGATATAAGTGGAAATGCTGTTCAGCAGCTTCAGGGAATCTCCCTTAAGAGATAGTAGGACCATGTCCTTTCTTCTGTCCTATTTCCTAGAATGTAGATGTGGTGGCTGGAGCTCCGTCTTGGACATCAACAGTGTAGCAGTAAACTAAAAAGAGGCTGGGTATTTGAGAATTTCTTGGTGTTGGGTGAAGCAATCAAGACAGCAGGTACAGACTTATAGACCTCTTTCTACAAAAGTGATGCTCTTAGAGGTATGCCCTCATCCCCATCACTTCCCATAAATGGTGGTGAAAATGAAATAAAATTAGGTCTTTTCTTATATGACTCAAGCTGTTAAGAAAGAGTGGATAAGGAGATAATTAGAGATGAATGGAAGTATATGGGCTTAACTATGATAATGAATGCCTATCACTTATAAAATAAAATCCAAACTTCCCATTATTTCATGCAAGGCCTTTCATAATCTGGCTCTCTGCCCTTCTTGTTGGTTCATGAAGCTAAGCTGTGAACTCTTTAAGAACAGCTTTGTGTGTACTCAGTGACTGTAAATATTATTTGCTGGAAAACAAATTGTTTTCCTTCAAAGCATTTACTATTACACAAGTTATAGTGCTGATAAATTTGTATGAAAATGCTTTGTACACTATTTAATATAGTTTGCTCTTGAAGGTGACATTTTTCAGCACTCATCTAACTTTCTGAAACTTATTAATCAAGTCAAAGAAAGGTAGCAAGAATAAGTGAAAAGAGTTTTTGAAAGTAAAAAATAATGTCTTAATATAAAAGAGTCAAATGAATTTGGATAATAAAAGTAATAAATATTAACTCATTTTTAATATTCTTACAAGAACTGCTTTAAATATAAGTTAAGTGACCTTATAATATTCTTGGACTACTCAGAATTCGTTCTGTTCTGTGAATTAAAGTCCAAATATCTGGATCAGAGACAGCAAATCAAACACAAAAGCATCACTTACCGGCCCTACAAACCCCAGCAATCCTGATCGAATGAATGGCACATCCCCGACAGGAGAGCCTGCAGAATTCACTGGAATCACCTAGAAGATAGAACAAAGAAAGTGAAAATGTGACCCTTTTCAAAAAATATATTTGATTTTTTTAAGTCTTTTAAAAAATTATATACAACAAGTAATACCTACCTGCAGAAAACTAAAATTATATAAATAGTTAATAAAGGAATCCTACCCCTTTAAGAGATAATAAACATTTACAATTTGTTGTTTATCTCTCTGAACTTTTTTATAATGCATATATTTTTACATATTAAGAATTATTTTTTTAAAAAGGGATCATATTATATATACTGCTTTGCAACCTGCCTTTTCACATAACATATCTTGGATAGCTTTACAAGTTGGTAATAGTCTATCTAGCTCCCTTTGTACAATAGTTCTGTAACAAAACATCGCATGGAAGACAGGATAGCATAGCCCTTGGAGTCGAATGTAAGTTCAATTTCTGGCTCTGCTACTTACTAGTAATGTGGACCCTGGGCAAGTTCCTGGACTTCTCTAAATCTGTTTCTTTGGCCATAAAATGAAATTCCCAATGCCTCTCACAGGCTCAGGGTAAAGAGTAGGGGAATGTAAACAGATTTGTAGACATGAGCATAGTGTCTGGCCCAGAATCAGTACTCAGGAAACTATGAGAATTAGTAACTATTAGAAAGTAACTAGTCTTTATGGCTGTATAGGTCATTCTAACTTTTCACTATTACAAACAGTGCTTTACTGAATACTCCTATATATAATTTTATGCGTTTGTATAAGGCATGAGTTCTTTTAATAGGCTGTCGGCCTACAAAACTGTTATATCAATTAAACTCCCCAAATACCATATCAGAATGTTTGTTTTTCCTATACTCTGACTCTTACTATATGTTATCAATTTTCCAAAGTTTGCCAATCTGGTAGGCAAAAAAAGATGTCCCGCTGTTACTAATTGCATTTCTTTATTAGTACTCTGGATGAATTTTCTTTCCTTTGTTTACTGGCCATTTGTATTTATTTTGTAAATAGTCTGTTTATGCCTCCTGTTTGTTTGTTCTATTTGATTGTTTTTCCCTTTAATTTTTAAATTTTTTTATATATATACAAAAAATTATAAAAACGTTTATTAAATGCTTATTATGTGCCATCCACAGGGCCAGTTGCTTTACAGTTATTCAAGACAACCCAATGAAACAAGATTATTACTTCCATTTTATGGATGAGAAAGCACAGAAAGTTTCATTTGTCTAATGGGGTGAAGGGTTAAAGAAGTACAAATTAGTAGTTGATATTTGGTCACGGGGATGGGGAGCACGGCAGAGGGAATGTAGTTAGCATTAATATGATGACTAAGTGGAGGGCCAGTGGAGGGAAGGGGCAATTGGGGGGATTGTTTTATGAACTATATAGATGTCTAACCAATGTACTATATACTTGAAACTAATTTAAATAAAATTTTTTAAAAAGTTTCATTTGTCTCAAATCAAACAACTATTAAGTTTGGAACGGAAAATTAGCTCTTTGATCTCCTATGAGTTACATAAGTTTTTCCCACCAGTGGCTTATTTTTAAAACACACTTTTATTTTCTGACCAGTCATTACTAGGTCTTTTGTCCTAGTGAATTGTTAACTATGTTGGAAAACTCTTAAGGGTTTAAATATAAGAACCTAGTAAGAATTAGAAACTTTAATTTGCAAAAACAAGGCAATTGTTTTCTCCTTTTTTGGTTGGATTTTTATTCTACTTCACTATCATTACATTTATACCACAGATTTCAAAATTTCTTCATCACTATGTATGGACCATGGACCTAGCAGTTTGGTATTAAATAAGAATTGTGGTTAGTCAGTTGTCCTCATAGGAAAGCATCATAATAAAATATTATCAGTATCTTCAAACATTGCTTGAGGATCTTGTTTACAGTATGGAAAATGCGATAAAGAAAAATTCAGGTTTTACAAATATATGTAGTCCAAGCATTTTAAAATAAGATAAACAGGGTGAGATATAAATTAAGAAAATATATGTACATTCAGCAGAGGTAATTAGTCACCTAAAAGTAAACCTGGCAGTAAGCATATGCTTGAAGAGTTTACGAATGTCTACAACTATCAAGGTGATTTGGTCATAACTTTCGACAGTAGGGAAAGAAGGCAGCAGGAACAGTGACAATGATGGCAATAACAGACAGGAATTTAATAATTTATATTATACCATTTTAGGCTCTGTAAACACAAATGATGGTCATCTCAGGAATTCTTAACCTTTTTCAGATACCATACCATTTACAGAGATAACACCCTTCTGCCAGTTACATCTATTATTACATAATTACAGGCTCTGATTTTCAAATATGATGGCAGACAGGTGTGCCCTGCCATATTGAGAATCACCAGCCTAGATTACAAAAGAAGGAAACCTGAAGAACTGAACATTGGCAGTGGTCACATAGGCCCTATTTAGTGTAAAAGGGACATGGCCCATAAACTGGAGTTCTCTGTTCCCTAAAAGGTAACCTGAGGCAGGTAAATCCCAATTATGAAATACAGAAAATTAATTATGCCTGTCTGATTTCTAGGCTCACCAGGCAAACTTTCATTACAATTGGGCTTCACATGTAGAACTGCCTACAGAAAATCAATATGCTAGTTACACTAGAATATCAGCTATTTGAGGAGCTATTTGTTTTTTCTCCTGATGTACCCCCAAGCAACTAGAACAGTGCCAGGTGTATAGAGGGTGCTCAATAAATATCTGTCTGAGTTAAAGTTTGAATAATGGGAGCAATCTCTGCCCCTGTGATAGGACAGTTCTTCATTTTTCATTAGTAAGCTGACATCAGTCTTTATAAGTTCAGTTTACTTGTGACTACAGTTGAGAGAGAGATCCATTCTCACTATATACTCTCACAATTAAATTTTTGGGCTTATAAAGTCCAAACCATGGCATATTCACCAAAGCAGTTTTTGTGAGGACTCTTACTGTTTATTTATTTAACAGATAAGCAGTAGTACTTCTGTGTGCAGGTGCTGTTCTAAGCACTTGACAAACATCAACTCATTTAGTTCTCACAACAATCCTGAGAGATAGGCACTGTGATTACTCACATTTTAAAGATAAAGAAATTGGGGCACAGAGATTAAGCAACTCACCTAAGGTCAGCTAGTGAGTGGCAGAGTTAGGATTTGAACTTGGGCAGTCTAGCTTTGGAGTACACACTCTCAAACCACTACTTTAGTTCCTATTTGGCAGTTCATCTGCCCTACTGATACCCTCACCAAACATTTTTTCTGTGAAATTTTAATATCATGTACCTCAAATGTATTTTTGGTCACACCAGCAAGCCCAAAGTACATCATGCCTCCTGTCCTGGAGCTGACACAGATTTCTCCAATTTCATCTGTTTTGCAGAGTTGGGGAGGTCCTTCGGGTCTCACAATGCACATCATCCCTAGTGTACAGAAAATAAAGTTAAGAGACAGGGACCCTGGAAAACCTTTGCAAAATAACAGCTTCATCTTTGTGAATCAAGGAAAGTTTTGAATTCACTGAGTGCTTATTAAGTAAGAATATCAAATAAGAATGTTAAAAATAGACCTGAAACTACATAAGTATACTTGAAATTTCCATCTTTTAGCCCTAACATTTTTTTTTAATTCAGCAAATAAAACACACAATAGATGTAGACTGAAGCTTTTGAAGATAGTGACATATTAAAAGTGACTGCCAAGCCCAAAGAAAATGGTTAGATTATTTACCCCTAGGCAGATCAAACTCAAACACTCACAGAAGCAGTGTGCTCTCTCTGCCAGTCCAATGGCTTAACAATTACAGTGAAAACCAAACAACACTGATATCACTCAGTACTTAGCTTTCCATGTGAACAACTATAATTAGCATTCTCACTTAAATCATGCAATACCGCTGGAAGGTAAGTATAGTTAGAATCACCTAACGGAGAAATTTTGAGAAATGAACTAAGCACTAAATTTTGGATTCTTAATAACATATCTTTATGAAAAACCAATGGCACTCCTAAGAACTCACCACCAGGCATTACGTGTCCCACATCCTGGACTGTCAGGGCTGAATTTTTATCTTCAGTATTGACCCGTATTACCCCATAGCTCAACCCATTCATTGAGAGAATGGCTCTTCCAGGCAAAGGGGCCCCTGGGACTCCAGGTCTGAAAACGAAATAAACTCATCAAATTTGGCAAATTAAATATCAAAAGAAAAGTATGAATATGTAGGAAAGCAAATTTCCTCTGGCTACCGCACACACACACAAAAAATAATTTCTCTACCAAAGAAATGGCAAATTAATCAAATGCACATGTACAAAGCATGGAAAAAGTAAATTTTAATCAGTTGTTCAGAATACATTGGTCTTGAGTGCACTATAAATGTACTTTCTATATTTACACTATAATTAAGAATAGCCTATTTTTAGTCTAGGATGATAACCAAGGATGCTGAAGAGCAAAACAACACAGAAAAAGAACTAATTCACAAATACAAGATGAGAATCATTAAATTAAATTTTCAGTTTATCAGTTACACTTAGTGCAAGAGTGGGAAGAATAAATGAGATGCTTCAAACTACTTTACAAAGTCATTTTCACTTTTAGACTTATGAAGCAGAAAATTAGTTAACACTCCTTGTCACTGCCTGGTAAATATTGCACATTTGATCAAAGTTGTAACATATGGAAGAGCACTGTTCTGAACACTACCTGCGGATTGCGACAGTCATGGCTTCAGCAGAAGTAGCACATGGACAGATGGCCTCAGGTTTCAGTCCATGGCTCTGGAACAGACTCAGGAAGGCATCGCAGGATGACACAGACCCTAAGGAGTTAGAACAGATCAACTTGAAAGCTGAAATGATGATTTTCATATTACTGCAGGAAACTGGTAAAGAGTGAAAAGCCGACATATTTGTTTCTCATGACAACTCTCATTGTACATCATTAATTCAATCCAAACATTTTACTGTGTCTGTGAGACAACTGATACATTTCAAGGACAAATTAACTCTCATCCAGACCATGAAAGGTCACTGACACTATTTAAAGTTACAACTTGGAATAAAGCTGCTCCTATCAAAATTGTCCAGTCAACAGCAGAGAGACACTGTGGCCAGTTTGGAACTGAGCAACTCTTCCTGAAGTAACTATCTTGCCCGTGCAGTATTAACATTCTGGCTTAGCTCCACCCTCTTCTATGTGATATTCTCTGATTTATTTCATATTAAGGTCAATCTCATTTCTGTGTTTTATACCAGAATAATTAATGCTGACTACTGACAAAAATCCATGACAAAGAGCATAGTAGCTAACGTTTTACCTAATTCTATCATGTGGAAGCTCAGGATGTTTGTACTTGTAGGAAAAAGCAGGTAATATCGTAGATCTCTAAAAGCTTTTGCAAATCTGATTTGCTGCTAGGGAGAATTTACATAAGTCCAGACACTTGGTTACATCAAGTCACTTCTTATCATTCTTTTTAGTTACATGATAGTAAAAGGAAATAAATGAGTGAACAAGAAGGAGTGGTTTTAAAAGTGTATGGATCCATCAAATGATGAACAGATAAATAAATGTGGTATATCTATATAATGGAATATTAAATGGCAATATAAAAAATGAAGTATAGACATATGCTACAACATGGATGAACCTTAAAAACATTATGTTAAGTGAAAGAAGCCTGTCACAAAGACCAATATAATATCATTACATTTATATAAAATGTCCAGAATAGGTACACCTATAGAGACAGAAAGTAGATTAGAAGTTGCCTAGGATTAGGGGACAGTGGGGGAAAAATGGAGAGTGACTACTAATGGGTATGGGGTTTCTTTTTAACAAATGTTAAAAAAATGCTTATAGAAAGAGGGCAAAAACCTCAGCCTACCGAAGGAATAAACAGTCACAGAACCACACTCTAGAAATACTCACAGGGATTAGCTCCATCAGTCACAATTAACATCCGAAGGGAACTCAAGCTCACATCTCTTTGGTCCCGATGTGCCATCATAGCCCAGTGCAAGTCTCGACATTTTACTAAAGCTACCTTGGCTATAAACAAAAGGGATAAATTTAACACACATATACATGCTAAATTTGGTAAATACTTAATATACTATAATAAAAACATTTTTATTTATTTTACGGATCATGATTTTCAAATAAAGAAAATAAAAAAGGTTTCAAAGAAATTATGCCAGGTGCTCCGAGGTAGCAGCCGCCAACTAGACACATAATTGTTTGCTCACTGTGACCTATACGCATGGGCCACATATCTTAGCCAACAAAGCACCCGATAAATCTAATTTAAGGCTTAAATTCAGGCAAATTTATCACAACTTTTTTTAATAAAATTTTTATAAGTTTATTTGAGCCAAACTGATGACATATGCCGGGGAGTGAGATCTCAAACGCTCCCCCAGTTTGTCTCAACTCTTAAGAAAGAATGTCATGTGAGAGGAAATTGACAAGATGAAATTTTAGCAATTGAACTCTAAAATTTGACAAGCCACCAAGGCATAGAATTATGTCCCTCAAGGGCAATTTGAAAATCCGTAAAAACTTAGTTCAAACAGTCACATAATTAAAGCGTAGGTGCTGTCGGTACCTACCTTTGTGGGCATGTACTCTTTGGACCCAAGAGAGAGGGCAAGTCTTCATAACAGAGTAGGGTACACTAATTGTATGCATTTTATTCATTACATTCTGAAAAGCAACAAAAGATAAAAAGTAATCAGTACTGAATACATACATAGCATTTTAAAACTGAACTTATATTTTTGTTAACAATTTTAATCACACATGTAATAAATACCCAAACACATGCTCTTTGAAAAAAATATGAAATATTAACTATAAGGTTGGTCTCCTTTGCTACCTACCCTTAAAACTGGTTCTCTCCCTTCCTCCTCAGAGATTACCACTGTCATGAACCTGGTATGTATCCTTCTAGTCCTTTTTCTATGTATTTACATATATATTTGTCTCCATAGAAACAGAAAGTATTTTTAACATAAAAGGCATCATACTATACATACGTCTGCAACATATATTTTTTCACTTAAATGGTTTTTTAGAGCTAAATCTATGCACATGAATATGAGATCTAATTTTTTTTTAAACTACTGCATAGTATTCCACATAGTGGTACTATACCACGATTTATTTAGACATTTCCCTGTTATTGACAGTTTTTTTGTTATTATAAACAATGTTTCAAGGAACATATTTATACTTAACTTCCCTGGGTATATGTACAAGAGTTTCTCTAGGATGGATATAGAAAAGTGGTACTGCTGGGTCATAGGAAATATATTTTATAAATTTAACAGATACTGCCAAACTGCCCCCTAACCCACTAAGTGCTTTCATCATGCTTGCATTTGCCACATACCACAAAGGGTTGGGTATTACAAAATAAGAAATCAAAATTTCCTGTTCCTTATAGGAGGTCCTGCCCAGACCTGTTGGGTATTTGAGTAGATAAAACTGAGTGAGCTAAGGGGGTCATGCAGTTTGGTGTCTCTCTTGCCATCCAAATGAATGAATATACCCAGATCTCCAGTCCCCAAAGATACTTAGCCCACAGAGTAACTAAGTCTTGGTACTTAGGTAGGCTGGTCATTTTGCTCACCATCAAAGTAGCCCAAAGAAACGAAGATACCATTGGTAACCTCTTTTTCCTCTCTGCCCCAAGTTTCTAATTATGGTGACTACCTTTTGGTTTTCAGGGAAAGAATAGCGTTTATAACTAAGACTTCACGCATGTCCCTCTAACTCCTCACAAAGGTTTTTAACCTCTTCAGAAGAGCCAGAATGTATACTCAAGGAATAAGAGTCTTAGTAACTTGATGGGTTCTGGGTGAAAAGGGATCCTCCTCCTCTTCCCCCATGAATTTCTACCTTTTCCCAAACTCCTGCAATGTGTAAGGAAGCCGGATGAGATACTCTCAAAAGATCCTTTTCAGCCCTAGGATCCTGTTTCTCTTCTCTTTCTCCTCCTAATCACCATGCTACATATGGTAGTTTTCCCCACTTAAAATGTCCCCTCTCTCTACCTCTATCACAAAAGTATCTCTACATGGCTAAATCTTACCCATTTTTCAAAGTCCAACTCAACTGGTACCTCTTCCATAAAAACAGCCTGATGCCAAAGCTGAGAAGAACACATCTCTAACTCTCACAGCATGTTACCTATTCCTCAATTATGGAAGGTAGCGCGATCTACTTTGTAACTCTATTCTTTAATTGCAGTATGAAGTTATTCAATATATTGTATCCAATGAAAAGGTTAGATGTTATTACCCACAGTTGTCAAGTTCTAAATATATTTATGTAATCCTTTCTTCAGAAAGAAGAGGCAAATCTCAAACACACTTTTTAAAATCATAAATAAATATATAGGCATTTATAGAATCTTTTAGGCTTTGAGCCATCATAGCAGATGTTTTAAAAATTGATCCTAAATTCTCCCATATACTATTATGTAAGGCGTTTGCCCAACCACACAATGAAGAAAAAACAAAATCACATTCTCCTTTTAAAAAAATTACCATTTATATTATAAAATCAAATTCCTCTGGAAAATATGATTGATATTTTGGGAGCTTAAATTTCCAACAAGCACTGAGAGATGCTCTGGTTATATAGTGTGCATACTGACCTGAATTATAAGCACAATTAACTGTAAAGGCCTTAATTCTGAGTAGCTTACCGCAAACATGCCATGCCACAGCCCAGCATCCTTCTTAAAGTCTAAAACATTTACTACTGTTTCCCCTAAAACAGAAAAAAATTTTTAAAAAGTCAACCAAAGAAATCATTTTTAGCATTAAATAGCAAAATCATGTCACTTGCCTCTAATAAACAGCTGATTTAGTACTTTTAAAGAGACTGCTAAAAGCTCTGAGTCTTTTGATTACTTGACGATCCCCTCAAACTGGCTGGGGAACTGATCAGAGAGTGACGTGGCTACAGAAGAGACAATGAGTTTGAAACTCCTTATGACTTAGGCACTGTCTTCTGAGAGGTAATACTTTTTTCCTAATTATATGAGGAACACATGTTTATTTTAGAAATTTCAGAAGTTTCACAAACACATGTAAAAAAATTATACTTCCCAGAGAAAATAAAAAATGTTGGTATACACACACATGTAATATCTACATACACACATATACTTCTAAGCATTCTACAGAATACATTTTTGTGTTTTAATTTGTGCTTTTTGGTAACTGAATTTGACTCTAAAGCCAAACGTACAGCTGGTGGCAGCTCTCTATACATGGGAAGATGGAGATACCTGACATTCCACAGCTAATAATGAACACATGGTTTTAATTAGCTTTCTATTTCTGCACTCTAGAAATCATACTTCACATATTTAGTTTGCCCAGAATTTTAGTTCCTTTAAATTACAGCGTATTTGTGAAAAAGAAGCAAGCCAAGAATGTGTCTTAGAACATTTCACTTTGAGTTTGGTCATTAACTTCAATCCAATCACTAAGCACTCTGCTCACAGTCACACATATCTGAGGCTCACAATGAGGGCAGTCATGGGATGAAGTCTGACCTTCAGAATAATTGCAGGCCTGAGACAGAGCTTGGCAGTGAGACAACATTGCAAGGCGAGACACTGTAACTCCCATTACACTCCCTTCTTTGCTTGTTTTATACTAGGAAAAAAACACACACACACACAAACAAAAACATAAGAAACACAATAAAATAGGTTATTTCAAATGATAAAACTAGAATCCTAAAGACAAAACCCAGATAAACCATAATAGGCTTAATTTAACATGTTTCATATGAATATTTGAGGCTGTGTACTTGGGCCTCAAACTCTAATCACACAAAGATAGGATTAGGGAATGACAAAGTTCAACAAAAGTATTTTAAATTCTTAAAAGTTTAATTAGTCATCAATGTGAAGTGGCTGTTAAAGAAGCTAAAACAAACTTGAGCTGCATTAACAGAAGCACAATATCAAATACATGGCTAGTACTGTAGAGTTAAAAGTGCATAAGACGTGGTCTGTCAGAAGCTCCCAGTTTGGGAAGGGGAGACCTAGAAATGGCCTATTCATTCCTACAAATCAAGCAACTATGATTTTGCTTTTAACTCAGTGTTTCATTCAAGTTGCTTTTTACCAAGATCAGCAACTTTTTGATTGTTAAATGAAAAGCATATATTGCATACTTTATCAGACCTTTCTGTAACATTTGATGCTTCCTTTCTTGACACTTTCCTTCCTTGGCTTTTGTGATACTCTTCTCTCCTATACATATTCTCTCTCTTCCCCCATAGTGTTCCATTTCTCTGCCCATCCCTTCAAGGTTGGCATTCCCTGAAAGTTCTGTTCTTCTTCTTCTTCTTCTCTTTTCACTTTATTCAAACAGAGTACCATATTCCTCATGACTCCCAATTCCCTATTTCCAATCCATACCTCTCTCCAGACATAGAGTCAATTGTTCCCCTCAAATAACCCATAGTCCTGTGAGATCCACCAGATCCAACACTGTATTCTTCACCCTCACCCCTCACTCATGAAAATTTCTTGCTATATTTTCTTAGTGAAGGATGCCACCATTACCCAGTTGTGCCCAAGGCAGAAAACTGAGTCTTTCTTGCCTCTTCCCTCTCCAAGCCTTGTCTCATCTATTTCCTTACTGTCTCTCAACTCCATCCACATTTTTCTATCCCCATCACCACAAGCTTGAGCTCATCTGAATAACTATAAAAGCTGGTTTCTCCGTTTCCCTTCTCAAACCCAACAAACAAGATAAATATTTTAACAACACATTTACTATCACTCTGCTGCTGACGACCCTTTAATAGCTTCCTATTACCCACAGGATACTTTAAACTCATACCAATGTCCTGTGGGTTATAATAAGAGGGTCCCAAATGAAAACTGTAAGTTAATTCAGAATAGCAGAAGCTTACACATGCCCTTCGCCTTTTAGAAAGAACCAATAAAGATCAAAAGCAGTGGTCAGTGAGGCAGGAGAACTGAGAGTAATCAAGGAAACCAGTGAATAGCTTTAAGGAGGACAGAGTAATGGACCATGTCATCATTGAGAGAGGGACTGAGAGTTGATGGATAAATTTGGTTTTCTAATCACCTGCTTACCTGTCTGTCATTTAAACATACTCAGACCTCTTCTGTCTTTAAAAGCAACCCTCCTTGCAGCCAACATTACCACATCACCTCTCAAAGCTACTGTCCGCTCTCTTCCTTATTATAACCAAAGTTATCCCCACAGGGCTCACAGTTGGCTAGATTTTCCCCCCAAATCTTCTTTTAAAAATTATTCATTTGTTTATTCATTAATTTAGCAAACAGTTGGTAAGCATTTACTAATATATCTCAAGCAGGTCAAGTGCATAGCTTTTAGAGTGAAACAGATGTGAGTCTGAGTTCCAGTTCTGCCATTTTTGAGTCATATGGCCTTTGGTTGGCTACTAAAGTTTAAGTCTTAGTCTCCTCACTTATAAAAGGTTTAATACCAGTTCCCACCTCACAGGCTACAGGATTGATTGAAACAATACATTTAAAACACTTAGTCTGGTGCCTCTATGCAGTAGGACTTTATCCCTCAACTGGATCATGTTATCGATCAATCAAATTCCTAAACTAACCTTTAATATCAAATCCTCTGGCCATTTGTTTTTTCCTGCTCTTTATCTTTTTTTCTGTTTAATTTGTTCTTATTAAGTACAGCTATTTCTCCTCCTCATTTCTCCAGTCTCTTGCTCCCCATCTCCCACCCCAAGCAGCAGAAAAATATTTCTGCCAATTTCTCTGCCAGTAAATCATTTCTTAAACCTTTGTACTTCTCTGAGTCTTTTGTGACTTTCTTACATAGCAAGGATCAACTTTTTTGTTGTCTTCCTTTTTCTGGAATGTGTATTTATGTTAAAAATAATTAAGAAGGCCACTACAAGGCATTTTATGAGTCAAAGATGGAAACCTAACAAACTAGGAGGATCTTTTAACATTAAAACTGCAAAAAGTTCGTTTTAAATTTTCTAAGATAGCATCTGAAGCCTAAAGAAAAGCCAGAATGTATGTTCTTGTTTTAGCACTTACCTCAATGTATGCTGGTTCTGCGCCAGCAGGTGAGATGTGGGGCTGCCAATCTTTAGGTGGCTTTGAAAGGTACTTGGAATCTGTTACAACCCATTTGAGCCGGGGCCAACCTAAATCCAACCCAAAATAAAAATTGAAATGCCTGAGTCATAAAGAAGGGAATTCGCATTGAATTGGTCATTTTAATTTCAAGAGACCAAATCACGGTTATGTTATCATTAGTAAAATACTTTATTTTTATTAGTTTTTAGTGATAAATTACCAATTATACCTTCTTTTAAAAGTACAATTGCTCCACATGCTAATTCCAGGCCTTAACATTAACTCAACAATTGGGAGGTCCATTTGGCAGTGGAAGTCCATTGAGGTTAGTGGTCTATCTTCTCTCTCTACATGTAGCATTTAGCTTTAATAAACAGAGTAGTAGCTTTTTCCAACCATCAGCATAAAGGTTAAGGGTATGGGCTATGGAATTAGACAGATCTGGGTTCAAATAGCTGCTCTGCCATTTATTAGCTATGACTTTGGGCAAGTTACTTAACCTCTCTGTGCCTCAGTTTTGTAACCTGCAAAATGGGGATAATAATGGTAACTACTTCATAGGATTGTGAGAATTAATTAAGAAAATATATGTTAAGTACTTAGCTATTATTAAGTTAAAACGCTAATTAAAGCACTCAGCTTTAATTTTTAACTGATAACTTAGGTACAAATATTACTAACCTTTAAACTGTACAATTTCTCCATTCTGAGTTTTTGGCAGCCCCTTAAGACAAACTTCACTTGTAAGAGCTAAGGCAATACCACAGCTTCCTAGCAAGAAGCCAATCTGCTGCCCTCCAGCATCCTGTGGAGAAAAGATAACGAGCATGGAAAAGTAGTGAATGTGAGCACTCCCATACCTACAATCTAACACTTGGTAATGCTCTGGCACTCCTGTGACGACAGTCATGGAACCCCACTGTTTTCTGGCAGTTGTCAAAATCCAGTGACAATATGTCCTTCCAAATAATTTCTACCATACAATGATTTACTGAATGCAAATCAAATGTTTTATTAATCTGACATTGCTAATGATGAATTCTGCCAGTCAAATGTGACCATTTTATTCAAAGATCAGCAATGCTCTTCTTTTAATTTCAGACAAACGAAATAAATGCCAATATGGTTAAGTTGTCTTGACCTAGCCATACCTCCAAACCCAAAAGCAAGGCAATTCAGGTCAGAACGAACGAAATAATGTAACTGAACACCAAAGGTCCAAATTTACAATGAAAGTGAATAGACAGTTATATCCAAATCCATATACTCATTATTGATTCTATTTTAAAAAGAGGTAGATTTGAGCCTCATAATAATAGCAAAGAAAAAACAAAAGATATAATCTAAGGTATTTCCATTAAAATGTCATCTTAAAAGTATCATTACGAAATCACACAAAAACTGTCAACTTAATAATACAAGAACAACTCTACAATTTCCTGAACAATCTGAAGATACTATATCCTATCAACTAGAGTTTCAGGGATGTTACCAATTTGTTTTTCATTCCTTTCATAAAATAATTTTTTCCTGTAAATCCACATTCTCCATCATATTTTCGTCTTTATCATCAACTCTCAGTAATAAACTGCATGAGAAAATTAGGGTCAAACAGCTGATGGAGAAATTACTTGGTTAAATTTGGAAATTTGCTACATATACTTCATTTTAGTAAGACTGATGTGTTGGCAAAGTAAAATCTTATATCCTCAAGTAGTAACATCACTGAATCACCCATGAGCTTAATGAAAATCCTAGGTTGTACAATACAGTTAAAGTAAATCTCTTTACAAAAGATCTCACCTATTGCAAATGTGAATTATCTATAGTCTCTGGTGCAAGGATGGTACTCTTTATAACTGGTAATTGTTGAAAAGTTAAGTATGCCTCCATGATTTTTAAGTTATATATAATACTATAAATATTCTATCTTATCTCTTCTTGGCCTTTTGGCTGAGATCAAGTGTGAAATATTCTATCTTAGCTGAAAACATGTTATTTTCATGAAAGCTTTAAATATTAATAAATAATTTTCTACAACTTTCATGTTTTTAGAAAGTGAAGCTGAACACTTAATAAAATAGAGTGTTTCTAATGTTCTGACCAAGTCAATCGATCCAAGAACCCAATGTCTGCCATGTCACATCAGGCTATATTCCTTTTAAATTTAGCAATGTTACCTTTCTGGTAAGAGGTACCTCTATAGGCACTGGAATCACTTCTGCCAGGAGACATCCATAAAAAGCTACCATAAACATGACTGGATCATTGTTGGGGTAAACCAGGGCTACCTAAAATGCATAATGACATTCAATAACAGAGGAATAAAAACAAGACTAACGCTTTCAATGTCATTCTCTAAAATATACATTTATATATAAAACATCTACTGTGAACAAAATAAATCAAATTAGTAAATTGCTTAAAGAAAATTAAGTTAATGAGAAGGATGTACAAACCTAAAAAGACCTCTCTCACTCCCATGATTATTCTAGACACATTTTGGGAACTATAACGCAATTGATCATCATAATAAGAATTTTTCACTTAATTCTATTGGTGATTTAGCAGTAAACAACTCACTTGAAGTAGTAAGTTAATTACTTGTGAAATCTAAGGCAATTTATTTTAGTGTAGGGCTAAAGCAACAAAATAAATGTAATGAATCTCTCCAGACAGACGAGCATATTAAAGAATAAGCTTTTCATCTCTCATAGAGAGCCTACAAGCACTGAATGACTCAATTACCACCTTAGGGCCAACTTAAGATTTCTTACTCTTTAACAAATTCATTGTATTAATCCTTACTCATCAAACCAACAATGCACGTGTTCTAGCATGAAGGCATTTTGTAATAGGTATAAGCAATTCTGGCAGAAATCATTATGGGCATGAAGTTAATTCATTCACAAAAGATAAACAGTAAAACCTCTACAATATGTTCAAATATGTGATCTCACCTGTAATACATCATAAGGATAATGGACTCTTCCTAATTTATTCAAGGAATGCAAAAATACATGTCACTATCACTGTGGAGTTTATTACTTGGCTTTGATATTTATACATTAACATCTGAAACTTAATTACGTCACCAGACTCGTTTTCTCTTCATTTATTTTGAAATTCTCTAAACTTACTCCCAAGATAAGTTCAGTTCTGAATTTCTAGAGTTCTAAAAAATACAAACTCCACAAGACATTTAAACAACCCATTTTCTTTCTGCACACAAGTGTCCATGTTGCAAGAAAGACACAGAAGTATCTTCTTAGGATTCCATGAGAACTAGGAAACACTCATTGTCACATTTATAAGTAGAAGCCATTCTTTGCATGTCCTCTGCCACGATGCAAAAATATTTTTACAAGGCTAGTTTAGGGGATTCTGTAATCATGAGCCTCATAAAAAGAAGTCTGTTGTGTAGCTGGTGTTTCATTCTACAAATTCCAAATGAAAAATAAGGTTTGACAGTAAGAAGTAATCTTATTTAGATAGGAAAAACCTTCAAAAATTAAAAAAAATATATATATATATTTTAAATGTCACTTATATGTAAAGAAATTAAATGTCAATTTGTTTTTTCTTAGAAGTAGCATGAGTCTCCCTCCCTTTCTACATAAAACCACAGAAAATTGCTTAAAAATTTTTATGGGACATTTTTTAAAAGAAAAAAATCAGAGTAAATGTTATTGCTAATTTTGTTGTCTGCATATTGAAAATATTTATTTCCAGAAAAACTTAGGCTTCTCTTTCTTTCAGTAGCACCTCAGGAGTTTACTGATTTCAGGTGACGTGAATTTCCTTCAATCTATGAATGTAAGAATTATCACCTGGCATTGAGCCAACCTGAGCTGAAACCAAACCATTTTCATTTTCTAAGAATAATTTATGTAAATTGTGCTGTGGTAATATTAAAAGTCCAGAATGTGCATGTCAGAAAGCAATAAAACATCACCTCCCTAAAACCTAAAAAAACAAAAAACAAACGAACAAAATTACCCTATCTCCAGGTTTTAATACAGGTTCATTTTTAGTCCCCAGTTTATTAAGCAGGGTGTAGGCCAACTTTAAACTTCTGCTCCACAGCTTTCCTAGAAAAAGAAAAAAAAACAGCGATATAGAAAAATACAGGCCTACCTCAGCAAAAGCACATTCAGCTCCTAAGCACATTTAATAAGACAATGGCAGCTTCCAATGACACATTAGACAAACATCACCCCCACCAGAGAGATTCCCAGCTGAACAAAAAGGCTTTATATTTACTCTAGGAGCCACTCCTGCCTCCAAACAAAAATAAAACACTACCAGAAGCTCATTCTACTTTAGATAATTTTTCAAATTCTTTTCTGAAGTAATCTGAATATCTTTAGAAATAGGTTGATGTGAGCTGGTCATATTTAAAGGAAGGAAACAACTTTTTCTCACAGGACTGAAAATCAGAAGACTACATTATTCTAATCTTTTTTTTTGAAGAACCACTTACATACTTGGTATTAGATACTTGAAGTAACTGCAAAGCCAAAGTGTGACTCAAATAATTAAGTATTCCAAACCACAGTATTTCAGTGAAAAGAGACAATAAAATGGAAATTAACTATGCGAAACATGGATATACTCAAAGATGTTAAATAAACATGCAAAGATTTGGCCAACTGACTGCTTTAAGGGTTACATGGATGAAATTAATATACAGCTTCTGAAATGAATGCTAAAAACTATTTTCTGGGGAGGTGGGGTAAGCCTATTCTTTCCCTCCTCCTGATCCCTCCCCTTAACCACCCTTGAAATTCTTATTTTAGACTATGAAAAACATAAAAATCTTGTTATTTTGAATAGATATATTAGTTTTTCATACAACTCATTCAGAGGGGTATCTAAGGTTTAAACTCATTTCAGTCTGCATAATTCTTTAACTAAAAACTATTTTTCCTCTAAAATTATTCAGTATTTAGGTCTATGGACAAGTTCCACTTGTAAAGAGAAAAGAGGAAAATGTCTGAATAAACTAGTATAAAATCTCATAGTCCAGGTTAAATCCAGTCTTCTTATTTTTTTTTTAAAAAAAGAAAAAATAAAGTTATTTTTTAAAAGAATTTTATAAAAGAAAAATCAGTTACTTTAAAAGGTCATTTCTAAAAGAAAAATAAAAAGTTTATCTGGGATGCAAAATTAAATGGAAAATCTAAAACTAAATGGAAAAGAACTGACTGTGCCTAATGTAAGCAAGAAGCAGGATAAAGTAAATAATAAAGATCTAAAAAGTAATTTTTAATTTTTTGATGAAACTATATGGTTTTTACCATATACTATTAATCCTGCTCATATGTCTTCCTAAAAATCCTCTAATGTTAAAAATCAGTGGATCTATAAAGTCTCTTCTTTTTGCTCTTTTAAATATTAGCAGGCTTGCAAATGTCACATTAACAAAAGAAAATATTTGGTAATAGTAGTATACTTAGAACTTAGGATCCTATGAAAATAACTTAAAAGTTCTGCAGAAACACAACAATCAGCAACTGCTAAATATCAAAATAAAAACACCACCCATGAAAATATGAAGAACTATTAGGAGAAAAGTAAACTCACCATATGTAAGAGTGTAAACTGGTTTCCCTGTCACATCCAGTGCAGTCAGACAGGGGCACTTTGCCTGAGTGGTACCCCAGCGCTGCAGGGCAGACTCAAGAGCAGGAGGCCAGTTACAGATGACTCCTAAGGGCTCCCCCTTCACAGGGGTCACCTGTCGTCCCTCAGGCTTGGGCTGGTTAGGGTCTGGCTGAGGTACTGTACCAACAAAATCCAATGAGTTATGAAAATAAGATCTGAAATAAGTATAAATATCAACTAACAAAACATAGGTCTCTAATCTCAAATATATATTCTTTTCCTTTTATCAGGTTTGAACTCACTCTAAAAAAGACATCATTAGAAATGGCAATCCACAAACTGGGCCTTAATTCATTTTCCCACATAACTGTAAAATCATATTTAATATATTCTATGCAACAAACCTTGACCCTGATAATGAAAAAGCACTGAACTGTTGAGTCAGGAAACCCAAGTTTACATTCACTTTTTACTAGTGTGACCTCAGGTGAACTGAGTCATCTGAGCTTTGTTTTCCCTCATCTGTAAAATGGGGACAGTAACAGTTATATCACAGGGTCAGTATTAGACTCAAACCAATAATGGGCATGAATGCTCCTTCCATGTCTCTGCACCCCTGCACACATCTCATATGGCCAATCCCTTTGTCTCCGAGGAAACACATCCTTCTCAGGATGCAGCTCCAAGAGTACATTCCCTGGAAAGCTGTCCCCTGGCCATTCCTTCCCCAGTGCTCCCACACTATGTGGTAATCCACCATTATTAAAGCATCAAGGATCCTCGAGGACTTCTATTACTGTACATGTTTTTTACCCCCTAAGACTAACAGCTTTTTGAAAGCAGGCATGGTTCTTATTCCTCTTAGTGCCTATAGTGCCTAATACATAATGGTTGCTCAATCAATGTTAATTAAATTGAACTGAATTTGGGAGAGGAAAAAAAACGCTCTAGATTATTAACATGGTTGGTTATTCCAGAAACTGGAGGTGAATAATATTTCATATACTTTCATACAGATGAAACTAAAGTCCTCTTATTTTTCTACAATAAACAAGTATTCAAATAATAAAAAGCAAAAAAAACTCACATTCTTTTGAAAGATAAATTACACATAGAACAAAAAAGTCAAGTATTATTTACTGGGTGTCAATTCTGTGCACAGGATGTGCTCGACACTGAGAAAATAAATATTGCATGTATCATTCTTTGAACAAACACTGTTTCTAATAAAGCTAGGTGCAAAGAACACAGAATCCATGCTCTCTAAGAATATTTAGAGTACAGTGGGGACACACATTCATACATAGAGCTAAGTAAACATGAGCAGTGCATGACTAAGTATAGAGAAGGCAAAAGAGGGCCACATTTTGCCCAGCTTAGGGGCTGAGGGACCCCACCAGGAGGAGGTAATGCCTGAGTTGAGTCTTAAGAAAGGGTAAGAATTAGCCAAGTGAATGGGAGGTAAGAGAAGACGCACAGAAGGGAGAATAGACAATGAACAACAGGTATTAGATGGGCAAATGATATAGGAAATAAATTGTATTTTAGAGCTCAGTTTAATGACATACTTGGGAAACTGACTTAAAACATCTTGATTCATTTTTCTATTGACATAAAACTACTGAAAATAGTTTCACTTCCCAATTCACTGCCTTAGACAAATATTTCAGCTGCCCTTCTACTTTGTATATTCCCAGACCCTAAACCACCAGATTAAGTAAAAAAATGAACATGGGTGATTCTAAATAAATAGTTTTATTTTTACAGACTGTATAAATGGTAGGCATAGTCTTCTGGTCATAAAGGTCTATACACTATTGTCATCCACTAGGCCTCAATGCAGACCCTGGGGCACACTCTTTCAGACTTCCAAGACATATGGTAATCAGTATTTAAATAAACAACTCTTACCTATTTATAATTAGTGAAAAGCTGTTAGCTCTATTCTGCCAATGAAAATTGTTCCAGCATGATTCCAACTGAACCCTGACCTTCATTTCCCTGGTCAATACACAATGCTGAAAAGACTTGCAAGGCTCTTACTGGCATGAGCACCTTGAACATTAGTGCATCGAGAAAGATGTCTACAGTTCAATGGGTTTAGTGACTCCTCAAGAAACAGAAATTCAACTTAACTTTATATGTCAGGTTTTTGTTGCTTCCTACTGCATAAAGAGCACTAACACAGAATCTAGTCTACTCATGTGCCTAGCTGCATTAACAGGTCAGATGTGATCAAAGCCTACTACTAGTCTCAAGACATAAAAACAGACTACAAAGCTACCAAGGCTTAGGTCTTCTAATAAAAGCTTTCGTTAGGTAGATCTATTTGTTAACCTAGCTTCATGTCATCTATATGCCCAGACGCTCCCTTTCTAATTCTTCCTATTAAATTCTAGACATCATATGATTTCATCATAAATATTTTTTAAATTATTGAATGAATAAATCACTGACTATTACTACTTTCTTGATGAAACCTTCCTTAAGCACACAGATGGAAGTGATTTCTTCCCTTCTCCAGCTGCCTATATTAGTTGATATACACTTAGTGGCTAAACTCGGTTTTCATATGTATATATTTCAGCACCGGTCTAAACTGTAAACCACATGAAGGAAAAAAGAAGTGACAGCATTTTTATGAACTTTTTCACCATCTACCATATTATCTTACAGAAAACAGACATATATAATGCCAAATATAAATAATTTTAAAAAGTATGTATTTGGGAAAGTTTCTAATTTCAAAGAGCATATTTCCAAGGATAGTTCTATACTCTCTACAGTTATCTCTTTGCCTTTCTCTCCCCTCCCTCCCTCCTTATTTTTCATCTGAGATTTAAAATACAAATTATCTTTAGAGAAAAAGAGCAGAAAACTATGAACTCTTTTAACCAAAAACAATGCCTTATTCATCCTTAAATCCTATAGTACCTGACATGTAGTAATTGCTTAAGAAATGTTTGTTTTTAGTATTATTATTACTACCTTCCACTATTTCTTCAGAGTCATCCACAAAAAATTCTTTTAAGGGAGGCCTTTTGGGTCGTTTCAGAGTGTTGAGAAGCTGCTGGATTTTTGTGGATACTCTGCTACTGACAGGAACACCTATAAGGGAAAAAATGGTTAGTTAAAACTGACTAATTTTAGGGATATTTTAGTTCCTCAATTGTCTTTGGAGTTTTTGATTTCTAATAATGTTTGGCCTTTGCTCACAGTCTCATCTATTTCAACTGGGACAAATAGTACAAATATGTATGTGACAAGTTTATGACAACAGAGAACAAATATGGTGCTTTTTTTAATATATTGTTTAAAGATTTCAAGTAATCTTCCTTTTCTCTTATAGCATTCTTTTCTTTTTCCATACTAAATTTTTTGTTCGAAGTATCTTTTGAAAGTACAAACTAAGCCTGAACAAATGTCACTGCTACCATAGTACAGACTGTTGAAAAGAAGGCATTTAAGATAACTTGTGTTAGTGGGTTTACTGCAGCATAGTTCTGCTACTACTGGAGTGGTCGGGCGCTACTGTTCATAATTTGAATTTTTCCAGTTTAACTAAAATTCCTTATTTAGCTACCAAAAAGAATTCCCTACCATCAGCTGTATCCATAAGGCTGGACCTGTTGGATCCTTTGTGCATGCCTTTAACTATTCCCGAAGGGGGCAAATCAATATTTGCTGGGCGTACTGAGGAAGATGATGATGAAGAAGAGGTAGTTGTAGTGACATCAGGGGGAGCTGAGAAATTCTCTAAGAGGGGAGAAAGCAAAATTTAGAATTATTTTACAGTAACAGTAAAATAAGAATCTTTAAATCTTTTGTTGTTTTTTAACAAAGGAGAAAACTATGTAAATTGGGTATAAGCACTTGTAAAACAACCTTTTAAATCAAATTCTACTAGCAAGATATAAGAGAGGAGGTGGTTAAGCCAAGGCTTGTCAGCTTTCCACAATTATTATTTTCAAGAACTCGAGTAGCCTTAGTAAGATCAAATCTCATATCAAATGTTTCTCAAAAACATTCTTTTCTACACAGAAAGAATAGTAGAAATCCAACGTCATATAAAAACAATCATAATGAAATAAAAATTCCAAGTGACTTCAAAACGAAACCAACATGAGTATGATCAGATGGCTACTAATATTCTAGTCTCTTGTGCATTTCTTCATGTTTACGTTGGTTTATATATAAAATATTTCTTCTTCTAATGAAGACAGAAATAGTTTCTTGGGAGTGGGTCAGATCACTCAAGTTTCCAGATGAAGAAGACCAGATAAGTCTACTTCTAATATTTATAAAATAACCCATAGGTAACTTGGATCTACTTAACAGGCAAGGTGCTTCCCTTGCTCTAAACATGATTAGTGTTCTTGTACTCTGCCTCATGTAGTGATTCTAAATATAAAGAAACTGAATGATATAAATTGGAGGATTCTTAATATAAAGAAACTGAGCAACATAAGTTGAAAGAGAGCCAATCAATAGGGATGTGTTACAAAAAACTTAGAAGAAACCATAAAGAGAAGTAAAAAAATTAGAAAAAATATACAATTCACAAGAATAAAAATCCACATAAAACGTCTCCTATGAAAAAAGAAAAAAGTATAATATAAACAATTTCTAAAATCAATTTGAAAGTAAGGTCTCTACGCCTCAAGAGTCTGTAATTACTAGTTTAATAGTTTTTAAAGTTTTAAATATACTACTAGCACAAGTATATTACAGTATATCCCTTCTATAGGATAATGTGATAACAAAGCATTAAAAACAGACATTTTTATTTGTTCCAGCAATTCCACTTATAAGGAATATGTCCTAAGGGAATAATCATAAAAGTGCACAAAATTGTGTGTTCAAAGATGTTCACTCCAGCAGTTTTTAGAATAGCAAAAAACTGGATATTTCTTCAATGTCCAAAATAGGAAAATGGCTAAATAAACCAGGGCACAGTCATACAGTGGCATATTTTGAAATCATTAAATAGTATAATCCTATACTAATGATATAACAGATGTTTGTGATATGCTACTAAGAAAAGCAGGTTATGAACATTATGTTTAGTATAAGTGCATTTTTGTAAAAATAAAACCAAAACTCTACATATTTATTTGCAAATAAAGTCTAGAATGATATACACTTAAGTGTTATCCATGGAAGTGGGTTTATAGATTATTTTATTTTTATTTTATCTGTATTTTCAAATTTTTCCACTAGAAACATGAATTACTTCTTTTAAACAAATATTCAAAAGGCAATTATGTTGGATAAGATGGTTTTTGTGAGTACCTGAACAAATAACTTTTCACATAGCAAAAGCAACAGAAAAATACGAGGTCAAATGAAATCACCTTGTAAACAAAAATTCAGATAAAGTTAACTAGATATCCACACAATATTTTTAAGAAGTGAAATTGCTCTCTTTTAGACAAATGTGAAAATAAAACCTGACTCAACAATGGCTGTTGCTTACCCTCCCAAATAGAAGAGTTGGTAAGCATGCTCACCTGCAGCTGCTTTAGGAGGTTCACTGAGTTACAGGGCAGAGTTAAGAGTGCAGGACGAGTCACTACTGTTGGCACTTGGCTTTTAAATGTGAGCAATCATACCCTCAAGGTAGCTATTTTCTTTAAAAATTGTAGGCTTGAACTGAAAATTTTCCAAGTTTTTCTTTTCATAAATTAATTAACAAAGATATACAGGAAGTGATATAGAAAGATTACTGTTACGAAAATTAAGACACCGGAATGCAACTGATCGTCAAGAAAAAAAGAGAAAAGTATTACAGATTCATGATGTTTATATACATCACTTAGTGCAATGTGTACCAACCAATTAAGCAAAAGCAGAGATCTGAGCTAGATCTTTATCTACAGATGTCACACTGTCTTAGAACACACACACAGACACACACACACACACATACACACACACAAAAACATAAAGCAGAGCCAAGCAAAAGCATCGGCAGCAGGTAGCAGCTCCCAGAGTACCAACATCATCAGGCTGTACACTCTAGCTGTAGCAATAACAGCAGCAAGGACAATAAATCCAGTCTTTGTTCTAAAGACAAAAAGGCCTCACTGATATTGCCTTAGTGCAGAATTTGCTCAGGTTTAATGTCTTTTGTTTGAGATAACGTAGAAAATCCTGGGAAAATCTAGGATGTTCTATATTTTTACACCTTTTAACAGATGGAATATTCTTCAACAGAGATAAACCCATGCTCTAAGACTGGTGTTGTATCTTGCAGCTTGAGTATTGCTTATGGAAATAGCTATGGCTTCAGGTGGGCAATACTATGCACCAATAATGTAGATAATAGCTATCATTCCAAATGTATTGCTGGTGTTTCCTTCTTTTCCTCATTAACTGTCATGGTCTTTCTGATTCCATTTTTTTAGGCCACTCTGAAAACCTAATACAAATCATAAACTCTTTCCTGGATACTGGGAGCCAAATGGAACATAACTTGGGCTTTTTGGGTATACCCAACTCCTACCTATTCGAGTATTGGCAAATACATCAGCTAGAGACCCACTCGTTCCTTTGACCTCTCCATGAGACAGCGTAGAAGATGCGGATGAAGAAGTAGACGATCCCTGAATTGAACGGTTGATCCAGGACTCAGCATTCTGTAAGCTCTGTTGCAAGGCAGCAGAGAGCGCAGCTTGGCGTCTCAGAGAGCCCTCATCCTCAGAGGCCGAAGACGTGTCTGTGTGGAATTAGAAAAAAAGTTGTTCTCGATCCTGCCTAGAACAGAGACCTTTGAGTTCTTGCTCATTGATCACACATTCAGTTTTGACACCAGCAAAACATTCTCACTCTTAAGATAAACTAGTAGGTTAAGTTTCTACAGAATCTCAAGGAAAGGTCTATGGACCAAAGCCTGCAAAAAAAAAACAAAAAAAACAAACAAAAAACACACACACACACACACACACACAGCCTAAATCTAGAGGTAATTTTAAGTTATTTTTTAAAAACCCTTTTAGAACATTTAAACTTCATTGTTTTTCCGTTCTGAGCTTAATCAGTATCTAAATTCTTCGGGCTTATCTTATGTTCAAATACTTCTGAAGTGCTTATATAATCCTCAGTCTCTTAGAGAACCTTGTGATAGGTTGCTACACTGATTTTGACAGGTATTTATTAATTAGTGTCTACTTAAATGGAAATGACCATGATAGGAAGATATAAAAACTCATTTTGTTACCAACCACTTAAATGTCAAACAGTGAGTAAGGTGCTGGAGAACTGATGTGGAAGAAGAAGCAATGCTTAGCCTGAAGGCAGCCATGGTTTTAGTGGAAAACCCAGCTGGTCACTCAGCACAGGTAGGCTTTTCAAAGATGGTAAGAGAGGACATTGATCTGCATTTCTCTCCTTAATTCTCAGAGGAGAACTGCGAGAAATTCATTGATATTTGTATTTAGCCTGGTTCTGACTTCAGGAAAATAAGGCCTAAATTAGAAAAGCATGTTGAAAAAATAGAAAAAGAAAAGTTCAACCAAATATAGGACAGCCAAGGGAGCGGATGTCAGAGATTTATTCCGGGGCTCTAAACTGACAGGGCATACAAGTTAAAGGGGCATTTGGTTTGATGTAAGACAAATCCTTTTAAGTTACTTTGGGGATTACAATTTATGGCCTATAGGTTGAATTTCATTCTTTTTTTTTTTTTTTTTTAATTAAACATTTTGTAGTTAGTCCTAACGAATACTTTCCTGTTAACTCAGGTAAAACTATAAGTCCATGTTCTCCTCTGACTCAAAGAGCCAAAGAGATAACACTGTTAGCACTAGACAATGAAAACCAGAAAAGACTAATTTAATCTAGAAGTCAAGTTTTGCAGGTTCAGAGCAAGAGAGTTTATCCTTGATTCTTCCTGCTCTGGATTACCTCCAACTTATTATTTCATATTGAAGATCTGAGGCCCAACATTTATTTTATTTATTTATTTTTTTACAATGTACTATAAAAGTACAATATATGCCAGGAACTATGTCAGGTTCTGGGGATTCTGAGATATATGAGTTCTTATGAGACAGTAAGTGCCCTAAAAAGGCTTATAGTCTAGTACAGGAGACACACAAGAATATAACAAATGATAAGAAACAGACTAAGCAAAGGTTTCAGTCCTGGGGCACTAATTTCAGTGGGAAACTTCAAGTCCTTCTGTGTAAACAGAGCAAAGACTTTGAGGAGGTAAGGGGCAATAGATTAGGCTGGAGAAGCAGAGAGTGACCAGACCCAAAGGAGATAAAGCAAAGAGGTTCTTTAAAGGGGAACGAGATCTACAATGCAGAAGAGTGGCTAAAGGAAAATATAGAGAAAGAAAAGTAACAGCATCTGTAAGCTTTCATTTAAGGAAAGTGTTTTTGCATAATTTCCAGAAATTATTCTAACATTTTAGCTGTACCGTGGGAGACAGAGATTTGTCTTTGCAAACATGCCAAAGAAAGGTGGGGGTGGGGGGAATGGGACAGGTGAATATGACCCTAAGAATAAAGTATTTTCAGGGTAATACATCTCTGGATCCCTTGAACTCCACTAGATTTGCGGGCTGTCTTTATTGAATCATTTATTTAAATCTGCATTAAGTCTAAAATCAGAATAACTCAATTTTCCAAAGACAGTAAGAGCAATATTTTATGATTAGGTTTATGGAAAATTGGCTTCATTATATTTCTATATTAGATCAATTATGTAATTTGGTGTATTGTTTCAATTCAATTACCTCATTTGCCTGCCAGTCCTCCTTAGAGTATTTAGTGACTACAACTGTGGGGCAGCTTGGCTTAGTGTAGTGGAAAAACATGGTCTTGGTGTCCATCTTCTATTTGAACTCTGGGATCCACTGCTTACTAGCTTTATGACTTGGGGATAAAATTAGCCATCGGAGAAGGCTGGTTATTTGTTCAGCCATTAAACAAATACTAAGCACTAGACTCATTTGATAGGAATAAAATGGTACACAAGAACACACAGGCCCTACAGGCCCTACTCTAATAAAACTTAAGAGTCTTATAGGAGTTCAGGGCAGGCACCCAAGGAAGTAAGACCTAAACCTAGGCGAGAAGTGTAAGTAAAAATAAGTTCTAAGGAGCATAAAGGTGAGGAGAGGGAAGAGTCAGGTAGAGGAAACAGTATGTGAGAGAGCTGGGAAGGGACAGAAAACAAAGCACATTTGAAGATTTAAAAGAAATGAGCTGAAGTACAAAATACAAAACTAGTAGTGATAAAAGATAAGGCTGGACAAGTAGACAGCACTGAGTTGCTAAGGGCCATGCTAAGGAAACTCACCTTTATGCTAACTGCGGTGAGAGATGACGTAATGAGACAATGTACAGAAAGCACCCCCATAGTGCCAGCACATAGCAGGTGAACAATAAACATTAGTTCTCCTTCTCCTCCTGAAATAACTCGCTCTATATTAACCTACAGACACAAAACTGTGGATGAGCAAAGCTTGAAGCTGATCATGTGTCAAAATGACACAAAATGTAAGCACTGCCTTGGGACTACATCCTTTTAAAAATAAAAATGGGCTCCCTTAAATATTTATATGTTAATTTGGTAATTTTTTTAAAGTAACTATCACCCAGGAAACTGCTATGGATTAGTAAAAAGTTGGGCAAGATTAAATTAATATTAATACAAATAAAGCTATCATTTTCCTTTTGATTCTGCTCCAGTTGAACATGAATTCACAACTGCTAACTGTCACAACTAAAATCCCTTGCCTAAGCTCTTGTATGTTAAGAATACAATAGGTCTACACAACAGCAAATAATTTTGAAAACATGGTTTGCCCTTTAGTTTAATTTTAAATTATTTTGCTGTAATTTTAACACTGATCACCAGAAGTCTAAACTCCATTTATAGACAATTAGGAAACATAAATAATTAGCTTGCTGATTTTAAAGAAAGAAAAGTCCTGACTTTACTAACTGCTCTTAACTGCTGTAGCATTTTCAGTCTTTAGCCATGTGTGGATATGACTCTCCTCTTCTTGGTAGAAAATATATTTATTGTATCTAAATAATGTTTATTAATTAATAAATTTCTAAATTAAATTTAAACAATTACCATATCCATTCCACTCCCGAGAAATGAAAGCAAAGACTTGTATATGAATGTTCGTAAGAGCTTTATTTGTAATAGCTAAAAATGGGAAACAACTCAAATATCCATCAACAACTGAATGGATAAATTGTGGCATATTTATATGATAAAATATGACTCAGCAATAAAAAGGAATGAACTACGGTACTAACACACACGACATGTATGAATCTCAAAAATAATTACACTGAGTAAAAGAAGCCAAATCCTTCCCCCACCTCCCAAAAAAGAAGTACAACTGTATATGGTTCTATTTATATAAAATTCAATACAATGCAAACAATGTATAGTGACAGAAAACAGATCACTGGTTACCTCATGGTGATGGAGAGAGGCAGGATTACAAAGGGATTATTAGGAAACCTGTGAAACCCAGGATCCTTAGAACTTTGATTAACTTTATGCTCTAGAAATCATCCCCACCAAAACGCGTGTGTGCGTGCACGCTCGCGCGCGCACACACACACACATACACACACAGCAGAGGATAGTAGCCCAGACCTGACTAATGGTTACACAGTCTGGACCTCTGGCAGGCTAAAGATAACATCTTGGCCTAACTTATGTTTCAGTTCCTGAGTCCTAAGGTGGAATGACCCCTTGGCTATTTTCCTACGAGACTGGACAGAGGGACTCCGGAAAGGACCTTAGAACTGTCCTTAAGACCTGAAGAAATGATTCATTACCACTCTGACCAATCAGCTCCCAAAACGACCCAGTACCCCCAACCCTCGGTGTCTTGTGATTCTGCCTATATAATCTGTAACTTACACACCATTGAGGAGTTCAAGCTCTTGATCATTAGCTTCTGATTCTCTTGGATGGCACCATTCATGACAAAACAGCCAATATCCCTCCACTGTAATTCCTGGTGTTTAGTATTTGACTGCTAGCACTGGGTAGACAATCTCTTTCTGTTCAATAACACTCAGGGCACTGGGGAGGGGTGATGGGTATGTTCATTATCTTAATTGTGGTGATAATTTCACAGTTTTGCTATGCCAAAATTTAGCAAAGACATGCTATACATTTTGTTTATTTTATGTTGATTATAATTTGATAAAGCTATTTAAAAAACTAATTTAAAAAGAATTATGAGGGTGAAAATGATGCCCTGGTGAGAGGATGGTAACATCTGGGAGTCAGTCTACACAATAGGAGGCAAAAGAAATTTCTCTGTAGGCAAGATAAAAGTTTGAAGCTCAGGGAAAAATGTCTTTAGAGACCCAAAAGGAGGGCAGCCTAGAAGTAAAAGCATATATGGAAGAGAAGATTAAAAGGTTAGTTCTGGGAGCAGGCCAAACTGAGCCTACCTAGACTACAATTCTGAGCAGCTTAATCTAGCACAAAGCCCAACAAGGGCAGGTACTGATTTACCAGACAAGCCTTAGGGAGACTTTCAGAACTACCCAAGAGATTTTCAGCATTCCGTAATAATCTGTCTCTGTGCACAGAGAAAAGCTGGCACTGAAAATCAGTATTTAAAGCCTAACTGGCAGGAGGTCCATGAGTTGTCAGACCATTAACATCCAAATGGGATACTTCTGAGAGAAGGTGAACTCACTATTAATAATCACTCCAGGGCCACTCTACTTATAAGGGATCTCCAGACACGGTTTTTCTAGGTATTTCCCCATATCTTAAAAAAAATGGTTTACAAAATTAATTAATATTACTAATTATATTGGAGTGAAAGATATCTTTTTTCACTTATTGCCTATTTGCAAAGTTAAATCAAACATGCAGCAATTGTTAAAGCTCCAAAATTAACAAAAATATATTTACTAACAATACGGTAGAATAAGAGGTAATATGCCAAGTGGTAGGAATGTGCTTTTAAAGTCTGACTGCTGGATGTTGGGCTAATTGGTTCTAGGGGTCTTCATTCTGTTCTTTGTTGTTCTTTACCTATGGATTCTCTCTCACAGTGAGTGCGTTCTATTTTTGAACTGTTTGCTCATATTCAGTGGATCTTTATCTGTGGGAATCCCAAGTCCCTGGGTTGAAGTTGTATCCTTCCAGAAACCCTTTCTGCCAGAGGGTTACCATCATCAGCCTTTTATGGTAGTTCACTTTTTAATGCTAGTTCTTACCAGGAGCAATAGTGAAACTTAAATCTTGTATCCAGTGACCATAGATTCTTAGAGAAGGTCCCTGTGCCCATTATCCCAAAGCCAGGTACAAGGCAAGCCTTCCTGACATCTTTGGAAGTTTAATTTTTTCAACTGCACTCTTCTGCTGAACATACAAGCCTCTCCAGGGATCTCGAGTCCAGCTTCCAACCTTACAGAGGTCCAAGGTTTTATCTTTTCTACCTTTATGGTAATTAAAACTTAGGTCCCTAGTTTACTGCCTCTTTCTCCCCAGGGTAGCCAAAGTGTGCCCCATCTCACCACTCTGATTTTCAGTGATTGTGCTCACGTTAGCCCTGCATGTTATTTAAAAGAAAGCTGGTTATATTTTATCCAGCATTTCTAATGGGAAGTTTTATTTCCCCCGTTTCTAGGAGAAACTTTTCAGGTTATCTAGAAACAGAAGTCTGGGAAAGTTATTGAGCCTCTCTAAACCTGTTTTCTCATCTGTAAAATGGGACAGAGGATCATCAAGAGAACTAAAAATGAAAAAAACTATATATTAAGCACTTAGCCCTTTGACTAGAACACAGAGGATACTCAATAAATGGTAAATATAAAATTACTTTTATTGGCAAACCTTAAATTTTACAACCAGCTATTGAAATAAACAAACTCAGTCTGATAGAGTGGGTTTTTATTGTGCTTTGGCTTAAAGAATATTAAATATTACTAGTTTCCCAAGTAACTACGGACAACTGCTCATAACTCATACCTTATTGGTATGTATATGCTATTAAAATGATCCAAATCTATTAATTAGAGCACATTTTCAGAGGTCTGATTTGCCAGCAGTTTACTTTGCAGTTTTGAATAAAATTAGAATACTTAGGAAAAACTCCCCAAGTTGGTAATTCAGGCAGGTAATCTCTTTTAAATTCAAATTAACTGACCGGTATATGCTTGGAGCTATATGCTCTCAGAGGGCAATAGCTATTCAATTTGTTTGGAATAATACCTATTTCAATGCCATGCATACATGAGTATCTATTAAGTAAAAAAAAGAGTTCCCAAACATGAAATGATAGTAGAGTGAAAAACAAAATCAAGAAGACTTGAGTCTGATGCATAATTGCTCTCTGACCTGGGGAAAATCCCTAGATGACTATGAACCTATTTCTAAAGAAATATGCCCTTCCTGCTTCACAAAGCCCTTGTAAGGGGTAAGTCAGGCAGGGCAGCCATGGGTATGTGAAAGTCCTTTATATGCTGTAATTATTACAGTATATTATTGAAATATGCTAAAAGCATAACAATGCCCCAGTCTGTCCACAGGTGTCAAGAAAAATAGAGAGGTAAAATTCTTCTTGTCTGGCCCTATGAATTACTACTATAGTCACTTTCAAGCACGGCCCTGTGTGAGACAGACATCTAAATTTAAGCTTCATTCTACCCAAGCCAGTTGAAATAGCTTACTGTGCTTTTAGGTCATTATGTGGTCAATATGGTCATTCGGGTACCCTCGGAATGCAGCGTAGGATAAGTCCACATGGGTGCAGAAAAAGCTTAGAGAGGGAAAATATATACTGCAGTTTTTGCATTGTGTTTATCCCTGTGAATGAATAATAGGGTTATACAAAGAACTCCCACAAAGAAAGAGCTGAGGTAATTGCCTCATGACATTAGTAAATGATTCCAGCACATAAAGGGAACTAGATGGCAGTAATTCAAGCAGTCTAAAAGATTCTGAAAAAGGACACAGACACTAAAAGAATCATAGATTGCTACCAACTTGGAGTATTAAAAAATTCAACCTACAAGATAGAAATCAGTGTACATATCAATAAGCAAATTTTAAGTTGATTGAAACTTTATTATTTGAGCATGATTTATGAACAAAGGACAAATTATTCCCTATGCCAACTATTTACCATATTTTCCAGACCACATAATACTAAGATTTATGACATATTTTACTCCTTAAATCCTTGTTATTAAATCCCTCCAAAAATAGCTCTATATTGTCATCAATTCAGTAATTTCAATATTATGTGCTGAGTTCTCCCTGTCCCAAAAAAAGCTGACTGGTTAATGTGCTCAAGCAGCTATCCCAGAAACTAGGTTCACACTGGCCAACACATGTAGAGTGAGGGCCTTGACAGGTCAAACATCCTTGACCAGAGTCATGTGTGGTAGGTGTCACCTCTCAGCGCACAAAGAAAAACACAACTAAAATATTATGAAACTTGAGGTTAATTTTGCTCTGCAAGAGTGGCACAACTTTTCTAGAAGCAAAATCATAGGGAGGTCATTTTTATAGCTGCCCAGAACCTGTTTTTTTAAAAACAGCCTTCAACTGGCAATAATTAAGGTCAATTCTCTTCTTCCTCCCCATCCCTTCAGTGCAGCCTGGGCATTCTTCTAAACACCAGTATTTCAGGGAAAATCAAAGTAAACAGACAAGATGAAACCTATCTGCCATGCCTGGGTCAGACTGTAAGAGATTCTGGAGACAGTGATGTAAGTTTAAACAGTAATAGGAATAGAAGACAGCTAAGTCTCTAAACAGTGTCTTTCAGAAGCATGGAGAGAATGGTTTCCAAATCCTAACTTGGGAATAGCAAATTCCATCTCCCAAAATGAAAGATGCTAACAGACACCTTATGATACAGCTTTTCCCACATTCCCTCACAATATTTGTCCTGGGCAAGTGTGTATTTATTGACCAAGAGCAACAAGATCCAGCTCCATGTGAGCAGTGTGTGAGAAATCACTACGGAGGGTGCTCTCCATGTTCCTTCATGATGGGAAAGAACTCCATTTGACAACACTGATGTCCCTAAGAGCACATCAAGGTTTCTCATATACTATTCAGAGATCCTCAGAACAGGAGATAAATGGAGAGGAAACCTTTTTATTATTCTGCTCTGCTAAATAAAGGTCTTAGGAGAGAGGACTGAATCTTTACAATGATGAAATTATTAAAACATGCAAGGTGATCAAGAACATTTATACCATATTTTCAAGGCTGTAGACAGATTAGAACATTTCCATTCAGAAATACAGAGGCCTGTAGTGAATTCCAAAGGACTATGGTCTCATTTAGCCAGGAACAGCCACAATTTGTTTCTAGAGTTGGTGAATTCCCCTCAGGCAGTGACTTTTGTAAAAAGGGATAAAAAAGGTTTCCATTCCTTCTGAGCATTCTCAAGATCCTTTGCTGTACTCTCACATTTAACCCTAGACCATGAGGGCAGACCATTTACTCTGAAACTGCATTTCTTTAATACAGCTCTGGAGAGGATTGTTTCCAAGAACTGCTCCCTACCCTTTGCCATTTGCTACGACTGAACTCTCGGCTGCGCTGCAGCATGATCTGCCAACAAGGAATAGCTACTGAGAGCCCCCTTTGTCCATGAAGACCCAATTGGTGTTTTGCGAATGCGGAAGGGAAATTATCCAAGATTTTGAATGAGTGGGCTGGAAGTATGTACCATTATAGACACAAAATGTCTCATTGTGATGATCTGCTAGAGGTATCCTGTGCTATGTTTTGAGAAACACTTGAAGCCACAGAGCTATTTCTTTCAAACATATTGACACCACAGATGTAAAGAAAAAAAGCACACACAGTTAATGAGCTCAAAGCACACCCAAATGCTCTGAGAAGTTGGCCCAAATCTAGAAAACTATTACTATGAACTTGGGCCAGGGAATAAGATCAGTATGAATAGCTCAACTTAACAGCTGTGAATCAAAGTCAACCACAGCAATGTAACCTTCCTGGGAATCTCCCAAAAAGAAATGATAAGTAGTTTAGACCAAAACAGTATGAGGAAGTTTTTTGACCCAAAGATTTCATTACCAGTAACATGACAGTAGGGACACAGACGCTACACTGAAGCTCTAAAATAGATGTACTATCTTTAATCTCAGGGGCCTATAGTGAGATCTTGGCTGAGATTTCATTTAAATTTTTTTTTAAGGTTTTAAAAACTTTAAGAAAGCTTCTGAATAGATAAGACAACTTAAAGTTGTTCCAGTTGCTCCTCAAATGTGAAGTTGTAACTTTTAAATTTACTTCAGGGAAAGTAAGGGTTCTGAGTCTGGGGAATGGGGGTAGGATAAAGACACTTAGTTCCCACTGATCTCATAACCCCATTATAGATTCTTAAAAATATTTAAACGTATATAAAATACATTAATATACATACACATAAACACACATATACAATTTTCAAATATATTACAACTTCGCATGACGGCTCTCCCACCATCTTTAATGGCACACAAAATTTTGTCCTAAATCTACTTACTATGACTACTGCAGAGACAAAGCATCTGATTTAAGAGTGTAAATTTGTTAAGGAAATATATGACTATGGGTCATATTCCAGATGTTAATGAAAACTGCTATTTAACCACAGCAGGACTTTTTCCGATCCTAAGCTTTAGCCTGTATCTATTTATGGCTACATGAGTTTGGGGGTTACAACGAGGATATGCCAGAAATTCAGAAAGAAAAAACTTCTTTAAGTAGCTTCACTATTAAGGCTTCTTTTTATGTGTTGTTTATAGTGCAACAACCAAAACCTGCCACCTTCAGTGTGGACTTTATATACCTCTGATGAGGAGAGAGTTCTCACTCCTCTGCAGAAAAGAAAAAGTAGAAATAATTTCAAGAACAACTGTCAGAGAGAAAGGTTCTAATAAACCTACCTGGAGGTGTGCAGGCATCTGCAGGAGACTGAACAAATGTGGACCGTCTTTTGGTTGGCATGGGCAAAGCCATTTTCTGTTCTTTATGCTTTGCCAGTGCAGCTTGAACTGCTTCTGTGTGGATATCTGAAAGATTAAACATTTGCATTCATTAGTTCCTGGCTCTTAAAGTGTTCACTTCTGTAGGATGACCTATCACTACCTTAATTGTTGAAAAGGGATGTCTAGGTGATTTCTATTAGTCATTTTTTATACATTTCTCCAAGGAGTCTTGGCTCCTCTTAGTGGAAAATAGTACTTAGAAACCAAGATCTTAGAACTAGGAGTGCTCAGGGCTATTGGAGTATCTTTCTTCTAAGTCCTTTCAGTGAATAAAAGAATATAAATATAAACATAAATGAATATTCACATATACCTACATTTATTTCCATCAATATATTAAAAACCATGAGTTCCTATTAATATCTCCAACTCCAATTCAACACAATAGAATTCATTCTGATCTCCCCCCATTTTATTTGTAACTCTCTTCTCTAACAGTAAGCTACCTGGTTCACAATCTCCTTAATGTATTTTACTTATTCATTCAACCCTATAAAATGAAAAATAGTTTTGAAATTACTCTCATATTACCATGAAAAATAAATCTTTTAACTAGAGTTCAATATTTGTTTGCAGTTCTTTTTGTCTTCAGACTGAGTTAAAGTACTATGTTCAAAAGCTATTTGGGTTAGTTCTCATCCCTTCCCCTTTTGGTATAGTTATATTATTCTATTGAAAAACACAGGCTCACTTATTTATCTTCATATTCCATAGGTCCCTCCCAATGTTGCAGTTTAAACGTTATGTGACATAATGAGAAATATACATTTGGTCTTTACCCAGTTCCTAACGCTGAGCTCCTATAACCCTTATAATTCCATGAGTGATAGAAGTATCTTTTGTTCTAATAAGGCAACTCTTGGTGGGTTCCTGGATAGCTTCAGGATGGGGGATGGTCACCAGAAAGACCAAGCCTGGAATTTTCAGCCTCACTCTTCACCCTCCAGGGAGGAGAGAAGGCTGGAGACTGAGTTAATCACTGATGATTTAATCAGGTCTGCCTACCTAATAGAACCTCTGTAAAAACCCTAAAAAGGGGGCTTGAAGAGCTTCCAGGTTGGTGAATGTATCCACATGCCAGCAGGGTGGGGTACCCCAAACTCCAGAGGGACAGAAACTCTTGGGCTTGGGACTCTTCTGGATCTCACCCTATGTTCCTGTTCATCTGGCTGATCATTTGTGTCCTTTATAATAAACTGGTAATAGTAAATTAAGTATTTCCCTAGGTTCTGTGAGCTGTTATAGCAAATTATCAAACCTAAGGAGGGGGTCGTGGGAATCCCAATTTAGAGCCAAGTTGGAAAGAAATGTGGGTAACGGGAAACCCACTACTTACAATTGGCATCTGAAGGTGGGGGCAGTCCTATGGGAATGCGCTCTTAATTGGTGGAGTCTGCAATAACTCCAGATAGTGCCAGAATTGAACTAAATTGTAGGAAACCTAATTGGTGTCTGCAGAAAAATAGCGAATTGCTTGATGTAGAAAACTCACACATTTGTTGTCAGCAGTGGTGTGACGAGAAAAACAGTTTTCTTTTAATTAAGACACTTCCAAAAGGTAAACTTAAAGATGTGTCTGTCACTGCCCCCAACAATCACTTCTACCCTAATTCTACCTACTCTTTATAGGCAACCTATCTTCTCAGTTATTGGTTTATCCTTCCTGTATTTCTTTTTGCAAAATGAGCAGATATGTGTCTATTTTCTCATTTTCCCATATTTCATACACAAAGGTAGCATATTATACACACATTTTGCACTATGCTTTTTCATTTAACAATATATCCTAGAGATCGTTCTACATAAGCTACTAGAGGTCTTCTTTATTCTTTTTTACAGCTGCAGAGCACTCCATTGTATACCATAGTTTATTCAACTACTATCCTATGTGTAGGCATTTAAGTGTTTGCAATATTTTACAATTATAAATAATGATGTGACAAAGAACCTTGTGTAAATATAGTTTATACTGATGAGAGTATATCTTCAGGGTAAATTTCTACACATGAGGCTCCTAAATCAAAAAGTGAATATATTTTTAATTTTGTTACATCTTCCAAATTCTCCAACAAAAGAGTTTTATCACATCACATTACTATCAGCAATGTATAGATGTGCCTGTTTCCCGATAGCCTAACCTTCAGAGTGTGTTGTCTAGTTTTTTGACTATTTTAAGTTTGGTAGCTGAGAAATGACATCTCAGTATATTTTAAATTTGTACTTATTTTATCATTAATGAGATTAAACATATTTACAGAGGACCTAAGGGCCATTTAATGTTTGTTTGTTTATTTATAAGTAAAGTGAATGTTCTTATTACTTGACCATTTTTCCACTGGGTTTCTGAGCTTATTTACCATTAATTTTTAAGAGTTCTTCATGCGTAAAGAATATGAACCCTTTATATCTGAGATATACTAGAAATATTTTCTTTCAGTTGTCATTTGTCTTTTGACATGGAATGGTGGCTTACTGCCATGCAAAAGTTTTTTTTTTTTTTTTTGGTTTATGGAAGATCTCAAATCAACAACTTTACACCTGAAAGAACTTAAAAAAGAACAAACTAAAACGAAAGTTAACAAAAGGAGGAACTAAAAAGGATTAGAGAACAAATAAACAAATTAGAGAATAAAAAAAAAAACAACAGAAAAATATCAAATAGGAGTTGGTTTTTTGATAAGATAAACAAAATTGAGAAACTTTTAGTTAGATTAAGAAAAAAAGAGAGAAGACTCAAGTAACTGAATTGGAAATGAAAGAGGAAACATTATAACTGATGCCATGAAATATAAAATTATGATACTACTATGAGTAATCATACATCCCTAATGGGATAACCTAAAGAAATGCATAAATTCTGAGAAACATACAACCTACCAAAATGGAATCATAAGAAATAGAAAATCTGAACAGACCTATAACTAGTAAGGAGCCTAAATGTTAGCATCCTTAGGATTAAAAGAGGGAAAAAAAAAAAGATCTTGTAAATAAATACAAAAAAAAAATGAACAACCCAATTAAAAAAATATTAGGCAATGAATAGGCAGTTTATAGAAGAAACACAAATGAATAATAAACACATCTCCATATGTCCAATACCATTATTAATGAAAGAAATAACATTTCTACCAGCAAGGTAAGAGAGTGTCTATATCCCCACATCTATGGACAACACCGAACCGTTTCATTTTCATCTTAATGGAAAATGTTACTTAACCGTTTTATAGTAGGTGCTCCTATTCTTGGTTTGTTTTTATAAAGTAATTAAGACATCATACATAAGTGGCACAGCTGGGCTTTAAGGACCAGGGGCCCTTAACTATTAGGACATTACTTTAGATAGACAGACAGACAGAAAGACGGATGGACGGATAAATGGACACCGGTAGGCACCAACCACTTTAACATTTTAAATTAAGGCAGAGGCACCAACTATTAAATTCTAGAACATTAGGATATCAGATTAATTTTGGCACTACTCTGTGTGCTGGTGGGGAGGGGCAGTGAAATTTTAATTTTGTATTTCACATTCCCCTGCCCTTACAATTTATGTTTGTTTGTTTGTTTGAGCCTGGAATATCTATATAGCAAACAGCTAGCCATCCTTCAAAATGGCTCAGACTTCACTACCTCCGTGAAGCCTGCTCTTGACAGTGCCTAGTAGCCAGGCTCCATCTCCTGTTGCTTCCTCTTCTATGCTGCCTCTGTACCTTGTATAAAAGATTCTTGTGTTTTCATCTATGTTTCTCTAGCCTCTAAACTGTGCTTGACTCATAGGAGGTCTATAATAAATACTTGCTGAGCTGAACTCAATTTACCTGCCTCGGTATAAGAAAATGTATTAATATAGAAACAGAATGGTCCTGGTGTACCAGTGGCAGTCATCTTAGCAAATGTGACCAGAGGCAGAAACCAGATTTGGACAGCGACAGGATAGAGACAGGAAAGTTCTCAATTTGGGTGACAGAGAGAGTTACTGTTACATTTAGCTCCCAGCACTGAGTCAGAAGAATCCACATTTAAAGTAAAAATTAATGAAAACAATAACTGATTTAAGCAAATGATTAAACCTTTTCAAATTATTTATCCAGGGCTAGCACTTTAAAAACTATTTTTGTCATTTTTTTTGGTTTAAAATTAATATACAAATTTTGTTATATGTATTTTGTTTTTTACCACAATAAAAATAAACTGGAAGAATTAATATACATATTGAAAAAGATCAAAACACATAAAATCCTGAATGAAAATTTTCCGTAGACCCACCAGTTTCTAAAAATAATCCCACCTCAATAGTTTGGTACATATTTTTCCAGGTTTCTGTATCTGTGCACATACTAACTGTTGTTCTTAATATGTACAAAATTGGATCATATGCTACAAATTATCTTGCATTTGTTACTTAGAAATATCTCTCATATCTGCACAAATAGATCTACCTCACTTTTTGCCTATGAACCTTCATAAAGTTTTGAAATCAACTTTCATAGATTTCCATTGTATAAACATACTATACCTTATTTAACCATTGTATTATGAACAATACTATAACATATATAATGTGTGTGTGTGTATGTGTGTGTGTGTGTGTGTGTGTGTGTGTGTATGCATATCTGTAAGTGTTTACATAAAATAAATTCCTAGAAGTGGAATATCTGGGTCAAAGCATATGAATATTTAAAGTTTAAAAGCTATTGCCAAACTTGTGCTATCACTTTTAAAACCAGGGTACTAACTTACTTTTGGCTCTAAAGTGAAATAATTCACCTGTGTTTATGTTTCTTATACTATTTTAGTTTCCCTGAAATTTAGTTGAATCAAGAATGTCATATTTAGTTGAATCTATGATGCCATCTTATAAAAACATATCCTGATCTCAGATATGTTAAAATGTGAAAAGCATTCTTTTTATATTAGATGATATATGATTCTTAGTTGTCTTGGAAAACAAATTATTAACTGCTTATACTGAGAAAAAGCACCTCTTCAACAAAAGAACAGCAGCAAATCAATACTAACACTTAATAATTAAATATACATTTCCAAAAGTATATTTTTCTGTGAGACAGGAAACATGTGATAACGCACTTGCTAAAACTAAGGAATTATTCACATTGAACAAGCTTTAGAAGGCTCACAAAATTTGGACAGTTAATAATTACAGAGCACATTTTTCTCTGCTGCAAGGATTCACAGTATCAGACCACAGAACAAATCAAAACACTGATGTATTTTCTAACATGAACCCTAGCCCATACATCCATGTCAAAAGGAGATATTCACAGTTACCGTATTAGCAAAGCCTAATAAGAACTAGCAGCTCAGCTCCCTCAACTGGATTTGACTTACTCACCAGCATACAAGTCATCTTGATCTTTGAGAAAGAAAGTACTTCCAAAGTTCAGTCTCCAGACATAGCTGACTTTGGATATCTCTGCCAGAAGCACATGAGAGCTGGCTATCATTTTCCAGCCGTAATGTTTGAACTGAATAAGATGATACAAATGTTCTTTTAAAGTCCTTTTTTGTTTTTTTGTTTTGTTTTGTTTGAGATGGCTAACTGCTCAAAAGATTAACATTAAAGGAGTTGTCATAATGACTTACAATCATATCACTTTGCATCTCAGGCATTGTGTATTTTCTACACTTGTGACCATAACATGCTTGTAGAAAGGTATATCATGCCTTGATGTGCAGGAAAAAGAGGTACTAAATAAGTGTATTTGAAATGGCAGACTCTCTTAACTAAGCACAGAGAGCAGAATTAGGTCAGATGATCTAAACTCTGAATAAATATAAGCTCTTTACACTGAGTCTGAAACATGAGACACTAAGTCTATTTAGATTTGAATATGATTGGCTGCAATATCATAGGCGTTAATAAACCTCCATGAAATAAGAGAGGATTTTCTAGTTGAACTTACTGACATCAATATTAAATCTTTCTGTGTACCTATCACTTTACTCTGAATGCTTATGATTTTCACGAAACATACCCTACATTCTTAAGCGGTTTTTGCATGTGACTTGTAAATGTAATCCTTCCTATGAATGGAGTGGTGGAGTGGTAAAGTTCAACAACCCTCAATTTCTATAACTTATTTGCTCTTCTTCTGCTACTAGTGTTGGTTACTTCTTATTCATGGAAGCCACAATTCTCAGAATGTGCTGAGCTTTCCTTTGCTGTTTAGTTGAGCAATTCCTAATATGCTGAAAAAAAGTGATTTTCACCAAAATTCATGCTTGCATGTTTCACCTTTCCCGTTCCCCTTCATGACAGTATTGTAGTACTCTCATAGCTTTCAATATCTTCAGAGTTTTCAAATAACCCTTTCTTCCCTACTTTACTTCCTCTGTGGCCTACATCTCATACTTACCCTTAAAAAGGGGGTGGGGGGGAGTTCCTTGTGAGACATATATCCAAAACTTGACTATTAAACCCTTTCAATACCCCTGCACCTAACCAAGACACTGAATAGTCTGCTAACCAGTATTTGAATCACAAACTACACTTTCTGATATTTAGGATAAATCTTAAAAAATTGGTGTAAAAGAATGGGGGCGGGGTGGTGGTGGCTAGAGATCACAGCAGATTTTACTAGATGAAGGTCAAAATTTTACACTGCTGAAGGAGCTCACTTAAGCCTTTTTGTAAATGCAATCAGTTTGGACACAGAATATAGAGAACCATTCTTTTGGTTCTTTACTAATCCCTTTATATGCTGTGAAAACAAACAAACAAACAAACAAACAAAGGGAGAAAAAAAGCCAAAAACTCCTAGAAGGCCAGGGATGAGAGTTGTAAAGACTAAACCCCTCTGGCTTAGTCAAAATACACTGCTACTGAACCTGGGCCTCAATCACAAAAGGCAACACTGGGTGCCTGGGAAACAGGGCTAGGGTATATGATGTGTTTCTCTGCTCATCAGTCTTGGATGTGGCATGGCAGGCACATGCTTACACTGCTAGCCACAGCTTGTTGCCTTTCCCTTCCCATGGGTACTTTTTGGGTCAGAAGAAATAAAATTTAAGGGTTTACTACTCTGAAATTTCATTGTAAGTTGTTGTTCCAGCTCCATTTAAAGACTAAATTAACAACTCTAACAAATATAGAAGGGCCTGACTCTTCCAATAGAGTCCATTGAGCTCTCCCTACATACCACCCAGTATGACCCTGGCTCTCCCCACTTATTTATTTACTCACATTTGTCTTCCTTTGTACTTGTCTGGCTCCCCATCCCTGCCCTGAGAGCAGAAATGTCCTATTTGATATTGCATCCCCAGCAAATATTGAGTATCTACTATGCCTGGCATATAATAGGTACTTAATAAATGACTAATGAATGAATAAACATAGAACTCCTGGTGCTCTGAAGGAAAAAAACAAACAAACATTAAAAGCTCTCAGGACATACAGATCATACTAAGTCAGTAAAAGCTATTTCGCTGATATTTGTCAGTTTCTTCTCACCTGATCGATATCGTTCATCCCTGGCTCCTCCAGATCGAGTTCGGTGGTACTTAGAAGGAGCGGAAGTTTGAGTTGTAGATGGAGCAGGTGTCTGGTTTCTATGTTCTTTTTGTACTGCTGAATCAGTTTCTAAAAAAGGAAGTTTGGAAGATGGTTATCTGATAACAATAATAGCTAATGGTTTCAGAGTACTTTACATAATTCCCACAATACTAAGAGGTAGGTACTATTACCTCATTTATAGTAAAAGTTTAGAGAGCTTTAATATACATACAGAAAAATAATACAAAGACATCTAGGCTAAAAAAATCATTTTAGAGCCATAACTGTGAATGGGTGATAGGAGAGAAACTGCAAAAATACATGTAAAATGAATAAGCCATTCCAGAGACTCCGAGAACTAGTAAAGTGGTGGGGCGGGGGAAAATATATGAATCCATAATCCTGCACAGTGGTACAAAGGAGAACTGGGGAACTTTGGCCTCCCCAACATAAGGTATTCCAAATAAACACATCATTTAAGCAAAAGTAGGGTGCTTACTATGCAAACATAGCTTCAAGTCATATTTACTAGTACCTCTTCCAACTGGAGTATCTCCTGCACTTCTGTCCCTTTCCAGTCCCTGGCCTGTCCTCATACTCTGCCCTCCCGATATTTGCTATCTTGAGAATATGGGGAAAGTAGAAATAAGCAGGTAAAACAATAATAAGAAAAACACCTGAAGTTCTGATATTTAACTGCCTTTTTTTTTCAAATGGTATTAACTCCTAAGCCATAATTTTTTTAAAAAACATAAGAACATTTAACATGATATGTACTCTTAAAAAAATTTTAAGTGCACAATACAGTATTAACTATACGCACAGTGTTGTACAGCAGATCTCTAGAACTTACTCATCTTGCATAATTAAATCTTTTTACCCATTAGCAGAGAAATTCCCCATTCTCCATCCTCTCAGCCCCTAGTGACCACCATTCTACTCTGTTTCTATGAGTATGACTATTTTAGATTCCTTATATAAGTGGAATTCATGTAGTATTCGTACTTCTGGGACTGGCTTACTTTACTCAGCATCACATCCTCCAGGTTCATCCATGTTACATGTCGCAAGATTTCCTTCTTTCTAAAAGCATACTTTAAGTTGCTTTAACAGCACTTAGTTGTGCCTAGCAAGGCAGCTTACACCTAGCAAATCAAGTGGTCACAATAGTACCATGTAACCTAACCAGCAAATACACTGCTCCAGACCACAGCTGATAATCAGCTTATAAAGCCAAAAATTTAAAAAGCAGACTGAAAGTGGTATGGGGAGTGCAAGTACCAGTCCCACATACCTCGGTAAAGGCTGTGGGTATCATGGTGCTACAGGAACTGGGACTTATAATGACAACGTCAAATCATTTTTTAAAAATGATTAGCATGCTGGAGAGGCCATGTGTAAGAGCTCCAACTGACAGTCCCAGTTGAGCCCAGCCTTCCATCTGCCCCTGCCAAGGTGCCAAGACGTGTGAGTGAAGCCATCTTGGACTTTCCAGACCAGCCTATACACTAGGGGAAAAGCACTTGGTGACCCCAGTTGTCACCATGAGTAGAAAAAAAATCACCCAATTGAGCCCTGACCAAATTCCTGACCCACAAAATCATAGGATATAATCTAAAGAATTTTTTTTTTAAATAGTTAAGATTATTTTTTATACACTATTTTTAAGAAGGCAAAAGGGTACATTGTAGGATATTCTCCATTAAAGAGCTTTTATGGATCTAGAAATGTTTATTTTTGATGGTTCCTGGTAGCTGATATTTTTATTATAAAATATATTAATGGAGCAGAACATGTTTTAACACTGAGATTTTGAAAGGTAATGTCTGGGTTTGCAAAGTGAAGTTTTTAATCAATCTCAATTCTCTTGATAATCCATTTTGCAGAAGAACTATACTGAATTCTTAATATTGCAACACTACTTAATCTGTTAGTTTTATTATTTTAGAATAGGAATCAACAAATTATAGCATGTCTGTTTTTATAATAGTTTTATCAGAATGCAGCCACACTCATCTGTTTACATATTGCCTATGATGCGTTCGCACTGTAAAGGCAGAGTTGATTAGCTGCCACAGAGACTATATGATTCTCAAAGCCTGAAAAATTTACTATCTGGCCCATTACAGAAAAAACTTGCCAACCCTCAGTCTATAATAAGAGCTAACATTTAAGTGTTTGCTTTGTGCTCGGCACTGTGCATAGAGAAGCATATATAAAAAGTTTTCACATTTTATTCCTCTCATTTATTCCTCACAACAACCCTACGAGGTCAGCACTACTACTATCAACTTATTACAGAAAAAGGAACAGAGACATGCATTATTTTATCCAAAGTCACAGAGCCAGAGAATGACAGAATCAAGATTCAAACCCTGTCTAACTTCACCAGTTCTCAACCAGAAAAGGTTATAAAAAAGGTTATGAAAACTTTCCCAAGACTCTTAAGAGGAAAGCAATCAGAATTAATCATTTACTTTAGGAGTACCTAAATGCTTCAGGATTTACAGTCAGCAGCTGGACAATAGTTTTGTTTTGTTTTTTTTTAATCACCTGCCTTCATGTGAAAGATTCTGCAAAAAACTCCTCCACATAGTTTGTGACCATTCATTAGAGAAATTATTTAAAACATTCCAATCAACCTTAGAGAACAAAAAACAGAAAAGGGCTATTCTTATTTATATAGTCAAATGATATATACAGGAAGGAAATCATATTAGCACACATGAGATATGTTGCTTGCAAATATGCACAGAGAAAATGGCTTGGCTTAAACAGATAGCACATTAAAACATTAGCTTTGTATTACTTTGAGGGGAGAGGGTCACAGCGAATATATAAATTACTGATCATTGATTTTTAAAAAATAAGCAGATTTGCTGAGATAGATCAAACAACTCTGCTAAAAAACATGGTGCTTTCAAATTAGATATTAATAATCCAAAGTATAAAAGGAATATTGATACTCATTTCACAAAGGATGGACACAAATGATTTATGTATTGTTCACAATTTCTCTTACTCGGGCTTTTACTTTATGTTTGTAAAGGTAATTAATTAGGAAAAAGAAGATGAGGTGGGCTAAAGAATAAAAAACTGACACAAAGAAATGATAGGGAGGTGACAGGGGAATTGGGAAGATGATATATTTGTTTGAGGAAGAATTGGAGAGAATGAACATTCCCACTCAGATTACCTAGAGGTTATCACGGATCAAACCACAAGGAAATTAACACAAATAATGACATCTAATGAGAACTGAAAGTCAGATGACACTTAGCCAAGAGATCTACTGAACTGGTACCAAAAAAAAAAAAAAAAAAAGGCCTCACAACATGCTATTCACCAAGCAACATTAGGATGACGCTTTGCAATGTTTATCTCAGTTCCCTCAGGAATTTAGTCATCCAAGCAGACCAGGACTCTTTTGGGTCTAAAATCATGACAAACATTTCATTGTAGCTTGCCAAAAGTGAAACCAAAAGGTTGATTTGCAGTTTCAATAAGTGGCTGACAAATCTGTTCAGTGAGCATTCCTCAGGTGCCCAAAGCATAATGCCACAAAAACATGGATTTCTGATATAACATTTTTGGTTCAAATGTGTAATATACCTGCTTCAAGTTTGAGAGAGGCTTTAAGAGAGAAGGGAAAGAAAAAAAAGTAAAATGAATTACTAGGAATCAAATTACTTTATTAACAGAGGAGGTGTAAGGTGTAGTTCATCTTTTTGAATGGAAATAATCACTCTCCAATTCACGTATAAATTTTAAAACCTTTTATTCCCATGTATTGAAGTTTATTCTTCAGGATATATGATTTACAAATATATTTTATATATGCATTGAAAAAAACTGGAAGCAATACGGTAAAATATTAACAGCAGCTATTTCTAGGTGATAAAATTTTAGATGATTTATGTATTTTTCCACAGGCTTTACTGATTTTTCTATAATTTAGAAAAGTCCTCTTTTTAGGTTATAAAAATAATATATGTTCATTTTAGAACATCAAGGTAATAGTTAAGTATAAAGAAGAAAATAAAATTGAATTTTCTTAAATTGAAGGTCATACCATATAGAGCAGATTCTGACTAAAATAAATTAAAATAATATTCAGTTTCAGCTTCCTAGATAAATTATGACACCATGAGCAGGATTTTCCAATCTTCTAAAATCCACTGTCTCTTTTTTCTTCCTCCAAAAGTAACTGGCAAATCAACATATATTTGGAGGTGAGCAGGAAAAAAAACATGTCTTAGGTAGATTAAAATAATTTTGGAAGGTTTATCCCCACATTAGCTTATCTACCAGGGCAACAGTTTATCATGGAAATGGCAGGAAACAACATACCTCAGGTCTCATCAAAGAGATGATAGAGGTCTGGGGACACAGGAGCACAGTAGGGTATTATTTAACAGCATGTCCAGTGTCAGCTGGGCAAGCAAGATGCTACCTAAAGATGAGTCATTCCCTGGCAAGAGTTTCACACTCCAACCAGATCTCAGGAATTACCTGGGACCCCAAAACAGAAATTTCTCTACTTTAAATAGGACGTGTACTATTTCACTACCATAGTTAAGATGCTAAAAACAAGGACAGAATTAACTCACGTATCAACATAATCAATGTTGACTATGCAAACGTGAAAAAGTCTAAATGGAATAATGTCAAGTCATAAAAGAACACAAAAATATCATGTATATAATATGATTACAACTGTGTATATGTTAAAAACTTTTCTATGTACTTATAAAAATCAGATGGGACATAAAAACCCCTGAGTAGCTGGAATGAGGTATTCTGGAGTTCTTTACCATTTAATTGTTTGTTTACAGAAAGTTATATGTAAAATCAAAGTAATTTAAAAAGGCGCCCAATACAGGTAAGTGCTAGAACGAGAGCTGCAAACTTCACAAATCGAGTATTCTTCAAAAATTCTAAATTCTAGTGTGAAACATACTTCAGAGACAAAGAAAAAAATTAATCTCTGATTACACAGTGACAACTTCAGTTTGGGGGTTCCTGGTCTTTCGGTCTGTTATACAGAATATCCACTAGGGGTCACCATTATGTTTAAATAGTGTCATAACGTTAACAGTAAGTTTAAGAAAAACCACAAATTTTAATTTCTTCTACAACACAAAGCCTTCTTTCTTCATGATCAACATGTACATAATTTATGTAGAAAGAGACATTAGAGTCTTCTATAATTCTATTGTTTGAATATAATAATAATAATAATAATAATAATAATAAACATTTAAAAAGCTATTTAGTAGTATAAAACTATGCAAAATTTCCATTCAGGAAGATGGAAGAAAGCCAACCTCAGCTTCTCATCTTTCAACTCTGCCAATGTTTTAACAGATTTTCTCACCTGTAAGAGTAATACAGTGAGACAGGATATGCAGAGAACCAAGTAACACAACTCAACTTTTTAGAGTGAACAGAACAGACAGTTCACTGGTCTTGATGCTGGTGTCCAGAGAAGAAATACATTAATATATTAGTCACCAATTCACATATATCTTTTACATTGTGATATGTGCAGAGAAGGAAAAGAAGGATCTCTGAGGCCACATAATGGGGAATTTAATTTGTATTAGAGTTTCAGGAAAGATCTGGGAAAAGCTTTAGCTAGGCAGAGAGACAGAAAAGCCACTATACAAAAGTATGGTATTTGTAGAAGAAGTCCAACGAAGGAGAAAAAACCTGACAAATCTAAGAAAGACTGGTGGGGCTAAAGCACAGTGCAAGAGGTGTGGTGATACAAAATGAGGATGGAGAAGAAAGCAGGGTCAGGTCACTTGGTGTGAGCCAAAGGGGCAGGCTCTGAAGGGACTTAAACAAGAAATGACAGAATAACAATGATAAAACATTTCTACAGCTCTTTTAACTTTCATGACACCATTTCGTTTCATCATCACAATAATACTATCTGACAGATACCAGTAAGAAAGCAGGATACCAACCACAGATTAAATCTGTTTTTCCTTAGAGAGAGTGTATCAATAATCATCTTGAATCATTAGAAATACAGCCTCCACCCCTTACAAGAGGGTGGGTGAGGGTACCTTGAATCACTCAGGGAACCTCCTCTAGGAGCCAAAGCACCCTGAGTCACTGAGGAGAGCATTCCTCAGAAGGATGGGTGGTTAATCTCACTGCCTGTGGAAAGGCAGGAAAAAATGAGTGTTTGCATTTCGAGTAGGGAAAAGGGGTGGCCTGTCTGATTGCAAGAGGTGGATTCTGGAAGGGAGGGGATTTGGGGGTTCTGAGTCTGTGAAGTGGCTGGAATCTGAAGAGATCCCGACCTAGAGCTTCTGGGTACTTGGCATCAGCAAAATAGCTATGCATGGGGCTAAAAGAGCACAATATCAAGAGCTCTGTGCTGAGAATCCAAGTGGGTACCTTAGCTGAGCTGAATCATCGGAGTGGCTGATGCAGGAAGTGGGTTTAGCAGTAGGTTAGCATTACTGGTCAAGGGATAAGGACCAGTTTTCAACAGCATCCTATGAGGCACTGAGAAACAGCAGCTGACAATGAGGTTCTTCCCTTCTGGGTGTGGAAGCTGCATTGACCACCATTCCTTCTGTACTACCTATATCCCAGGAGGTTCTTGGACAATTCAGGAGGAAAGAGAAGCCTCAAGAGGACTTCCTTCTGATAAGGTATATGGGGACAGATCTGATTGCAATTTGTGCTCCGGTTCATAATGACTATAATACTACCCAAACCCAGCAAAGAAAAGAGCAGAACTGGAATAAAAAATTTCATGTTCTTTTCATTTGCTGTGATCCTCACTTGAGAAGGAACTTTTAAATCAAAATGGGATCAAATACAATAGATCTCACCCTCCGCCCCTCCACACACAAAGAGGCATACCACCTACTTAATATTTATACAGTTGGAAATGTTTTATAGCATTCCAAAATGTTGTTCCTGATTTCAATAGCTGGTTTTAAGTTCATGTCCCTTTGAATTTCCACAGTACTTTGTTTAGAACTCTTTAACTGCTTATTTTACTTTATCTTTTATGTTTCTGAATTGTATACCTTGTCTTATCTCTCCTACTATAGTATAAATAACCTAAGGTCACAGCCTAGTCTCCATTCATCTTGTTTCTCCTGCAGTAATTGGCTATGGTCTTATACACTGCCTGCTCTCAATATTTTGGAGAAAATAAAAAATTAATATCTTGTCTCCTCACTTCCACCAATGATAGTGGGTAGCTAGGAAAAACAAAGACAAAAAATGAAGAGATACCAATTTAAAGGATATGGTTAAATGTTAAACTGAAAAGCCTGATTATTTGTGTATCTCTAAGCCATGCAAGTTTTATGCAAAAAAAGTGTGCCACTCACAATTTTCATATAATTACAATTACATGAGATTATTAGGAGGCCTTTATCCCTGAGAAGAATTATCAAAGGCTTTAGAGAGGATAAAACACAGGGATTTCTTTTGTTTCATATAATTCAATTAATTCATATAATTCAAATTATATACATGCTTGCATAATCTCAAAGGCAGGACTGAACTTTGAAGAACTGTGATGAAAAGGGTGTGCAACTAACAAATGCAGCATATGTGTATATATACTGGAATACTAGTGAACAAATACCTTTTAGCAAAATAAACAGCAATCACAAGAGTAATCCAAGTTTGGGAAAAATCTTTGGGTCACCAGAACTTCTTATCAGGACAAGCTAGAGAATGTCAGCATATAACCATATTAATAAGCTAATATGTCTTATCCCTAAAAGGGCAACAGGTAAGGGTTTGGGGTGAAAACAATGCAGAAACTAGGCCAGGAAGGAACATATAAAAGGTGAGATCATATTCTTCAGCAGGAGACAAACAAAATTAAATGAACTGAAAGACTTCAAAGGATAAAAACCAAATACACAAAGGTCACAAATAATCTCAAATACGCAAAGACAGAATGGAATGTTTACACCAATGCCATCAGAAACAGAAGGTGCAGTTAATGTCCTAAAGCAAAAGATATGAGTCTAAGAGATGAGATGCCACTGTTGAACCAAGGGCAATTTTAAACAGCGGAGAGTTGCAAAACAGCTGAGGTAGGGCTTTTCTTAGCCTCGCCCAGTTTTAACACCTAAGCTGGCTTGCTGGTGAACTAAATGAGGTACTAAGGTCTTTGAGATCTTTTAGATTGACAGAAATTATCTTTGAATCGATTTGAATAATCCTTAAATAGAAATGTTAGAATAAAAAATTCTGATTAAAAGTGAGCAGTTCGATCCATCTCCACTCCTTCCCAAAATGCCACTAGAATGATAATGAAGGCCTGTAGCAGGACAAGAAAACAATCGGTTCATACAGATGCAGGAAGAAAGATGGCACCAAGAGTTTTATCTATGAAAATAATAATAAAACTGGTAGATTAACTTTGCAAAAAAAAAAAAAAAGGAGGGGGGAATGTAATCCTAGTAAACCAAGTGACTTAGCTTTGAATAATATTTGCATAATCATAATAATGTAAACAGTGAACGAGGACTTAACAACATACAGTCCAATTATAAGATAAGAGATGTGAAGAAAGGAGTAAAGGGAAAAGGAAGTGTGTAGTGTCTGTGTGGTTGAGGGAGGAGTATGTAAGAGAAAAATTCGAATCGTTTACAGTAAGAAATGAATAAATAATGCCTCAAGTTGAAAAAAAGGTGAGAAACAGTAATAAAATGTCACTGAGAAATACACAGGAGTAAATACCAGAAGAACAGTTAAAAGAGTTGAAAGAAGATATCTCTAGGGAAGAAGAGGACACTGATTATTTTTGCTGTTACAAACCTCCTAGTACCACTTGATTATTTAAAATAGATGGATTAATTTCATTTAAAAATAAAGGTTAAATAAAGAGAAATGCTAAATCTCAGATGATACTGTGCACAGTCCCTTAAGTTTTAAGAGATCTAAATTAAAAGATAAATTGAAGGTAGAAACAAGCTGCCAGAACCAATCACTTTCCAATCTACGAAGTAATCTGCTTCTTCATCACCCGACATTTTCATCTTCACAGATGTGTTTACTAAAGGAGATACTGAAAATTCTAAATGTTCTTTCTGTTCAGTTACATAAACATTTATACTTATACTATATACCAGGAACTAATGGTAGAAACTAGGCACATGAAGAATAATTATAATAATAATAAGAAAAATAATAAAAGGACATTCTTGATTTTAAGAGTCCAACAGGAGAGTGAGACATAAGAACAAAACCATAATCTACGGGAGAGAGCTTTTTAAAAATGTAACTCAGATAATGGGAACAGGGACTCTTTTTGATAGAACTGGTCAAGGAAGTCTCCTCTGTGGAAGTCCTAGCTGAGCTAAACCCTAGTAGACTAAGGGAGCAAGTCGGGGGTCCTGGGTAGCCTCATCGGTCTTGTACAATGCTGTCTGCCTCTCAGGCCTCAACAGTACTTGAACACAGGAGGCACTTGATAAATATGTGTTGGCCCAAGATTCTGTCAGTAACCCCTGTTATCATTAAAATAAACTCTTTTCTATTAAAGCTAGTTGGAATTATCAGTTACTTATATCAAAAGTAGTAACTTAAAGATCAGACCATAGCATCAACTCAGGGGAGTTGCCTCCCTTACATAAAACCTTCCATTTTTCTGCAACTCCAAGAGTGATTAATTTACAGAGGAGTTAGAGCATGTGTGATATGAAAATCCAATTCTTTGGGCCATGCCAAAAAAGAGTTAATTTCTAGCTTCTTCTCCCTGCAAGTCTACTAATTGAAGCATGTGGGAAGCTTTATATCTGGGCTCTAATGACTGAAAGATGTTCTATGGACAATTCTTTTCAGAGAGCATATGGTTCAGAATGAAAGATGTGAACTTACCACACTTTCATTTCTCCCATGCTTCTCATAATGAGAGCATCCTGAGGCCCTGAGTATGATTTTAACCTTTATCAAGATATGAATTTTTCATACAGCATGAGCCTTAAATACCAGATAAAGTGTGGGCTTTGTTTAACTAAAGAAACAACAATCAATTTCAAAGTTGGGAGGTTTAAGTGATTTCAAGGATAATTTTGACACATCAGATTTTTGTCATACAGTAACTTTAGAGTCTAATCTCTGTGATAATAGTAAATTACATTATACTTATTATTAACCAAAACTGTCCTTACTCAATTTCCACTAATTCCTAAGTATTTTCTTCAACCCTGTGTTCTCTTCCATATCTCCCTAATCTCCTTGTTACATCATTAATTTTTTAAGTCCTGTTTTAAATATGTATATAACATTTGAGAAAAGAAATCTAAAACATACATAAATATGCAACCTAAGACCAATTCCATACAGAGTCATTCACTAAACTTTTAAATATATATTTTTAGATAAGCCATGTGCACATAAATTGTTCTAGTAATAAAATTACTAGTAGTGTTACAGGCAGGGTTAATTTTTTATTTCAAAAGAGATTAGTGGATGATGTTATACAAGACACTCAAGTTGCCACCCTCACAGTGAAGCATCTCACAACTGCAGTGAATGAAGTCTAACAAGGTAATAGAAAGAGTTTGGAAGAGATTAAATCCTTCTATAAGAAGTAGGAAACTCCAACCCAAAGTGGTAAAATTGACTTTAATTTAATTCTATATTGGACATTAATAAAATGCAGTAAGTTTAAAAATTTAATTCTAATGCCGCTTAAAAAAATCAAACTAAATGCCTTCTTCAAAATCTACAAAGATATATGAGATAAACAGGCCAAGGGGTAATCTCTTTTGCAACAGAACCTGTGGAACAGAGATTACTCAGCCCTACACCAGATTCCTTCTGGGGAAAGATATGAATAGGTTCAAGAACAAAGGTGGGAAAAGAAAATAACAGGAATTGAGAGAATCTACCACTAAGAAATAGTGACTAAAATATGTAACTACTATAGGATAGACTTTAGAAAAAAGGAAATTGAACTGAAAGAAAATACACAAAGGGATAGTAAAGACAAAATATGAACTACCATTAACTACATGAAATAATAATTGATAATTGAGTGGGTATGTAAACAAGGGGTAGTACTAAAATATAAGATGGGCAGTGATGGTAGTCAACATTATAGCATTTTTAAAGTCTTTGTGCTCTTTGGGAGAAGAATAAGAAGTCTAATAATGCAATGCTAGAGAGTCTAGATTTTTTTTTAAAGCCTTAGGATAAAAACATGACAGGAACAAAGATAGTTACTCATAATAAAAGGAACAATCTACAAAGAAAACATAATAATTCTTAATTTGTGCGTACCTAGTAACATAGCTTTAAAACTTATTAAGAAAAAACAAACAAACAAACAAACAAAAAACTATAAAGCAGAACTTGACAGAGCTACAGAAAAAACTGACAAACCCAAAGTCATGGTACAGATTTTTCAACATACTCTATCAGAATTGATAGATCAAAATAGTCAAAAAGTTAGGCAGAATAAAAAAGATCTGAACAACACAATGAACTACTTTGAATTAATGGACCAGAACTATCCACAAATAAAACACAAATAGATGAGTTATAGAAATTTACCAAATGCTAGGCATGTCTTAACAAATAACAAGGACTTGATTTTGTACAGGCATGTTCTCTGGCCACAGTGAAACTAAGAAACACTTATCTTAGGAAAGAAGACAGAAAATATAAGCATCCAACTCAGAAAATTTAGAAAAAATACTAAACAGTAAACAAAAAGAACACAGGAAGGAAATAGACAGGAGCTGAAAATGATAAATCAGAAAATAAAGAGATGCTTAAAAAAATCGATAAAATCAAAAGCCTGTTCATTGAAAAGACAAACTTCTGAGGAGACTAATCAAGAGAAAAAAAAAAAGAGGTACAAGTAAACAATATAAACAAAGTAAAGGCTTTAAAAACAAAGAGAATAGTGTAATAGAAATAATAAATTTTAAAACTTATACAAAATACACAATTTCCTAGAAAAATTAACTTACCAAAACTGGCTCATGAAGAAACAGAAAAGTGATAGAACTTGGTGACAGACAAGAGGTAGGGAATGAAAAAGATGCTGAAGATGACTTTTAAGTCTCTAATTTGTTGGGCTTATGGATGTGAATTCTCTTTATTCGGAAGGAAGAAACTAGAAAAGAAGCATTGGAGCAGGTTGGATATCGTTTTATTTGGTTATTTTTTGTTTTATATGTGTGTATACATGTAGGGAGGGGTTTGGTGCTGGTAGTAGGGGTGGTGTGCATAAGTCATAAATTTAATGGCTATGTTTGGGTATGTTGAAATGGAGGTTCTTTTTAAGACATATAAATGGAGATGTTAAGTATGCAATTAGATCTATGGATCAGGAACTCAGGAGAGATCTGGGGTGAAGATACATATTTGGGAGTTACCCGTATTTAAAAGATAATTAAAGCTACAGGATATTGCTGAGATACTCTAGGCAGATAGAGTATTGGTTCTCAAAGTGTGATCTCTGGTCCAGCAACCTCAGCATCACCTGGGAACTTGACAGAAATGTGAATTTGGAGGCCCACTCCTGACTTACTAAATCAGAAACCCTGAGAATGGGGTCTTGCAACTTTATATTAACAAACTCTCCAGTGATTCTGATATGGGCTAAAATTTGAGAACCACAGATATAGAGTGAGATGTCAAGAGGGCCTGGGGCCTTGCCTTGAGAATGTCAACATTTAATAGAGGAGGATGAGCCTATAAGGATGACTGGGAGCAACAGGAAGAGGAGAAAATGAAAATACTTCCATTTTCATGAAAATGAAAGTATTTCAAAAGAAGTGTTTCAAGAAGTAGAGTGGCAAATACTACTGAAATATCATTTATGATAACTCCAGAAGGGAGTGAAAGGGGTTGAGAAGCAAGCAAGAGTTGAGAAAACACAGATAGTAAGTGTTTGATTGGTTTGATCATAAAGGAGAAAGAGAGAGTGGAGGTGGAAGAGGTTGACAAGGGAAGATTTTTTTTAATAGAACAGTAATGAGCATGATGAACTGCTGAGAGGATGGATCTGGTTCAGAAGGAAAAAAATGATTGTACAAGAGAGATGGGGAACTGACAGTGATGGCATACTGAGGGGGCAATGCAACTGGCTCCCTCAGCAAAAGGAACATTTTATTACTGACAGTGTTCAGAACTGCTATACATGGTGACAATAAAAAGCAGACCAACTTTTTATTGGTTTTATTACTACTTTTTAAATTTCTATCAATCCTGCACCCCTTATTGCCTGTACTGGAGGTGGCCCACTCGAAATGCCCTATCCTTGATGTCACTAGATGATAGATAGTACAAAGTTGGAAGTACACAGGTGGAAGGACTGTCCTTGGATAAGAGGGACAGATCACCTTTTTAACCAGAAGAAGGTAAACAATTTGAGCACAGATGTGGCAATGGCAAGTATGAAGTGTGGTAGCAGGAAATTAAAAAAACACCATTGAATGGCTTTTATTTTTCTCATGAGGTCATCAGCAACACCATCCCTACCGTGAGATGCTATGTCGCATTCATTTGGCCCACTACAATTAAACATACAATTTGTCAAATCCATATTCACTAAGCAACCTTCTACTTGTGATTTGGCTCCCCGTGGGGCACTAATGTGCTGACCACACAGACTTGAGTATGTCTCAGTGGTTTCTCATAGTAAATTGATAAACTAGCTTTTGAACATGATTTGGTTTCTATGCAGGCTGACTACAGATAATAGACAGATCATGGTCCTTTTATAGTTGTATTTCTTACTGAGTTATTTTCTCAGGATCTGATTGCTTTTGCACAAAATGACTAAAGTAAATCTCTAGGCCTACAGTGGCATAGGCCAGATCCACAATTAAGTAGCCAATCAGAGTGCTCTCCTTCTCTGTCATGCCTTGCTCAGCAAGAGGTGGCTTTAATTAGCTGTTACTGGCCCAATTTCTACCTCTTCTCTCTCAATTCATTTATATAATCATCTGTTCATTAAGATACTTTAAATTGGCTATCACTGCATTGATCCACTAGTTTTTGTAGGGAGGAATTTCCAAGAATAATGCAGGAAATAAAACAAAGACCTCAATGAAATATATTGAACAAAGACCTCAATGAAATATATACCACCATTATTCATTGAACAAATATTTACAGACTATATACTCTGTGCAAGGCTTGATATTAGAACTGTGGGGGATACAAAGTACTCAAAGGTATTTATAATCCAGAAATAAAAGCAATTAGCTCCACAAAGAACAGGCTTATGGAAGCAGACTTTGATTGCAGGGGGGAAATTAGAAATAAAGAAAAAATTCCTTATAATAAAAGTGATTAAAGCAGAAATAGGCTATCAAAGGAAATCCTGGAATCTGAGTAACTTTAAAAATATGATGACTTAGAAAGCCTTGCCTGGTTACAGCAACCCCTCTGGAATTAAGCACAAAAGTGACTCAGGACTTTCTGATATATAAAAAACATGCCAGTCTCTTTGCAGAAGGAATAAGTCTGGCTGTGATTTAGTTTAAATTTAAAAGTTTATTTAGGGTTCTTACCCCTAGGTCCTCAAGTACCCTAGTCCTTGAGCTGCTTTGCAATACTGACTCTGTCCTTCCTCCTCTTTGCTCCCCTTGCTCCTCTCTATCGCAGTCCGTGCTCAGGCACAAATAAGATGCAGTTT